>CM060922.1:713806373-714544402 GCA_030737875.1 Allium sativum
CAACTATCTCAACGTACACTTTGAATGATGATTTTGGATTGTTTGGAGTGTTGGAATTCGGTTCTCTTTGATGTTTGAACTCTAAGAGTGCCAAAAGATCCTTTCAAATGACCCTTGGGGGTCTATTTATAGGTGGAAACTTTTCCAGAATTCGGTTCGGATCGGGTGCACGTGTCCTCCATTCCATGACTTTCGGGATCGGATGAGTTCTGGTGTTGCCAGCACATCAGGTGAGTGGCCATCGTGGGTAGAAAGTGGGTGTAACTGCCCCGAATATTCAGGAGATCATGGTGCGGAGTAGCATGGTGAACTGGGTTCGGATCGGATAGGGTAACAGAATGGGCTTCGGATCAGATAGGCTAACAACATGGGGTTCGGATCGGATCATCCCATCCGATCCGATCCGGCTTGAATCTTGCCTTCCTCACTTTGTCTCGTTTTGCTTCTCTTTGATTACCCCCGATCCGATCCGGTTTGATCTTTTAGCTTTGTGATGTTTCTGTTCTTACCTCTGTAACTCTGATCCGAACCGGATGTGTAACAGAGTGTCTTCTGTTTACTTGATCTTCTGACTTCTTGACTTTCTATAGCCTAGTTTACAAAGTAGGCTAACATAAACGATATAAATCGTAATTTTAAAAAATATATTACATAAAAAATAGTCACGTGTTGACAGTACTCATGTGTTGAGATTAGTCATGTGTTGTAAGAAATATAGATTCATGTGTTGAATAGAATAAATATTCATTTGTTGAATAGAATAACGAAGTGATTGAAAAATATAAAGCCGTGTTGATTACAGATGCGCTATTTTGACGCAAACAATATTTATATCGATTATATTCATTTTTATAATGAATATTGAAAAGAGATTTAAAAGTCGAATATTTATAAAATGAATTCGAATTGAATTGAATATAAAATGAATTCGAATTGAATTGAATATAAAATGAATTCGAATTGAATTGAACATAAAATGAATTCGAATTGAAATGAATTCAATTCGAATTATAATCGAAATGGAATTGAATTAAATAGAAATGCAATTGGAAATCGAATTGAAATCGATTTGAATTGAAATCAAATAGAAATGAATGTAAAAAGAATTTATAATGGAAGATTCAATTTTGATTTGATTTTGAAATGAAAGTTGAAATTTGAAATAAATTTGAAACGATTTATAAAATTCGTTTTAAAAAGGAAATCGACGAAATATATAATATAATATATATATATATATACATTATATATAACGGCCTGAATAGAACGCGCCGCGCCGCGGCAGTTCGTGAATTTCGACCATTGACTTCGAATAGATATTGCGGGAGATCCGACCGTCGGATTCTCCAAAAACCGGAACCGTTGGGTTCGTATCGAAAATAGCTTTCAAACGAATATTAGAAATTTGAAATCTAACGGTTGGATTTGGAATTATGTCCAAATAAAATTTGGAAAAGGTCGCTGTAAGTGCAGTTCGATGGCCGTTGATGGAAATCGACTGTACTGGCCTTGATAAAATTATTAAAAATATTAATAATTTGTGTAAAATCATAATATATGAACTGGAAAGAATTAGGATGAAAAACTCCATATTTGGAAAGATAAAAATAGATTTTTATCGAAATGAACTAGTTTTGAACTAGAATTAAAAATCAATTTATTTTTGAAATAAATAAATTGAATTTGAAATGGGTTTTAAATAACAAGAATTTCCAATATATGAATTGGAATGGATTTGAATCGAAATTACCTTTGGAATATTTCGATATTATATTCCATGATTATACAAATATTTTGGAGGAAATTTGGAAGATATATTTTATATCGTTATTTCCAAAGCGATATTTGTGGGTTTCAGAATTTGATATTGAACATAAGATGATATATTTTCTATTCAGAGCCTTGTATTTAATATCAAATGGGATTTGGGTTTGTCGTGAATGGTGTCTTCATCAACACTGTTCTTAAAACCCGTTGAGAAAAGACTAAATCTTTTTATTTAGATTTAATGAAGCATACTAATTAATTAATATATTTAATTGGAATTGAATTAGAATTGATTTGTAGGTTTATCGTGAACGATGATTTAAATAACACTTGTTCTTTAACCCGATAATAAATAGAATGTGATTTGGGTTTATCGTGAACTGTGTTTTAAATGACATTTGTTCTTTAACCCAGTAAAAGGAGTTTTAATGAATCTGTAATTAGATTGAAATGTGAATTGATAATTTAAATTATCAAATTTGGAAAGTGAGCGAGAATGGAGTATCACCAGTTTTGCTCCAAAGCGATAGTTAAATCTTTAATTAGATTTGAACGTGAAATGGTTATCAATTTTACCGATAACACCGTGGTGTTAGATATGGAGTATTACCAGTTTTGCTTCATGGGATGAATAGGTTGGGATTGGGAAATAAAATAAACAATTACTTCGGTGTGGTTCACTAATCCTGACTAGTTTGGAAAACCTTAACATGGTTTGAGATGACATCCAAAGGAACATTAAAGAATAAATTTAAAAGAATTTGTCTTTGATAAAATTAATGGGAACCTTTCCCTAAGAATGTGAAATTTAGAAACTAACTATAGGTTAGCTAAGAAGGATGGTTTCCTGGGTATTGATCTGATGTTGGTTTCGGCCTTCGGGGTTAATATTTGGGGAATTGTTCTCTTGCTAATTTACGGTTAGTGACTGATGAATTGGAATGAGGCGTATGTTGTGTTTGTGTAACATTTGTTTATTATATACGCTGGTTATTTGGAAAGGCCGGGTTTATACCCATTCCGAGTAACCGATTCGACGATATGTCGAAGATAAAGACGGTGGTTGAAGACCGGAAGTCTTCACATCGTTTGGGTGATTACTGATGATCTTGATTGGGCTGTACACCCAAAAGGAGGGAATCAGTTGTTGATCGTCCAGACGTACTTGGAGATCGATGGATATGCGAGGAAAGTGCCTCCGGTTTCGTTCAGACCCAGAACGAACTTATAAATGGATAGTGTGTCTTACATTGGATTTTATTCTGTGCTGATTGATCTCTATTAAATATACATCTGTTTGGCGGCGGAGAATTTATTCTCTTGCTTAACGCCCTTCTCTGAGACGTACGAGCTCAGAGGTTGTATATCGATGGACATCAATCGCATGGAGTGAATTGCCTGTGTGGCATGCCTAAGTGGCAAATGATCAAGGCTTCTGTTGAAAAGCAAAGTCTTGTGGTTGATGATCAAAGCACGGCCTATGTGACATAGCTTTGTGTATAGCGTGGATTCGCGAGCCTCACACCTCGGTATGAGTCAAAAATGGGATAAGGACCGCTGGGAGAACACGACATTTCTTTCTAGTTATGGTGGTGTCAGTGCTTAAACTGGCTGACATTTATATTACTTTCATCTTTGTGGTTGTTGGAATGCGAGGCGACTCGATTATAGGTCTGTAAGGACCGGGAAACGTGTGTTCAGGAATAGCTAATCCTCAAACGTAAGGGAGGACCGGCCCAGCCGATTCCAAGGGCTACCCAGAGTGCGTAGTCCTGAGACATTTGCTAGAGTGTCTCGAAGCGGAGAGGAGCTTGCCCCTTGCCTCGACTCATGACGGAAATCCAATTTCCAATACGAGATATTTCGGTTTTATTTGTAGAACCTAGTATGGCGACATAGTAGATGGTAGCTATGCCGCCTATGATTGATATTTATGATTGTATATGAAATCAAAAACTAACTGGAAACGAGCTAAGATGGGTGGTTTCCTGGGTATTGGTCTGATGTTGGTTTCGGCCTTCGGGGCTAATACTTAGGGAATCGTTCTCTTACTAATTTACGGTTGGGGTCTGATTAAGAATCAAAAGATAAAATTTCGCGTATCAAGCATTCTTTGGCTGTTATAAGGTAAAACCCTATCCTCCGGCTTGCGTTGCATTGTGTGATGGGACCTGGGTCTTATAACAGCTTCATTTTTCTTTACTTAGCATTGCGCTGTTTGTTTTATGCACTGGTATTCTTGGGAGGAAACCCGTTCCGTGTTATACGGCGTGGTCCCTTGATTTACCGAACTTTAAAAAAAATTGAATTAATAACTGTTTTAGTTCTCACACCAGTCACATGACTGACCTGGAGTTTATTGTTTTAACCTAAACTCTAGGTGCCCTTATTTTCGACACGGGCAGCTAGTAGTTTTGGTTTTTGCAGATTTATATTCACAGGATCCTGATTTACAGCTGGAACGATACTCGGAAAGCTCTGTATCCGTATATGGCCTTCAGTTGTGTTTTGTATTATTTTTCCGCTACTATGTATTTAAATGTAATTTAAATTTCTGATATTTTTCATGTAATATTTATTCATACTCTGTATATTCTTTTATTCTGATGGAATTGCTGTAATAAGCAATGAAATGTTATTCTGTTTGCGTTCTATTTTTTCGTGTTCTCAAGGTAATCCGGGCTTTCCTTACCGGGGAAGTTACGGGCTATCACAAGAACTATCTCCTGAAAATAAACAGATGCTAACCACGTTACCAAGTGTATTTATTAAGGTGATTAGAGGTCTCTTCTCTACTTAACTTATCCATTGCGTCAGCTATCTGAGAGTCTTTTCTTTCTGAAGTCCCTATTTAATTCAAAAGTGTAGGTCTTACTCCTAGCGATGCCAACTACTAACTTAACCAAAGTTTTTAAAGTTAAAGTTTGTATTCTGAACTTTTCTTTTTCACATAAAGAGGACTTGAAGTCAACCTTTTTTCTTCTTAAGGCATCCGCTACAACCTTACCCTTCATTCTTACATCAAAATGGCGCCTAGTCCCGTGTCGCATGCATCCGTGTATACCGTAAACCTTTTACTACCATAAGGTAAAAGTCAAAACTGGGGCCGTTGTAAGAGCCCTCTTTGATTGTTGGAAAGCGATATCACAACCGATATCCCGAGCAAAGGTTAGATTCTTCTTCATCAATCTTGTAAGTGGGGCTAATACCTTCACAAAGTCCTTAATGAACTTCCTATATTAGCCCGCTAGTCCAAGAAAGCTTCTTACTTCTATTGCATTCCTTGGGACCTTCCAGTCTTGCACCGCAACTACATTTGCGGGATCTACTGCTATCCCTTCTTTGGACGCCACATGTCCTAGAGACCTTACTTCTTCTCTCCAAAATGGCATTTTTGGAGAACTTTGCCTTATGTTGATGTGCTTGGAGGGTATCCGAGACTTCCCTTAGATGCAAAGCATGTTCTTTCTCATTCGAAAATATCATCTATGCACAAGCGAAGTGAACCATTCGCCTTTGTAACGAAAACGACTGGAGCACCTCATTCAGAAATACTTCGCCTTATGAACCCTTTTTCAAGTAACTCTTTTACTGATCCCTTCCTTTCCCTTGGATTCATGTGTCGTACAGGTAATGCAACTGGCTTTGCATTGTCAACTAGATATATGCGGAAGTCTATCTCGCGTTTTAGGGAACAAACCCCTAACCTAATCAAAAACATCTGCGTACTCATGGACTACTCCAAAGGATCGCAAATCATCGATAGATGAATCAAGTGATTCTAGGTAGCTAAGACAAACTGATCCCTTAGGATCGCACAAAATCTCGAGGGTATTCCCGAGGCAAGTCAAAAGTCTAACTACCCTCCTTTCACAATTACTAGCTAACCAATCCATGCCTAGAATCAACCCATAGCCCATGAAACCAAAATCATAAGCATTACACTTAGACTCGATACTTAATATATATATATATATATATAAATATTCTCAAATCCTTACAAACCAAAGATAAATGAGCCGAACCACCAATTGGATTTGAGACAATATTGGGATCTTCTACTATACAAGCACTAAGGTGCAGAGACTCAACTATGGAAGCAAATATAAACGAATGTGAAGCGATAAAACCAAAAAGAGTACTAACAGGATGATCAAAAAGAAAAACTAGACTTTTTCAACAGGAACTTTACTACCTCTCTCTCAGGTACGCTGGCGGTGAGAGCATTCACTTGCTCTCCTGAAAATCCTGTCCTTTGTTCTTGCCCTTGTCCTTAATTATATGACCCGTTATACCATAATAACGACACTTCCTCTTGTCTTAGATTTTCTATTCTTTCCTCCTTTGTGAACCAAGTCCATATCCATGAGTTTCTCATCCTTGGGTTGTGCTCCTTAGCCAAACTCCCCCTCATTCTCACCTTTGCCATCCTTGTGTGGCTTGTTGACAAGTCTCTTGAAAGCTGCCTCCATCGCATGGAAAACCCTAAAAAGCTTGAAAGAAAATTAGTCGCAGGTGAAACTACTGCGGCTATATGGAAGTTGGGAACTTCTTCACCCTTTGATAGGTGTCGTAGTCTTATTAAGCCTACGGAACCATGCCGTGATGAGGTTACCTCCCAGAAAGCCAGGAGCCCTGGAGACTCGGTAAAGAAGGAAAACAAGGATCCAAACAGAGTGTCAAAAGATAGTGCATACGGCTTTGGGGAACATGCCTTTAAAACAAAACATTTCTTTAGAAAATGCTTCTTTTAAAACCGTCTTGAAAATAATTTTTCATATCTTTTATCTGATCCGGTAACCTTCTGCTCTGATACCAAGTTAAACGCCCCACCTCCATTATTGTCACTCACAAAGGGAATGCATTAACTTCAGTGGAGCATTATAGGTAAAAGATGCAAATAAATTACAAGACAGACAAATAAAGCAACGAAAAATAAATAAAACTTTACTTCATTGATAAAACAAGAGCTTTTCCCACACCAATACCCAGTATAACAAAATATCTGCCTTGTTTAACAAAATATAGAAGCATAAAACGACAATGGTATTCCCCAATAAAGCATGAGCCAGCCATAGCAGTGGAAAAGAGAGTCCAAAGCAATACGTCGACTATCTTCGAGCTTGGAAAGAGAAACGGTCCAAACTAAGCCGAGCTATTCCCTCCCCGACTACCTGTAGGAGGGGGAAAACAAAAGAAAAGAGGCGAAACAAACTAGGTCAGACATAAGTCTGGTAAGTCCAGTGACTTTCAGTATGTAAATAGGTAAAACTAACATGACATGAATAAATTGAATATAACACAATACCATGATAACAGGGATAACAAGATAACATAAGATATGATAAGGCAAGATAAACTGAATGCACTTCTACTCTTTCTCTGCTTCGCTACTACCCTGTTATTCTGATTTCTATATCTCTGCATCGCCTAACTAGTGTCCCAACTGATAATCTGTATAAAATGATAGTATTACAATGTGATCCCAATCCCCGCAATTGTGGTAGCCTACAGGTGTACATCTAGTAGGAGGATCTTACCTCAATCACCGTAATTGCCATGACAATATTAGATGTACCCTTACTACTCTATCGATCTTCTCCCTACTTGTATTAATGTTCCATGTGTCTATGTCAATCGGCCCTCTCTTGCGTGTAGATACCCTGTGCTGGTCCCACCATAAGGTGTATCAATCCTTATGATAGCAACCCGACACGATTCAAGATGCACAGTGTGTAACTACTGGTACCCAGTTCCTGCTTTTTCCCACTACGGAGTACGTGCAGGCCCGTAAACCGTCGGAACCTACACTGACGTACCCCCTGCCACTATTTTGACCGCTTATAATCAGCCCAGTAATTGTGCCCTACCCTGCCTAGTTCAGGGTACCATGATACATCTATGTGGGTTACTGCTGAAATGGGTCCCCGTTACTAGGGTTTCCTAGTGGTTAAGTTTGTGGGCCTATATATACAAATATTACCCACCTACACGAGTTGTACTTAACCCTCCCACCGATTCAAGCATGTTTATTTAATGGTTAATTTTGTGGGCCTATATATACTAATATTACCCACCTATACGAGTTGTACTTAACCCTCCCACTGATCAAGTCAATACGTATTATTGTTTAAGCTTGCCTTAACCCTATCCACTTCGTTCATGTAATATTGGTTAAATGTTGTCCATTCATGTTAACTTAACCCACCCACACATCATGTTTTATTGGTTAAGTGTTTTCTATTAACTTAACCCCACTTGTTCATCATGTTATATTGGTTAAGTGTTGCCCTCTTGTGTTACTTAACCCTATCATACATCATGTTATATATTGGTTAAGTGTTGCCTTCTTGTGTTACTTAACCCTACCATACGCCATGTTATATCGGTTAAGTGTTTCCTTCTTGTGTTACTTAACCATACCATACATCATGTTATATCGGTTAAGTGTTGCCTTAGTTAACTTAACCCTATCATTTGTTTAATTAACATGTTGTACTGGTTAAGTGTTGCCTTAGTTAGCTTAACCCTACCATTTGTTTAATTAACATGTCATGTTCATCAGCATTAATTGATTTATTAATGCACCAACCTCTCACATTAGATCTGTGTTGTTGCGGTTACTGGATGTGTCGGGTGGTTCCAGGCAGTTTTACATCACAACTCAATCTAACCTCGATTTTTCTTGGGCATGATGCACTATCCTCTCACATTAGATAGGTGTTGTTACGGTTACTGGATGTGCCGGGCGGTTCCGGACAGTTTTACACCACAACTCAATCTAACGTCGGGTTAGGCATATTTACCATACATGTCAAAATATAGATTTTATATGCTAATCATCCCAAATTCACAAAACGAGTCGTGTTCCAATTCTCATGTTATACCCCAACAAAGCTAATTGCAAGTTATGCTCCCACAAATTCAAATTCAAGTTATTACTCAAAATAGGTTACACTTAATCTTCCCAAATTTGCAATAATAGTCATGCCCAAAATCACAGTACACATTATGCTTGGCGTCCCAACTAATAGTTATGCCCAATCTAGATTAATATCCCAATTTACATTTTATGCCCAATCTAGATTTAATATTTCAATTTTACCCCAAGTTCGCAACAATAACAATTATGCCCCAAAAATTGATTTATATGCCAATTAACCCAAACTTGCAGTTATAATGATAACAATGCCCCAATACAAGTTATACCCAAATCTCAATTTTAAGTTATGCCCAAATCTCAATTACATATTACGCCCAATTGTACATAAAATAGATTAGGCCTAATTCCCTCGTATTTCAATCGTATATATAACAAGATTTCGTCTAGGTTCGTGACAACCTAGATCCATAATAAAAGGGGAATAAGAGGAAACATAAAAGATTAGGCATAAAATAGCCATACTACACTAGATTTGATAATAGCAATACCAGGAACATAAAAGAAGCATAGATCTGAGTAGAATTACATCGCATGCATAAATCTGATAGATTAGATTTAAATAACATCGCAGGCACAAATCTGATAAAATAGATTTGAATAACATCGCATGCACACATCTGATAAAATAGATTTGAATAACATCGTAGGCACAAATATGATTAAATAGATTTGATAAATCTGAAAGGATTATCTCATGATCAGGTATAGCTTGGATTCAGATTATTACATGCCAAGAATTTAAATTAATAAGTCACATTTGAAAGTAACTTGAACTTACAATGCTTAGATGAGGAGAAAATAGGTGCGCAGATGTTGATTCATGTCCGAGGTTAATTGTTGATGAAGATCTTCAAATATGATTTAGGTTTTTAGAGGCGGCAGCTAAGAGGATTGAGAGTTCAGCAGCATAAAGGCGTCAGAAGGAATTGTTATGAATTAGGTTAGTTCTAGGCACTAATTTATAGGTGTAGAGAGTGTTTTATAGTCTTTAGATCACCACAAAAGACATCAGGTCCGTCTAGCGCATCAAAACATGTCATACCAAGCAGCTCAGCCCGTTTGGGCTCGGATCCAAAAAGGGGTCGACCCCTCCCCTAGGGGGTCGACACCTATGTCGACCCCCCTTAGGGGCTCGACACCTATGTCGACTCCCCCTTAGGGGGGTCGACACCCCTAGCCGGGAAATTTCCCTCCCAGCCCTCTTCTTTGATTTTCGAATGTTTTTGAATTATTTTTCTGGGCTGGTTAACTAATTATTTAAATCTCTAAATTCTTGTAATCTTCTGAGGCCCATAACTTCCTCATACGGAGTCCGATTTACGGAAACTCGGACTCTATCTCAAGAAGAATTACAAGACGAACACAATGGCGCAACCCGTTTTACTTAATTCTCACTTTTAAAATTAAGTATTCTTTGATTCGCTACTTTAATATTCACAGAAAATACGGGGTGTTACACTCCTCTTCACCATAAGTCCCACTAAATCCACCCATGCTATTTTCGAAACCCTCGAACCTCATTTCTCAGTCACGGCTTCCGGTATCGTTCCACCATTAATGCACCATTTCAACTCACGCTTCTCCAATACTCATTTAAAAATCAAGGTAAAATTACCATAAATCCTTTCATTTATCACTCTTCATCTCCATCCCTATTTAACACAACTCGAGCTCCCATTCTGTGTTGCGAATTCAGACAGCATCACGCAAGATGTAACAACAGGCATCGATAATTATCATCACCGAGTTCCTCAATATTTTGCCAAAACACTCTAGTCGATCTCAGCAACCCAAATTCAATGCTCAATCCACACATCAGTGCTTCATCTTGTTAATAATCGCAACCTTAGCATCATACGACTCACGCTGGAAAACGAGAGCGACCCTGCACTGATCGCACCCCTTTAAGTATAAACCAGAACGAAGAGAAAATCACCACGATAGCATAAATAATTTTTTCTGATTTTATATATTTTCTTCTGAATTGTTTTGGATTTACAAAGTTATGAACTTGTTTACTGTAACGACCCGTATTTTACGCATCATAGGATCGTAGGATATTTATTTATTTCACATACGAAGTCGTATGGTCATGTAACTTTGGGAGACGACTATTGGGGTCATTTCCCATGTTCATGATTTTTCTCGATTTTTAAATGACCATTTTACCCCTAGTTGGCACTGTTTTGGCCATAACTTTTGACTGGAAAGGAATTTTGACCTGAAACCACTTCCATTGGCTTCGGATGATGGTTTCTCTTTCCGTAGAGTGGTCACATTAGTCAAACGGACTCACCGTTTGGGAGATATGGCTGAAACAAGTTTCAGATGGTGAAAAACAGCTTAATTGGGCTTAACCGGGTGATTAGCAGCTAGGCCCAAGGGGAATTTCGGGTTTAGAGGTATAGGAGGACTGATTAGGGTTAGGTTATCACTTTCATTTCAGTTTTGAGCCGCCACAAACCTTCTTGAGACCTTAGTAATGGCTTCCATCCTCTAAAACCACTCCAAAACACATTTTTAGTGAAGATTAAGCCTAAACTACATCAAAGCAAGGCCAAATAGCAACAAAGCAAGGTTGGAGCTGCTGCTATACATAGGGATTCGACCCAAACAGAGAGTATTTCAGATTTGGTGTTTCATTTGTGGCCAAGGTGAGTGATAGCATCGTTTTGACACTAATTACAGTTAACTAAGGGTGATTAGTGAAGATTAGCGAATTTATACACCAATAAATTCTGGAAAAATGTTTAGAAATTCTTAAATAATATTTCATGCCTCAGTTATAAAATTTAGACGATTTGGTTAAGTTTTACTAGGTATGTGCTTAAACATGATTAAGAGGGACTATGGGAAAATATGAAGTTTTAGTCACTTTTTGATCCCTTTTGATTCATTTGAATTGTTGTTTGCTGTTTGTGGTTGTTATTACATGTTGCTATGACTCTATGGTATGTTTTATGATTGATTAGAATAGTTAAATTGCTCGAAAACGTCGTCGAATGGCGTAGAAAGCTCGCTGGAAAGTTGCAGAAATGTGCAGGTTCCGAACCGGATCGGATCGGAGTAGAGGGTCGGATCGGATTTGTGAACTGACCAAGGGAATCTGAACTGGATCGGAGCTTGTCACTGGAGGAGGATCGGCGAGAAGGAAGGCTGTTCGCTTAGAGTTGGAGTGGACAAGGGAGATCGGATCGGAACTGGGGAGCGGATCGGATCAGAGCTGTGGAGCGGATCGGATCGGAGCAGATCGGATCGGGGTAAGCTAAGGAGGCGGAGCGGATCGGCAATTGGAGAAGGACAGGATCGGGTATGGGAACTTAGAAGGGAGCAACCACCGAACCAAGCAGAGAATAGGCACTACACTTCCGAACCGAGCAAAGTGGAGAACCCGAACCGAATGGAAAAGACGATTACCGAACCGAACCGACGAAGATGATGACTACCGAACCGAACCGAATTCTAGGACTGTTACTGCGTGACAACTCTTCTGAAGACCCACTCCAATTCGACCAAACCCGAGATGCAAAGGAAGTCCAAATGAGAAGTTAGAGCTTAAGATTCAGATGAGAATCAACGAGTTCACTTCATGGTTGGGCTTTGCTGCGGGACGCGTGCCAAGGAGTTATCGACACCTATAGCTTTGGACCACTATGGTAGGAGGTACGAAGGCGGATTCAGGGCCATCATGGCATCGGTAGAACCAAGGGCTATGACCAATGAAGTGGGTCATTGAAATGTTTGGTCATGACTCCAAGTGTTTGGCTTGGTCACAGCAGGGTTTCTACAAGTCGGGATTCGTCGTTACCTCAGTTTGTCTAGTGTTCCAAAGTGGTAGATGTCGTACTCTTTACGCACTGAGTGAGAGATGTGAGGATGGTTGCTATGGATGATTTGTTTGCTATCATTGTGACATGCACACCCCACCCCCGTATTCTTACACTATTTATTATGGCACCTTGGAGTATTGTACGGTATGTGGTACTAACTCTTTGGTTGCAGGTCCAGGTTCAGGTATGGCTTAGTATACCTGTTATCATTCTGTTTAGATGCTTATCGCTCATACCAGGCTTTATGTCTGACCCAGAGTTTTATGTCTCCTCTTATTACTCTGGGTGCTCACACGAGCAGACTAGAGACAGGTTAGCTGGTGATGCACGGGTAGATGATCCGGAGACGAGCAGGAGGCTTCCACGTACTATATACATAATATTCTCCCTGTGTTGTTGAAGATCACTGCTTGGGCATTGTTGGTGTATCTTCTACTTTAGCTTTCTTTTGTTTAGAGACAGTAAATTTGGAAAATTGTAATAAGCTGTATATGGATTTCCGCTGCTCTGATGATTGATGTTGATTTTAGTTATCAGCTTATGCACTGTCTCGCCTGTTTTATGTCAAGTATGTTATTATTATATTTTATCCCATGCGCTGTGAGACATTCTACAGGTTCCCTGATTAGTTCATTCTCTTCTTTCTTTTCTTCTGACGACCGTTCTGTGCTAGCTGGGCATGTGTACAGCGCACTTTCGGAGGAAATGCAGGCTGGTGCGGACGGGCTGTCACATTTGGTATCAGAGCTCTAGGTTGCGTAGTTAACCTAGGGAAGTTATCAGGGAGAGATAATATACGTATACGAGAGAGCGTATTTGTGATTATTTTGAGTTTTAAAAAGCTATATATATATATACTATTAGTAGTATATGGATGAAGTCGTACTGCACTAGCACCACTATGGAGTCGTTAATCATTTCCTTTTTCAGATTGACGATGAGCCGATATGTTAGAGGTACCGGTAGGGGAGCCAACAATGGGAATGCTGCTGACATGAGGACGATGTTTACTGACCTCATGAGAGAGATGCTTAGAGATGTACAGAGGGAAGCTCCCAATGGTGGAAATGGTGGTGGTCCAATAGTGCAGGCGCCAAGAGTCGACTTCGCCAAGCTGAATAAAGATTGTACTAGTCTTGGTGGGAAGCCGTTCCACGGAACAGAGTCGGCTACGGATGTTCAAGATTGGTTGGATAGTTGCGAACGTATCTTCGAGGATTTGGGTATCGAAGATGCGATGAAGAGAAAGCTAGCGTCCCGTCAGCTGCAAGGGCGGGCAATGAATTGGTGGAATGCCATTAGAACAGCTACCCCAGAGGACCAAGTTACTTGGGTTCGGTTCAAGGCTCGCTTTAGCGAGAAGTTTATTCCAGCTGCCTAGAAGTCAGTATTGTTCAAGAGGTTCTTGGAACTCAAGCAGAATGGGAGGGCAGTTTCTGATTATATTGCTGAGTTCGACACTTTGTCGAAGTATGGACTGTCTCTTATCGATACTCCTGAGAAAAAGAATGAGAAGTTCATTACTGGTTTGGATGGGTACTTGGGGGAAAGGCTTATCAACCACATCGATGAGACTTTTGAATCGATCGTGGGGAAAGCGTTAAGATCAGAAAGTCTCTACCCTAAGTCGAAGACTGAGGTTATATCTGTAGAAGAGCCAAAACCACAAGCAAGTGGTGGAGGCAAGGGTGGTTCCCAGAATAAGAGAAAGCAGAGTCAGACTAAGGATGGCCAGAAGAAAAAGAATAAGCAAGAAGTGGAGTGCTTCAGCTGTGGTAAGAAGGGCCATTATGCTAGTAATTGTCGGGCCAAGCCAGCGGATAGGAAGTGCTTCAACTGTGGCCAAATGGGACATCACA
Source organism: Allium sativum (assembly GCA_030737875.1). Classification (NCBI taxonomy): domain Eukaryota; kingdom Viridiplantae; phylum Streptophyta; class Magnoliopsida; order Asparagales; family Amaryllidaceae; genus Allium; species Allium sativum. Next base: position 713,820,773 of record CM060922.1, read on the forward strand.
AGGACAAGTGTCCACAGCCCCCTAAGGAAAAGCAAATGGTGAAAGCCTACGCTCTTAATGCTATTCCTTCTTCGTCGAATGCCCCGACAGCGGCGGAGAAGGGAAAGAATGTCGTCATTCAAGGTATGCTTTCTGTTTATGATGTTCCTGTTAGAGTTTTGTTTGATACCGGAGCTTCCAGTTCTTTCATATCTAGTGACCTGGTAGATAGATTGGGATTGGAGCCCGAGATTGTCGATAGACCTTTAGTAGTGACGAACCCGATTGGTGGTTCGACTAGCCTTAGCATGATTTGTCGTAATGTGGTCTTATCGAGTCATGGATGCATGTTTTTTTGTGATTGCTTTGTTTTGGGCTTTACTGGGTTTGGCATTATTTTGGGAGTAGATTGGCTCCAAAGATACGGGGTGGTGGTAGACTGTGAGGGCTTGTTGGTGACAGCTAGAGCGGATGATGGGCGGAGGATAGTGTTTGGTGGTCTACCCAGTAAGGGGGTATTGGCTAGTTTTCTAAACTCCCTCGACATTCCGCATAGTGAGTTGTCAGGGTTGCCCGTGGTTGGCCAGTATCCGGATGTTTTCGAAGAAGTGACCGGACTTCCACCACACCGAGAGATAGAGTTTCGTATTGATTTGGTAAAAGATGCCAGACCTATAGTGATGCCACTTCGTCGTATGGCACCAAGGGAGCAGCGAGAGCTCGAGGTGCAAGTCAGCAATCTTTTAAAGAAGGGATTTATCAGAAGGAGTGTTTCTGAATGGGGAGCACCAGTTGTGTTTGCTACCAAGGCGGATGGTTCCCTTCGTTTGTGTGTAGACTACCGCGAGTTGAATAAAGTGACGAGGAAGAATAAGTATCCTCTACCACGGATAGATGATTTGTTCGATCAGTTGAGTGGCGCGAGAATATTTTCTCAGTTGGACCTCGCGACAGGTTTTCATCAGCTTAGAGTGGAAGCTGAGAGTATAGCTAAAACGGCATTTCGGACGCCGTCTGGATTTTTTGAGTGGTTGGTTATGCCATTTGGGCTGACCAATGCCCCAGCATATTTTGTGGATCTTATGAATAGGGTATTCAGGGATCAGTTGAATAAGTTTGTTCTTGTGTTCGTTGATGATATTTTGGTCTATTCGAGGACAGAGGAAGAACACAAGGAACATTTAAGAGTAGCAATGGAGGTGTTGAGAAAACACCAATTGAAAGCAAAGTTTTCTAAGTGTCACTTCTGGAAGAGGGAAGTGAGGTTCTTGGGCCATGTTGTATCAGAGAATGGTATTGCCGTGGACCCGGCGAAGGTGGCTACGGTACAGGATTGGCCTACGCCCAAGAATGCAACAGATGTAAGGAGTTTCTTGGGATTAGCGGGATATTATCGTAAGTTTATCCAAGATTTCTCCAAGGTAGCAGCACCATTGACCCAGTTGACCAAGAAGAATCAAGCTTTTGTCTGGGACGAAAGGTGCGGGGATGCATTTAAAAGTCTAAAGGACAAGTTGACAAGCGCACCAGTGTTAGTCATTCCTAAGGGGGATGAAGAGATGACGGTATACACGGATGCATGTGGTACCGGACTGGGTGCTGTATTGATGCAAGGCGGTAGGGTTGTAGCTTATGCAAGTCGGCAATTGAAACCGCACGAGAGAAGATACCCTACCCATGATTTAGAATTGGCAGCAATCGTGTTCGCGTTAAAGATGTGGAGACACTACCTCTTGGGAGAAAGATTTGAGCTGTTTACTGATCATAAGTCGTTAAAGTATCTCTTCTCTCAGAAAGATCTGAATCTCCGTCAGCAGAGATGGTTAGAGTTCTTAGCTTCCTATGATTTTGACATCGTATACACACCGGGAAAGGGCAATGCGGTGGCTGATGCATTGAGTAGAAGACATGCCAGCTTAGGGGCTATGTTCCTTGAATGGAAGCAACTGGAGTTTATCGCGGGGTTTGATCTCAGACCAAAGTGCGAATTGGATCCAGAGATGTTAGCAAGTTTGACGGTCAGACCCACTTTGATTGAGCGGATCGGCTCTAGTCAGAGGGACGATCCTAATCTATTGGAAATCATCTCCAAGTTAGAGATGGACATCGATGAGGAGATGAACAAGTATGGGCTTGATCGAGATGGATGGCTTAGGAAGAATGGAAAGCTTGTTGTACCCAATGTCAATGGATTGAGAGATGAAGTGCTTAGAGAATGTCATCACTCAAAGTTGACTATACATCCCGGTGGTAATAAAATGTATAGAGACATGAAACAGACTTACTACTGGGAAGGAATGAAAAGAGACGTTGGGAAGTTTATATCCAAGTGCATGAATTGCCAGCTAGTTAAAGCCGAGCAAAAGAAGCCTAGTGGGTTGTTACAGCCCTTAGAAATTCCCGAATGGAAATGGGAGCAAGTCTCGATGGATTTCATCGATGGGTTACCAAGGACTAGATCGGGATATGACAGCATTTGGGTAATTGTAGATCGACTGACTAAAAGTGCAAGGTTTATACCAGTCAAATCGACTAGAACGGCAGCTAAGTTAGCAGAATTGTATATGAAGTGGGTAGTGAGATTTCATGGAGTACCTAAAAGCATTGTGAGCGACCGAGACCCGTTGTTCACTAGTGGGTTTTGGAGGAGCTTGCAAGAGGCGCTAGGGTCAGAGTTACATCTCAGTACCGCATATCATCCTCAGACCGACGGTCAGACGGAAAGGGTGAATCGTATTTTAGAAGATCTCTTAAGAGCATGTATATTGGATTTTGGTGGATCATGGGATGACCATTTGCATCTAGTAGAGTTTGCATATAATAATAGTTACCAATCCAGTATCGGTATGGCTCCGTTTGAAGCTTTGTACGGAAGACCGTGTAACTCACCATCATGTTGGATAGTGACTGGCGAGAAGTTTATGCTTGGACCAGATGTGGTGAGGGAAACTTCAGATAAAATCAAGATCATTCAGCAACGAATGAAGGCAGCCCAAGACAGGCAGAAAAGTTATGCAGATAAGAGGAGAAGAGACCTAAAATTCTCTGTTGGTGACTTGGTGTTTGTCAAGATTTCTCCGTTGAAGAGCGTAATACGATTTGGCAGGAGAGGCAAGTTGGCACCAAGATTCGTTGGCCCATTCCCTATTCTTGAACTAGTCGGGAATTTGGCATATAGAATTGACTTACCAGAGAAGATGGCGGGAGTTCATAACGTATTTCATGTTTCCCAACTAAGGAAGTTCGTTCACGACTCAGATATGACTATTTCACCTGATCAGTTGGAGGACTTCGAAGTAGAACCCGAGGCGGTTGGGAACCGCAAGCCGGCCCGTATTGTCGCACACGACATGAAGCAACTTCGAAGGAAGGCGGTGAAGCTAGTCAAGGTACAGTGGAGCGAGGACGAGAATGATTGTACTTGGGAAACAGAGGAGGACATAAGGAAGAAGTATCCAGAACTCTTTGCCTGGTAAGATTTTGACTTCGATTTAGTTTTCCGCATGCTAGGATAGGCTTGTTTGCTTGTTTTGCATATTTGATTGTTGTATATGGTTGTTAGGCATGCGGGATCCTTTGCATGTTTTGGGTTAAGGAATTTCGGGGACGAAATTTCTTAAGGGGGGGAGAGTGTAACGACCCGTATTTTACGCATCATAGGATCGTAGGATATTTATTTCTTTCACATACGAAGTCGTATGGTCATGTAACTTTGGGAGACGACTATTGGGGTCATTTCCCATGTTCATGATTTTTCTCGATTTTTAAATGACCATTTTACCCCTAGTTGGCACTGTTTTGGCCATAACTTTTGACTGGAAAGGAATTTTGACCTGAAACCACTTCCATTGGCTTCGGATGATGGTTTCTCTTTCCGTAGAGTGGTCACATTAGTCAAACGGACTCACCGTTTGGGAGATATGGCTGAAACAAGTTTCAGATGGTGAAAAACAGCTTAATTGGGCTTAACCGGGTGATTAGCAGCTAGGCCCAAGGGGAATTTCGGGTTTAGAGGTATAGGAGGACTGATTAGGGTTAGGTTATCACTTTCATTTCAGTTTTGAGCCGCCACAAACCTTCTTGAGACCTTAGTAATGGCTTCCATCCTCTAAAACCACTCCAAAACACATTTTTAGTGAAGATTAAGCCTAAACTACATCAAAGCAAGGCCAAATAGCAACAAAGCAAGGTTGGAGCTGCTGCTATACATAGGGATTCGACCCAAACAGAGAGTATTTCAGATTTGGTGTTTCATTTGTGGCCAAGGTGAGTGATAGCATCGTTTTGACACTAATTACAGTTAACTAAGGGTGATTAGTGAAGATTAGCGAATTTATACACCAATAAATTCTGGAAAAATGTTTAGAAATTCTTAAATAATATTTCATGCCTCAGTTATAAAATTTAGACGATTTGGTTAAGTTTTACTAGGTATGTGCTTAAACATGATTAAGAGGGACTATGGGAAAATATGAAGTTTTAGTCACTTTTTGATCCCTTTTGATTCATTTGAATTGTTGTTTGCTGTTTGTGGTTGTTATTACATGTTGCTATGACTCTATGGTATGTTTTATGATTGATTAGAATAGTTAAATTGCTCGAAAACGTCGTCGAATGGCGTAGAAAGCTCGCTGGAAAGTTGCAGAAATGTGCAGGTTCCGAACCGGATCGGATCGGAGTAGAGGGTCGGATCGGATTTGTGAACTGACCAAGGGAATCTGAACTGGATCGGAGCTTGTCACTGGAGGAGGATCGGCGAGAAGGAAGGCTGTTCGCTTAGAGTTGGAGTGGACAAGGGAGATCGGATCGGAACTGGGGAGCGGATCGGATCAGAGCTGTGGAGCGGATCGGATCGGAGCAGATCGGATCGGGGTAAGCTAAGGAGGCGGAGCGGATCGGCAATTGGAGAAGGACAGGATCGGGTATGGGAACTTAGAAGGGAGCAACCACCGAACCAAGCAGAGAATAGGCACTACACTTCCGAACCGAGCAAAGTGGAGAACCCGAACCGAATGGAAAAGACGATTACCGAACCGAACCGACGAAGATGATGACTACCGAACCGAACCGAATTCTAGGACTGTTACTGCACGACAACTCTTCTGAAGACCCACTCCAATTCGACCAAACCCGAGATGCAAAGGAAGTCCAAATGAGAAGTTAGAGCTTAAGATTCAGATGGGAATCAACGAGTTCACTTCATGGTTGGGCTTTGCTGCGGGACGCGTGCCAAGGAGTTATCGACACCTATAGCTTTGGACCACTATGGTAGGAGGTACGAAGGCGGATTCAGGGCCATCATGGCATCGGTAGAACCAAGGGCTATGACCAATGAAATGGGTCATTGAAATGTTTGGTCATGACTCCAAGTGTTTGGCTTGGTCACAGCAGGGTTTCTACAAGTCGGGATTCGTCGTTACCTCAGTTTGTCTAGTGTTCCAAAGTGGTAGATGTCGTATGCTTTACGCACTGAGTGAGAGATGTGAGGATGGTTGCTATGGATGATTTGTTTGCTATCATTGTGACATGCACACCCCACCCCCGTATTCTTACACTATTTATTATGGCACCTTGGAGTATTGTACGGTATGTGGTACTAACTCTTTGGTTGCAGGTCCAGGTTCAGGTATGGCTTAGTATACCTGTTATCATTTTGTTTAGATGCTTATCGCTCATACCAGGCTTTATGTCTGACCCAGAGTTTTATGTCTCCTCTTATTACTCTGGGTGCTCACACGAGCAGACTAGAGACAGGTTAGCTGGTGATGCACGGGTAGATGATCCAGAGACGAGCAGGAGGCTTCCACGTACTATATACATAATATTCTCCCTGTGTTGTTGAAGATCACTGCTTGGGCATTGTTGGTGTATCTTCTACTTTAGCTTTCTTTTGTTTAGAGACAGTAAATTTGGAAAATTGTAATAAGCTGTATATGGATTTCCGCTGCTCTGATGATTGATGTTGATTTTAGTTATCAGCTTATGCACTGTCTCGCCTGTTTTATGTCAAGTATGTTATTATTATATTTTATCCCATGCGCTGTGAGACATTCTACAGGTTCCCTGATTAGTTCATTCTCTTCCTTTTCTTCTGACGACCGTTCTGTGCTAGCTGGGCATGTGTACAGCGCACTTTCGGAGGAAATGCAGGCTGGTGCGGACGGGCTGTCACATTTACTGTGAGGGAAAAAGAAATGGGGGCTGAGATATTTGACAACGAGAATGATAGAATTAGGGTTATGCAGATGATGACATTATAGAGGCTAGTTATATTAATTTTTTATTTGATTTCTATATTCAGTTTTGTTGAATCGTTACTTGTATTTGTCATTTAAAAATCTGCATGATCACACACGATATCCAAAAGTCATGAAAATGGGCATGCAGCTACAATTGGACATTACAGATGCAGTCGAAACTTGTTTCGTCGAATTCCGAATCCGTTTGCTCACACAACGTATTTTAAAGTCAAATTATCGACTATTTTTCACAATAAAATTCCATACGGCCACATACTGACTCCAAAAATCACGAAATTTGAAATCTAACAATAATTCAATATTTCGGATCCAAAAAAATTAGTTTCATCGAAAACAGAGGTTGTTTGCAAAACTGGCTATTTTTAAAGCTCTAAATAACGCATTTAAATATTAATATATCTAAAAATAATTAAATTAATACTAATAAAATTAATATTATCGTATATATTCACATGGAATATAATACAGCTCCAAAATATTCCTATCTGATTTTATAACTCAACATTTCAAATCCAGATTAAATCAGTATTCAATTTATATTGAAAATTCATTTATATTATAAATAAATCGTTATAAATTATAAAGGAATTCCATAGTGACTTTTCGAAAATTTGATTTGGACATAACTCTCAATCTACACGATGAAATCTCGATTTTTCTCTTCCATTAGAAAAATATATTTCAACAGCTCCGAACGTTTCTTATTTCATAGAAATCCGATTTAAAACGGATTCTGTATATTCGTTTAAAGTTCGAATCGCCAAATTACGAATTGCCGTGCCATTTCGAGCTCGATTTTAATTATAATATAAATTATACATTCAACTAACATTTATAAAATATATTCGTTATTATAATTCAACTCTAAACTAAAATATATATTAGAAATGATCCAATTCACACAATACTGTGAATTCCACTATTTCCGACTATTTCAGAAATTAAATATATTATTCTATCATTTATATTACTTAAATCTTAAATATTATTTAATTCTGGTCATTTTAAATTACCAAACCATTATTTAAATAATTAAATATATTATTTAAAATACCGTAAAAATATGGGTCATTACAACGGTGGTAACGTTGTAGTCGGGGAAATCAAGGGGAATGTACTTGATCAAGGGTGTTTGGAATCGATGGTAACCTCGTGGCCGTGAAATCAAGGGTGTTGTACTTGGATATTGATATAGTATTAAAACTCGACGCAATCCAACATTGCGTGGAAATTGGACGTAGGATTAATTTGAATAATTATAAAATCCGATGTGTTCTTTCCTTTTCTGCATTTTATTTCTGTTTATTTTTGTGTTTATGTTTGAATATGTGTTTATGATCATCTCTGTTGTGTGAGATTCATATAGTGGATCATACTAGTTTTAGATTTTCTTAAATTTCTTAAAAACAATATTCACCCCCTCTATTGTTAATTTTGCCTTAACGATCCATTTTGCATTCCCTAATAATTGGTATCAGAGCAAGGTTTTTCAAAATGTTCATAATCTAATTTTTGAAAATTTTTAATGGAAAATTTTGAAATAATTGTTAACATTAGTGTCTATACATGCATTATACCAATGTTGAAAGAGTTTGCATACAATCATGTTGAAAAGTCAAGTGATCTACTGAAATGTTGTCCAATACAGGAAAGGATGTGTTATTTGGCTTTTGAAAATTCAAAAGTTGACAAGATGGGTGAAGTGCCTATTGGAAGTTCAAATTCCAAAATGATAGCTATTGAAAATTCAAATTCCGAAATGGTGTGTTACATGGCTGTTGAGAATTCAAATTCTGACAAACAAATGGTGGAAATAGAAAAGGACAAATGGATACTAGATAGTGGATGTTTGAGAAAAATGACTGAAAATACAGAAATACTAAATAATCTAGTCTATTAAGATGGTGGAATGGTGAACTACAGAGATACCTCTAAAGGATACATTATTGGGATCGTCAATGTCAGTAATTCTGAAACTCTTACTATTTTTGATGTTTTATTAGTAAGGAATTTAAAACACAACCTACTTAGTATAAGCCAACTTTGCGATAAGGGTTATAAAATAAATTTTGAGAAAGATAAATGTTATATAAAAGATAGGACTTCACAAGTAATATTCGAATGAGATAGAAAGAAAAATATTTATATATTGAGTATGAAAATCTCCAATTATATTCTATGTCTTTTAGCCAACACAAGTGACCCATGGATCTGGCATAAAAGATTTGGTCATATAAATTTCAAATACATCTCTAGAATTTCTAAAGTAGATTCAATTAAGGGATTACCCAAAATGAAGTTTAATCTTAATAATTTATGCGATGCTTGTCAGTTAGGAAAATTAAAAAGAAGTTCATTTGGATCAAAAGAAGAAATTACAACCTTGAAACCATTAGAGTTAATTCATATGGATTTATTTGGTCCATCTCAAACCCAATTGATAAATCATAACAGGTAAGTTTACCTAATAGTCGACGATTTTTCTAGATTTACTTGGACTTTGTTTCTTAAAATAAAAGTGATGTTTTTGATCAATTTAAACTTTTGCTAAAAGAATTCAAAGTTTATTATCACTAAAAATTAAAACATTACATAGTGAACATAGCGAAGAATTCGAAAATGAAAATTTTGAAAAATTTTATAATAAAAAGGGAATAACCCATAATTTTTCTATCCCTAGAACCCCTCAACGAAACGGAATAGCTGAACGTAAGAATAGGACGATACAAGAGTGTGCAAGAACTATGTTATCGAATAGTAATTTACCAAGAAATTTTTGGGTTGAGGTAGTTGCAGCAGCTTATTATATTTTAAATAGATTTTCAATTAGACCCTTAACTCATAAAACACCATATGAACTTTTATATAATAAGAAACCAAAAGTATCATATTTTAAAATATTTAGAAGTAAATGTTTTATACTTAACAATAAAATTTTGATAAATTTGACTCAGAATCCGATAAAGGAATATTTATTGCATATAGAGTTTTTAATTCAAGGACCGATACTATAGAAGAAACCTTAAATATATCCTTTAACGAAAATTATAAAAGTATAACACAACATAATGAAGATGAATGTGAAAATGAAATTGATGAAAGAATAATGAAGATAATCAACCAAATAAACAAATTAGATTAATAAGAGACCATCCTATAGAAAATATCTTAGGAGATATTAAATCCGCCGTTAGGACTCGTAATCAATTAAATAATATGAGTAATTCTGCATTTCTTTCAACTATTGAACTAAGAATCCAAAGGAAGCATCTTCTGATGATTCATGGATCCTTGCCATGCAAGAAGAACCAAATCAATTTATTGGGAATGATGTATGGGAACTTGTTCCTAGACCACCTCTTTTTGAGGACGAAAAGTTGCCAAATCACATATACATAAGTTAAAGAAAGCATTGTATGGATTGAAACAAGCTCCTAGGGCTTGGAATGATCGGTTAAGAAATTACTTATTACAATCCAACTTTGAAATAGGAAAACTAGATAACACTTTGTTTATTAAAACAAATAATAAGGATATACTATTCGTACAAATATTTGTTGGCGATAAAATTTTTGGATCAAAAAATGATAAGATGAATAAATAATTTTCAGATATTAATACCCAAAAATTTGAGATAAGTCATATGGAAGAACTATCATTTTTCTTAGACTTAAAAATTCATCAATTAAAGAATGGTATATTTATTAATCAAGAAAAATATGCAAGAGATTTAACTAATAAATACAATTTAACAACAACAAATGGGAAACCAACACCAATAGCGACTAATATAGCATTAAGTAAAGACGATACGTCAAAAGACGTTGTTCAGAAATTAAATAGAGGAATGATAGGAACGCTATTATATATAACAGCTAGTAGACCAGATATAATGCATAATGTATGTCACTGTGCAAGATATCAATCGCAACCTAAGGAAACACATTTGAAAGCCGTAAAACTTGTTCTAAGGTATGTAAATCATACATCAGTCTTTGGATTATTTATTTTATCCTAAGGATGATTCATTCGACTTAGTTTCTTATTGTGACATTGATTATGCAGGATGTAAATCCGATCGTAAAAGTACTAGTGGAATATGTCATTTCTTAGGACATTCACTGGTCTCGTGGTTTAGTAAAAAGCAAAATACTGTATCTTTGTCAAAAACTGAAGCAGAATATATCTCTGCTGCTTTGGCTTGTTCACGAGTAATATATATGCAACAAACTCTAAATGATTTTGGATTAAATATAAATAAATTACCAATATACTACGATAATACGGGTGCTATAAATATATCTAAAAATCTAACTCATCACTAAAGAACTAAACATATCGATATACGACATCATTTTTTAAGAGATAACATACGTACATAGAAAATTTCACTCAATTTATAGAAACAGATAAACAAATAGTAGATATATTAACAAAACCATTAAATGAAGCAACATTTACAAAATTTAGAAGGGAATTAGGTATTTGTTCATTAAGTGAATTAGAATAATTAAATATATTAATATATATATAAGAATAACATTAAAAATCAGAAAAATAAAATAAAAATCATAAGTATGTTGACATACATACTTGTCTATGTCGACATATAATTGCCAAATTTCAAAAATTAATTCCCACCAAAAGTTAGTTATAATAACCATTTAAACTCTCCACTTCGAATTTTCTTCTTCATTCTCTTATTTCACTTCAGTAAAAACTCTAAACCAAAATAAATATTGGCCTCCACCAATTTTAACACCCAAATTAATCCTTAATCATCCGCTGGACCATCTGAAGGTCCTTTCCAACGTTCTACCCTATATCGTGTCATCAAACTAGAAGAAAAAAATGGAATATACTCTTCAAATGCTTACTGAAATTCAAGTGCCCTAAATTCAGATGAGTCAAGAAAAAAATCTACAAAGAAAGTTGTTAAGGAGCCTTCATAAATTCGTAATGGATAATCAAGCAAACCCAATCATCTTCAAGGATGATAATCAAGCAATGGAAAAGAAGAGGAACCAAAAGAGGAGGAAGAAATGATGGAAGAAAATGAACAAGAGGAAATACAATAAGAAGTCGGGGAAGAAGATGATCAAGTCGTATGCGTGGGAGAAGTCATGTTCGATTAAAATGGAAATGTGATTGAACGAAATTGGGATTTTTGTCTCCATTACCCAAATTGTCCAACCCATAAGTCTCCTATTGTCGAAAAAATTAGAATTTAGGTTTTCTTTTCGTTTCTTTGCGTTTATTCGATGTACTACATTTGTAGGAATTCTTGTAATTTATCGCTTGTACTGAAAAACGATGTTTAGTATAATATTGTTTTATCTCTAATAAGTATTCTACTACTTTGTTAGATAGGCACAAATTTAGGGGGAGTCATATACATTTAGTTATACACTTATATATCTTAGTATAATATAGTTTAGATAGATATATATATAATTTAGGGGGGAGTATTTTTAGAGTTTCTTTTTGAAAATGCCAAAGAGGAAGAAATTATAAAATTTAGACTTAGTTTAAGTAGAGTATATAGGATTCATACAAACAGGAGGAGTATTAGAAGGATTAACATCATCAGGTATGTACAGGTATGATAATTTATAAACTAAGGTTGCCATCATCAGAAAGGGACAGATTGTTGGAGAATTGAGTTTTGATGACAACAACCTTATTTCAATATTAATTGATTATAAAATATATACGAACATCTCTATCTAGAATATATATTCATATATGCAGGATTTGTATCCAGGAATTATTACTGAAGACTGTACGGCTTAAGAGTTTTAGAGATTCAGAATTCAGAGAAGATTCAAGACTCATGAGTAATCTAGAGTTCAAGATAAAAATAGTGATAGAGTCTAGTTTGTGTAAGACTCTGAATCGCACTCCAGGTTCAAATTCAAATTTAAATTCTGATTTTCAAATTTCAAATTTCATTTTCAAATTCTATTCTACTTAAGTATTTTACCTTTGATTTTAAACTTGAGATTTTAAAGATTATAAGTTTATATATATTTATATAGTTATATACCCTTATACTTTTATATTTATATAGTTTTAAATGTTATAATTTTACAAATATGTTCATACAATTTATACTTATGATTCCATATGGTTTTCTACTTTCTAATACTTGTTTATATCAATATGTTTTAATTCAAGAATTTCCAGAATTATATATATAGTAAAACACTTGAAAATACCCAAATCTCAAATTTTGAATTAGCATATGTCGACATACATATGTGATAATGTCGACATATAACTGTCACATTTTCAATTTTGGAAGGAAGTGTCTTTTCACTATTTATAATGTTCCAGAAGCGTTGCAACCTTTCAAATCTTATAAATATGGGTTGATTTCGAATTTTTTATCATTCTTCTTCTCCATCTTCTTCTCCTTTCATTACACCATTATTATATCATATTTTTTATGATTTCTACACTTATATTCTTTCGATTTCAAGTCTAATTATATAAAACTTCTTCTCTTCTCATTCTCTACTCATTACTCTCTGAATCAAAGTGCTATTGAAGAGTTATAAGGCTGTTGTAATCGTTTGGGACAGTTTTGAGAAATAGTGCATTTCTTGTAGCCATGAAATCAAGGAAGGAAACGGTGGTAACCTTTTAGCCGGTGAAATCAAGGGGAATATACTTGATCAAGGGTGTTTGGAATCAGTGGTAACCTTATGGCCGTGAAATCAAGGGTGTTTGGAATCGGTGGTAATCTTGTGGCTGTGAAATCAAGAGTGTTGTACTTGGATATTGATATAGTAACAAAAGTCCGCGCAATCCAGCATTGCGTGGGACTGGATGAAGGAATAATCTGAACCAGTATAAAATCCGGTGTGTTCTTTCCTTTTCTGCATTTTATTTCTGTTTATTTTTGTGTTTTTGTTTGAATCTGTGTCAACAATCATCTCTGTGGCGGGAGATTCATATAGTAGATCATATTAGTTTTAGTTTTTCTTAAATTTCTTAAAACCACTGTTCACCCCCCTCCAGTGTTAGTTTTGCCTTAACGATCCATTTCGCATTCCCTAACAATTAGGATTTTCTTTCATCTTGGATTTGGACTTCTTCCGATTTGATGTACTGCTTTGATTATCTTTCTACTTTGCTATGGCTTGTAAAAAGGAATATGGTTTTGCATTATTGTACTCTGATGTTTGGCATTACAACACAAATGGTTTTATTTGAAGTATTTGGTATTTAATGATGTAACTGGTTTGGAGTAATGTTTTACTTTTAATAACAAAAGTTAATTTTCCATTGCCTATTTATACCTATCTTTTAAATATTCGTTATTATTTACCTATTGCGCTTCATGAAACTTAATGCATTCTCTTATGAGTGACATTAACGGATGTGGGGTGTCACATTTGGTATCAGAGCTGAAGGTTACAAGATCAAGAAAAGTTTTGAAAAGTTGTTTTCGATCCCCTTGAGCCATATACGATATTCTTTCGATTTCATTTTGAATCATTGTTTATTCTCTTTTCAGCATGTCTGGAGCACCTAACCTTCCTGAGGGCATTCCACTACCGACATGGTTCCATAGGTATTAGAGGCTACGACACCTGCCGGAGTTCAAGGAGAAGTCCCCACCCCTAGTTGTAGTCGCAGTAGCTCCACCTCCTATCGTAGTCAACTTTTCTAAGCTTTGTAAAAACTTTTGCGCAATGGAGGCAAGTCGTTTTGTGGTACCGAAAGTTTTGTTGATGCGCGCAATTAAATTTGAGAAACAGAGAATATGTTTGGTCTTTTCGAGCTCGATGATAGGAGGAAGATACAGTAAGCTGCTTGGCAAATGAAGGAAGAAGCTTCATACTAGTGGGAGGTGACACAGGCAGGACAACCAGTAGTTGCTTGGGAGGATTTCAAATAGAGATTTGAGATGAAGGTCTTGTCTCAGGCAGAAAGAATGCAGATGGAGAAATTTTTGGCTCTAAAGCAAGGAAGTATGTCTGTTAAGGAATATGTTAATAAGTTTAATCAACTAGCGAGATTTGGTTTGGACATGGTGAATACTCCCCATATGAAGGCTCTTAGTTTTGTGAGAGGTTTGAATCAACCCATCTAAGGACTAGCACTATCGCATATACCGATAAAGGCAACTTTCGAGAGGCTTGTTGACATGGATTTGATCTATGAGGACGGTAAGGATGAGAAGAAAGAAATCATGACCGAGGAGACATAGCCCAACGCTATGAAAAAGAAATGGCGGCCTAAGAAGAGAATACAAAAGGAAGGAGAAAATCATGATAAGGCTCAGATCAAGACAAAGGTTAAGTGCCATGGTTGCGGAGCTCTGGGTCATTTTGTGAAAGAATGTAGAAGGACAAAGAAAGTTTGTTTCAACTGTGGTCAAGTTAGACATTTCACTAAGCAATGCCCTAACAAGCAAGGACAAGGGGCAGGATCTACTGGAGGGAAAGTGCATGCTCTTGAGGCTAGTGGAATTGGTCGAGGTAGGAATGTCACAGTCGAAGATTTGATTTCCCTTTTTGACTATCATATTAGGACTCTCTTTGATTCTGGCGCTTCTCATTCATTTATATCCAATTCTATGGTAGATAATCTGCACCTAGATACTAGTATTGTTTCTGATCCTCTAGTAGTCTCAAACCCTATAAAAGGTACGACTCATTTATCCATGATATGTCAGGGTTTGAGAATTTCTATCTTGGGCGTCGAGCTTGAATGCAACGCGTATGTTCTTGGCTTTATGAGTTATGGATTGATTCTAGGAATGGACTGGCTAGCTATATATGGTGTCATTATAAACCGTGAGAGGAGAGTTGTTAGACTTTTGACATTCCAAGGGAGACTTTCGAGATTTCCTATGACCCACGGCGGACAGTTATGCTCAGTTTCCTAGATTTTCTTGATGCTTCTGTTGATAGTTTGCGATCATACCCATAGTCAGAGATTATCCGGACGTGTTTTATGAGGTTAGGGGATTACCTTCGAGGCATAAGATAGACTTTCAGATTTACTTGGTAGAGAATGTGAATCCAGTCGCTTTACCGGTGCGCCACATGGTTCTTAGGGAAAAGAGGGAGCTCATCAAGCAAGTAAGGGAGCTATTAGAGAAAGGATTCATTAGACGGAGCATATCAAAGTGGGGAGCTCCATTTGTCTTTGCAACAAATGCAGACTGCTCACTTCGTCTATGTGTAGTAACCCGCATTTTTAGCTGTTGAACAATTTATTTATTTAATTATTAAATATCGATTTATCGATATCGAGAACGTGAATTAAATAATATTGAATATTTAATAAATAATTATAATATAATAATATATTATAATGTCGAAATAGTCGGAAATAGTGGAATTCACAATATCGTGTGAATTGAATAGCATATGAGATTTGGTGGAGTTTCGATTCGAAATATAATAACGATTATATTGAATCAACGACAGTTGAACGTATAGTTTATAATATATTTATAAACGAGCTCGAAATGGCGCTGCAGTTCGTAAATTGGCGATTCGAACTTTAACTGAATGTACAGGATCCGTTTTAAGCCGGATTTCTATGAAACAAGAAACGTGTGGAGCTGGTGGAGTATATCTTTCTAGTGGAAGAGAAAAATCGGGATTTCATCGTGTAGATTTTGATTTATGTCCAAATCAAATTTCAGAAAAAGTCGCTGTAGAATTCCTTTATAATTTGCGACGCTTTATATACGTTATAAATCGATTTTTCGATACGAACTGAATATCGATCAAATCAAAATTCTGGAAATCAAGTCATAAATTCTGGCAGGATATTCTGTAGCCGTACGACATCATCTGTGGATATATACGAGAATATAAATTTATTTATATTTAATTTAATTTATTTAAATATATTTATATATTTAAATGGATTATTCAAGGGTCTAAAAATAGCCACTTTTGCAAACGAAGTCGAAATTTGACGAAACCAGTTTTGTTGGATCTGCAATATCAAATAGTTGTTAGGTTTCCAGTTTCGTGATTTTTAGAGTCACTGTGTGGCCGTACGGATTTTTAGAGTGAAAAACAGTCAGTATTTTGACAGTTAAAAATACGCTGTGTGAGCGTACGGAGTCGGAATTCGACGAAACAAGTTTCGTTGGGACCGTAATGTCGAACTCTAGCTACATATCCAGTTTGGTGATTTTTGGGTATCGTATGTAATTATAGGAAATTTTATTCAATAGATACACATAGAAATTGCATATTATAAATTAAAATAATCAATATAAAAATGAATTAAACTATCCTATAAGTACTCTCACGACCCCTTAACCTAATTTCATCAACCATTTTCCGCCGCCACTCTCTGAGCTTCCAAAACGTGAATAATCTCCCTCTTTGAAAAATCCTAACAAATGAAAACAATCACAATAAATCTCGAAACTTGGATATTCAACTTCCTGCATCGATGCTCTTCGTTTTGATATACATTGTGGTGAGGATCGAACAAATATTGTTCGCTGTCCTTTTGGTACAGCAGCTAGGGTTTAGCCTTGATGCGATTAGAAGCGGAGTTAGACCAAAGTAATGGCGCTGGAGTGTTTTCGAGGTCGAGGCGCACCGGTCAGAGGAGTTTGGCGGACTCCGGTGCCGTCTGATGTCGCACCAATTCGTCGAGGAGCAGCAGGTAGCATGGACTTGGGATCTTCGTCGCCTTTGAGAACGACAGACCGAGTTGAAGGAAATAGTGACGGGAAGGAAGAGGGGAAGGAGCAGCGTTGATTGGTAAGGGTGGCGTGGTGTTCGACGCTCAGTTGGAGGAGGAATCGAAGTGTGAAATGGTGAGAAGGGTGTTCGGTTGAATACAGGAAGCAACGAGGAAGAAGGGTTGGGTATCGGGTCCGGTTAAGTGAAAAGGAGGTTGGGCTATTAGTTAAAGGGTAAGGCCCTTTATACAAAAAAAACAAAATCTTTGTTTTATTTATTTAATAAGCGTTCAAACTTTGAAATGTTATAACTTGAGCATACGATAACGAAATTCAGAAAATCAAGATCTGCTGGGATCGTATGGATGGTGGCTCCACTATGGAACTGACTGGAGGTCCATCTGAGCTCGTTACACTTATGGCGAAATAAATTGTTTGATTCAAATCAAATAACAGTTTATCGTTCTTTAACGATGAACTGCAAATGTGAGTAAATCTCACTAACTCTGAACAGTTTATATTTTCATGTTATATTTTTAGAACTGTTAAATATGGACTGATTGATTGTGTGTTGACTGTTTGATTGAACTGCTAGTCAGTTAGTTAAATTCCTGTATTGATTCTGTTTAACAGAATATATCATATGGGACTGAAAGTGATGTTATCTATATTGTCTAACATCTGTGATACAGTGAAACAGGTTGGAGGAATCCGACTGGATTCCTCAACAGTTATTTTATTATTTTTCATATATTTTGATATATGATGTGAATTATAACCTGTTGTTGATTGTGTGTGTATGGACGATATTGAACATCGTGATTTGATATGATTGAATACCATGACATACCGGAATGTAGATAAGGGAATTTTCAAAGTGATATTGAAAACAACATATTTATAAAATGGGATATTTATAAATAAGAGATATTTATAAAGTGGAATATTTATAAATAAGAAATGTTTATAAATTGGAATATTTATAAATAGGAGATATTTGAAAAGGAAATAAATTCAAACATTTCTTTTTGAATGGAAAGGCCTGTGTGGCGAGTTTGGGGATTTTCCCGATGCTTCCGATACAAAGGAGGTTATGGCGAATTTTCCCGAAAATTTAAGGAGTTAGAATATTTTCAAGAATAAATTTGAAAAGGAAATATTTGTAAACCATTTACAAATAGAATTGGAAAGGAAACATTATAAAAAGAAAAATCATTTTTTAAAGTGTAGAACCGTTATTTAAAAGTAAATCTTTTCAAATGAATAAAACTTTGTTAAAAAGGAAATCTTTATAAAGTGAATAAAGTAAATCGAATATAGACATTCGAATGGAGTTAATCGAATATGGTATTCGAAGTTAGTTTATCGAATATGGTATTCGAAGTTAGTTAATCGAATACAGACATTCGAAGTTAGTTTATCGAATATGGTATTCGAAGTTAGTTAATCGAATATGGTATTCGAAGTTAGTTTATCGAATATGGTATTCGAAGTTAGTTAATCGAATATGGTATTCGAAGTTAGTTTATCGAATATGGTATTCAAAGTTAGTTAATCGAATATGGTATTCGAAGTTAGTTTATCGAATATGGTATTCGAAGTTAGTTAATAGAATATGGTATTCGAAGTTAATTAATCGAATATGGTATTCGAAAGTTAGTTAATCGAATATGTTATTCGAAAGGGGTTAGTCAAGTTGAGTTAGTCAAATAGAGTTAATCAGTTAGAATTAACCAGTTAGAATTAACCAGTTAGGAGTTAATCGAGTTGATCGAGTTGAGGAATAAGTTAAGTTAAATAAGTTGAGTTGATCGGGTGGTTCGACCAAGTTAGTCGAGCCTAGTTAATCGAAACGAATTGGTCGAACCAAGTAAGTCGAGTTAAGTTAGTCAAGTTAGTCGAGCCTAGTTAATCGAATCGAATTGGTCAAACCAAGTAAATCGAGTTAAGTGAGTCAAGTAAGTCGAGCCTAGTTAATCGAAACGAATTGGTCGAACCAAGTAAGTCGAGTTAGTCGAGTTAAGTTCGTCGAGTTAAATAAATCGATGTTAGTTTCATCGAAAGGAGTTATCGATGTTAGTTTCATCGAAAGGAGTTATCGATGTTAGTTTCATCGAAGGGAGTTATCGATTATAGTTTAATCGAAGTGAGATTTTCAAATATAGGATATTTAAAAGGAAGAGTTATCGAATATTAGTTATTCGAAGAGAGATCATCGAATATCGTTTATTCGAGAAGGAGTTAATCGAATATAGGTTATTTGAAGAAGAGTTAATCAAATAGAGATTTCTCGAAGAGAGTTAATCGGCAAATTCGATTATATCGAATTCGGGAAAGTACTTATACCTTCCAGTGTTTAAATAGAAATTTATTTATATTTAAATAAATAAGTGTTAGGTTAATTATTCACTAATAAGAATAGAAGTTATAATTAAAGTTAGATAATTCGAAAGTAGGGATTATAACGTTATCGTTATAACCAATGTTTTAAATATAGAAGTGGATTAGTAAAATTGAATCCGAGGAAGGCGTAAAGAAGTTATTAAAGATTTAAAAGATAAACTTTGACCATTTCGAAGTTATAAAGTTGTTCAGTTAAGGTCTGAGAGGTAATTATACCCCAACTTGAGTGACTTCCTTCTTAACTAAGAAATGGTAAGGTTTGATCGTAAAGAAGTTTTGGAAATGTTTTCCAAACGAGAATCAGAAATGTTTTCTGATAAAAGAAAATAAGAATTTAGAATATAGGGAAACAGGAGATAAGTAAATAAATGAACTAAAGAGATTAATGTTAAATGATGTTTGTTCGATATAATTTCCATCTGGAAACAATATCGTTGTTTGCACACTTGTTTTCTTTGATAGTTAACTCACAGACTATCAGAGTTTTGACCATTTTAACGTTGTTAATATGGAGAGACCGGTTGGATTTTTATCCATAGAACCACTCTGTATTGGCATAAGCATCGCGAATCATATATGCCAAAGATAATTGAAGACGGAGTAAAATGCAAGGGCTATCCTGTTTACAGAATAGTGCCTTCGGTTTGTCCAGTCCCAGGACAACTTGTATGGACGAAGGTCTGACAGAGTATATCCAATGGATCGCGTAAGTTGATCTGTTCAAACGTATTCACGTTTGGTGGCGGAGGAATTCGTTTCTCTTAGCTGTATACCCGTGTTATTTTTGGATAAGTCAATTTGTGATTTGGCGGATATGACGATGTGACATTTTAAGTGAATGAAGATGGATGTTTGACAGAGTATTTCCAGAAAGGTCACGTACATTGATTTCTTCAACCGTACCAAGAGTGGAAGCGGAGAAGGAAACTTCTTTAGCTAACACGTAATGTACTGTTGTAGACGTCAATTAGTGATTTTCGATGGATCTAACAATGTGGCATT
Organism: Allium sativum; assembly: GCA_030737875.1. Classification (NCBI taxonomy): domain Eukaryota; kingdom Viridiplantae; phylum Streptophyta; class Magnoliopsida; order Asparagales; family Amaryllidaceae; genus Allium; species Allium sativum. The sequence goes on from CM060922.1 coordinate 713,841,089, forward strand.
CGAAGTGAATCTGATGTGATGATAAAGTGTAACCTCAAGCCTCACATCCGGTAAATGACAGAAATCGAGCAGGCAGCATGGCTAAGTCGGTCGCACCGAAGTAGGGTGTATAATCACCTATCTAGAGAATATTCATGTGTTTCTTAAATCTATCAATGCTGTCCCATATATACGGGAACAATTGCTGATCCCAACCGTTGGTGATGTACATTCGATACACTCAAGCGAAATGAGTGGTCGGTCATGTGTGGCTGAGTTGCAAGATGTTCTTGTTGAACTCCAGTGTATCGTTCCTAGAGTACACTGATCGGAAGGTGGTTCCATACCTTGTCATAGTTGGAAATCCATTATCCAATACGTGCTTGCGATTTTGATTGTATACTATATATGTAGAACGTGAGATGAAAGCGTTTCTGCTAGTTGATATCTATTTGCACATAGACATTATTATAATATCAAAAGGTTTTTGATATAAAGATATTTTGGATTCTCATAAGGGAAAAACTCGTTCCGTTCTGCGGCGTGATCTTATGAGATATCGTTTACTTGTTCATATACCTGTTTAAACTGTTTTACTCATACCAGTCCCATGACTGACCCGGAGTTTATTTTGTTGTTTTCCCTAAACTCTTGGGTGCCTAAATTTGTACGGGCAGTCAAGTAGTCGGGGTTTTACAGATACACTTGGAGAGCTTGGAGCAGGAGGCTTCAGGATTCTATAGCTATTATTATTTCCGCTGTTGTTGTAAGTGTTGTACTCTGATAAGTGTTATTGTATACATATACTGATGTTATTTCAAAGATATGTTATGTTATATTTTATTCGTTCCGCTGTGAGATTCGTGTTTACTCTGATGATGATGTTCTTCTTCTTCTTCTATTCTATAAGTTCTATCTTATCTATTCTCACCTTCTAATTTCTTTCATTAATTACCGGGATTTTTCGATGTTTTGGTTATCGACGTCGAGCTTACGTCGATAACCAAAGCCGCTCAAAATCCGGGTCACTACACTATGCGTGGACTATACAGAACTGAATATGCTCACCAAAAAGAATAGACACCCTCTTCCAAGGATTGATGACTTGTTTGATTAGCTAGTAGGTGCAACAGTTTTCTCGCAGATGGATTTGGCCATGGGATTTCATAACTTGAGGGTGGCAGAGGATAGTATTGATAAGACTTCTTTCAGAATTCCAAACGGTTTCTTTGAGTGGCTGGTCATGCCTTTTGGGCTGACCAATGCACCCACATATTTTGTGGACTTGATGAGTAGGGTTTTAAAGAGTTTTTGAACAAGTTTGTTATGGTCTTCGTGGATGATATTCTGATCTTCTCTGTAACAACCCAGAAAATTCGACGCTCGAATTTTCAACAATAATACATAATCTCGTATTACTTGCCAAAATTCCCAGTATCGAAAACCCAGACTGTTAATAAAAAAAGTTAGAGGATGAGAAGTAGAAAGAAATGTTAGAATAGAAGAAAAAGGAGAATACATCAGAATCTCACAGCGGAACGATAAATATAATATATCATATCTATTTACAAAAAGAAACTGTTTATACATACTGATCATCAGAATACATTATATATCTGTTACAGCAGCAATAAACTTTATATAACTAACAATGAAGACTCATGCTTCCAGTTGTTGAACTCCAAGAGAAACCTAACCTGGAAATATACTCGGTCTGACCCAAGCACATTTGAAGCAAAGCAAAATTCACTTGGATCAGTCTGGAATAATTTCTGTGATAAATTCACAGCACAAAAAACTAGTTTAAATTTGAAAAATCCTTTTGAAAAGAAAAGGATAATAGTAGGACCAGCCCACACATAAACACAGATGGTTTTTACCTTATAATAACCCAAAACATTTTTGAGACCAATATCTTTTCTGATATTATAATAATGTCTATCAAATCACAAATAAATATCAATCTAGCAAAATGCTTGCATCTCACGCTCTACATAAATAGTATACAATCAAAACTGCGGGCTCTTATCGGAGAATGGATTTCCTGGCAAGGTATCAGACCACCTTTCCGACAATGTACCTCCGGAGATGAATACATTGAGGTTCAACAAGAATGACTTGCAACCCGGCTACACATGACCGACCCCTCATTTCCTTGAGAGTACCGAATATATCATTACCATGGTTGGGGGCCAGCCAACCGAACCGATAGCATATATATATATATAAGGACAACCGAAGGCATTTGATTTTTCCAAATCAGGTAATGATATACCCTTTTAATGGGTGTAACCCACATAGCCATGTTGCCTACCCGATTTTGTGCCATTTCCCGATTGATGAGGCTTGAGTTTACGTTTATCTTTTAGCACATCTCCGTTCACTTTCAATGCCATATCTTCAGATCCGCCAAATCACTAATTGACATCCACAAATACACTTCGGTGTTAAGCAAGAGAATTTATCTGTCACCAAAATTGGTATATTTTATAAAAATCAATGTACATGATTCTTAAGGAAATACTTTGTCAAACATTCGTCCATACAAGTCATCCAGGAATAGGATGAACCGAACGCACCCTCCTACTGCGTCCAAGGAATCACCCTATAGATCAATAGCGAGTAGTCCTTGCAATCCTCCGATTTCAACCATGACAGAACCACAGTGTATCTCTGGTTGCATGTCAGAGATTATAAGTAGTTCTTCTGTTTTATGAAGATCTACGGTCTTCAATTGCTCCATCTTTTTTCCCTGCAAGTTAGTTTCATACGTAACGTTGATTAAGTGGTTTTGGGTCTAGTTCCCATCCCGGTCTCTTCGAAACAACACGTCAAAAAGGTCCAGTAAGGTGTTTCATTGATAGTCGAGTTTTTAACTATCAATTACAAATAATATGGTCAAGTTTGGCAGCTCAGACTTTCTTTAAAATTCTTCGTTGAAGAATCTCAATCAATTTAAGAATAGAATTCTTATACATATCTCACTTGGATAATTTATATCCCTTATTGCTTCTGTTTTCGGTGCCCTTGAAAACAATAACTATAAAATATAAATGTAATTACCCAAATCCCTTCCTTATATTTCTTTTGTTTCGAAAATATTTCCATATTCACAAAACACCTTTTTCTTCCTTTATCTAGGAACATTGTTTATATATTCTCAAAAATCCCTCCGAATGTCCATATACTTGAAATTATCGCTATGGTCTTATAAACACACTTCCCATTCCTTTTTCATTGGAAATATCGAAATATATATGTATATACTTAACTATTCGATACAGGTTTCATATCCAATCTTATATGGTTAAAATATCGTCAAGTGACATACTTCTTAAAATATAACCTTAAATGGTTTTGTTAACTTTAAAATAATTGCGCTTATGGACATTATAATTATATTGCCAATATACCATTCCATTTCACAATCAATATCACTCTTTTATTCACCTTTTCCCGTAAAACAAACAATAGACTTTTTTCTTTGAATCTGAAATTTCATTTCCATTTACCATGGTTTTGTAAACCATTTCCTTTTATTTGAAAACCCACTATACAAGTTAATTCCTTTTTCCCCGTTGAGTAAACTTTCTAATCTTATCTACCAATTGAATTCAATATGATTTTATAACCTATATCTTATATTTGAAATCTTATTTACTCAATTTAATTATTAAATAAACATCCATTAATCTCTTAAGTCATTAAACCAATTAATATCATTTCCTTTTTGAAGTCCTTAATTCAATTCTTAAGTGAACGTTGATTATATTTTTAAAAATAACTTTTTTACAAAACATTGATTATTCGTTTTGAACTAGAGTTTCAAATCCTTTTGTACTAAAACATTTCGCCATCTAAGTCCTATTTAAACACTTTCATTTTTACTTAATAAAATCTTGCCGCAATTCACACATTAGCTTATAAATCACCTTTATAAACTTTGTCTATAAACTCGAATTATAATCCTTTAATAAAACTTGTAATGTCCCGTATTTTTACGGTTAAATAACTAATTAATTTAATTATTTAAATAATGGTTTAGAGATTTATATGGTTGTTTAATTAAATTATATTGAATATTTATTTAATATAAATAATATAATAATATATTAAATCATGAAATAATCAGAATTAAAGTTGAATTCATAATATTGTGTGAATTGGATTATTTAAAATATATAATTCAATTTGGAATTGAATTAGAATAACAAATATATTATTTGAACGACAGTTGAACGTATAATTTATATTATAATTATAATCGAGATCGAAATGGCGCGGAAGTTTTCAATTTGGCGATTCGAACTTCAATTGAATATACGGAATTCGTTTTAAGCTGGATTTCTGTGAAACAAGAAATGTTCGGAGCTGGTGAAGTATATTTTTCTAATAGAAGAGAAAAATCATGATTTCGTCGTGTAGATTTTAATTTATGACCAAATCAAATTTTAGAAAAGTCGCTATGGAATTCCTTTGAAATTTATAAATATATATTTATATTATAAAAGGATTTTATATATAAATCGAATATCGATATAGCTGGGAATTTTGAAATATCGAGTTATAAATCCAATTAGAGCTATATGGTATTCTAGTGTGAATATATACGATAATATTAATTTATTAATATTTAATTTAATTATTTTTAGATATATTTATATATTTAAAAGGGTTATTTAGAGCTTTAGAAATAGCCAGTTTTGCAAACGACCTCCGTTTATGACGAAACTAATTTTGTTGGATCCATAATATTGAATTATTATTAGATTTCAAGTTTTGTGATTTCTGGAGTCAGTGTGTGGCCATACGCATTTTTAATGTGAAAAACAGTCGATAATTTTACCTTTAAAAATATGCTGTATGAGCAAACGGAGTCGAAATTCGACGAAACCAGTTTCATTGGATCCGTATTGTTGAACAGAAGGTGTATGCCCATTTCCATGATTTTTGGATATCGTATGTGAGCATGAGGATTTTTAAATGATAAATGGAGACAACGGTTGATTTTAATCAATATTAAAATCGATTAAAATAATAATTTCTCCCCTTATAAATATATGACTAACTTTTCTAAACCTAATTCAGTTTTCCCCTTTGGTCAAAATTCCGCCGTCATCTATTTTATTTCCAACGAGAGGTTTCTTCCTTTGAAAAATCAAAAGAAATAAATCATAATTATATAAATCAATTCCCTTGTATATGTTGGCTCCTTGATTGATTCTCTTCGATTCGGCGTCACTGTAGAGTTGTGCGATTCATGTTGAAGGAGCTCGACCATGTACAACATGTTCATTTCGAAACTAGGGTTCTTCGATTTGGGTATTTAAATCACTGATTCAACTTTCGAAGTATGTGGTGGTATTGGGTGTAAGGAGTAGCATCCATGGGGATTTTTCTGTGGATTTCTACGACAAAATGTGTTGTGCTCTTTATAGTGATACGGAGAGCTACAGGACAAGTCAGAAAGCTTGGAAGGACCGCGAGTTCGGAAAGAATGGTCAGTAGTTGTAGAGAGTGTGATGAGCGAAATATTGGTGACATTTCCATGATTTATAGTTGCGAGGAGGAGGAGGAATAATGGAGCAAGTATTGCGGAAATGCCTTCGTACACGAGTTGATCTACTGGACGAGGAAGAAGCTAGGTACTGTTGGTGGGCGGGTTGAGTTTCACTGTTGGTTGTTGGGCCGGATATAAGGTATAGGCCCGTATAGAAATGAATATATATAGTTTAGTTAATTTAAATTGAATCAAACTTGTAAATCGTATATCTTCGTCATACGATATCAGAATTGGACGGAACAAGATCCGTTGGGATCGTAGGGACGAGGGCTACAACATGGAACTGACTGGGAGTGAATTGGAGGCCGTTACAATTTATGGAAAAATAAATTGTCCGTCTGAATCAAGCGATGCTTATCGTTATTAACGATGATCGCCCAATGTGAGTAAAACTCACCAACTCTAAACAGTTATATTTTTGTAACATATTTTTAGAACTGATAATTATCTGTTGATTGATGTGTGTTAACTGTTTGGTTGAATTGCTTATGTATTGGTTGAAATTATAGATAAAGATATATATATCGTTAATCAAATATTGATTTTGTTGAGTAGAATATTTCATATTTAAATGAAATCGATGTTAAATATATTGTTTAACATTTGTGATGCATGGAAAACAGGTCGGAGGAATCCAACTAGATTCCTCAACATTTATTTTACTATTTTTCATATATTGTAACATATGATGTGATATATAATATGTGTTGACTACGTGTGTTGAATGACATCGATCATTGTTATTTTGGTATTATAAATACCATAAGGAATGCCGGGATATAGAAAAGGGGATTTTCAAAGTGTATTTTGAAAATAAATTATTTATATAAAATCAATGGATTTTATATATAAAAGAAAAAGGAAAATATTTGTAAAATAAATATAAAGGAAAATACTTGTAAGACAAATAGTTCTAAAATCAAAAGGGTTTTGAAAAGGAAAATATTTGTAAAACAAATATAAATGAAAATATTTGTAAGACAAATAGTTATAAAATCAAAAGGATTTTGAAAAGGAAAATATTTGTAAAACAAATAGAAAAGGAAATATTTGTGAAACATTCACAAATAGAATTAAAAAGGAAATATTTATTTGTTAAAATAAATAGAAGTATAAAAGGATTATTTATTAAGGAAATAAATAAAATAAATAGAAAGGAAAATATTTGTAAAACATTTACAAATGAAATAGAAAGGGAAATATTTGTAAAACATTTACAAATAGAATTCCAAAAGAGATATTTATTTGTTAAATAAATAGAATTCAAAAGGAGATATTTATTTGTTAAATAAATAGAAGTATAAAAGGAATATTTATTTAGAAAGTAAATAGAATTTTAAAAGGCAATATTTCAAAAAATAAATATTAAATAGAAATCTGTTTTAACAGATAATTGGAGAAGATTAATTTATAAGTAATGTTTTTATAAATTAAGTAAAATAATTTATCATAGGATAAATTGAATATATAAGTCTGAACTTATGTAGAGAAGTAGAAATTGGTTTTGACACCGATATGTTAAGTAGAAGGCGAACTCAACATTTTATAGGGGAAACTGATTTTGAAAAAGGGATTGAAAAAGGAGTTAATAAAAATGTGTTAACCAAAAGGAGTTAACCAAAAAGATTTAACCAAAATGTGTTAACCAAAAGGGGATAATCAAAAGGAGTTAACCAAAAGGAGTTAACCAAATTTGAGTTAATCAAACAAAGGTAATGGATGAGAGTTATCAAACAAAGTTAATGGATTAGAGTTAATCAGTTAGAGTTAATTGAATAGAGTTAATTGAATAGAGTTAATTGATTAGAGTTAATTGAATAGAGTTAATCCAATAGAGTTGATCGAATATAGTTTATTCGAAAGGAGTTAATCCAATAGAGTTAATCGAATATAGTTTATTCAAAAGGAGTTATCGAATATTATTTATTCGAAAGGAGTTATCGAATATTAGTTATTCGAAAGGAGTTATCGAATATTGTTTATTTGAAAGGAGTTAATTGATGGGAGTTAATTGATAAGAGTTAATTGAAAGGAGTTAATCGATTAGATTTAATCGAATTAGAGTTAATCGAATAGAATTAATCGAACAAGAGTTAGTCGAATATTAGTTGTTCGAATAGAATCAAAAGGAGTTATCGAATATTAGTTATTCGAATAGAGTTAAAAGGAGTTATCGAATATTAGTTATTCGAATAGAGTTAAAAGGAGTTATCGAATATTAGTTATTCGAAGAAAGATTATCGAATACTAGTTATTCGAAAGAGAGATGATTGAATATTAGTTATTCGAAGAGAGTTAATCGAATATAGTTTATTCGAAGAGAGTTATACGTTGAAATTCGATTATATCGATTTAGGGAAAGTACTATTCACTTTCCGTTTTAATCAAGATTTATTTATTTACTAATAAATTGTTATTTGTTTATTTATCCAAATTAATAAATAAAAATTATATTTGAAGTTAGGTATTTCAGAAGTACGGATTATAACGTTATCGTTATAACCAATGTTTTTCAATAAAGAAGTGGATTCGTAAATAGAATCCGAGAGTTACGTAAGGAAGTTGTTAAAGATTTAGAAGGTGAACTTTGTCTATTTAGAAGTTAGAAATGTTGTTCAATTAAGGTCTGATAGGTAGTTATACCCCAACTCGATTGACTTCGTTTTTAACTAAGGAATGGTTGAAGTTCGATAGTAAAGTTCGGTTAAGTGAATATAGTTAATGAAGGTAATGATTTGAATTGGCATAGCGATGTTTTATTTAAACATCTGTTTAAATCCAATGAATGAGTTTTGGAAACATTTTCCAAATATAATCAGAGATATTTTCTGATCATAGAAAATGAAATGTTTGATGATAAAGAATACTGGAATGACAGTGATACGGGAAAAAGAGATGGAAATGTTTTCCAACGATTAATAACATATATTTTCTAAATTTAGAAAATAAGGAAAGTTGAATATATGGAAACAAGAAATGAATAAATTTATGAACTAAAGAGATAAGGTTAAATGATGATTGATCGATATAAATTTACATCTGGAAATAATATCGTTGTTTACACATGTGTTTCTCTTTGATAGTTAACTCACCGACTATCAAAGTTTTTGACCATTTTTCCGTCGTCAATACGGAGAGACCGGGATCAGATTCATTATCTGAAAACCACTCGAATATGATGAAGATATATGATGACAGAGTTATGCAAGGACTGGCCTGTTTACAGAATAGTACCTTCGGTTTGTCCAGTCCCAGGACGACCTGTATGGAAGAATGTCTGACAAAATATATTTAATGGATCGCGTAAGTTGATCTCTTCAAACGTATGTACGTTTGGTGGCAGAGAAATTCGTTTCTCTAGCTGTATACCCATTGTATTTTTGGGGAAATCAATTTGTGATTTGGCGGGTATGACGATGTGACATTCAAAGTGAATAATTGTGTGATCTGTCAGAGATTAGCGTGGCCTCTAGCCTCACAACCTCGAAATGACAAAAATCGGGCAGGCAGCATGGCTAAGTGGTTGGCTGCCAATTAGGGTGTATTATCACCTATCTAGAGATATTCATTTCATTATATAATTTGTTGTCGATGCTATCCCATTAGGGAAACGATTGCTGATCCCTACCGTTGGTGATATACATTTGATACACTCAAGCGAAATGAGTGCTCGGTCATGTATGGCCGGGTTGCAAGATGTTCTTGTTGAACCCACTGTATTCCTCTCTAGAGGTGCACTATCGGAAGGTGGTTCCATACCTTGCCATAGTTGGAAATCCATTACCCAATAAGTGCTCGCGGTTTTGATTGTATACTATATATGTGGAACGTGAGATGAAAGCGTTCTACAAGATGATTATTATACTGTGGTTGATAGACACTATTATAATATCAAAAGAGTTTTGATATAAAAGTTCATTGTTTCTTTCAAACTGATTTGAAAGTTAAATCAAATTGATTTGGATTCTCATATGGGAAAAACATATTCCGTTATACGGCGTGGTCTTATGAGATATCGTTTATTTTATCAAACTGTTTTAAATTGTTTTACTCACACTAGTCCCATGACTGACACGGATTTTATTTTGTTTTTTTCCCCTAAACTCTTGGGTGCCCAATTTTGTACAGGCAGTCAAGTAGTCAGGATTTTACAGATATACTTGGAGAGCTTGGAGCAGGAGGCTTCGGGATTTTATAGCTATTGTTTATTCTGCTTTGTTGTAAGTGTTGTACTCTGATAATGTTACTGTATACATATACTGGTTTTATTTCAAAGTTATGTATCTATTATATATTGTTCATTCCGCTGTGAGATTCATGTTACTCTGTGTGTGTGTTCTTCTTCTTCTTCTTCTTCTATTCTAAGTTTCTATCTTATCTGTCCTCACCCTCTAATTTCTTTCATGGACTATCCGGTGTTTTCGATGCTTGAATAGTCGACATAGTGTTGTATCACGATATCCAGGATCGCAAATTCCCCGGGTCGTTACATTGGTATCAGAGCTGAAGGTTAAGTAATTACCTTGGCTCTGTGGCATGACTCAGTAGAGTTGGGGTTAGTAATACCCTAGATTGAATTTGAGTGTATGTATGAGCGCGTATTTGTTATTTGATATAAAAATGGTTTTATATTGTGGAGATGCATTGGTTGAGTTGTTTATGGGTTCTGGTCAATTAGTTTGATCCACTATATCGGTAGGGGTTTATAAACACTCGAATACGATGAACCGACACTGTATGTTTTGAAAAGAGGGTAAACGAAATAATTTTACCCAAATTATATTTTGATATTAACAAAGTTTAAATATTTGATATATTATAGTATATTGGATGTCTTTGTTGTTATATTAATCAAATAAGATTAAAATCGAGTTGGTTATACATATATAACCAACTAAAATTCGTATCGATATTACGATGAATTAAAACTGAATTTACACCAGAATTGAAATTTATACTCTACGGTTTGAATAAGTGTTGTAAATGGATTTGGATTAAATATATGTGAATTTTAAAAATTCTGGGAGATTTTAAATTGTTTACAACATTGTGAATGATATTTTGAAAAGATTTCAAAATGGAAGGGTTTAGAAATGGTTTTGAAAGTGATATAGTATTGAACTCACTTCGACAGCTGGAAAATAGATTCCGACATTGAACATGACATCATCAGTGTCCATTTTCGAGTTATAAGTGACGGATTACTACCAAAGATATTGTTTTTGGAATTGTTTTGAGAAAACAAGTGGTTTTGATTTCCGAAAAGGATATTGGATGTTTGGACAGGGTAAGTTGTTTAAAATCCCCTGGGAAGATTGTTTGAATTAAAAAAAAAATTAGAATTTGTAAAAGCAAATAGAAACAGAAATTGGATTGAAAACTAGTTAAATGGAAAATGAATTGAGATAGAAAATATCGAATCAGATTGGATTAGAATGATGTCGAGAAAATTGGATTCATGACATAGGAATCCAAAATGGTACTGAATTGATGAGTTAAGAATTTGAAAATCGAGAATGGAACTTTGATTTGAAATTGAATTTGGCTTGGATAAGCGAATGGTTGTGTTGGAGAAAAAAATGGATTGGAAATTAATCAAGATAACATTGATATATGCTGAATTAGTAGCATATGTAAAGTATATAATGATATGCCCAACAAAAAGGTACAAGTTTATATTTCATATGAGTTTGGTGATTTATGAGCCGAATTAGCAAGTTGCTTGGCTGTTAGATTTTCTTTGGGTTGGAGAAGGCCTAGAGAGGCGAGTTGTAGTTGTACCGATTGACAAGTACAAAGGAGGCGCTGGCGAAATTTTTCAAAAATTTCGAGTGTTAGAAAATTTTCAGAGTTTATGGAAATTTTCGTTAGTAGGAATAATTAATATTTTAATTAAAAGTAAATTGTTATAGTGAAACAGGAATTTAAGAAGTAAGAAAAATATATTTAATCCAGTTAATAGGATTTGTTTTCTACCTTAGCAATTTCGAGGACGAAATTATTTTAAGGGGGAAAGAATGCAATGTCCCGTATTTTTACAGTTAAATAATTAATTAATTTAATCATTCAAATAATGGTTTAGAGATTTATATGGTTGTTTAATCAAATTATATTGAATATTTAATTAATATAAATAATATTACAATATATTTAATCCTGAAATAATCAGAATTAAAGTTGAGTTCACAATATTGTGTGAATTGGATTATTTAAAATATATAATTCAGTTTAGAATTGAATTAGAATAACGAATATATTATTTGAACGACAGTTGAACGTATAATTTATATTATAATTATAATCGATCTCGAAATGGCGCGGCAGTTCGCAATTTGGCAATTCGAACTTCAATTGAATATATAGAATCTGTTTTAAACCGGATTTCTGTGAAACAAGAAACGTTCGGAGCTGGTGAAGTATATTTTTCTAATGGAAGAGAAAAATTGGGATTTCGTCGTGTAGATTTTTATTTATGTCCAAATTAAATTTTAGAAAAGTCGCTGTGGACTTCCTTTGAAATTTATAAATATATATTTATATTATAAAAGGATTTTATATATAAATTGAATATCGATATAATTGGGAATTTTGAAATATCGAGTTATGAATCCAATTAGAGTTGTTTGGTATTCTAGTGTAAATATATACGATAATATTAATTTATTAATATTTAATTTAATTATTTTTAAATATATTTATATATTTAAAAGGGTTATTTAGAGCTTTAAAAATAACTAGTTTTGCAAACGACCTTCATTTTCGGCGAAACTAATTTTGTTGGATCTGTAATATTAAATTATTGTTAGATTTCAAGTTTCGTGATTTTTGTAGTTAGTGTGTGGCCGTACGGATTTTTAATGTGAAAAACAGTCGATAATTTGACCTTTAAAAATACGTTGTGTGAGCAAACAGAGTCGGAATTCAACGAAACTAGTTTCATTGGATTCGTATTGTCGAACATAAGTTGTATGCCCATTTCCATGATTTTTGTATATCGTATGTGAGCATGAGGATTTTTGAACGATAAATGGAGACAATGGTTGATTTTAATCAATATAAAAATCGATTAAAATAATAATTCCTTACCTTATAAATATATGACTAACTTTTCTAAACCTAATTCAGTTTTCCCCTTTGGTCAAAATTCCACCGTCATCTATTTTATTTCCAATGAGAGGTTTCATCCTTTGAAAAATCAAAAGAAATAAATCATAATTCTATAAATCAATTCCCTTGTATATATTGGTTCCTTGATTGATTCTCTTCGATTCGGCGTCACTGTAGAGTTGTGCGATTCATGTTGGAGGAGCTCTGTAATGACCCGCAAATCCGCAACATCAGAGTTGACTATATACATCATACGTCCAACCCAAATATCAAGAAAATACGAAACTTTTTTTTAGAAGAAAGAGATAGAAGAAGAACAGAAATAACAACACAGAATTTCACATCGCAGCGGAACAAAATATAATATATTATAACTTTTGAAATACAAAATCTCAACTGTATAACATACACTTATCAGAGTACAATACTTACAACACATCGGAACAAAACTCTATATAACTAACGCTGAAGCCTCCTGCTCCAAGCTCCTTTAGATATATCTGAAAAATCCTGAACTACTTGAATGCCCGTACAAATTTAGGCACCCAAGAGTTTAGGTAGAACAAAACAAATAAACTCCGGGTCAGTCATGGGACTGGTATGAGTAAACAGTTTAAAACAGTTTCAGAAAACTAAATGATATCTCATAAGACCACGCCGTATAACACGGAATGGGTTTTCCCTTATGAAAATCCAAACACTTGACTAATCTTTATATCAAAACTCTTTTGATATTATAATAATGTCTAAATCAAGTAGATAACAATCTAGTGGAACGTTTGCATCTCACGTTCCACATATATAATATACAATCAAAACCGCAAGCAAGTATTGGGTATTTGATTTCCAACTATGACAAGGTATGGAACCACCTTCTGCTGGTATATCTCTAGAGGAGAATACACTGAGTTCAACAAGAACATCTTGCAACTCAGCCACACATGACCGACCACTCATTTCGCTTGAGTGTATCGAATGTATATCACCAACGGTTGGGATCAGCAACCGTTTCCCGAATGGGACATCATCGACAATATATTTTTAGAAATAAATGAAACTCTAGATCAGGCGATTATACACCCTAATAGGTGCGACCTACATAGCCATGTTGCTTGCCCGATTTCTGTCATTTACCGGATGTGAGGCTAGAAGCTACGCTTTATCATCACACCAGATTCACTTCGAATGCCACATTGTCAGATCCATAGAAAAACACTAATTGACGTCTACAACAATACATTACGTGTTAGCTAAAGAAGTTTCCTTCTCCGCTTCCACTCTTGGTACGATTGAAGAAATCAATGTACATGACCTTTCTGGAAATACTGTGACGGCCGGGAATTTCGCTCGATCTGAATCAGTCGTTAAACCGATCTAGATCGTTCGAAACCCCTGATCGTTTGAGAACAGGACAAATCAGAACGCAGACGGAAGAACATTTCATTGTTATTACAACAATTCCATCAGAATACAAGAATATACAAAGTATAAATGAATAAATTACATTCGATAAATATCAGAGATTACAATAAATTACATAGCAGCGGAAAAATAATACAAAGCACAACTGAAGGTGATATACGGATACAGAGCTTTCCGGATATCATTCCAGCTGTAAACCAGGATCCTGTGAATATAAATCTGCAAAACCAAAACTACTAGCTGCCCGTGCGGAAAATAGGGGCACCCAGAGTTTAGGTTAAAACAATAAACTCCAGGTCAGTCATGTGACTGGTGTGAGAACTAAAACAATTATTTAAAACTTTACTTTAAAAGAGAGTAATTCAAGGGACCACGCCGTATAACACGGAACGGGTTTCCTCCCAAGAATACCAGTGCATAGAATAAACGGCGCAATGCTTTTTCGAAAAATGAAGCTATTATAAGACCCAGGTCCCATCACACAATGCAACGCAAGCCGGAGGATAGGGTTTTCCCTTATAATAGCCAAACATGCTTGGTACGTTTAAAACAAATCATTTGATACTATAGTAAGTGTATAGTGTCAAAACATTTCAATCATAAATATAAATCATAGACGGCATGAGTGCCCCATCCCACTATGTCGCCATACTAGGCTCTACAAATAAAGCCGAAATACACGTATTGGAAATTGGATTTCCGTCATGAGTCGAGGCAAGGGGCAAGCTCCTCTCCGCTTCGAGACAATCTAGCAAATGCTCAGGACTACACACTCTGGGCAGCCACTTGGATCGGTTGGGCCGGTCCTCACTTACGTTAGAGGATTAGTTATTCCTGAACACACGTTTCCCGGTCCTTACAGACCTATAATCGAGGCGCCTCATTCCAACAACCACAAAGGTGAAAAGTATATAAATGTCAGGGCTGGTAAGTCACTGACACCACCAAAGCTAGAAAGAAACGTCGTGCTCTCCCAACGGCCCGTATCCCGTTTTTAACTCATACCGAGGTGTGAGGCTCGCGAATTCACGTTATACACAATGCTGCCACGTAGGTCGTGCTTTGATCATCTACCACAAGACTTTGCTTTTCAACAGAAGCCTTGATCAATGCATCTCAGTATGCCACACAGGCAATTCATGCCATGCGATTGATATCTATCGATATATAACCTCTAAGCTCGTACGTCTCAGAGAAGGGCGTTAAGCAAGAGAATAAATTCTCCACCGCCAAACAGATATATATTTAACATAAATCAATCAACACAGAATAAAATCCAATGTCAGACACACAATCCATTTACAAGTTCGTTCTGGGTCTGAACGAAACCGGAGGCACTTTCCTCGCATATCCATCCATCTCCAGGTACGTCTGGACGACCACCAACTATTTCCATCCTCTTGGGTGTACAGCCCAATCAGGATCGTCAGTAATTATCCAAACGATGTGAAGACTTCCGGTCTTCAACCACCGTCTTCATCTTTGACTTATCGTCGAATCGGTTATTCAGAATGGGTATAAACCCGGCCTTTCCGAACAACCCGCGTATATTAAAACAAATGTTACACAAACTCAACATACGCCTCATTCCAATTCAGAATATTCTTTTATTCACAAAATCACATTTTTAGGGAAAGGTTCCCGTTAATTTTATCCAAGATAAATTCTTTAAAATTTATCCTTTAATCTTCCTTTGGATGTCATTTCAAACCAGATTATGGTTTTCTAAACTAGTCGAGATTAGCGAACCACACCTAAGTAATTATTTATTTTATTTCCCAATCCCAACCTATTCATCCCATGAAGCAAAACTGGTAATACTCCATATCTAATACTATGGTGTTATCGGTAAGATTAATTACCATTTCACGTTCAAATCTAATTAAAGATTTAACTATCGCTTTGGAGCAAAACTGGTGGTACTCCATTCTCGCTTACTTTCTAAATTTGATAATTTGAATTATCAATTCACATTTCAATCTAATTGCAGATTCGTTAAAACTCCTTTTACTGGGTTAAAGAACTAGGTGTTATTTAAAACACAGTTCACGACAAACCCAAATCACATTCTATTTATTATCGGGTTAAAGAACTAGTGTTATTTAAAACACCGTTCACGATAAACCCATTTCAAATCCAGTCAAATATATTAGAAATTCCGATTTATTTAAAACCCCTTTTTTAAATCTAATTTATTTATTTAAAAATAATTGGGTTTTAAATTTAGTTCAAACTAGTTCATTTCGATAAAAATCCATTTTTATCTTTTCAAATATGGAGTTTTTCACCCCAATTTTTCTCAAATCATTTCTTATGATTTTACACAAATTATTGATATTTTTAATAATTTTTATCAAGGCCCGTACAGTCGATTTCCATCAACGGCCATCGAACTACACTTAAAGCGACCTTTTTCAAATTTGATTTGGACGTATCTCCAAATCCAGCCGTTAGATTTCCAATTTCAAATATTCGTTAGATTCGATACGAACCCAACGGTTCCGGTTTTAGGAGAATCCGACGGTCAGATCTCCCGTAATGTCCGTTTGAAATAAATGGTCGAAATTCACGAACTGCCGCGGCGCGGCGCGTTCTATTCAGGCCATTATATCATATATATAATATATATAATATATATTTCGTCGATTTCTATTTAAAACGAATTATATAAATGGTTTTAAATTCGTTTTAAAAGCAATTTCAACTTCCATTTCAATTCAAATCAAAATTGAATTCTTCTTTATAAATTCGTTTTAAAATTCATTTCTATTCAATTCAAATTTCAATTCAATTTGAATTCATTTCAATTCGCTTTCAATTCAATTTGAATTCGTTTTCAATTCAATTCAATTCCAAAGTCGTTTTCTATTCGATTCAAATTTCAATTCAATTTGAATTCATTTCAATTCGCTTTCAATTCAATTTGAATTCGTTATATATTCAATTGAAATCAAATTCGTTTTCTATTCAGTTGAAATCAAATTCGTTTTCTATTCAATTCAAATTCATTTTCAATTCAATTGAAATTCGTTATATATTCAATTGAAAACAAATTCGTTTTCTATTCAGTTGAAATCAAATTCGTTTTCTATTCAATTCAAATTCGTTATATATTCAATTGAAATCAAATTCGTTTTCTATTCAATTCATTTCGAAATCGTTTTCAATTCAATTCATTTCGAAATCGTTTTCAATTCAATTCATTTCGAAATCGTTTTCAATTCAATTCATTTCGAAATCGTTTTCAATTCAATTCATTTCGAAATCGTTTTCAATTCAATTCATTTCGAAATCGTTTTAATTCAATTCATTTCGAAATCGTTTAAAATCGATATAAATATCGTTCACGTCAAAATGGCGTCAATCTAATCAACACGGCTTAATGTATTTCTATTTTCAAATATTCTATTTCAAATATTTCCTATTATCAAAATATTTGTTATTATCAAAATATTTCGTTCAACACATGACTAATCTCAACGGATGAGTACAGTCAACACATGAACTGCACCCGGTACATTCAATTGAAGTTTGAAATCGAATTATCGAACTACCGCGCCATTTTCAATTCTATTTATAATTATATATAATTATTTATATTCTAACGACGACGTATATAAATATATTCAAAATAAATTTCTCGTCGATATTATTTAAAATAATCTATTTTAAATATTCAAAATTCGCTAAAATTGCCAAAATAAAAATTTTAAACTGGTTCAGAATTTTCGGGTTATTACAAATACTCTGTCAGACATTCATCTATACAAGTCACCCAGGAACAGGATGAACTGAAGGCACTATTTCTATTAATAGAAAAAGTCCTTGCACTCTACTCCGTCTTCGATTATCTTTATATAATCTGATTCGCACGCTACTGCCAATACGGAGTGGTTCTTCGGATAATAATCCAACCGGTCTCTCCATATTGACAACGATGGTCAAAACTTCGATAGTCTGTGATTTAACTATCGAATAAAAACAAGTGTTTTGATAGTCGATGATTTAACTATCGAAGAAAACAAGTGTTCATCCAAACATCCAACAATCAGTGAGCCTTTAATTAATATTCCATTAATTAAATCACTTCTCTATTTCTTTATCAATATTTGCTAACCAAATATTTTCAATAACCATATTGACCTTTCTTTATTTTCTATACTTAGGAAATATTTATTATTCTATTTCCACGCTTACATTTATTTGGGTTAAAACGGATGTTGTGTAAAACATCGTTACGACAACCCAAATACTATATCCAACTAACTCTTATTCAACATTGATCTTCGAGCCTGGAATCTTACTATTTATTTGTTGATAATGAAATCAATCAAGTTGGGATATAACTACCTCTCAGGCCTTGACTGAATAACATTTATAACGTCAAAACAGATAAGACTACTTACTCGAACAATCAATACCATACAGCTACTGATTTACTTTTAAACACGTATACACTCCCCCTTTCTATTCTTACTAGATTTTATTCTTATACTTCCTTTTTGATTATACTATTCTATTTCTAAGTTCGTTTTCTTATCGACTTCTATATATTTTAATATGTTAATTTCTAACTATCAAATTATCTTAAAAATATTCTATCTCCTTAAATTCCCGGAAAAATTCGCCATAACCTCCTTTGTACCGGGAGCCTCGGGAAAATAACCAAACTACCACACAGGCCTTCTCCAATCAAAAAGAAAAAGAAAAGCCAAGCGGCTAGCTGATACGGCACATAAAATCTCATATATGAATTAAATACATACCTTTTTGTCAGGCATTCTATTTATATACCTTATAACACTTTATTCCAAACCTGTCTCCTGTATATTTATACCTGTCCAATCTATTTCCAACTATACCCGATCGTTTTACTAAATTCGTTAATTAATTTGTTAATTAACTCTTCAGTCTACTTCACCTTCATATTTGAACATGACATGTTCAAATATAATTAAACTTGCATATTAACAAATCCTAATTATACTCATGCTCTCGTTTCCTTATCGACTTCTCTATTCAAATTCCAATTCAATTCTATTTGAATTCTCTTTATTTAAACTTCATTTAAATTCTATTAGAATCCCTATATTTAAACTCCATTTGAAATTCTATTTTCAAACTCTATAGTTAAACTCCATTTGAAATTCTATTTTCAAACTCTATAGTTAACTACATTTGAAATTCTATTTTCAAATTCTATAGTTTAAAGTCCATTTGAATTCTATATTCAAATTCTATTTGAATTCTCTGCATTATTTATAAACAACGTTTATAACTTCACTTAAAATCCCCCATTATATATATTTATTAACAAAGTTTATAAATTCAATTCAAATCCCACCTTTTTCGTTTATAAACAGAGTTTATAAATTCAATTCAAATCCCACCTTTTCATTTATAAACAAAGTTTACAAATTCAATTCAAATCCCATATTTCCTTTATAAACAGAGTTTATAAATTCGATTCAGAACCCACCTTTTCATTTATAAACAAAGTTTATAAATTCAATTCAAATCCTGTCTTTTCATTTATAAACAATGTTTATAAATTCCATACTTGTTTTATATATACTCAAAACAAGTTAATATTTTTATTCTATTCGAAATTTCAAATTCTATTCTATTTGAATCTTATATATTCAAATTTCAAATTCTATTTTAGAAAAATAGAATTTTCTTTCTAAATCTCAAATATCCTTTTTCATAATATTTTTAAATATCAACACTTAGGCCCCAGTGATATTTAAACACACAAAGCAACCAATTATTTATTTTTCTAACACATCATATATGACAGTATATATGCAAATAAATAAACAAACAGATAATATATTTTTGAGGAATCCTGTTGGATTCCTCCAACCTGTTTTCCTGCATCCACAGACGTTAGCACATAAATAATACCCATCCTGCTTCGAGGCAGGATATCGCGGTATAGAAGGTCATCCACTAATCATAGCGTGGGGCGTATAGGGTAATCATCCGCTATGAAACTGCGGGCATCCGCTAATGATACTGCGGGAATCAATCCAATCATCAAACCAATATATATATATAATAGCAAGCCTATATAACTAATATATTTAAATCAACCAAACAGCATTCAACAAGCAACAAACAATTATTTTTAACGATATAAAAATAATTCTAACTAAAAGGTGAGTGAGATTTACTCACCGGCTCTTTCCATTGCTGAATATCCTCTTAGTTTCCATATCGTCAGTTATCAACTTATTAGCGCCTACAATAATTTATTTAAATTACTGATTAAACATTTTATTTATTTATATTAACTATTTAAACAAATAAATAACTTTCCTACATTTTTCTCTTCTTCTTTTTATGGTTACTAAATTAAATTTTAACCACTATACTAATTGAATCCAAACTGATATGTTAATTTAATTCTAACTAATCTACCAATTAAATCCTTATAAGAAAATATTAACTAACAAATTATAATTAATTACCTTATTAACTTCCTAATTCCTCCTTCTGAAAATACAGCCAAGAATCCATTAAACATCACCATTTAAATCATGATGCCTCTCTCTTTACTGCTAACATCCGACAAGTAGCACCACCATTTTCTTTCTAACCCTTTTTCTGCTTTATCGAATTGGAAAAACAGGGCCTGATTCAGGGAGTAGACCCAAAATACTTTCATCAATGAACCCCTTTTTACCATTTCGTTACCAGGTTAACCCCTCGCATCGTCCTCCTCTTGAGTGTTGCGCCATACATCGATGATCGGATCCCTTATTAGTGACCAACGAACTGACCCCTAACCTCCAGGAAGAAAGTCGCACCTTTTCTGATCTCGAGCATCGCGCCTCCAGATTTCAACCCCAAATCGACAGCTCGAGGTGGATATTGGAACCCGCGTCGCACCCCAGATCCTCATTCATCATCGCACCAATCCGCCAGATCCCATAGCCCATCGCGACATCCTGTACCAACTCACGCTCGCCTCCGACCTCATCGTTCTCCAGCGAAGACCGAACCCCTAATTCACGTTTCTCGAAGTCGCGAAGACCGAACCCCTAATTCACGTTTCTCAAAGTCGCGATTCCCTAAATTGGAAGGTCGAGCTTGTCAGTGCGTTGCTCCAGTTTTATGTCGCACCCCACGGAATCGACGAAGTGAATTTAATTCGAGGCTTACGGTATTTGTTTCTGAGGACATCGAATTTATTTAAGGAGATAGATGGATTTCGTTTATATAGAAGAGAAGGGGACAAACGTGGTTTCTTTTGAGCAGAAGGAAATGAGTGGCTTAAATCTGAACATCAAGGCTTTAATTTTTGTGGAGGTTAATAACTTAGGGTGTTTTGAACTAAACCGATACGATTTAATTTAAAATACTCAGGATTTTGAACTCCTATTCGAACGCAACAACTGGCGTTCTAAGGGTAATACCACCATTCTGAACCCAGTGGGACAGGTTTCAAACCCATATTCGATCATCTGGAGATGATGTAGATTTAAATCAGTATAAATTAATTTCAAACAAATAAATTTCCTCGATTGGTTAACTGGTCAACTCTAATTCCAATTGAATTATTTCTAACTCAAATCGATAAATTCTAACTCTAATCGATAAATTCCAATTTCTCGTATTTCGATAATTATAAATATTCGAAATAAATTGTATTTCGATTATAAAATCTATAACTCAATATAAATATAAATTTATATTGTCAACTAAATATTTAAAACCAGATTAAATATTTAAAAGTAGTTGACCGAAATCCCGGGTCATTACAAGCTCAACCATGTACAGCGTGTTCATTTCGAAACTAGGGTTGTTCGATTTGGGTATTTAAATCACTGATTCAACTTTCAAAGTATATGGCGGTATTGGGTGTAAGGAGTAGCATCATGGGGATTTTTCTATGGATTTCTACGACAAAATGTGTCGTACTCTCTGTAGTGATACAGCGAGCTACAGGACAAGTCGGAAATCTTGGAAGGACCGCGAGTTGGGAAAGAATGGTCAGTAGTTGTAGAGAGTGTGATGAGCGAAATATTGGTGACATTTTCGTGATTTATAGTTGCGAGGAGGATGAGGAATAATGGAGCAAGTATTACGGAAATGCCTTCGTACACGAGTTGATCTACTGGACGAGGAAGAAGCAAGGTACTATTGGTGGGCGGGTTGAGTTTCACCGTTGGTTGTTGGGTCGGATATAAGGTAAAGGCCCGTATAGAAATGAATATATATAGTTTAGTTAATTTAAATTGAACCAAACTTGTAAATCGTATATCTTCGTCATACGATATCAAAATAGGACAGAACAAGATCCGTTGGGATCGTAGGGACGAGGGCTACAACATTGAACTGACTTGGAGTGAATCAGAGCCCGTTACAATTTATGGTGTGACGACCCCAAAACCCCGTACGACGATGGCAAGGGTAATCTTTGGAACATAACACATAAACGGATAATAGCAAAACAGAATTAAACAAATACACCAGATAATGTACAAATAATATACTGGATAAACATAATCATCAGAGTTACACAGTATACAGGATCATACTTAGTTCAAAATACAGTTCAGCTATACATAAATGTCTACAGCGGAAAACAAAACATAATATGTACAATAGGAGCTGAACAGCATAAAAAGTGATAAATGATAGAATCCATCTTTATCTCCAGCTATCCAGAAAGAGCCTGCTAAAACCTGAATACAAGGCTGCCCATGTAGAAAGAGAGGCACCCGAGTTTGCAAATGAAACAAACTATGAGTCAGTCATGGGACTGGTATGAGAAATCTACTTAATATATTTTATAATATGGCCAATCACAGGACCACGCCACTTTCGCGAAACGGGTTTACTCCACTAGATTGCCAGTGCTTTAAAACAAATAAATCTTTTAAACATTGCAATGCATTTTATAAAAATGAAGCCATTATAAGACTCAGTTCCCATCACACAATGCAACGCAAACCGGAGGATAGAGTTTTTACCTTATAATGGCCAAAATATGCTTGATACGAAAAAAAAAAGCCTTTGATATTATTACTAGGGTTTATATGTTTCAAAAACAACTTCAAATCATATGTATTAATCATAGATGGCATTAATGCCCCATACCACTATGTCGCCATATATAGGTATACAATCAAAAACCACAAAGTCACGTATTTGGAAATTGGATTTCCATCATGAACCGAGGCAAGGGATCGTCCTCACCGAATTCGTGACGCTCTAGCCCGCCCTCAAGCAAGCGCACAGGCAAGCCTTGGATCGTTAGGGCCGGTCCACCTATGTGGATTATTATGCCTGAACACTGCGTTTCCCTGCCCTTTGGGAGTGTAAATAAGCCAAATGACTCCATCGGCTCCACACAGTCACCGATATATCCGAGGCGCCTCGCAATAGCAACAACCACACAGCTTAAAATAATATAAATGTCAGGGCTGGTAGGTCACTGACACCACCCTAGCTAGAAAGAAATGCATGTCCTCCCTGAGGTCCTCTCCCGTTTTTGGCTCATACCGGGGTGTGAGGCTCGCGAATCAACATTTTACACAAAGCTATGCCACACAGGTCGTGCTTTGATCATCCACCACAAGACTTTGCTTTTCAACAGAAGCCTTGATCATCTGCCACTTAGGCATGCCACACATGCAATTCACTCTATGCCACAGATTTCTATCGATATATAACCTCTGAGCTCGTACGTCTCAGAGAAGGGCGTTAAGCAAGAGAATAAATTCTCCACGCCAAACAGATATATATTTAATAGAGATCAATCAGCACAGAACAAAATCCAATGTCCGACACATAGTCCATTTACAAGTTCGTTCTGGGTTTGAACGAAATCGGAGGCACCATATACCTCGAGTATCCATCGATCTCCAAGCACGTCTGGACGATCACCACTTATTATCTATATTTCGGGATGCCTCCCAATCAAGACATCAGTTATCATCCAACCGAGGTGAAGATCTCCGGTCTTCAACCACCGTCTTCATCATCGACTTCTTATCGCCGATTAATTATTTGAAATGAGATTTAACTCGGTCTTTTCAAATAATTCACGTATATTTAGAATTTAAATCAATTCATTTCAATGGTTAAATTATTCGACAACAATTCACGACAAACACATTCAACCATCAAATATCCACTAAACCGGGTAAATTCGGTTTATTTCCATTCCATATCGTTTATAATATTTTATAACGATTTATCGCTATTTTTATTCATTTAAAAATAGCCAATTCATTCAAACGACACTTCGAGCCATAACGCGACCATGGATCTTCACAAATTTTATATCATTAGAAAGATCTTTTCATAATGCGTTCAGTTTTGGGAAAATCCGACGGTCGGATCTCCCGGTACACTCGTTTGAAGTTTCGATTTCAAAATATGAACTACAGCGTCGTTATTCAATTTATTTTAATTATATATATATAATCGATTCTTGCACTGTTTTTCTTCAGATTTGAATTAAACATTCCAGACAATCCAACCGTTGGATTTTCACAAAGTGGGCGTCGTTTGAAAGATATTTCCAAGGCGAACCCAATGGTTTCGGTTTCGGGAAAATCCGATGGCCGGATCTCCTGCACTAATCGTTTGAAATCACGGTTTCAAAACACGAACTGCAGCTTCGTTATTCGATTTATTTTAATTATATTTATATATATATATAAGTATAATCGATTCATCGACTTCAAAACCCTTTTCACTTCATATATTTGATAAAAACGATATTTTTATCCAACAGATATTTATTTCAACACATGAATTTTGTTTATTTTATTTCAACACAGGAATTTCTATTCAACACATGAATTTCTATTCAACACATGAATTTTATTTCAACATTCAACACATGAATATTTTCTATAGTTTATATATATAATAAAAATGTGATATTTATTGCTGAACAATTTATTTCAGAACACGGTTATTTTATATAGTTTATATATATAATAAAAATGTGATTTTTATTGCAAAACAATTTATTTCAAAACACGATTATTTTATATAGTTTATATATAAGGTAAAAATGTGATTTTTATTGCAAAACAATTTATTTAAAACACTAATATTATATATAGTCTATATATATGATAAAAATGTTATTTTTATCTTTCAAAGTACTTATTTAATACACGAACTCCATTCCACACATGAATTTACTTCAACACATGAATTTAATTTCAGCATTCAACACATGAATTTTGTTTCAACATTCAACACATGAATTTAAATCAAACACAGAAGTATTTCAGAAAATTTCGGCAGCATAACGGCAGGGTAGTTAAAACTGGCACTGTCCCTAATACGGCTCCTCGCTCTACCTTAAAGCCTCGCAGCTTCTGACAATGAGGATTTTCAATATCTAGTTCGTACGCAGACCAATTTTCCCATATACTAATCCTATTGGGTTTTCAACCACAATCAATCATTTCAAATCAACCATTCATGATATTCACCAAATTTCACATCAACCAATAATCCAAAAAATATCACAATCAATATATATCGTCCATGGTCTGTGGACGAGGGGAGTATATATATATATAGATATACGTATATAACTATACTTCGATTTCATTTCAATTTATTTCAACGCATATATCATTTTTACAACGCATATATAACTTATACATCGAACATACAACTTATACGACGCTTATACATGAGGTGTACAATGCTTATATAACTCATATTTCGAGTATATAATTTATACGTTGTTGTTTTCAATATCGTTTATAATTCAGAAATCTCACAATGGGTTCCACTCCACCAAAAATAGAAGAAGGCTCAGAAAAATATGCGGTCTCTTCTAGAATGTAGAAGACGTCCGCACGAGTCCACTATCTCTTGTTTCACAGAATTTCGACAAGAAACGAAAAAGACATGATTTTTACAGTGAAATCATAAACCGTAGCGTTAAGAAGTGCTATAGAATAGTTTAATATAATAAAGCCGTTACCTTTCAAAATTCTTCAAAACTAGGTTTTAAAATTACTTCCGATCCGTAGCACATGAGGCCGATCAGGTTGCACCACGTTCTCCAGCTCCGAGAGGCGCTCCTGCGGGTCCCCCCTCTGATGAACTCGACGGCGACTGGGAGGAGGTGGAGGGCTTCGAACGGCGGTTCTTCAGGGGGTCGATTCGGCCAAAATACAAGACGAGGAGGGGGACGGGTATGGATTTGAAGAGCGTGAAGAGTACTTCAAAAACCTTAACTGGGGCGTTGGCTATCGGTGCGTGTGGAGGGAGATAAGGAGGAGGGAAGCACGGGAGTTCTTTTCGTCGTCGAGCAGAAGAAGATCGGGGAGAGAGAGGGTTTGACTGGCCAATAAAATTTTTCCTTTTATTTATATATTTTTTCAAAATTCGAAAATACCCCTTATGTCCCACGAACTCCAATCCAAACCCAACGACTGTCGTCCCTAGCTAAATACCCCCATTCTGAACACAATGGGATATGTTTCGTAGGCTCATTCAACTGTTTCAGTCGGTTTCTCTTCAAATTAAAATATAAACATTCAATATTCGATTTGAACGTACATTTCAATTTGCCGGGGCCACATACTAATTCTAAAAATCCCTGGAAAATAAATCTATCTATGTTTTGACGATATGGTCTCACCAAAAGTAGTTTTGTCGAATTCTGAGACTGTTTGAAAAATGGCCCTTTTCTGGTCGATCCAATTTAACAGAAATCGACCAAACACATTTTCCTTCACCACGCTCACATACTAACTTCAAAAATTATGAAATTTTAAACCTAGCAATAATTTGACATCCCGGATCCAACAAAAGTGGTTTCATCAAATTCTGAGGTCGTTTGCAAAATGGCTATTTTCACGGGCTACATAAACTCCATAGCGACGTTTCTAAAAATTCATTTGGCCATAACTTTTGATTCCCGCTATGAAACTTCGATTTTTCAAATTCATTAGAAAGATATTCACTAACAGATTTAAATATTTTTGGTTTCACTAAAATCCGTTTTGTTTTGCACACGGTACAGTCAGTCAAATTTTGAATTGAAATTTTGAAACTACCGCGCCATTTCAGGCCTTGTTTATAATTAAAAATAGTGAAAATTAGGCTCACATCCCTAAAACCAAAGTTAATTCACACCACATCTACCCTAACTTTTCTTTAGATTCCGGTCCCTAAAAATGAGCTGCCGCATTTCAAAATTTGGTCCCCTCCGCCTCCTGCTGCTCCCCTTCACCTTTTCCCATTTTGCACCCAAAAAAATGCGCTCATGCATAAAAAAAATTTCCAAAATCTGGAAATAATCCCAGGAGTCCACGCAAGTTGAAATAAAAAGTTGCATACTTTTGTGCAACTGTTGCCTACAGTAGCATACATACATACATATATTTATATAGTGTAATTCTGTTGAAAATCTGGACCAATATACGCATACATGTATGCAAATATTAGCAAATAACTGTATTCATGTGTGCATACAAAGTTGAACTGAGATTCATGTGTTACAAAAAGTTGCATACATGAATGCTACTATAGGCAATATATGCATGCATGTGTGCAACATATTTAAAAGGGATGACGGCTTGTAAATATGCGCATGAATGCATGCATATATTTTGTACAGAAGCATAAATGTGTGCGACAATGTCTGAAAACGGCGAATGCTTGAAAAAACAGGTCAAATTTGAATATATGCATAAAAGGATGCATGTAATGTTGTTTAGCTGCATACATGTATGCATTTATACTGCTCTTTTTGCGCAACACTGAAATATAAGCATGAATGTATGCAACTATTTACGAATATGTGCATCTTTTGATGCAAAAACCTGCTGTTTCACTGATTTTGTGTTTTTTTGGATTTTAAGGTGGTTTTGATTGTTTTTCCACCTGATTTTTTTGGCGTGAATGTGTTATATTTAATAATGAATTTATGTGATTTTTTTTATATTTTTTATATGTTTTTGAAAAATAGGGACCTAATTTATAATAAGTTTAGGACCGGATGTGAGCCTAATTTTGAAACTTAATTGGGACCTATGACAAACGGACCCTTAAAAATAATTATGTTCATTTTCAAACATAGATTCAAACACACTTTTCTTCATTATTATTTAAAATATTTATTTTAAATATTTAAAATCCACTATAAATAGCCAATTTAAAATTTTCAAACTGGTTCAGATTTTCCGGGTTGTTACATATGGCAAAATAAATTGTCCGTCTGAATCAAGTGATGGTTATCGTTTTTAACGATGATCGTCAAATGTGAGTAAAACTCACCAACTCTGAACAGATTTATTTTTATAACATAATTTTAGAACTGATAATTATCTGTTGATTGCTGTGTGTTAACTGTTTGGTTGAATTGCTTATGTATTGGTGGAAATTATAGATAATGATATATATATATATATATCGTTAATCCAATATTGATTCTGTTGAGTATAATATTTCATATTGAAATGAAATCGATGTTAATTATATTGTTTAATATTTGTGATGCAGGGAAACAGGTCGGAGGAATCCAACTGGATTCCTCAACATTTAATTTACTGTTTTTCATATATTGTAATATATGATGTGATATATAATCTGTGTTGATTACGTGTGTTGAATGATATCGATAATTGTTATTTTGGTATTTTAAATACCGTAAGGAACACCGGGATATAGAAAAGGGGATTTTCAAAGTGTATTTTGAAAATAAATTATTTATATAAAATCAATGGATTTTATATATAAAAGAAAAAGAAAAATTTTTGTAAAACAAATATAAAGGAAAATATTTGTAAGAAAAATAGTTATAAAATCAAAAGGGTTGTTAAAAGGAAAATACTTGTAAATCAAATATAAAGGAAAATATTTGTAAGACAAATAGTTATAAAATCAAAAGAGTTTCGAAAAGGAAAATATTTGTGAAACAAATAGAAAAGGAAATATTTGTAAAACATTTACAAATAGAATTAAAAAGGAAATATTTATTTGTTAAAATAAACAGAAGTATAAATGGATTATTTATTAAGGAAATAAATAGAATAAATAGAAAGGAAAATATTTGTAAAACATTAACAAATGAAATAGAAAGGGAAATATTTGTAAAACATTTACAAATAGAATTGAAAAGGAGATATTTATTTGTTAAATAAATAGAATTCAAAAGGAGATATTTATTTGTTAAATAAATAGAATCCAAAAGGAGATATTTATTTGTTAAATAAATAGAAGTATAAAAGGAATATTTATTTAGAAAGTAAATAGAATTTTAAAAGGGAATATTTGGAAAAATAAATATTAAATAGAAATCTGTTTTAACAGATAATTGGAGAAGATTAATTTATAAGTAATGTTTTTGTAAATTAAGTAACATAATTTATCATAGGATAAATTGAATATATAAGTCTGAACTTATATAGAGAAGTAGAAATCGGTTTTGACACCGATATGTTAAGTAGAAGGCGAACTCAACATTTTATAGAGGAAACTGATTTTGAAAAAGGGATTGAAAAAGGAGTTAATCAAAATGTGTTAACCAAAAGGAGTTAACCAAAAAGAGTTAACCAAAATGTGTTAACCAAAAGGGGATAATAAAAAGGAGTTAACCAAAAGGAGTTAACCAAATTAGAGTTAATCAAACAGAGGTAATGGATGAGAGTTAATCAAACAGAGATAATGGATTAGAGTTAATCGATTAGAGTTAATCAGTTAGAGTTAATTGAATTGAGTTAATTGAATAGAGTTAACCGAATAGAGTTAATCCAATAGAGTTAATCAAATATAGTTTATTCGAAAGGAGTTAATCTAATAGAATTAATCGAATATAGTTCATTCGAAAGGAGTTATCGAATATTAGTTATTCGAAAGGAGTTATTGAATATTAGTTATTCGAAAGGAGTTATCGAATATCGTTTATTCGAAAGGAGTTAATTGATGGGAGTTAATTGATAAGATTTAATTGAAAGGATTTAATCGATTAGAGTTAATCGAATAAAATTAATCGAACAAGAGTTAGTCGAATATTAGTTATTCGAATAGAGTTAAGAGGAGTTATCGAATATTAGTTATTCGAATAGAGTTAAAAGGAGTTATCGAGTATTAGTTATTCGAATAGAGTTAAAAGGAGTTATCAAATGTTAGTTATTCGAATAGAGTTAAAAGGAGTTATCGAATATTAGTTATTCGAATAGAGTTAAAAGGAGTTATCGAATATTATTTATTCGAATAGAGTTAAAAGGAGTTATCGAATATTAGTTATTCGAAGGAAGATTATCGAATATTAGTTATTCGAAAGAGAGATTATCGAATATTACTTATTCGAAGAGAGTTAATCGAATATAGTTTATTCAAAAAGGAGTTATCAATCAAGATTATTCGAAGAGAGTTATACATTGAAACTCGATTATATCGATTTGGGGAAAGTACTATTCACTTTCCGTTTTAATCAAGATTTATTTATTTATTAATAAATTGTTATTTGTTTATTTATCCAAATTAATAAATAAAAGTTATATTTGAAGTTAGGTATTTCAGAAGTAGGGATTATAACGTTTTCGTTATAACCAATGTTTTTCAATAAAGAAGTGGATTCGTAAATAGAATCCAAGAGTTACGTAAGGAAGTTGTTAAAGATTTAGAAGGCGAACTTTGTCTATTTCGAAGTTAGAAATGTTGTTTAGTTAAGGTCTGAGAGGTAGTTATACCCTAACTCGATTGACTTCGTTTTTAACTAAGGAATGGTTGAAGTTCGATAGTAAAGTTTGGTTAAGTGAATATAGTTAATGAAGGTAATGATTTGGATTGGCATAGCGATGTTGTATTTAAACATCTGTTTAAATCCAATGAATGAGTTTTGGAAACATTTTCCAAATATAATAAGAGATATTTTCTAATCATAGAAAATGAAATGTTTGATGATAAAGAATACTGGAATGACAGTGATATGGGAAAAAGAGAGGAAATGTTTTCCAATGATTAATAACATATATTTTCTAAATTTAGAAAATAAGGAATGTTAAATATATGGAAACAGGAAATGAATAAATTTATGAACTAAAGAGATAAGGTTAAATGATGATTGACCGATATAAATTTCCATCTGGAAATAATATCGTTGTTTGCATACGTGTTTTTCTTTGATAGTTAACTCATTGACTATCGAAGTTTTTGACCATTTTTCCGTCGTCAATATGGAGAGACCGGGATCAGATTCATTATCTGGAAACCACTCCGTATGGCATTAGCGTTGCGAATCAAATATGTTGAAGATAATTGAAGACGGAGTTATGCAAGGACTGTCCTGTTTACATAATAGTACCTTCGGTTTGTCCAGTCCCAAGACGACCTATATGGAAGAATGTCTGACAGAGTATATTTAATGGATCGCGTAAGTTGATCTCTTCAAACGTATGTACGTTTGGTGGCGGAGGAATTTGTTTCTCTTAGCTGTATACCTGTTGTATTTTTGGGGAAATCAATTTGTGATTTGGCGGGTATGACGATGTGACATTCAAAGTGAATAATTGTGTGATCTGTCAGAGATAAGTGTGGCCTCTAGCCTCACAACTGGGAAATGACAAAAATCGGTCAGGCAGCATGGCTAAGTGGTTGGCTTCCAATTAGGGTGTATTATCACCTATTTAGAGATATTCATTTCATTCTATAATCTATTATCGATGCTGTCCCATTCAGGAAACGGTTGCTGATCCCAACCGTTGGTGATATACATTCGATACACTCAAGCGAAATGAGTGGTCGGTCATGTGTGGCCGGTTGCAAGATGTTCATGTTGAACACAGTGTATTCCTCTCTGGAGGTACACTATCGGAAGGTGGTTCCATACCTTGTCATAGTTGGAAATCCATTACCCAATAAGTGCTTGCAGTTTTGATTGTATACTATATATGTGGAACGTGGGATGAAAGCGTTCTGCAAGATGATTATTATATTGTGGTTGATAGACACTATTATAATATCAAAAGAGTTTTGATATAAACGATCATTGTTTCTTTCAAAATGATTTGAAAGTTAAATCAAATTGATTTGGATTCTCATAAGGGAAAAACCTGTTCTGTTATACGGTGTGGTCTTATGAGATATCATTTATTTTATCAAACTGTTTTAAATTGTTTTACTCACACCAGTCCCATGACTGACCCGGAGTTTATTTTGTTTTGTTTTCCCTAAACTCTTGGGTGTCCAATTTTGTACGGGCAGTCAAGTAGTCAGGATTTTACCGATATACTTGGAGAGCTTAGAGCACAAGGCTTCAGGATTTTATAGCTATTGTTTATTCTGCTGTGTTGTAAGTGTTGTACTCTGATAATGTTACTGTATTATACTGGTTTTATTTCAAAGTTATTTATCTATTATATATTGTTCGTTCTGCTGTGAGATTCGTGTTACTCTGTGTGTGTGTGTGTTCTAAGTTTCTATCTTATCTATCCTCACCCTCTAATTTATTTCATGGACTATCGGATGTTTTCGATGCTTGAATAATTGACATAGTGTTGTATGCCGATATCCAGGATCGCAAATTCCCCGGGTCATTACAAAACTCTTATTAAACTTTGATCAAACCTTACCGCCACTTAAACACTTATCCATTGAATTCCAATTAAAAATCATTGCTTTAATTATTATTAACTAAAATAACAATTAACTTTAATATTAACTATATTAAAAATAATTAAATTTGAAATTAACTAAAAAATAGAATAATTATCCTTTTAAAAGCTCATTAAATAATGATTAATTTTATTAACACTAAGCAATTTGATAATTACTTTAAAATATAGTTAATCGAAGATTAACTAACATTTTACACCATTCATTAAATTTAACGAATATTTAGAAAATTATTGATTAAATTAATTTAAATCAAATTAATCCAATTGTTAATGTCCAATTAAAACGGTTGATTTTCGCCAACCGTACATATTAGTTAATTGTTAACTGATTTCCATTATCACTTCCGCTCAAATTAATTAAATAACTTAATTAATCTAAAAGCATCCTTTAATTGTTTATAAAACAATTATTCCATTTTTCACTAACTCGTAGGTTAGTTCTGATTGCAGTTCATA
Organism: Allium sativum; assembly: GCA_030737875.1. Classification (NCBI taxonomy): domain Eukaryota; kingdom Viridiplantae; phylum Streptophyta; class Magnoliopsida; order Asparagales; family Amaryllidaceae; genus Allium; species Allium sativum. Next base: position 713,874,233 of record CM060922.1, read on the forward strand.
AAACTCATTAATGACATTAAAATTCTTATTATAAAATATTTAATAATTTCTTGAAAAATATGATTATAAACATATAAATATATTTATAAACTCCTTTTTCATTTCTTAAAAAAACAAACTCAAAATTTTAATTCAGTTAATTTTATAACTTAAAACTACGTCAATTCTCCTAACGGCAAAAGGATGTCTTAAAAACAATAGATTTCAGGCCATCACTGCCAACCACTTAATCAATACTGTCGATTGATTAAAATCACAAAACAACTACCATCCATTCAACCATCAACATTCAAATAGGATTCAGTGTCATTTTGGGGATAAATGAGTTCATGTATAAACAATATAAAAATAAATAATGTACATGATATTTAAGGAATCTCGTCGGATCCCTCCAACATGTTCTTCCCTGCATCACAGATTATTATAACATTTTATGGTAGCATAAAATTAACGTCGATAATGTAATTAACGACAACCATTAAATCAACCACAAGCAACTAAGGCAGTCAAGCAAAATTATTAATGATATTTTAAATTATATGGATTTATCACATCTTAGTCGTCCAGAAAAATGTGAGAGTTAACTCACCATTATTTCAGTGGACGATTTCAGCGTTGTTTTCGTTTAAGTTTAAACGAGTGTTTAAAATTAAATGAGTTCTTGATTGCATCTGAATCCAACCAACTTAGCTCGACTATATGGCCTTCGTTGCCACGATCCTAATGAATCTAGTTGCGTTGAATTCTGTTAGCACACGTGAAAATTATAATCTTTACTAGTTTACATATATGATTATTAAACTAAGTTTAAACTAATTAAATTATTCTTAATTACTGTTTATAATCCTCTAACTCATTATTGCATGGCTAATTTACCCCATGCTGCTTCTTTCTTCCCAACCAAATTAATGCTGCATCCTTTCTGTTATTCTTTCTCATGCATGCCACCCTCTAGCACTACTCCTTCATTTTTTTAATCCTTATGTCGAGATTTTGTGATTGGTATAAACTGCGGTTAGATTTGGTTTTAATTTTAGTGAAAGCTACGTCAGTTATTTAACATATAATTAACGTTCAATCATACGAGCATATATATCGTTTTAATTCGGTCGTCAGCTCAAGTTATAAACAAATTTCCTTTAATCAAATTAAATTCATTTTATTAATAATCACTATATTTTAATAACAAATTCCATAGCGATTATTTTAAAATTTGATTTGGACATAAAACAAAATCTGCAACATGAAAACTCGAATTTTCTCTTTCATTAGAAAAATATTATCCAATAGATTCAGACATTTCTTGTTTTGAGAAAGTCCAACTTATATTGGATCCTATACAGCCATTTAAAGTTCAAAACGCAATATTATGAACTACCGCGCCGCTCCAGCTCGTTTTATAATTAAATTATAAATTAAACGTTCTAACACCGTGAAATAAACAAATATGCTACTATAAATTCAATATTAACTATTTTAAATTGTCCGTTCACATTATACTGCAAATTCAAATTTTCCAAATATTTTCGAAATAAAATATTATTATATTATTTATATTAATAACGTATTCAAAATAAAATGGTTAAATTCAATTATTTAAATTCAAATCAATTATTTTAAATAATAAAATAATTCAAATAAATGGCCAGAAAATACGGGATGTTACATTCCTTCCCCCTTAAAAGAATTTCATCCCCAAAATTTCTAAGGTAGGAAAAATGTTACACCACATTATCCTTAGAAAAATATTGAATTAAAACTCATTTTTATTTTCAAAGCTAACGTAACTGGTTTTAAAACCAATTTATTTTAAATGACAGAATTTCCAAAAAATTTCTAACACCTTAAACTCTAGAAAAATTTTGGCAGTGTCTCCCCCGTACGGAGAGACATCTGCAACATTGCAGGTTCAAGAAGTATATATACATCGACCAACACGGTCGAAAAAATTCAAACTCTAAACTCAAAACCCAAATAAAGCCCAAAATTTTATATTTTGCGTAGGCGTACCTTTTTGCGAGCATTATTATGCGATAAATTATACTCGAGCTTGCTTAATTAACATGCCAAACTGGATTCAATTTACTCCAGAGTTCTCTTGGATGAATTTTAAAGTTGAATTAGCTCTTCTACAACTGTTCTCAGCTCCAATAAACTTCATTAGTTTTAAAACCAATGTCAGTCAGGTCTAAACATCCATATCATCCATTTCAACCAATTCTACACATAATTAAATTCACATGATAATTATTTATAAATATTTCTTAACAATCCAATTATTTCTTTAAATATCCATTCAAATTTATTAAGTTTGGATTAACTTATTCAATTTATTTAATTCAGATTGTTTCAAGCATGTCCATTCATTTCCAGGTTTATAATCAAGCAATCAACCACATAATCCAAACATATCATTTAAATCAACATTAGTAAATCTAAATAACTGCCCATATTATAATAATTTGAGGAAAATTATAACTTTTATTACTTCACGAAATATATTGGGCAAAATAATTTAAAACAATTTTATATCAATATTACAAATACGTACTCTTATATACGTAGACACTCAAACTCAACCTAGGGTATTGCTAACCCCATCTCTATTGAGTTACGCCACAGAGCCAAGGTTATTCCTAAACCAACAACTCTGATACCAACTGTAATGAACAGGAAAATATTTTCAACAATAATACATAATCTCGTATTACTTGCCAAAAATCCCAGTATCTAAAACACAGACTGTTAATAGAAAGAAGTTAAAGGATGAGAAGTAGAAAAAAAGAAAAGTTAGAATAGAAGAAAAAGGAGAACACATTAGAATCTCACAGCGAAACGAGTAAATATAATATATCATATCTCTTTACAAAAAGAAGCTGTATATGCATACCAATCATCAGAGTAATTAAATATCTGTCACAACAGCAATAAACTTTATATAACTAATGGTGAAGCCTCCTGCTTCCAGCTCTTGAACTCCAAATGAAACCTAACCTGGAAATATACTCGGTCTGACCCGAGCACATTTGAAGCAAAGAAAATTCACCCGGATCAGTCTGGAATACTTTCAGTGATAAATTCACAGCACAAACAACTTGTTTAACTTTGAAAAATCCTTTTGAAAACAAAAGGATAATAGAAAGACCAGCCCACAAATAAACATGGACGGTTTTTACCTTACTATAACCCAAAACATTTTCTGAAACCAATATCTTTTCAGATATTATAATAATGTCTATCAAATCACAAATAAATATCAATCTAGCAGAACGCTCGCATCCCACGCTCTACATAAATAGTATACAACCAAAACCATGGGCTCTTATCGGAGATTGGATATCCTGGCAAGGTATGAGTCCACCTTTCGAGAATGTACCTTCGGAGATGAATACATTAGGGTTCAACAACAACGTCTTGCAACCCGGCTACACATGACTGACCCCTCATTTCCTTGCGAGTACTGAATATATCATTACCACGGTTGGGGGCCAGCCATCAAAACCGATAACATACATATAAAAATAAGTAGGGACAACCAAATGCATTTGATTTCTCCAGATCAAGTAATGATATACCCTTTTAATGGGTGTGACCCACATAGCCAAGCTGCCTACCCGATTTTGTGTCATTTCCCGGTTGACGAGGCTTGAGGTTACGTTTATCTTTTAGCACATCTCCATTCACTTTGAACGCCACATCGTCAGATCCACCAAATCACTAATTGATGTCCACAAATACACTCCGGGTGTCAAGCAAGAGAATTTCTTCGCCACCAAACTTGGTATATTTGTAAAAATCAACGTACATGATTCTTATGGAAATAATATGTCAAACATTCGTCCATACAAGTCATCCAGGAACAGGATGAACCGAAGGCATCCTCCTACTGCATCCAAGGAATCACCCTATAGATCCGTAGCGAGTAATCCTTGCAATCCTTAGATTTCAACCATGACAGAACCACAGTGTATCTCTGGTTGCAAGTCAGAGATTATAAGTAGTTCTTCCGTTTTATGAAGATCTACGGTCTTCAATTGCTCCATCTTTATTCCCTGCAAGTTAGTTTCGTACGTAATATTGATTTGAAGTGGTTTTGGGTCTAATTCCCATCCGATCTCTTCGAAACAACATGTCAAAAAGGTCCAATAAGAGGTTTCATTGATAGTCGGGTTCTTAACTATCAATTACAAATAGTACGGTCAAGTTTGGCAGCTCAAGCTTTCTTTAAAATCCTTTATTGAAGAATCTCAATTAATTTAAGAATAGAGTTCTTATACATATCTCACTTGGATAATTTATATCCCTTATTACTTCTGTTTTCTGTGCCCTTGAAAACAATAATATAAATTATAAATGTAATTACCCAAATCCCTTCCCTTTATTTCTTTTGTCTCGAAATATATTTCCATATTCACAAAACACCTTTTTCTTCTTTTATCTAGGAATATCATTTATATATTCTCAAAAATCCCTTCAAATTTCCTTATACCGGAAATTATCGCTATGGTCTTATAAACACACTTCCCATTTCCTTTATCATTGGATATATATATATATATTTATACATATATATATATGTGTGTGTGTGTGTATGTATGTTTGTATATATGTATTTACTTAACTATTCGATACAGGTTTCATATCCAATCTTATATGAATAAAATATCGTCAAGTGACATACTTCTAAAAATATAACCTTAAATGGTTTTGTTAACTTTAAAATAATCACACTTGTAGACATTATAATTGTATTGCCAGTATACCATTCCATTTCACTCAATATCACTCTTTTATTCGCATTTTCCCATAAACTAAACCATAGACTTATTTCTTTGAATCTGAAATTTCGTTTCCATTTCCATTTATCATGGTTTTATAAACCATTTCCTTTTATTTGAAAACCCAATTTGAAAACCCACTATACAAGTTAATTCCTTTTTCTCCGTCGAGTAAACTTTCTAATCTTATCTACCAATTGAATTCAATATGATTTTATAACTTATATTTGAAGTCTTCTTTACTCAATTCATTTATTAAATAACCATCCATTAATCTCTTAAGTCATTAAACCATTTAATATCCTTTCTTTTTTGAAGTCCTTAATTTAATTCTTAAGTGAACGTTGATTATATTTCTAAAAATATCTTTTTTACAAAACATGGCCTATTCGATTTGAACTAGAATTTCAAATCCTTTTGTATTAATACATTTACACCATCTCAGTCCTATTTAAACGATTTCATTTTTACTTAATAATATCTTGTCGCAATTCACGCATTAGCTTATAAATCACTTTTACAAACTTTGTCTGTAAACTCGGAATATAACCCTTCTATAAAACTCTTATTAGACTTCGATCAAACCTTACCACCACTTAAACACTTCTCCATTGAATTCCAATTAAAAATCATTGCTTTATTTATTATTAGCTAAAATAACAATTAATTTTGATATTAACTATATTAAAAATAATTAACTTTGATATTAACTAAAAATAGAACAATTATCCTTTTAAAAGCTCATTAATTAATGATTTATTTTATTAAAACTAAACAATTTGATAATTATTTTAAAATATAGTTAATCGAAGATTAACTAAAATTTTACACCTTCATTAAATTTAACGAATATTCAGAAAATAATTGATTAAATTAATTTAAATCAAATTGTCAATGTCCAATTAAAACGGTTGATTTTCGCCAACCGTACATATCAGTTAACTGTTAACTGATTTCAATTATCAATTCCGTTCAAAGTAATTAAATAAATTAATTATTTTAAAAACATCCTTTGATTGTTTATAAAAAAATTATTCCATTTTTTACTAACTCGTAGGTTAGTTCTGATTGCAGTTCATAAAACTCATTAATGACATTAAAATTCTTATTATAAAATAATTAATAATTTCTATGAAAAATATGATTGTAAACATATAAATATATTTATAAACTCCTTTTTCATTTCTTAAATAAAATAAAATCAAAATTTTAATTCAATTATAAAACAAAATTTATAGCTTAAAACTACGTCGAATCGCCTGACGACAAAACAACGTCTTAAAAACAATAGATTTTAGGCCATCACTGCCAACCACTTAATCAATACTGTAGATTGACTAGAATCACAAAAACAACTACCTTCCATTCAACCAACAACATTCAAAAAGGATCCAGTGTCATTTAGGGGTTAAATCAGTTCATGTATAAACAACATACATGATATTTGAGGAATCCCATCGGATCCCTCCAACCTGTCCTTCCCATTGTCACAGATTATTATAACATTTTATGATAGCATAAAATTAACGTCGATAATGTAATAACAACAACCATTAAATCAACCATAAGCAAACAAAGCAGCTGAAATGACCCGAACTTCCCCGTAATGGAAAGCCCGGTTGCTTTGAGAACACGACAAATCAGAACACAAACAGAAGAACATTTTATTGCTTATTACAACAATTTCATCAGAATACAAGAATATACAGAGTATGAATAAATATTACACATTTTCTAAATATCAGAGATTTACAAATTACAATGCAGCGGAAAATAATACAAAACACAACTGAAAGGAATATACGGATACAGAGCTTTCCGAATATCATTCCAGCTGTAAATCAGGATCCTGTGAATATAAATCTGCAAAACCAAAACTACTAGCTGCCCGTGCGGGAAAATAGGGGCACCCGGAGTTTAGGCTAAAACAATAAACTCCAGGTCAGTCATGTGACTGGTCTGAGAACTAAAACAGTTATTTTAAACTTTACTTTAAAAATAAAGTAAATCAAGGGACCACGCCGTATAACATGGAATGGGTTTCCTCCCAAGAATACCAGTGCATATAACAAATAGCGCAATGATTTTTTAGAAAAATGAAGCTATTATAAGACCCAGGTCCTATCACACAATGCAACGCAAGCCGGGGGATAGAGTTTTCCCTTATAATAGCCAAACATGCTTGGCACGTTAAAACAAATCATTTGATAAAGTGCATAGTGTATAAAAAAACTTCAAATATAAATGTATCAATCCTAGGCGGCATGGGTACCATATATCATGTCGCCAATACTAGGCTGTACAATCATAACGGCAAGGTCACGTATTGGAAGTTGGATTTCCATCTGTGAACAAAGGCAAGGGATCGTCCTTACCGCTTCGAGATGCTCTAGCTCGTGTCTCAAGCAAGCGTGCATACAAGCCTTTGAATCGCCAGGGTCGGTCCACTCGATGTGGATCAAAATGCCTGAACACTGCGTTTCCCCGTATGGGGCGTAACTAAGCCAAATGACTCCATCGGCCCCGGAACAACCGATATAACCGAGGCGCCTCGCTATCCATCATCCACATAAGTAAAATGCCAGGGCATGCAAAACTCTGACACCACTCCTAGCTAGAAGGAAACGCATGCCCTCCCTAATGTCCTCTCCCGTTTCTGGTTCACACCGGGCTGTAAGGCTTGCGAATCAATGCTACACAAAGCTACGCTATATTAAAGTCGTGCTCTGATCATCAACCACAAGACTCTGCTTTTCAAAAGAAGCCTTGATCATTTTCATCTCAGCATGCCACACAGGAAATTCATGCTATGCGACCGATGTATATCGATCACACAGATGGAAATCCGATGTCAGACACACATCCATTTACAAGTTCGTTTTGGGTCTAAAAGAAACTGGAGGTACCTTATTCCTCCCCCATATGTCCAATACAGGGGAGAGGCCCTCGCATATCCGTCGATCTCCAAGTACGTCTGGACGATCACCACTTATTACCTTCTCTCGGGTGTACAACCCAAATCAAGAAATTAGTAATCATATCTAAACGATGTGAAGACCTCCGGTCTTCAACCACCGTCTTCATCCTCGACACATTGTCGAATCAGTTATTCAGAATGGGATAAACCCGGTATTTCTGAATAACTCACGTATATAATAAACAAGTGCTCTAAAACACAACATACGCCTCATTCCAATCCAGAATATTCCTTTATTCAAATATTCTTATACTTTGGGAAAGGTTCCCATTAATTTTATCAAAGATAAATTCTTCAGATTTATTCTTTAATCTTCCTCTGGATATCATTTCAATCTAATTAAAGATGGATTAAAACTCCACTTGGTTTTAATCTTCCCAAAAATCAATATTAAAGATTTTTTAACTTGGGAAATCATATCCTGTCTTTAACTGGGTTAAAGAGCCAATGTCATTTAAAACACAGTTCACGATAAACCCAAAATCATATTCCATTCCATCAGCCTTTAACCGTAAATTAGCAAGTGAACAATTCCCTAAGTATTAACCCCGAAGTCCGAAACCAACATAAGATCAATACCCAGGAAACCACTCAACTTAACTAATCTCCAGTTAGTTTCTGATTTTCCTAACTCCATTGGGTCTAAGAACAGTATTATTAAAGATACCATTCACGACAACCCAAAATCTTATTCCTGTCTTTAGCTGGGTTAAAGAACCAATGTCCTTTAAAACATGGTTCACGATAAACCCAAAATCACATTCCATTCCATCAGCCTTTAACCGTAAATTAGCAAGTGAACAATTCCCTAAGTATTAACCCCGAAGGCCAAAACCAACATCAGATCAATACCCCGGAAACCATTCAACTTAACTAATCTCCAGTTAGTTTCTGATTTTCTTAACTCCATTGGGTCTAAGAACAGTTTTATTAAAGATACCATTCACGACAACCCAGAATCTTATTCCTTTCTTTAACTGGGTTAAAGAACCAATGTCCTTTAAAACACGGTTCACGATAAATCCAAAATCACATTCCATTCCATCAGCCTTTAACCATAAATTAGCAAGTGAACAATTCCTTAAGTATTAACCCCGAAGACCAAAACCAACATCAGAACAATACCTAGGAAACCATTTAACTTAACTAATCTCCAGTTAGTTTCCGATTTTCTTAGCTTCATTGGTTCTAAGAATAGTATTATTAAAGATACCATTCACGACAACCCAAAATCTTATTCCTTTGTTAATCGGGTTAAAGAATAAGTGTTATTTAAAACACCGTTCACGATAAACCCCAAGACCAATTTCAATTCCATTCCAATTAAATATCAATTAATTGGTATACTTCATTAAATCTAAAGAAAAATATTTAATCTTTTCTTAACTGGGTTCGAGAACAGTGTTAATGAAGACACAATTCACGACAAACACAAAATCACATTTAATATTAAATACAAGGCTCTGAATAGAAAATATATCGGCTTATATTCAATATCAAATTCTGGAATCAATAAATACCGTATTGAAATAACGATATATATGTCTTCCAAATTCCTCCACAATATCCGTATAATCATGGAATCAAATATCGAAATATCCCGAAGATAATTTCGATTCAAATCCATTCCAATTCATATATTGGAAATTCCGGTTATTTTTAAAACCATTTCAAATCCAATTTATTTATTTAAAAAAATTGGATTTTTAATTCTATTTCAAAATTAGTTCATTTCAAAAAAAAAATTACCCTTTCAAATAGGGAATTTTCATCCCAATTCTTCCCAAATCATTTATTATGATTTTACACTAATTATTGATATTTTTAATAATTTTATCAAGGCCCGTACAATCGATTTCCATAAACGGCCATCGAATTGCACTTACAGCGACCTTTTCCAAATTTGATTTGGACATAATTCCAAATCCAACCGTTAGATTTCCAATCTCTAATATTCTTTAGAAAGCTCCTTTTGATACGAACCCAACGGTTCATGTTTTAGGAGAATCCGACAGTCGGATCCCCCGTAATGTCCGTTCGAAGTCAATGGTCGAAATTCACGAACTGCCGCAGTGCCGCACGTTCTATTCAGGCCATTATATTATATATAATATATATTTTATCGATTTTCATTTAAAGCGTATTTTATAAATCGTTTTAAATTCGTTTTCAAAATGTTTTCAACCTCATATTCAATTTCTAATCAAAATTGAATATTCCATATCATCGATATATAAATGATAATAATTTCAAAACATTAGATTTTGAAATCAATTCCTTTTCGATATTCATTATAAAAATGAATAAAATCGATATAAATATCATTCACGTCAAAACGACGTTAATCTAATCAACATGGTTTTATATATTTAAATATATTCGTTTCCATCCCAAATCGGACATCAAAATCACATTTTGATCCATTACTGAATATCATTTTAAAATATTCATTATTTTAAAATATTCGTTATTTTAAAATATTTATTCTTCTAAACTGGAATCAGACACAGTCAATTACCATATAGTTTGATAAATATGGATTTCATACAACACATGTATACAACAACAATCAAATACAGTCAACCATCATCTAGAGTGCATTCTTGTAATGACCCGCACTTTTAAAGATATATAATTAATTTATTTAATTATATAATTGGTGATTTAGAGAAGTTAATGATCGTTTAATTAAATAATGTTGAATATTTAATTAATAATTATAATATAATAAAATATATTTTAATGTCGAAATAGTCAGAAATAGTGAAATTCACAATATCGTGTGAATTGAATAGCATACGAGATTTGGTGGAGTTTCGATTCGAAATATAATAACGAATATATTCAATCGACGACAGTTTGAACGTATAATTATAATATAATTAAAATCGAGCTCGAAATGGCGCTGCAGTTCGCTATTTGGCGATTTGAACTTCAACTGAATGTACAGGATTCGTTTTAAATCGGATTTCTGTGAAACAAGAAACGTGTGGAGCTGGTGGAGTATATTTTTCTAATGAAACAGAGAAATATGGATTTCGTCGTGTAGATTTTGAGTTACGTCCAAATCAAATTTCAGAAAAGTCGCTGTAGAATTCCCTTATAATTTGCGACGCTTTATATACGTTATAAAAGGATTTTCGATATAAACTGAAAACCGAGATAATCTGAAATCTGAAATATCAAACTGTAAATTCTGATATGATATTCTGAAGCTGTATGATATCATATGTGAAGATATGCGATAATATTAAATTATTAATATTTAAATTTATATAAATATATTTATATATTTAAATGGGCTATTCAAAGCGTTAAAAATAGCCACTTTTGCAAACGAAGCCGGAATTAGACGAAACTTGTTTTGTTGGATCCGCAATGCCAAATTATTGCTAGATATCAAGTTTCGTGATTTTTAGAGTCGCTGTATGGCCGTACGGATTTTTAGAGTGGAAAACAGTCAGTATTTTAACCTTCAAAAATACGCTGTGTGAGCATACGGAGTCGGAATTCGACGAAACCAGTTTCGTTGGGACCGTAATGTCAAATTCTATCAGCTTGTCAGTTTTCATGATTTTTAGGCATCGTATGTGTTCGCAGTGATTTTTAGAAGACTGAATCGAATGTTATATAATAAAGAGAAAATATCTAAAATATCCTAATCATTTTAATGACCAAAAGAAGGCCACGATGCCTTTAGTTCTCAGCCACACCTCATTTGTTTAAAACACCAGAATTCTCGTTCATAAAAACAAAAACAAAAAAAAAGAAACGCAGAAAGAAAAATCTGGAAAAAATCAAAGATAAATTCTAAAATTCGTAGAATCAAACGGTGAGGTTGGATTCGAGTTTCTCTTCAACTCTGGGTACCGATTGTTGAGTGCGAAGCCCTTTTTGCTGTTGCTCGAAAAGCACAGTGAGCCTAGGTTTAAGAACGGAGGTCGATTCAAGCATCAATTCGCGAATTTGAGTAGATATTTAGAATTAGCGTTGGAATCCGCACCTAGTGTGCTCCTCCGACTTGTTTCCGCGGCATTAGTTGTCGATGTTGCATTGTACTGGCGCGAGGAGCTCCGGTCGACGCGAGTGACAGAGGGGGTTCGAGTTGAAGATGGTGCACACAGGTATGAGGAGATTCGAATGTGGAGCAACGTGGTGTGGTTAGTTCGATTCATTGTGAAGTATTTGGGAGTGTAGTTGGAGGAACATCGGCCATGGTTTGAGCAGACATCGTAGTGTTACGGGAAGGAGAAGAGGAGTAAGCGGGTTGGGTACTTAAGCTAGGAGATGGATTGGATTTTAAATGGTTGGCCCAAGTGTTAATTTCATTGTGTTTAAATTTATTTAAATAACGCATTTTCTTGTAAAATCGACAAGTATCTCATACGATATCGGTTTTCAGCGAAACAAGATCCGACAGGATCGTATGGACGGGCACTACGACATGGAGCTGACCGGAAGTGGAATGGAGCTCGTTTGAATTTACGGCGAATTAAACTGTTTGATTCAAATCAAACAACAGTTTATCGTTCTTTAGCGATGAACTGCAAATGTGAGTAAATCTCACTAACTCTGAACAGTTTATATTTTCATGTTATATTTTTAGAACTGTTAAATTTGGACTGATTGATTGTGTGTTGACTGTTTGATTGAACTGCTAGTCAGTTAGTTAAATTTCTATATTGATTTTGTTTAACAGAATATATCATATGGAACTGAAAGTGATGTTATCTATACTGTCTAACATCTGTGATGCAGGGGAACAGGTTGGAGGAATCCGACTGGATTCCTCAACAATTATTTTATTTTTTTTCATATATTTTGATATATGATGTGAATTATAATCTGTCGTTGATTGTGTGTGTATGGACGATATTGAACATCGTGATTTGATATGATTGAATACCATGACATACCGGAATGTAGATAAAGGAGATTTTTCAAAGTGATATTGAAAAATAGAATATTTATAAAGTGGAATATTTATAAATAAGGAATATTTATAAATTGGAATATTTATAAATAGGAGATATTTTAAAAAAAGGAAAATAAATTCAAAACATTTTCTTTTTGAATGGAAAGGCCTATGTGGCGAGTTTGGGGATTTTCCCGATGCTCCCGATACAAAGGAGGTTATGGCGAATTTTCCCGGGAATGTAAGGAGTTAGAATATTTCAAGAATAAATTTGAAAAGGAAATATTTGTAAACCATTTACAAATAGAATTGGAAAGGAAACGTTATAAAAAGGAAATCATTTTTAAAGTGTAGAACCGTTATTTAAAAGTAAATCTTTTCAAATGAATAAAACGTTGTCAAAAAGGAGAAATCGAATATGGTATTCGAAAGTTAGTTAATCGAATATGTTATTCGAACGGGGTTAGTCAAGTCGAGTTAGTCAAACAGTTGAGTTAAACAGTTAGAGTTAAACAGTTAGAGTTAAACAGTTAGAGTTAAAACAAACATAGTTATTCAGGATGAGTTGCCATTTAGCACGACTGCTAGCGTAATTCGCAGGGCTGTAAATAGCCTACGGCGTTCGCTTGTTTCCTGAGGGAATCAGGCGTAACCATTGTGATCGCTGCGATCTAGAGTTGAGCGAATGGAGTTAAAGAATATAGAGTTAAGCAAAATTAGAATCTGACTAGAGATTAATAGGTTGAATGATTTCCTGGGTATCGATCTGATGTTGGTTTCGGCCTTCGGGGTTTATACTTAGGAAGTTGTTCTCTTGTTAGTTTATAGTTAGAGTCTGATAGTTGTGGAAGGATAGTGATACATAAATAAACAATGGAAATGTTTTCCAACGTTGATAACAAATATTTTCTAAATATAGAAAATAAGGAAATATGTATAGATATACATGATGATTGATCGATTGACATTCCATTTGGAATTTAGATCGTTGTTTGTACACGGACATGTTTTCATTTGATAGTTAAATCACAGACTATCGAAGTTTTGACCATTTTAACGTTGTTAATATGGAGAGACCGGTTGGATTATTATCCATAGAACCACTCTGTATTGGCATAAGCGTTGCGAATCATATATGCCAAAGATAATTGAAGACGGAGTAAAATGCAAGGGCTATCCTGTTTACAGAATAGTGCCTTCGGTTTGTCCAGTCCCAGGACAACTTGTATGGACGAAGGTCTGACAGAGTATATCCAATAGATCGCGTAAATTGATCTGTTCAAACGTATTCACGTTTGGTGGCGGAGGAATTCGTTTTTCTTAGCTGTATACCCGTGTTATTTTTGGATAAGTCAATTTGTGATTTTGCGGGTATGACGATGTGACATTTCTAAGTGGATGAAGATGTGGTATGTGAAAAATATAAGCGTAGCTTCTAGCCTCACATCCGGTAAATGACAGAAATCGGGCAGGCAGCATGGCTAAGTCGGTCGCACCGATGTAGGGTGTATAATCACCTATCTAGTGAATATTCATTTGCTTCTTTTAATCTATCAATGCTGTCCCATATATATATACGGGAACGGTTGCTGATCCCAACCGTTGGTGATGTACATTCGATACACTCAAGCGAAATGAGTAGTCGGTCATGTGTGGCTGAGTTGCAAGATGTTCTTGTTGAACTCCAGTGTATCGTTCCTAGAGTACACTGATCGGAAGGTGATTCCATACCTTGTCATAGTTGGAAACCCAATCATCCAATACGTGCTTGCGATTTTGATTGTATACTATATATGTAGATTGTGAGATGCAAGCGTTTCTGCTAGATTGATATCTAATTGTATTTAGACATTATTATAATATCAGAATGATATTGCTTTGCAAAGATATTTGGATTCTCATAAGGGAAAAACCCGTTCCGTATTCACGGCGTGGTCTTATGAGATATCATATACCTGTTTTAAATGATTTGAGTTTACTCACACCAGTCCCATGACTGACCCGGAGTTTATTTTGTTTTCCCTAAACTCTTGGGTGCCTAAATTTGTACGGGCAGTCAAGTAGTCAGGATTTACAGGTATACTTGAAGAGCTTGGAGCAGGAGACTTCAGCAGTCGATAGCTATTATTTGTTCCGCTGTGATGTTATGTGTTGTACTCTGAGATGGTATGTATATACAGTTATAACTTTGTATTTCAAAAGTTATGTTATATTTTATTCGTTCCGCTGTGAGATTCGTGTTTACTCTGATGATGATGTTCTTCTTCTTCTTCTATTCTAAGTTTCAACCTTATCTATTCTCACCTTCTAATTTCTTTCATTAACTATTCGGTTATTTTCGATCCTTGGATGTTCGATATGTGTTGTATATCGGATAACCAAGATCGCATTTTTCCGGGTCGTTACAGTTGGTATCAGAGCTTAAGTTAAGAATTACCTTGGCTCTGTGGCGTGACTCGGTAGAGATGGGATTAGTAATATCCTAGACTGAGTTTGAGTGTATATATACGAGTAAATGTATTTGTTAGTTAATATAAAATGATTTTATATTGTGGAGTTTTATTGGTTGAGTTGTTTGTGAATTCTGCTCGATCGGTTTGATCCACTGTATCGATAGGGGTTACTAAACACTCGAATACGATGAACCGTCATGGTATGTTTTGAAAGAGGGTAAATGGAATAATTTCACCCGAATATATTTGATATAGTATATTGGTTGTGTTGGTTGTTATTATAATCGAGTAAGATTATAAAAAGGTAAAATGATTATAAATGACTAATCATAATTCATATAAGTAAAGTAAATGAAATAAAATGAAGAAAAATCTGAATTTAAATCAGATTTGGAATTAAAATAAGGAAATTTTAAGTTCCTGGGAGATTTTGGAATGTTTTCAAAATGGAAGTATTCAGTAATGGTTTTGAAAATGATATAGTATTGAAGTCACTTGGGGTCGCTGGAAAATAATTCCGATGATGACTGCGCAGTATCATCGGTGTGATTTTCGAGTTCTAAGTGGTGGATTACTACCAAAGATTTTGATTTGAATTGTTTTGAGAAAACAAGTTGTTTAGAAAATTCAAAGGTTTTGAATTGGTATTATGATTTCAAATTTGATTTGAAATAAAACCAGGAATTTAAGTTCTAGAAATAAAGATTTAACTTGTGAAGTTAATTTGAATGGGATAGTAAAAGTAAATAATAAACCAAAATTTAACTTGAGATGATAGGTTAAGAAAAACTGGAAGTGATTAGAGAATAATCTGGATTTGGAATTGAAATGATAAGTTGAGAGTTTGGAATTTGAAACTCGAATTTGAAATTTAATTCGGCTTGAATAAGCGAATGGTTGTGTTAAGAATAACTTGGTTGAAGTTGATTGGGATGGCATTTGTATATGCCGAGTTGATAACAGATGGTAGGGATATAATGATATGCCCAACAAAAAGGTACAAGTTTATATTTTATATGAGTTTGGAATTTATGAGCCGAATTGGCAAGCCGCTTGGCTGTTTGATTTTCTTTTGGGTTGGAGAAGGCCTAGAGAGGCGAGTTGGAGTTTTACCGATAGGGCCATACAAAGGAGGTTATGGCGAAATTTTTCGAAAAGTTAAAGTGTTAGAAAATTTTTAGAATTTTTGAAAATTTTAGTAAGTCGGAATAAATTAATATTTTAGTCGATATTAATTGGTTCAGTTGAAATCAGAAATAAGGGGTAAACAAATCTTAGGAATTCCAATAGATAGGGTCGTCCTCTAACTTAGCAATTTCGAGGACGAAATTATTTTAAGTGGGGAAGAATGTAATGACCCGCACTTTTAAAGATATATAATTAATTTATTTAATTATATAATTGGTGATTTAGAGAAGTTAATGATCGTTTAATTAAATAATATTGAATATTTAATTAATAATTATAATATAATAAAATATATTTTAATGTCGAAATAGTCGGAAATAGTGAAATTCACAATATCGTGTGAATTGAATAGCATACGAGATTTGGTGGAGTTTCGATTCGAAATATAATAACAAATATATTCAATCGATGACAGTTTGAACGTATAATTATAATATAATTAAAATCGAGCTCGAAATGGCGCTGCAGTTCGCTATTTGGCGATTTGAACTTCAACTGAATGTACAGGATTCGTTTTAAATCGGATTTCTGTGAAACAAGAAACGTGTGGAGCTGGTGGAGTATATTTTTCTAATGAAACAGAGAAATCTGGATTTCGTCGTGTAGATTTTGAGTTACGTCCAAATCAAATTTCAGAAAAGTCGCTATAGAATTCCTTTATAATTTGCGATGCTTTATATACGTTATAAAAGGATTTTCGATATAAACTGAATACCGAGATAATCTGAAATCTGAAATATCAAACTGTAAATTCTGATATGATATTCTGAAGCTGTATGATATCATATGTAAAGATATGCGATAATATTAAATCATTAATATTTAAATTTATATAAATATATTTATATATTTAAATGGGCTATTCAAAGCGTTAAAAATAGCCACTTTTGCAAACGAAGCCGGAATTAGACGAAACTAGTTTTGTTGGATCCGCAATGCCAAATTATTGCTAGATATCAAGTTTCGTGATTTTTAGAGTCGCTGTATGGCCGTACGGATTTTTAGAGTGGAAAACAGTCAGTATTTTAACCTTTAAAAATACGCTGTGTGAGCATACGGAGTCGGAATTCGATGAAACCAGTTTCGTTGGGACCGTAATGTCAAATTCTATCAGCTTGTCAGTTTTCATGATTTTTAGGCATCGTATGTGTTCGTAGTGATTTTTAGAAGACTGAATCGAATGTTATATAATAAAGAGAAAATATCTAAAATATCCTAATCATTTTAATGACCAAAAGAAGGCCACGATGCCTTTAGTTCTCAGCCACACCTCATTTGTTTAAAACACCAGAATTCTCGTTCATAAAAACAAAAACAAAAAAAAAGAAACGCAGAAAGAAAAATCTGGAAAAAATCAAAGATAAATTCTAAAATTCGTAGAATCAAACGGTGAGGTTGGATTCGAGTTTCTCTTCAACTCTGGGTACCGATTGTTGAGTGCGAAGCCCTTTTTGCTGTTGCTCGAAAAGCACAGTGAGCCTAGGTTTAAGAACGGAGGTCGATTCAAGCATCAATTCGCGAATTTGAGTAGATATTTAGAATTAGCGTTGGAATCCGCACCTAGTGTGCTCCTCCGACTTGTTTCCGCGGCATTAGTTGTCGATGTTGCACTGTACTGGCGCGAGGAGCTCCGGTCGACGCGAGTGACAGAGGGGGTTCGAGTTGAAGATGGTGCACACGGGTATGAGGAGATTCGAATGTGGAGCAACGTGGTGTGGTTAGTTCGATTCATTATGAAGTATTTGGGAGTGTAGTTGGAGGAACATCGGCCATGGTTTGAGCAGACATCGTAGTGTTACGGGAAGGAGAAGAGGAGTAAGCGGGTTGGGTACTTAAGCTAGGAGATGGGCTGGATTTTAAATGGTTGGCCCAAGTGTTAATTTCATTGTGTTTAAATTTATTTAAATAACGCATTTTCTTGTAAAATCGACAAGTATCTCATACGATATCGGTTTTCAGCGAAACAAGATCCGACAGGATCGTATGGACGGGCACTACGACATGGAGCTGACTGGAAGTGGAATGGAGCTCGTTTGAATTTACGGCGAATTAAACTGTTTGATTCAAATCAAACAACAGTTTATCGTTCTTTAGCGATGAACTGCAAATGTGAGTAAATCTCACTAACTCTGAACAGTTTATATTTTCATGTTATATTTTTAGAACTATTAAATTTGGACTGATTGATTGTGTGTTGACTGTTTGATTGAACTGCTAGTCAGTTAGTTAAATTTCTATATTGATTCTGTTTAACAGAATATATCATATGGAACTGAAAGTGATGTTATCTATACTGTCTAACATCTGTGATGCAGGGGAACAGGTTGGAGGAATCCGACTGGATTCCTCAACAGTTATTTTATTGTTTTTCATATATTTTGATATATGATGTGAATTATAACCTATTGTTGATTGTGTGTGTATGGACGATATTGAACATCGTGATTTGATATGATTGAATACCATGACATACCGGAATGTAGATAAAGGAGATTTTTCAAAGTGATATTGAAAAATAGAATATTTATAAAGTGGAATATTTATAAATAAGGAATATTTATAAATTGGAATATTTATAAATAGGAGATATTTTAAAAAAAGGAAAATAAATTCAAAACATTTTCTTTTTGAATGGAAAGGCCTGTGTGGCGAGTTTGGGGATTTTTCCCGATGCTCCCGATACAAAGGAGGTTATGGCGAATTTTCCCGGGAATGTAAGGAGTTAGAATATTTCAAGAATAAATTTGAAAAGGAAATATTTGTAAACCATTTACAAATAGAATTGGAAAGGAAACGTTATAAAAAGGAAATCATTTTTAAAGTGTAGAACCGTTATTTAAAAGTAAATCTTTTCAAATGAATAAAACGTTGTTAAAAAGGAGAAATCGAATATGGTATTCGAAAGTTAGTTAATCGCATATGTTATTCGAACGGGGTTAGTCAAGTCGAGTTAGTCAAACAGTTGAGTTAAACAGTTAGAGTTAAAACAAACATAGTTATTCAGGATGAGTTGCCATTTAGCACGACTGCTAGCGTAATTCGCAGGGCTGTAAATAGCCTACGGCGTTCGGATGTTTCCTGAGGGAATCAGGCGTAACCATTGTGATCGCTGCGATCTAGAGTTGAGCGAATGGAGTTAAAGAATATAGAGTTAAGCAAAATTAGAATCTGACTAGAGATTAATAGGTTGAATGATTTCCTGGGTATCGATCTGATGTTGGTTTCGGCCTTCGGGGTTTATACTTAGGAAGTTGTTCTCTTGTTAGTTTATAGTTAGAGTCTGATAGTTGTGGAAGGATAGTGATACGTAAATAAACAATGGAAATGTTTTCCAACGTTGATAACAAATATTTTCTAAATATAGAAAATAAGGAAATATGTATAGATATACATGATGATTGATCGATTGACATTCCATTTGGAATTTAGATCGTTGTTTGTACACGGACATGTTTTCATTTGATAGTTAAATCACAGACTATCGAAGTTTTGACCATTTTAACGTTGTTAATATGGAGAGACCGGTTGGATTATTATCCATAGAACCACTCTGTATTGGCATAAGCGTTGCGAATCATATATGCCAAAGATAATTGAAGACGGAGTAAAATACAAGGGCTATCCTATTTACAGAATAGTGCCTTCGGTTTGTCCAGTCCCAGGACAACTTGTATGGACGAAGGTCTGACAGAGTATATCCAATAGATCGCGTAAGTTGATCTGTTCAAACGTATTCACGTTTGGTGGCGGAGGAATTCGTTTCTCTTAGCTGTATACCCGTGTTATTTTTGGATAAGTCAATTTGTGATTTTGCGGGTATGACGATGTGACATTTCTAAGTGAATGAAGATGTGGTATGTGAAAATATAAGCGTAGCTTCTAGACTCACATCCGGTAAATGACAGAAATCGGGCAGGCAGCATGGCTAAGTCGGTCGCACGGAAGTAGGGTGTATAATCACCTATCTAGTGAATATTCATTTGCTTCTTTTAATCTATCAATGCTGTCCCATATATATATACGGGAACGGTTGCTGATCCCAACCGTTGGTGATGTACATTCGATACACTCAAGCGAAATGAGTGGTCGGTCATGTGTGGCTGAGTTGCAAGATGTTCTTGTTGAACTCCAGTGTATTGTTCCTAGAGTACACTGATCGGAAGGTGATTCCATACCTTGTCATAGTTGGAAACCCAATCATCCAATACGTGCTTGCGATTTTGATTGTATACTATATATGTAGAACGTGAGATGCAAGCGTTTCTGCTAGATTGATATCTAATTGTATTTAGACATTATTATAATATCAGAATGATATTGCTTTGCAAAGATATTTGGATTCTCATAAGGGAAAAACCCGTTCCGTATTCACGGTGTGGTCTTATGAGATATCATATACCTGTTTTAAATGATTTGAGTTTACTCACACCAGTCCCATGACTGACCCGGAGTTTATTTTGTTTTCCCTGAACTCTTGGGTGCCTAAATTTGTACGGGCAGTCAAGTAGTCAGGATTTACAGGTATACTTGAAGAGCTTGGAGCAGGAGGCTTCAGCAGTCGATAGCTATTATTTGTTCCACTGTGATGTTATGTGTTGTACTCTGAGATGGTATGTATATACAGTTATAACTTTGTATTTCAAAAGTTATGTTATATTTTATTTGTTCCGCTGTGAGATTCGTGTTTACTCTGATGATGATGTTCTTCTTCTTCTTCTATTCTAAGTTTCTACCTTATCTATTCTCACCTTCTAATTTCTTTCATTAACTATTCGGTTATTTTCGATCCTTGGATGTTCGATATGTGTTGTATATCGGATAACCAAGATCGCATTTTTCCGGGTCGTTACAATTCTACACTGCATAAGCATCAAATATATATATTTAACGCTTACGACAGCCTGTCAATCAATCGATCGACATACAACTAACTATTGGGACTAGTGTATGTCTAATATCATCCCAATACCCGTGTGGTGTTTCAATCAACAAATAATGAATTTTATTTGTGCAGTTGGGTGATGTGTAAAATTTATCGTCCCAATCAATATCAGTCAAATCAGTGTACATAAACAAGTTGTCCAATTTGTTTATGGATATTTATTTTATTCGTATACACGTTAAAAATTATATTTTTAACTATAAAATATTTTTAACCATCAAAAATTTTATTCCATTCCACATCACACGATCAATTTTCTCAACATAAACCGACAAACAAACAAGTCATCCATGGTCTGTGGACAACGGGTGTCCGGTGCTGCTAAGCACCGTCTGCATCATAGTATATATTTTAACTAGAAAATAAAATAAAAATGAGAAGTTCTCACCGAGGGTTCCACTCCTCCATTCTTTATTTCTGAATAGTCTAGATTCTATTTTGTTTCAAGTCAGTTCCATCGCAATCTGTTTCACACGGTTTACGTTAAAAATTCCATTTTTAAACAACGATCTTTATAATAAAAGTCACATTTTCTTTCGGCGATTATATATATAAAAATTGTATTTTTATTTCGTTTTCTAGAGAATAGAAATCATATCTTTATTTCGCTACATATATAAAAATTATATTTTTATGTAATTAAAGATCACTTCTTTATATAATTAAAAGTCTAATCTTTTCGCTTCTAGAAATATAATCTTTTCACTTCTGAAAGCCAGACCTTTTTATTTCTAAAAATATAATCTTTTCTTGCTTATAAATATAATCTTGTATGTTTTAAAAATATAATCTTTCTATGTTCAAAAATATAATCTTTCTATGTTCAAAAATATAATCTTCCTATGTTCAAAAATATAATCTTTCTATGTTTTAAAAATAATCTATTATATATAAAAAATCCAATTTTTATCTATTATAAAAATCTATACTTTGTCTATAAATAAAAATTAAATCTTTTCATAACTAATGATCATAACTTTTTATAAATAAAAATTCTAAATTTCTTCGTATAAAAATTCTAACTTTCTTCGTATAAAAATTCTAACTTTCCTCGTATAAAAATTCCAACTTTCTTCCATATGTTTACACATATAAAATGTAATTTTTCTTTCCATGTAACCATATAAAAACCCAATTTTTATTACCATGAATCAATTAAAATAAACGAAAAAACTTACAACGTTCATGGTGGGGTTTGCGTCGGAGTTGGCAGGTGGCGTCGATGTGGCTGCAGGCGGAGGGGAGGCGCGGTGGTGGCCAATGGGGGTGGCGGCTAGGGTTTCAGATCGAACTGGGGGGAGTTTTGTGGCACCGTCGGTTTAAAGGGAAGAGGGGAGAGGAGACAGCGGCGGAGGGGGAAGTGGAACGACGGTAGTCGGGGGTTGCTCCAGCGTGGCGGCGGCCTGCGCGATGGAGGAGCGACGTGGTCCTTCGATCGTCTTCTTCTTCTTCTAAAATGGACGTGGGAGGGAGAGAGAAAGCAAAGGGTTGACTTATAAAAATATATATTTCTTATTTAATTTTAATTTCAAAAAGTAACTTTTTCATTCGGACTCTAAATCGAACCCAACAACTATCGCCTCTAGCTAATTACCCCCATTCTAAACACAATGGGATATGCATCTTAAGCCAGTTCGGCTGTTTTGATCAGTATTCATTTAGATTAACATTTAAACCGATATACTGAATTTTAAACATACATTTCAATCTACTGGGGTCACATACGGACCCCAAAATTTCTAAAAAAATTATTTCTAGCTTCATATTGACGATACGGTCCTAATAAAACTAATTTCATCGAATTTGAAGATCGTTTGAAAAATGACCATTTTCTGGTCGATCCAAATTGACTAAAACTGTCAAAACACGTTTTCCTTTGCCACGCTCACATATTAATCCCAAAAATTATGAATTTTGGAATCTAGCAATAATTTGACATCCCGGATCCAACAAAAGTGGTTTCGTAGAAAAGGAGGTCGTTTGCAAAATTTCCATTTTTAAGGGCTAAAATTCCATAGCGACTATTCTGAATTTTCAACTGGGCCTAACTTTTTATTCCTGCTATGAAATTTTAATTTTTCATATTTGTTGGAAAGATAATTTCAATTAGATTCTAATATTTTTGGTTTCATTGAAATCCGGTTTATTTTGAATCCTATACATTCATTTGAAATCTGAAATCAAATTTTCGAACTACCGCGCCATTTCCAATTCCTTTTATAATTAAAAATAAATATTTATATTATAACGACGATTCAAATAAATATTTCCATTCTAATTCTATTCAAAATAAATTTCTCGTTGTTATTATTTAAAATAAATCATTTTAAATATTCAAAATTCACTAAAATTACCAAAATAAAATTTTTAAATTGGTTCGAATTTTTCGGGTTGTTACAGCAGCCAATCAACCAATATATATTATTAATGATATTTTAAATTATATGAATTTATCACATCATAGAAGTCTAGAAAAATGTGCGAGTTAACTCACCATTATTTTAGTTGACAATTTAAGCCTTGTTTTCGTTTAATTTTAAACGAAGGTTTAAAATTAAACGAGTTCCTGATTACATCTGAATCCAACCAACTTAGCTCGATTATATGGCCTTCGTTGCCACGATCCTAATGAACCTGGTTGCGTTGAATTCTGTTAGCAAACGTGAAAATTATAATCTTTACTAGTTTACATATATGATTATTAAATTAAGTTTAAACTAATTAAAATATTCTTAATTACCTTTTATAATCCTCTGACTCATGATTGCGTGGCTAATTTACCCCATGCTGCTTCTTTCTTCCCAACCAAATTAATGTTGCATCCTTTCTGTTTGTTCTTTCTCATGCATGCCACCCTCTAGTACTACTCGTTCATTCTTTTTTTTATTTTGTTTTATCCTTAAGTCGAGATTTTGTGATTGGTATAGACTGCGGTAAGATTTGGTTTTAATTTTAGTGAAAGCTACGTCAGTTATTTAACATATAATTTACATTCAATCGTATGAGCATATATATATCGTTTTAATTTGGTTGTTAGCTCAAGTTATAAACAAATTTCCTTTAATCAAATTAAATTCAATCTATTAATTATCATTATATTTTTATAATGAATTCCATAGCGATTATTTTAAAATTTGATTTGGACATAAAACAAAATCTACAACATGAAAACTCGAATTTTCTCTTTCATTAGAAAAATATTATCCAATAGATTCGGATGTTTCTTGTTTCAAGAAAATCCGACCTATATTGGATCCTATACAACCATTTAAAGTTCAGAACGCAATATTATAAACTACTGCGCCGCTGCAGTTCGTTTTATAATTAAATTATAAATTAAACGTTCTAACGCCATGAAATAAACGAATACACTACTATGGATTCAATATTAACCATTTTAAATTGCTCGTTCACATTATACTGCAAATTCAACGTTTTCCAAATATTATTATATTATTTATATTAATAACATATTCAAAATAAAATGGTTAAATTCAAATCAATTATTTTAAATAATAAAATAATTCAAATAAATGGCCAGAAAATATAGGACGTTACATTCTCAAGAATGGGGAGGAGGATGGCCTACACTTAGGAGAAGTTTTACCCACTCTCAGATCGCATCAGCTTATGGAAAAAATTTCTAAGTGTCACTTTTGGAGAAAGGAAGTAAGGTTCCTAGGGCATGTAGTCTCCAAGGATGGGATAGCGGTAGATCCTGCTAAAGTCGTCGCAGTACAAGATTGGAAAGCCCCAAAGAATTCGACAGAGGTGATGAGTTTCCTAGGGTTGGCAGGCTATTATAGGAAGTTCATTAAAGACTTTGCAAGGGTATCCACCCCGCTCACACGACTGATGAAGAAGAACTTAGCCTTTTCTTATAGCATTGATTGTGAGGATGATTTTCAGAGATTGAAGAGGGCTCTGACATAAGTCCCAGTTCTGACTCTCCTGGATGGAAGCAAGGTGTTTATGGTCTACACAGATGCTTACGGCGCAATACTTGGTGCCATGTTAATGCAAGAAGGTATAGTAGTGTTCTACGATAACAGACAATTGAGAGTTCATGAAAAGAACTACCCTACCCATGACCAAGAGTTGGCTGTTATAACGTTCGCATTGAAGTCTTGGTGACATTATCTACTTGGTGAGAGATTTGAGCTATGCACAAATCATAAGTCGCTCAAATATTTTTTGCACAGAGGGATCTCAACCTAAGGAAACAAGGATAGATGGAGTTCCTAGCATCCTACGACTTTGAGATAGCTTATACCCCAGGCAAGGGTGATGTTGTGGCGGACACATTAAGTAGACAAAGGATGACCTTGAGTCGTCTATTCGTAGAGAGGCAAAGTTTGGAGTTTATATCGACCTTCAACTTTATGCCATCTATTGACACATTTTTTGGTAAAAGCTGTCACACATGGAATTCCTGAATGATAACATGATCAAGCGATGGAAACAACATCAGAAGACAGGCAGCGATTCGGTCAAAGTCGCATCACGAACAAAGAAAGGCCCGAAACTCCTATCAAACGACCTTTTTTGGGCTCGAAAACAGCGATTACGGAGCTGAGCTATATAACTTTTGTAGATCTTTGAGTTAGCTTCAGTTTGAGCTTCAGTTTGGCTCAATCGGACTTATGGTTTGAAAGTTATGCCCATTTCCGTGAATGGGTGTAATCTAGCATCGAAGACTCAGAACCATCGCACCGGATCGCTCCCATCAACTCGCCTACGATTGGATCGCACTCCTGCATCACGATTCGATATGTACTACGTCACCTTCAGCACTCGAGTACCACGAACGGATCGGCTCGCCCTGTCTCCTCACGATCCGATCCCATGAACACGAACCGACCTTCAGACCTGCTGATACGCGCACTGTTTTGACCTGTTCTCAAGGCTATTTATGCTCCTACTTTCTTGGATCGCCTGCCACGTGCCCAGTCACGAACCGGTCCTCCTAAAAGCTCTCCTACAGCTATAAAAACACCATTTGAGGGCATTTTCAAGGGACTTTTGGCCATTCTTCTTCACTGCTTCCACCATTACTGAAGTGCAAGAACTTTGCACTTTCCTACAGTCAAACTCATCTCTTTTCTACACAATTAACATGTGGATTACGTGTATAAACCCTTGTAACCTCAATTAACACACGGATTGTGTTCTTGCATGTAACTGATTCTTGTAATCTGTCAGTATAACAATAAGATTATAGAGTGGACGTAGGCTACATCTACAGCCGAACCACTATAAAAACTTTGTGTGTCTCCTCTTTATTTACTATTTTTTGCATTCTGCGATCTGTGATCTGCATTTGGGTTGTTAGGCCCAGATTTTGGTCTAACATTTTGGCGCGCTCGGTAGGGGGGCACACAAAAACTTCAACTTCTAGCTTGAAAGGAAATTCAATGGCAATCAAAAGGAAGAAGACTGGAACTTCCGCTCATGCTGATGATGCTGATGCTGAAGGTACAAGGAACGAAGCAAGCCAGGAAGCTTCCTCTCATGGAGATCCTTCTGCATACTTGACCAGAGACGAGATGGATGGAGTTCTCGCTGAACTGAGAGATCAGATGGCACGGCAAGATGATCTCCTCCAGAAACAATAGGAAATGATCAACCAATTCTTCGCTCGGATGGATGGAAGACCGGGCAACGCTCAAGCTATTGGAGACGGAGCCACTGAAGTGGGTCGCACAAGCCACCACGATCAGATCGGGTCGGGCCCAGTGACCCGCGACCCGCCAGCACCAGTGCTCGGGGGCAACTCACTCCCTATTGCAAATGCACAGCAACCTACTTCAGCTCAGGTTCATATAGACACCGGATTGCGAGCTCCTGCTCCTCAACAGCATCAAACGGTTCGTGGTCTACCTCCAGGACCCAATCGGATCGCCCCCCTACTTCACGATCCAGCCTCACGAGCTGGACTTCACGGACCTACCTCACGAACCGTCCCCCTCGAACCGGGTCGGGTCGCCCCCCTCGATCCACGATCCGTGAGCCGCGATCCCCAAGCGACAGCTCACCAGCTTCCGTTTTCTCCTGCACTCAACGCTGGGGACACCAGCTCTGATCTTGGCAGTTTGCAACAGCTTTTTGAAGGCAATCGACTCACTGATCTGATTCAACGCCTCATGAGAGGCCGCACTTACCAGAACGACGTGGATGACGTCAATCACAACCCGTTCACTCAGGAAATCAGGAATTTCCGCAATCCCTCGGATTTCAAACTTCCACAACTGGAGCCTTACAACGGCAGGACAGATCCTACCGTGCATCTCAGGCATTACAAACGGCACATGGAAGTTTAAATGGCATCGGAAAACGTCATGGCTAAATGTTTTCCCCTCTTTCTGACTGATATAGCAGCCATGTAGATTCAGCAGCTGGAAACAGAATCGATCAGCAGTTGGAACATGTTGGTCGCACGCTTCATTGAACAATTTCGTGTCCACATCGCATGACCCAAGAATGTCATGTCACTCACCACAATCAAGCAGAGGCCCAGAGAAACTCTTCGTTCCCTTCTGGAAAGATTCAACGTTGCAGCAGCATTAGTTGATCGCCCTAAACCGTCGATGGTACTGATGGCAGCAATATCCGGCGTTCTAGATAACTCGGAGTTCAAAAAGTCTTTGTACAGAGATCCACCGCGAAACCTCAGCGAATTCTACCTTGAAGCAGATAGGTTCCTGCGGGAAGAAGATGCAACTTCTGAGAAACGCACTCTCGACGTCAACATGCTCGGAGACGGAGAACCGCCCAATCCTGGAAAAGGCAATGACAAGGGTAAAGAAAAGACCCCTGCTACAAATGATCGTAATGCTCCACCCCGGAGAGGGTCCAGATACGACAAATACACTGAACTGAATGACACTCTGAGCAACATATACGTGGATACAGGGGGTGCCACCTCATATCCAAGGCCTCCCAAGAGGGAGCCAACGCTAGAACAACGCAATTCCGGAAGACATTGCATATTTCATGACATGGACGGTCATAACACTGATGACTGCAGACATTTGCGAGACCTTATCGAGGATCGGGTCAGGCGAGGAGAACTACCTGAGTACGTCATTCAATCAACAGCGCCCACACCTGCTTTACCACCACCGACTCCTCGGGGAGGGAACGGTCCCGGATCGAGCAATCGCGAGCTTATCATTAATTGATCCCACTCAGCGGATCTCTTATGTTTGACGAACTCCGGTTCATAGTTCATGTTTTTAGGCTTTTAGGCGACTTCTCGCCCCTCTTTGTTTTCCCTGCATGTAATAAGAGTCGTCACATCTGCCCACACGCACGGAACTGGCTTGTGGTCTCCAGTCGTGTCCGGCAAACGACTACTGCATTTTCATGAATTAGCAATAAGCATGAGCTCCGACTCCCAACTGGATCCGTCCAGTATAAACAAATCCTCATGTGCTTTTCCTTGGTCGTCTTACTCCGGTAAGGCCATCTTGGAACCTCATGTGCTTTTCCTTGGTCGTCTTACTCCAGTAAGGCCGTCTTGGAACTTTCATGGCATTTCCTTGGTCGTCTTACTCCGGTAAGGCCGTCTTGGAACCTTCATCGCTTTTCCTTGGTCGTCTTGCTCCGGTAAAGCCGTCTTGGAACCCCTCTACCATCTCCTTGGATTGTTTACTCCGGTAAGGCCATCTAGGAAATTTCTCTGGCCTTAATACGATCCCGTGTGATCGTTGGTTTTCTGGACTTAATACGATTCGGCTTGATCGTCGCATTCTGGACTCGGATTTCTCAGATTATCCAGAATATTGTTGTATATAACGTTGTTGTATACACAATTATATGATTTTTGTTTGATGATAACAACCAAATAAATATTATTATAAATGTGTTTGAAATTGTACTGTTAAATATATACATCACTGACTGAAATATAGTATTTATATTTAAATGGAATACGGCAATACAGACATTGATATATTCATACTGTATTCTATTTAAACTGAATATTCTATTTCAATAACACAACAGTACAAATCTTATAAACTACACTATTTAAACACTCACAGAATATTTGTACTAATAAATAACAGAATGAAATAGACTAGTTTGTTTGACAACAATAAGATATTATTTTATTTCAATCAAACTTGTGTATTACAAATTACAGTACAACTCCATTTCAGTACACAGCTTCCCACTATAACACTCACACTCGTATATATATAAATATTTTGATTTCATACATTTCAATATACAATTTTATATACACTCATTTACATATTGACACACTGGCTTCTTCAGTCTTCACAGCTTACAAGTCAGTCTTCACTTCACAGTCAGTCCAGTCTTCATACCTGTCATATATAGAAACAAACACACAGTACACTGCAACAGGAATAGAACAGAAATAATTTACAAAATTTATGCAAATATAAATTTTATTTTTAAAATTTTATTTGCCTCAGTTTTCTGGTGTGTTTTCTCATCTTTTTTCATGACTTGATCTGATTCATCTGTGTCTAGGTAGACAGTTTGTATATGAACAGGGACAAAAAAAAATCTTTCTGATGGCTACATATACACACGTGTATAAATATACATGTGTGCATTGCCTCGCCGATCAGTGTGCGACTGAGGAGCAGCCACGTGGACCAACTCGACTCAGCGCATGGCAAACACAAATTCAAATCAACTCAGCAAACAAGGTAGTTTCAAAGAGGGTGTAAGCATGTCAAGCGCAACAGCAACTCAAGAATGACATAAATGCATTGTCAAATGAGACACGAAAGTGAACATTGCTTGTGCATAATGTTTCATGTTCATGGTGGTGTACAACAGTGCAAAATAGGGTGGACAAAATGTTTCGGTATGGGTGAAAACAGTTCAAGTATATCAAGTGGTCGAGCTCAAGAGTGCAAGTCAACATAGCATTAAAATGGTTTTGAAAAACCCAAAAACACCAAAGTGATCAAAACAGCATGTTTTCAAGTCAACTCATGTATACAGCAGGTTTCAAGTGACAAGGACAAATCAGCATGCACAAACAAAATCTGTACAAGTACACAGCATGGTGGAGTAGGTGTATTGTGTTCTACCTAAGCAAATCATGGTTCAATGAAGAATGTCAATGTCAAGCAGTGCAACACAATGGTCTGGTCGAGCTAAGTGGAATTCAAGTGCATGTATGAGTTACAAAATACAGGGTATATATTGGCAACAAAGTATATGTGTGCAAAAGTTTTTCAGGAATGGTACAGCATATGCACAACTCAAGTTAGCATGAACCAGAGACAAGAACACAACGGTGATCAAGTTAACATGGACAAGCCAATATCAATTGTGAAAAGCAAAGTAATCAAGTGTCGAGCAAATCTTACATGAAGCACAGCAAGGTGTCAAAACAGCACAGTAATGGTACATCATTCATACTTGTTCAAGACAGTGTAACATGGTGAAACATGGTGATAGTGAATCAAGTGTGGGATACATGTCATCCATCACAGCAAATGATATACATGGTTCAGCAAGCAATTTTACAAATGAAGCAGCATAGATGTGGTGAAAATGGACTCATATATATGTGTGCACAAATATGATCAAGTGTTAACACACAAGTCCATTTGGAAAAAAAAAATTAGAGATCAAGGATTTCAAACAATAAATCAAGAAATCTGCAAATCAGTTTTTGGCATAAAATAAATTTCCAACAATTATATGGATGGTGAAATTTGGCAAGGTTCAGAAACCAAATTGCTTTCAGAAATAAAACAAATTGCATAACAGTTTCCGGAAACAAAGTATTTTATATGGCAAGTAGGAAATCAGTGCATGACCAAAAAGATAACCAGTGGTTCAGGAAATTAACTCACGAGCAAATGACTTGGAAAACAATCAATTGTTTCCAGTTTTGGCATCACACATTCAAAGTCAAGATTCAATCACACAAAACATATTGGGCAAAGTTTTTAAAATGTTTCCTGAAATACTCATGCCGTTTTCTAAAGTCAGGAAATCAAACAAAGACTTTTCATTTCGATCAAAATGGAATTATTATTTTGCACTGCTGGCAGTAGTCAAAATAGGAATCATATTCTCACAAATCAATTCTCAGAAATTTTATCAATTCAACATTCACGCAAGACAGTAAAGCCCAGAATTGAAACCGCAAAATCAGTCAAGCCATTTATGGTGAAATCAGAGTTTAGGGTTTTTGTTTCTACCCTATATTTATTCACACCATTTTCAACATAGGCTTTTATCGAAATCCAAGCACCAATTATTAAAAAGAACAGAGAGAGTAACATTCAGATTAACTCATAGTCTTTCAGAAGGTTTCGATCGAGAGAGAGAATCCAAATCAATTCGATCGAGGAAGATAAAGAAGCCATCAATACTTTCGAGCCTCCAGAGAAAATTCCAGAAGCAATTCATAACAACAATCGATCGATTTGGGGAAGAACAAGGAAACCCTAGCTCGGATTCCTTTTCAAGCCGCCTCCATTTTTTTCAGAGAACAAAGGGATCAGATACAAATGAATGGGTCGGCTTTCTTTAAAGGGCTTAAGTGTTTTTTTAATGTTAAAAGGGGATGACCCCTTTTTTAACTCCTTTATATTACTAGGGTTTCAAGTTTTTTTTTGTATTGTATTGTATTTTAATTTGCTTTGTAAAAATCATCTAAACAGTTTTCTAGTGTCAGTATAAACTAGAGTGAATCAGTCAGGGTCTTGACTGTCAGTTTGAGAGTCTGTAAAGTCTGGGTTACGGATTACAGGGTTGTAATTCGGGAAATCTGATCGAGGGGATATCGGTCAGTCTACGGTTTTGAGCGTAGGGTTAGAATAGTAGCAGGGTTTGCAAGTGTACATGGTCTTGTATGCGGGATCTATTCTATTACCTAGTAGAAACCTTAGAAATGCAGCAGTAGGCAGGGTTTTGCCGAAGCTGGGTATATCTGTGTGTGATTTACTTTCTGCATTTCTGTTTCTGTCATATTCTGTAATCTGTTTATTATATATATCTCATTAGATTTTTAATTCAGTTAAAAACTGTGAAAAACCCTATTCACCCCCCTCTAGGGTTATTCTAGATCCAACAAGTGGTATCAGAGCAGGTATTCTGTTAACTCTAGAGTAATGGTGATTCCTAGTTGTCAACCGATAGAGAGTCAGTCCAGTTCATCTCCAACTATTTTCACTGGAACAGATTTTATAAACTGGAAATCCAAAATGGAATTTTATTTAAAATCTGTTAATATTAAATGTTGGGATGTTATTATCAATGGGTTTGATAGTGTAGATATTAATTTCAATGCTCGTGCTATGAAAATTATATTTGACTATCTTAGCACTGAACAGTTTAATCTTATCTGTCATTGTTCATCTGCACAGGAAGTTTGGAGAACTCTCAACAAGTTGTATGGAAAATCTGACAACAGCTCAAAACCCCAGAATGTCAACTCTGATTCAGATCTATGCTTAACAAGTCATGTAGATGAAACTTCAGATGAATCAGATGATGGAGAATCAACAAATGCCGAAACGGAAAATCTCTCATATGAAGATTTGGTTTACATGTGTCTTGACTTAACGAAATCTGTTGATAAACTCCAATTGAAAAATAAGTCTCTGAAATCTAAGAATTTTGAGTTGACCAGCAAAATTGATAATTTGGAATCACAACTAGAATATGTTAAAAATTCTTCAAATTCAGTTTGCAAAAATTGTTTGAAATTGAAAACCAATCTTGTGCATTTCAATAAAAATATTCAAAAATTTGAAAATGAAATTCTGATCCTAAATGAGAACAAGACTAAGTTATCAAATTTGAATAACCTTCTGCAAAAAGAATTTGAAAATTTTAAAAGAGATGTAAATTCCATATTTGAAATTGCTGAAAAGGAGAACTTGTTGAAATCAAATTTGATTTTAGAAGAACTTGAAAATGAAATTGAAAAATCCAAGAAATTTGAGTCTGAAAAGCAAAAACGATTT
This sequence comes from Allium sativum, assembly GCA_030737875.1. Classification (NCBI taxonomy): domain Eukaryota; kingdom Viridiplantae; phylum Streptophyta; class Magnoliopsida; order Asparagales; family Amaryllidaceae; genus Allium; species Allium sativum. The sequence continues at coordinate 713,907,458 of CM060922.1, forward strand.
GAACTTGAAATTTCTGAATCCCAAGCCAAAATTAAATTGCTTGAAAATGAGAATTTGGTTTTGAATGCTGAACAGAAGATCACTATAAATAATTCCTCAAATTTATTAAAAGAAAATAGCGATCTAAAATCCAAAATTCAACGATTAGAATCAACTTTGGATAAATTTTCTAATAGGGAAAAATCGTTGAATATGCTATTATAAAACCAAGTTTCTATTGGAAATAAATCTGGTCTTGGCTTTGGGAATATCAATCGTTTTGATAGGATGAATTCAAATGATTATAAAGACACTTCAAATTATCTTGGAAAAGATTGTTTTGAATTTTTAAACTCTGGCAATTCAAAAGATTTTTTGAAACATAAACAAAATAAGAATTTGTTTTATAACAAACCATTCTATCATTCTTGGACCTCAAAAAGAAGTAAAGTGAATTCGTCTAATTTCAAACAGATCTGGGTCCCTAAAGGTACTTTGGTAAATTCTGATGGATTGTTATATAAACAAGTTTGGGTACTTAATGCTATGAACAAAACTGTGAGTGGTTTTACAAATTTTGTTAGACCACTCGATACTCTTAACTGTTAGGTACCAGAGGTGGCTGAGGAACTGCTAAGCAAAAGAGATTTGAGTTCAAGCTGCTCAATGCTTATGTAATCATTCACAGTTCCTTAAGCCAAGACTGTTGAGGTAGAGATTCTGATTTACACTGGTTTCTGGTATGATCTCTAAACTCACCTCTGTAAATATTTTCTGTTTTCTTTTGTTTTTTCTTCTTCTTCTCCCTTCTATCTCTTTCTTCTGTCTATTCTGATTTGATTTATCACTGCCATATTTTTTTGTGCTTCTTGAATTGCAGTATTCATGATATTCTGGAAATTTTTTTTGCGTGTATAGAACTCTGATGTTTTTAATTATTTCCAGATCTTGTACTTAGTCTTGTAAATATCTGCAATTATTTTGAAGTATATTTTTATTTCTGAATTCATAACTGTGTTGATGTATTCGTGCCATATCTTGAACACTATTAATTTGAATTCTAAATTTTGGAAGATATGAATAATTAATGAAATTCCACACTCTTATGCTGTTTTGAGTTTCTTTCAATTAATTTTGGAAACGCTTAAAATATTATACTCATTATAGTACACTCTGTTATTTATCAGTTGTGATAATTTCTTTAATTTTTCAGATTGGCTTAGACATTTTTTAATCTGTCTTACATCTTGAATTTCACCGTTATTCATGATCATCTGGTTTAGATTTTTTTTGTTTGTTTGAGATCATTTGAAATTTTTGATATTTTGAATCTCACACACCTCTCAAATCTGAAGTTATTAATTATGTGTGATTGATTCATTGTATCTCATGATTTACATTTGTTCAAATGATTTCAAATAAACCATTATTTTTGGATCATGAATTATTATTCAGTCTTGATGTAAATGATTTGAAATCTCTCTTGTGATTGTCAAAAATATTTGTGAAAACTCTTTTGAAAATATGGTCATAAGTATCATTGTTATTGTATGATTATTTGATTTGAATATATATTTGTTTAAAATCATTTGAAATTATTTATTTATTGAATCTCACACATAATTTTGAATCTGAAATATAACCTGGTGTGATTGATTCGTTAAATACTAATACTTTCACTTTTCTTCAAATGATTTAAAATAAAGTATATTTTTAATCTGGGATCATGGAATTTTTTTTGTGACCATCATCTTGACTTGCTTGCTTGGAAACTGTCTTTGTACTGCTCTGATATTGTTTTCAAATAACTGCCTGCTTTAATCTGACTGCTGCTCTGATACTGTTTCAAATAATTGCTTGTTCTTGTCTGCAGGTTTGAAAAATGTGGAAATTTGTTAATTCTGTCTGTTTTGGGCTTTGTGATTAAAATTTGTTAATAGAGACACCAAGTGGTATCAGAAGTGCTTATATTTGTTTCACCCATCTATACTGAGATTCAAATTTTCACCTTGTATAGATCCACACATTTTTTTGCCTTATACAAAAAAATGTGCTAAATTTGTCTGGCAAAGTTTTTGTTTAAATTTCTTTGGTCTGAGATGTCCATGATAGTCCATCAGGGTGTAATTAAATTCCTCGATAAAGGAGACTACAATTGGTATCAGCTTTTGCATCCTTTTGTTTTTGAATTTTCACCTTATATAGACACCATACACATTTTTCCCCCTTGTATAAATCTGTATAAATTCTTCTTGTAATTGATTTTCATTTTTAAAATTATTTATTTTTTATTCATTCAGAAATTGAAATCATTATCCAATTTGTGTTGTGTTTATAATCATCAAAATTATTATCAGTTTTTGAAATTGTGATGAATTGTGACTGCATTATATTTCACAACAAGAGGAGATTTTATTTGGATTTTCATGATGGTTGAATATTTATTATAATATCTTTGAACTGGCAATTATTTCACGACCATCTCCTTTATCTATCACCCGTCTGCTATCCATCATGATTTTATATTAATGTGGAGAGTTTATTTTTTTTAAAAGGAAAAATCATCTTGTTTTAAAACAGTGAAAATTATTTGTGATAGAAATGGGACTATATTATTATTCAGAATTAGTGAGAATTGAAAATTTTCAATAATCCCTGTACAGTCGAGCTTATTTCATAATATAATTAATTTAGAAATTTATTTCACAGTCCATTTCTGTGCCTACCACATTTCTATCATCCATATTGGTTTCATATACCGAGGAGTTTTTTTCTTTCTTTTATAAAGCTGAAAATGATAAAAATATAATTAATATATAAGAGTGTCTCTAACCTCATTTAAAAATCCAAGCTCTGGTTATGCATGGTTATGAGACGTCTTATAATTTAAGCTGCGACTGATCCCATTTAAAAATCCAAGCTCTGGTTATGCATGGTCAGTGTGCTCTTAAATAAAAAGGAAATAAAGCGCTAAAAATAGAAATAAATTTTGAAATTCTCCTCTGAGTATAAAAGCCAGCCTATCAATCCATCTTCTATTCTGTGAAATATGTTGAAATTTTATGACGTATTATGATTTGTTGATTGATAGGTATTGGGATATGAGATTATTCGATTTTCTCACTTAAGTTGAATTATTGATTATAGTCCAAATCCATCGCTGTTTTTGTGCTTTATTTTTATAAAAATCCTTTGAAAATAATTGGAAATGAATTGTTTTTAAAACTCTCTCCATTTTATATAAAAGTCATCGTATATCCGTCATTTTCTACAATGTGAAATATGCCACATGTTCTTAGAATATTATGATTTTTGTTTGATTGATTGAAATTTATGATGACAGTTCTTCCTCTTAAGCTGATATTGTATCTGTTAGTCATTTTTCATCTATATTTTAAATTCTGTATCCTTTTGATGATAACAAAAGGGGGAGAATGGGTTGAGATTTTGATTTATGAGTGAATATTTTATAAATATTTTTTTTGAAAATTTATGATTATTCATATCATTCATTTCACTCATGCACAGTTATAGGGGGAGTTGTCTGTTGTAGGGGGAGCTGATAAATAGGGGGAGTTCAATTTTCACTGTCAAACACATTTATTGTATACAAAATCTTTTATTTGTTTGTCATCATCAAAAGGGGGAGATTGTTGTATATAACGTTGTTGTATACACAATTATATGATTTTTGTTTGATGATAACAAACAAATAAATATTATTATAAATGTGTTTGAAATCGTACTGTTAAATATATACATCACTGACTGAAATATAGTATTTATATTTAAATGGAATACGGCAATACAGACATTGATATATTCATACTGTATTCTATTTAAATTGAATAGCCTATTTCAATAACACAACAGTACAAATCTTATAAACTCCACTATTTAAACACTCACAGAATATTTGTACTAATAAATAACAAAATGAAATAGACGAGTTTGTTTGACAACAATAAGATATTATTTTATTTCAATCAAACTTGCGTAATACAAATTACAGTACAACTCCATTTCAGTACACAGCTTCCCACTATAACACTCACACTCGTATATATATAAATATTTTGATTTCATACATTTCAATATACAATTTTATATACACTCATTTACATATTGACACACTGGCTTCTTCAGTCTTCACAGCTTACAAGTCAGTCTTCACTTCACAGTCAGTCCAGTCTTCATACCCGTCATATATAGAAACAAACACACAGTACACTGCAACAGGAATAGAACAGAAATAATTTACAAAATTTATGCAAATATAAATTTTATTTTTAAATTTTTATTTGCCTCAGTTTTCTGGTGTGTTTTCTCATCATTTTTCATGACTTGATCTGATTCATCTGTGTCTAGGTAGACAGTTTGTATATGAACAGGGACAAAAAAAAATCTTTCTGATGGCTGCATATACACACGTGTATAAATATACACGTGTGCATTGCCTCGCCGATCAGTGTGCGACTGATGAGCAGCCACGTGGACCAACTCGATTCAGCGCATGGCAAACACAAATTCAAATCAACTCAGCAAACAAGGTAGTTTCAAAGAGTGTGTAAGCATGTCAAGCACAACAACAACTCAAGAATGACATAAATGCATTGTCAAATGGGACACGAAAGTGAACATTGCTTGTGCATAATGTTTCATGTTCATGGTGGTGTACAACAGTGCAAAACAGGGTAGACAAAATGTTTCAGTATGGGTGAAAATAGTTCAAGTATATCAAGTGGTCGAGCTAAAGAGTGCAAGTCAACGTAGCATTAAAATGGTTTTGAAAAACCCAAAAACACCAATGTGATCAAAACAACATGTTTTCAAGTCAACTCATGTATACAGCAGGTTTCAAGTGACAAGGACAAATCAGCATGCACAAACAAAATCTGTACAAGTACACAGCATGGTGGAGCAGGTGTATTGTGTTCTAGCTAAGCAAATCATGGTTCAATGAAGAATGTCAATGTCAAGCAGTGCAACACAATGGTCTGGTCGAGCTAAGTGGAATTCAAGTGCATGTATGAGTTACAAAATACCGGGTATATATTGGCAACAAAGTATATGTGTGCAAAAGTTTTTCAGGAATGGTACAGCATATGCACAACTCAAGTTAGCATGAACCAGAGACAAGAACACAACGGTGATCAAGTTAACATGGACAAGCCAATATCAATAGTGAAAAGCAAAGTGATCAATTGTCGAGCAAATCTTACATGAAGCACAGCAAGGTGTCAAAACAGCACAGTAATGGTACATCATTCATACTTGTTCAAGACAGTGTAACATGGTGATAGTGAATCAAGTGTGGGATACATGTCATCCATCACAGCAAATGATATACATGGTTCAGCAAGCAATTTTACAAATGAAGCAGCATAGATGTGGTGAAAATGGACTCATATATATGTGCACAAATATGATCAAGTGTTAACACACAAGTCCATTTGGAAAAAAAAAATTAGAGATCAAGGATTTCAAACAATAAATCAAGAAATCTGCAAATCAGTTTTTGGCATAAAATAAATTTCCAGCAATTATATGGATGGTGAAATTTGGCAAGGTTCAGAAACCAAATTGCTTTCAGAAATAAAACAAATTGCAAAACAGTTTCCGGAAACAAAGTATTTTATTTGGCAAGTAGGAAATCAGTGCATGACCAAAAAGATAACCAGTGGTTCAGGAAATTAACTCACGAGCAAATGACTTGGAAAACAATCAATTGTTTCCAGTTTTGGCATCACACATTCAAAGTCAAGATTCAATCACACAAAACATATTGGGCAAAGTTTTTAAAATGTTTCCTGAAATACTCATGCCGTTTTCTAAAGTAAGGAAATCAAACAAAGACTTTTCATTTCGATCAAAATGAAATTATTATTTTGCACTGCTGGCAGTAGTCAAAATATGAATCATATTCTCACAAATCAATTCTCAGAAATTTTATCAATTCAACATTCACGCAAGACAGTAAAGCCCAGAATTGAAACCGCAAAATCAGTCAAGCCATTTATGGTGAAATCAGAGTTTAGGGTTTTTGTTTCTACCCTATATTTATTCACACCATTTTCAACATAGGCTTTTATCGAAATCCAAGCACCAATTATTAAAAAGAACAGAGAGAGTAACATTCAGATTAACTCATAGTCTTTCAGAAGGTTTCGATCGAGAGAGAGAATCCAAATCAATTCGATCGAGGAAGATAAAGAAGCCATCAATACTTTCGAGCCTCCAGAGAAAATTCCAGAAGCAATTCATAACAACAATCGATCGATTTGGGGAAGAACAAGGAAACCCTAGCTCGGATTCCTTTTCAAGCCGCCTCCATTTTTTTCAGAGAACAAAGGGATCAGATACAAATGAATGGGCCGGCTTTCTTTAAAGGGCTTAAGTGTTTTTTTAATGTTAAAAGGGGATGACCCCTTTTTTAACTCCTTTATATTACTAGGGTTTCAAGTTTTTTTTTGTATTGTATTGTATTTTAATTTGCTTTGTAAAAATCATCTAAACAGTTTTCTAGTGTCAGTATAAACTAGAGTGAATCAGTCAGGGTCTTGACTGTCAGTTTGAGAGTCTGTAAAGTCTGGGTTACGGATTACAGGGTTGTAATTCGGGAAATCTGATCGAGGGGATATCGGTCAGTCTACGGTTTTGAGCGTAGGGTTAGAATAGTAGCAGGGTTTGCAAGTGTACATGGTCTTGTATGCGGGATCTATTCTATTACCTAGTAGAAACCTTAGAAATGCAGCAGTAGGCAGGGTTTTGCCGAAGCTGGGTATATCTGTGTGTGATTTACTTTCTGCATTTCTGTTTCTGTCATATTCTGTAATCTGTTTATTATATATATCTCATTAGATTTTTAATTCAGTTAAAAACTGTGAAAAACCCTATTCACTCCCCCTCTAGGGTTATTCTAGATCCAACAAACACATCTTCCTTCAACCAGCAAGATATGTTCTGGGGGGCAAACGTGTTGACACATTTTTCGGTAAAAGCTGTCACACATGGAATTCCTGAATGATAACATGATCAAGCGATGGAAACAACATCAGAAGACAGGCAGCGATTTGGTCAAAGTCGCATCATGAACAAAGAAAGGCCCGAAACTCCTATCAAACGACCTTTTTCGGGCCAGAAAACAGCGATTACAGATCTAAGCTCATTAACTTTTGTAGATCTCTGAGTTAGCTTCAGTTTGAGCTTCGGTTTGGCTCAATCGGACTTATGGTTTGAAAGTTATGCCCATTTCCGTGAATGGGTGTAATCTAGCATCGAAGACTCAGAACCATCGCACCGGATCGCTCCCATCAGCTCGCCTACGATTGGATCGCACGCCTGCATCACGATTCGATCCGTACTGCGTCACCATCAGCACTCGAGTACCATGACCGGATCGGCTCGCCCTGTCTCCTCACGATCCGATCCCATGAACACGAACCGACCTTCAGACCTGCTGATACGCGCACTGTTTTGACCTGTTCTCAAGGCTATTTATGCTCCTACTTTCTTGGATCGCCTGCCACGTGCCCAGTCACGAACCGGTCCTCCTAGAAGCTCTCCTACAGCTATAAAAACACCATTTGAGGGCACTTTTCCCATTCTTCTTCACTCCTTCCACCATTACTGAAGTGCAAGGACTTTGCACTTTCCTACAGTCAAATTCTTCTCTTTTCTACACAATCAACACGTGAATTACGTGTATAAACCCTTGTAACCTCAATTAACACACGGATTGTGTGCTTGCATGTAACTGATTCTTGTAATCTGTCAGTATAACAATAAGATTATAGAGTAGACGTAGGCTACATCTACAGCCGAACCACTATAAAAACTTTGTGTGTCTCCTCTTTATTTACTGTTTTCTGCATTCTGCAGTCTGTGATCTGCATTTGGGTGTTAGGCCCAGATTTTGGTCTAACATTTTGATGCGCTAGGTAGGGGGGCACACAAAAACTTCAACTTCTAGCTTGAAAGGAAACTCAATGGCAATCAAAAGGAAGAAGACTGGAACTTCCGCTCATGCTTATGATGTTGATGCTGAAGGCACAAGGAACGAAGCAAGCCAGGAAGCTTCCTCTCATGGAGATCCTTCTGCATACTTGACCAGAGACGAGATGGATGGAGTTCTCGCTGAACTGAGAGATCAGATGGCATGGCAAGATGATCTCCTCCAGAAACAACAGGAAATGATCAACCAATTCTTCGCTCGGATGGATGGAAGACCGGGCAACGCTCAAGCCATTAGAGACGGAGCCACTGAAGCGGCTCTTACAGGCCACCACGAACAGATCAGGTCAGGCCTAGCGACCCACGACCCGCCAGCACCAGTGCTCGGGGGCAACCCACTCCCTATTGCAAATGCACAGCAACCTACTTCAGCTCAGGTTCATATAGACACCGGATTGCGAGCACCTGCTCCTCAACAGCATCAAACGGTTTTTGATCCACCTCCAGGACCCAGTCGAATCGCCCCCCTGCTTCACGATCCGGCCTCACGAGCTGGACTTCACGGACCTACCTCACGAACCGTCCCCCTCGAACCGAGTCGGGTCGCTCCCCTCGATTCACGATCCGCGAGCCGCAAACCCCAAGCGACAGCTCACCAGCTTCCGTTTTCTCCTGCACTCAACGCTGGGGGCACCAGCTCTGATCTTGGTAGTTTGCAACAGTTTTTGAAGGCAATCGACTCACTGATCTGATTCAACGCCTCACGAGAGGCCGCACTTACCATAACGACGTGGATGACGTCAATCACAACCCATTCACTTAGGAAATCAGGAATTCCCGCAATCCCCCAGATTTCAAACTTGCACAACTGGAGCCTTACAAAAGCAGGACAGATCCTACCGTGCATCTCATGCGTTACAAACGACATACGGAAGTTCAAATGGCATCGGAAAACGTCATGGCTAAATGTTTCCCCCTCTTTCTGACTGATATAACAGCCATGTGGATTCGGCAGCTGGAAACAGAATCGATCAGCAGTTGGAACATGTTGGTCGCACGCTTCATTGAACAATTTCGTGTCCACATCGCACGACCCAAGAACGTCATGTCACTCACCACAATCAAGCAGAGGCCCAGAGCAACTCTGCATTCCTTTCTGGAAAGATTCAACGTTGCAGCAGCATTAGTTGATCGCCCTGAACCGTCGATGGTACTGATGGTAGTAGTATCCGGCGTTCTAGATAACTCGGAGTTCAAAAAGTCTTTATACAGAGATCCACCGCGAAACCTCAGCGAATTCTACCTTGAAGCAGATAGGTTACTGCGGGAAGAAGATGCAACTTCTGAGAAACGCACTCTCGACGTCAACATGCTCGGAGATGGAGAACCGCCCAATCCTGGAAAAGGCAATGACAAGGGTAAAGGAAAGACCCCTGCTACAAATGATCTTAATGCTCCACCCCGGAGAGGGTCCAGATACGACAAATAGACTGAATTGAATGACACTCTGAGCAACATATACGTGGATACAGGGGGTGCCGCCTCATATCCAAGGCCTCCCAAGAGGGAGCCAACGCTAGCACAACGCAATTCCGGAAGGCATTGCATATTTCATGACATGGACGGTCATAACACCGATGACTGCAGACATTTGCAAGACCTTATCGAGGATCGGGTCAGGCGAGGAGAACTACCTGAGTACGTCATTCAATCAACAGTGCCCACACCTGCTTTACCACCACCGACTCCCCGGAGAGGGAACGATCCCGGATCGATCAATCGCGAGCTTATCATTAATTGATCCCACTCAGCGTATCTCTTCAGTTTGACGAACTCCTGTTCGTAGTTCATGTTTTTAGGCTTTTAGGAGACTTCTCGCCCCTCTTTGTTTTCCCTGCATGTAATAAGAGTCGTCACATCATCCCACACGCACGGAACTGACTTGTGGTCTCCAGTCGTGTCCGGCAAATGACTGCTGCATTTTCATGAATTAGCAATAAGAATGTGCTCCGACTCCCAACTGGACCCATCCAGTATAAAAAAATCCTCATGTGATTTTCCTTGGTCGTCTTACTCCGGTAAGGCCGTCTTGGAACCTCATGTGCTTTTCCTTGGTCGTCTTACTCCAGTAAGGCCGTCTTGGAACTTTCATGGCATTTCCTTGGTCGTCTTACTCCGGTAAGGCCGTCTTGGAAATTTCATGGCATTTCCTTGGTCGTCTTACTCCGGTAAGGCCGTCTTGGAACCTTTATCGCTTTTCCTTGGTTGTTTTACTCCGGTAAGGCCGTCTTGGAACCCCTGTAACATCTCCTTGGATGGTTTACTCCAGTAAGGCCATCTAGTAAATATTATTGCATTGTTTGTTTTATCTTATTGTAGGTACAAATTCCTGGTCTTCTTGGATTTCTCTGGCCTTAATCTGATCCCGTGTGATCGTCGGTTTTCTGGCCTTAATACGATTCGGCGTGATCATCGCATTCTGGACTCGGATTTCTCAGATTATCCGGAACACATCTTCCTTCAACCAGCAAGATATGTTCTGGGGGGCAAACGTGTTGACACATTTTTTGGTAAAAGCTGTCACACATGGAATTCCTGAATGATAACATGATCAAGCGATGGAAACAACATCAGAAGACAGGCAGCGATTTGGTCAAAGTCGCATCACGAACAAAGAAAGGCCCGAAACTCCTATCAAACGACCTTTTTTGGGCCCGAAAACAGCGATTACAAAGTTGAGCTCTAAAACTTTTGTAGATCTCTGAGTTAGCTTCAGTTTGAGCTTCGGTTTGGTTCAATCGGACTTATGGTTTGAAAGTTATGCCCATTTCCGTGAATGGGTGTAATCTAGCATCGAAGACTCAGAACCATCGCACTGGATCGCTCCCATCAGCTCGCCTACGATTGGATCGCACTCCTGCATCACGATTCGATCCGTACTGCGTCACCTTCAGCACTTGAGTACCACGACCGGATCGGCTCGCCCTGTCTCCTCACGATCCGATCCCTTGAACATGAACCGACCTTCAGACCTGCTGATACGCGCACTGTTTTGACCTGTTCTCAAGGCTATTTATGCTCCTACTTTCTTGGATCGCCTGCCACGTGCCCAGTCACGAACCAGTCCTCCTAGAAGCTCTCCTACAGGTATAAAAACACCATTTAAGGGCATTTTCAAGGGACTTTTGGCCATTCTTCTTCACTGCTTCCACCATTACTGAAGTGTAAGGACTTTGCACTTTCCTACAGTCAAATTCTTCTCTTTTCTACACAACTAACACGTGGATTACATGTATAAACCCTTGTAACCTCAATTAACACACGGATTGTGTGCTTGCATGTAACTGATTCTTGTAATCTGTCAGTATAACAATAATATTATAGAGTGGACGTAGGCTACATCTACAGCCGAACCACTATAAAAACTTTGTGTGTCTCCTCTTTATTTACTGTTTTCTGCATTCTGCGATCTGAGATCTGCATTTGGGTGTTAGGCCCAGATTTTGGTCTAACACCATCTATGGATTTCACACTTGGATTGTTAGCATCATTTGAGGTGAGACCTTCTCCAATGGAGTGCACTGGATCTATGTAGCGATAAGACCCGCAGATGGTAGAAATATGTAAAGGAGAGACCTCTAGTCACCTAAGTAGATACTCTATGGATGATAAAGGGTAGCTACGACGAGATGGAAGGCTCTATGTTCCTCGAGATAGAGATTTGTTAAGAACCGTCCTTTAGGAGGCTCATCATTCTCGGATGACTATCCATCCGGGCGACGACAAGATGTATCGATTATGAAGAGAGCTTTCTTTTGCACTGGTATGAATAAGGATGTAACGGAATTTATAGCCAAATGTTTGGCTTTCCAACGAGCTAAGGATGAATAAAGGAAACCTGGCGGATTGCTTCAGCCCTTGGATGTCCCATAATGGAAGTGGGATAACGTCTCTACAGACTTCGTTGATGGACTGCCCAGACTGAGGAAGAGAAAAGCCAGTATTTGGGTGATAGTTGACAGACTTACGAAGAGTGCTTAATTTATTCATGTCAAAGAGCAAGAGGACGACAGCTTAGCCAACATCGATATACTTCGAGAGATAGTCTGACTTCATGGGGTAACTTCCAGTATAGTAAGCGGCTATGACCTCATCTTTACTAGTTAGTTTTGAAAGAGCTTATAATAGGCACTAGGTACACAGCTATGTTTGAGCACAACATACCACCTTCAAACCGATGGACAGACTAAGAGGGTGAATAAGGTTCTTGAGGATCTTCTTAAACTGTGTATCCTAAATTTCAGAGGGACTTGGGAGGATCATCTCCTATTGGTTGAGTTTGCCTACAACAATAGTTATCAGTCAAGCATATGCATGGTACCCTTCGAGGCACTTTGCGGATGACCTTGCAAATCGTCGACTTGTTGGTGGGAGTCTACAGACAGACTTCCACTTGGTCTCGAGATGATTCGAGAGACTTCTGAGAAGATTGATCTAATTCAACGGCGGATGAAAGCAACTCAGGAAAAATAGAAATCATATGCCTATAAAAGGAGGACTGATTTGGAATTCTAAGTAGGAGATATGGTCTTCACTACAGTATACCACTAAGAAATGTAGTTCACTTTAGCTTAGTAGGGAAGTTGGCGCCGAGGTTCGTAGGGCCATTCCTTATAGTAGTGAGGATAGGTCAAATGGCCTATAGGGTTAGACTGCCGAAGAGGCTGGCGGGTGTACACGACGTGTTTGATGTTTCCTATTTTAGCAAATGTCTACATGATACAGTAGAGGTAGTGGAGCCGAGTACACTTGAAGATGGGAAGGTTGAGAAGGAAGCATCAGTGAGAAGAGTTCCTACTCGTATTCTTGGATCAGAAATTAATAAACTACACAACAAAGAAATCAGATTAGTGAAGATACAGTGGGGAGAAAACCGCGAAGATGCGACGTGAAACTCGAAGACAAGATTCGCACTTCTTATCCTTTTCTTTTTGAGATTACGTTCTTAATTTCTTTTTCAAAATTTTAATTCGCATTTTCTTCTATCATTCAAGTATGTTTATCCTATCATTCGAATATTTGATTCTTAGGTAGAAACCAATGATTGAAAACATGTGTTTGAGACATGTTGTGATTCATGGTTCCAAGTGGATGCAAGTGTTTGCTAGTGGTTTCTTGTGGATGCATATACACACGCATTAGGCACTAGATTGGCTAAAACACTTATATATTGCATATAGACGTGTGCACATATTAATTTTTAATGGATGAAAATGGTTGAATCATCATATGGATGTTGCATTTTGGTGGATGATTGTGCACACATATAGAACTTGCATGTTATGCTAGGACTCTTTTGCAGACATATTGGATACAGGCACAAACGTATATTGCATTAAGGAGGTCAACTGAATCATTTGACCGTCTGATTTGCGTGTTAGTGCAAGAACGTAAACACACAACACTTTTGTATATGTATATACAAGCATTAGAGATTCTTAAGAACAATAGATGCCAGTGGATGAGGATGAGTAGATGGTTGAAGGTGGTTGTTAAAATAATAACGTTCTTCTTAACTTGGCGATTTCGGGGGAGAAATCCTTTAAGTAGGGGATAATGTAACACCTCATAATTTAATACACCATAACCGTACAGTAAAGACAATAAAATTAATATTATATAGTTAAATATTCAAAATTAAGTAAAATCAACTTTACCGTTGCATTCATTTTGGAATTATGGTTTAGACAGACCCCAAGTTTGCGTAAATCAAATAACATATGAGGAAGATATGGACCTAAGAAGATTATATATATGGTATATATTAATAAAAATTCAGACAGAAAATTAGCGCATGAACCAACGGTCATAGGACGACCCACACCGACCTGGGTCAACCATGTCAAGAGGGGTCGACCCAGTAGGTAGAGGTCGACCCATCAGCATGCAGACCCGATTCTAAATGATGTATTTAGACTGTTTTGTATATTAGTTCATTGGATGAGGTGTATGGCTAGATTTAAAACCTATAATCTAATAGTTAAGATTAACTTAGTTAATCTATAAATAGGGGCTCTCTCATTTTATCTACATACAACTATTCTTTATCTCTCTATACCTCCATGGCTATATTCTAAATTAATAAATAAAATGGGGAGATGTTGTTGAAAGTTTGATTAACAAAGAATATTCAAGATCTGCAATTAACATACAACCTTCTTCATATGACCTTTTTCAAGAACTATTTCTGAACCTAATACCTATCCCTGTGAGTTTAAATTACTTTCAAATCTGATATATAGAAATGTATTATGACAACAAATAAAATTGGATCTAGAACATACAATACCTATAAGTTATTTTCTATACTATTATTCATCTATGTTAGTTGTTACAGTAATATATGTTCTTTTAGTGTCAGTTTACTAATCAGCTATGTTCATACATATCTATCTTCCTTATCCCTATTCTTCCATTTAATTTGTTTCCATTTTTGTTTATATGCCTATTTTATACAATTTGATTTGATTCTATTCTCTACCTTCTTGTTTTCCCTTTTTATATACACTGAGCTTAGGCCATCAAGAGCCTAGGTCATTTTCATTTTAAGATTGCGTATAATTGAATTTGGGATAATAAGAAATGACTTTGAAAAAGGAGAGTTTGGGAATATTAAGAATTGAGGACATTTTGATTGTAAATTGGGAATACGATCAAAAGGAAGAATATGCATATATGTATACATGTTAGATTAGACTTAATTCAAAGATTAAGTAAAGAATATGTCGAGAAATTGTAAGTACTAGATGTAGGTTAAGTAAACTAAATCACTATAGTGTAAATGTACATCTGGGAAGGTGCTTTTTTTAGGGAAGGGGGTTGTACACATAATAACATATAATATTACAACCACGCTTATTAATGAACTTAAACCTGCTAAGTTAAACCTGATTATTAATAAGCTAAGAGGTCACTCGTTCAACTGTTGTACCGTGTTTTGGGGACTATTAATCTTAGTTATGTGAGGGCACAAGCTTAGGGGGTTTAGCTTGTATCAATCTTGCTATATGGAACCCATATCAGTCGTATCCCTGTTGGTATCTTGTTAGGTGGCCTTGCACTAGGTAGGGGCCATGGCACACTTTACTGAACTGGATACTGAGAGGTTCAAAAAGAGGAAGGTAGGTACGGGCGCGTTCTGGCGGAGTCATGAGCGTGCATGGGTTCGATTAGGGAAACTAAGACAATGTAACACCAGAAAATAAGTCCGTGTTCTATAAATTGCTATGTTAGGGAGTGATACACCCTATTGCCTGGGCTGACACAGGGTATTTACGTAGTAGGGAGCTAATCACATAGGTAGTAATTAGAGTAATATCTAATCCTGTTATGTAATTAGGGTAACACCTAATCTTGTTATGTAATTAGGGTAACACCTAATCCAGTTATATATTTAGTGTAACACCTAATCATGTTATGTAATTAGGGTAACACCTAATTGTAAGGACTCGTAACTTCCCCGGTAAGGAAAGCCCGGATATTATCGAGAACAACACACAAAACAAGGCAAATAGAAGAACATTTCATTGTTTATTACAACATTTCCATCAGAATACAAGAATATACAGAGTAAGAATAAATATTACACAGAAAATATCAGAGATTTCAATAAATTACATTACATAGAAACGGAAAATAATACCAAACACAACTAGAAGTAATACACGAATACCGAGCTTTCCGAGTATCGTTCCAGCTGTAAATCAGGATCTTGTGAATATAAATCTGCAAAACATAAACTACTAGCTGCCCGTGTCAAAATAAGGGAACCCAGAGTTTAGTTTAAAACAATAAACTCCAGGTTAGTCATGTGACTGGTGTGAGAACTAAAACAATTATTAATCTTTATTTTAAAGTTAGGTAAATCAAGGGTCCACGCCGTACATGGAATGGGTTTCCTCCCAAGAACACCAGTGCATAAAACAACAGCGCAATGCTAAATAAAGAACAATGAAGCTATTATAAGGCCCAGGTCCCATCACACAATGCAACACAATCCGGAGGATAAGGTTTTACCTTATAATAGCCAAAGAATGCTTGATATGCAAAATTTCATCTTTTATTATTACTATAAGTGAAGAAATCAATTTCAATCATAAATATCAATCATAGACGGCATGGGTACCATATATCATGTCGCCATACTAGGCTCTACAATCAAAACCGCAAAGTCACGTATTTGGAAATTGGATTTCCATCTATGAACCGAGGCCAGGGATCGTCCTCTACCGATTTGAGACTGTCTAGCCCGAGCCTCAGGACAAGTACTCAGTCAAGCCCTTGGAGCGACAGGATCGGGCCACCGATGTGGATTAAATTTAAATCCTGAACACTGCGTTTCCCCGCCCTTTAGGGCATAAATGAGCCAACGAATGACTCCATCGGCTTCACATAGTCACCGATATATCCGAGGCACCTCGTACCAACAACAACCACATAAATCAAACTCGTCAGGGCGTGTAAAACCACTGACGACACTTCTAACTAGAAAGAAATGCATGTCCTCCCTGAGGTCCTCTCCCGTTTTTGGTTCACACCGGGGTGTGAGGCTCGCGAATCAACGCTACACAAAGCTATGCCACACAGGTCGTGCTTTGATCATCAACCACAAGACTTTGCTTTTCAACAGAAGCCTTGATCAATTGCCACACAGGAAATTCACTCCATGCGATGGATATCCATCAATATATAACCCCTGAGCTAGTACGCCTCAGAGAAGGGCGTTAAGCAAGAGAATAAATTCTCCACCGCCAAACAAATATATATTTAAAAGAAATCAATCACATAGACTGAAATCCAATGTCAGACACACAGTCCATTTACAAGTTCGTTCTGGGTCTGAACGAAACCAGAGGCACCTTGTACCTCGCATATCCATCGATCTCCAAGTACGTCTAGACGATCACCAACTGATTCCCTCCTCTTGGGTGTACGGCCCAATCAAGATCATCAGTAATTATCCAAACGACGTGAAGACCTCCGGTCTACGACCACCGTCTTCATCCTCGACACCACGTCGAATCAGTTATTCAGAATGGGATAACCCCTGTCTTTCCAAATAACTCGCGTATATAATAAACAAGTGTTACACAAACACAACATACGCCTCATTCCAATTCATCAGTCACTAACCGTAAATTAATAAGGGAACAATTCCCCAAATATTAACCCGAAGGCCGAAACCAACATCAGATCAATACCCAGGAAACCATTCATCTGAACAAATCTTCAGCTAGTTGCTAAATTTCACATTCTTAGACATAGGTTCCCATTAATTTTATCAAAGATAAATTCTTTAATTTTATTCTTTAATCTTCTTTGAATATCAATTCAAACTAGTCGGGATTATCCAACCACACCGAAGTAATCATTTATTTTATTTCCCAATCCCAACCTATTCATCCCATGAAGTAAAACTGGTCATACTTCATATCTAACACCACGGTGTTATTGGTAAATTCAATTACCATTTCACGTTCAAATCTAATTAAAGATTTAACAATCGCCAGGAGCAAAACTGGTGATACTCCATTCTCGACCATTTCAATCTAATTAAAGATTCATTAAAACTCCACTTAGTTTTAATCTTTAACTGGGTTAAAGAATCAATGTCATTTAAAACACGGACCTCGATAAACCAAACATCAAATTCCATTCTATCAGCTTTTAACCGTAAAATAGCAAGTGAGCAATTCCCTAAATATTAACCCCGAAGGCCGAAACCAACATCAGATCAATACCCAAGGAACCATTCAACTTAACTAATCTCCAGTTAGTTTCTAATTTTCTTGACTCAGTTGGGTCTAAGAACAGTATTATTGAAGATACCGTTCACGACAACCCAAAATCACATTCCATTAATTATCGGGTTAAAGAACAAATGTTATTTAAAACACCGTTCACGATAAACCCAAGAATTAATTCAAATTCAAATCCAATTAAATATTATTTAATTGGTACACTTCATTAAATCTAAATAAAAAGATTTAATCTTTTTCTCAACTGGGCTTAAAAACAGTGTTAATGAAGACATGATTCACGACAAACCCAAATCACATTTGATATTAAATACAAGGCTCTGAATAGAAAATATATCGGCTTATATTCAATATCAAATTCTACGACCAACAAATATCGTATTGGAAATAACGATATAAATATATCTTTCAAATTTCCATAACAATATCTGTATAATCACGAAATCCAACATCAAAATATTCCAAAGATAATTTCGATTCAAATCCATTCCAATTCAATTATTGGAAATCCTGGTTACTTTTAAAACCCTTTCCAGTCCAATTTATTTATTTTAAAAATAAATATATTATTATTCTAGTTCAAAACTAGTTTATTTCGATAAAAATCTACTTTTATCTTTTCAAATTTGGAGTTTTTCATCCTAATTCTTCACAAATCATTTCTTATGATTTTACACAAATTATTACTATTTTTAATAATTTTATCAAGGCCCGTACAGTCGATTTCCATCAACGGCCATCGAACTGCACTTACAGCGACCTTTTCCAAATTTGATTTGGACATAATTCCAAATCCAACCGTTAGATTTCTAATTTAAAATATTCGTTAGAAAGTTCTTTTCGATACGAACCCAAGGTTCCGGTTTTAGGAGAATCCGACGGTCGAATCTCCCGTAATATCCATTCGAAGTCAACGATCGAAATTCGCGAACTGCCACGGCGCGGCGCGTTCTATTCAGGCCATTATATAATATATATATATATTATATATATTTTGTTGATTTCCTTTTAAAACGTATTTTCTAAATCGTTTTAAATTCATTTTCAAAACGATTTCAACTTCCATCTCAAATTCAAATCAAAATTGAATCTTTCCAATATAAATTCGTTTTAAATTCATTTCAACTCGATTTCAATTCTATTTCAATCTATTTCGAATTTCAATTTAATTCGAATTTCAATTTATTTCAATTTAGTTCGAATTTCAATTCATTTCAGTTTAATTCGAATTTCAATTCATTTCAATTTAATTCGAATTTCAATTCATTTCAAAATATCAGATTTTGAAATCACTTTCGATATTCATTATAAAATGAATAAAATTGATATAAATATTGTTCACGTCAAAATGGCGTCAATCTAATCAACACGGCTTTTATTCAATACATGAAATTATTTTATTTCAACACATGAAATTATTTTATTTCAACACATGAATTTATATTCTAAATTGGAATGAGGCCTAATCAATTACCATATAATGTTAATTATATGGATTTTCTACAACACATGTATATAATAGCAACCGTAAATAATCAACCATCATCCAGAGTGCACCACACAACTACATAAGCATTAAATATAAATAATTAACGCTTACACAGTCTGTCAATCCATCGATTGACATACAACTAAACAATCGGGATTAGTGTACGTCAAATGTCATCTCAATACCCGTGTGGGGTTTCAAATCAACAAACACAGTTTTTATTTGTGCAGTTGGGCGATGTGTAAAATTTATCGTCCCAATCAATATCAGTCAAATCAGTGTATATAAACAAACCGTCCGATTTGTTTATAAATATTCATTTTATACACACGTTAAAAATTATATTTTTAACCATAAAATATTTTCCACTATAAAATATTTTATTTCATTCCACATCACACAATCAAATTTCACAATATAGCAACCAAACAAACAAGTCATCCATGGTCTGTGGACGACGGGTGTCGGGTGCTGTTAAGCACCATCTGCATCCTAGTATATATTTCAACTAGAAATTAAAAATAAAAGTGAGGAGTTCTCACCGACTAGCTAAACCCAACGCTACGACTCTTCATATGTAGGAAATCTTCGTCGTGCTCGCCTTCTATCACTTTCGTCGTCCGTATTCACTACATAAATAAAAATCACATTTTTATATTCTCTAGTGTATAAAAACCATATTTTAATTTCGCTACATATACAAAAATCGAATTTTTATTTTCACCTCATATATATAAAAATCAAATTTTTATCTTTACTTCGTATATATATAAAAATCGAATTTTTATATCGGTCTTCTTCTAATAAATATTATATTTTTATTCTATTCATATAATAAAATTTCAATCTTTTCGTTTATAAAAATCTGATCTTTCTTCTATATAAAAATAAAAATCTCGTCAAAAATCATATCTTTTTAAAAGTAAAAAATCATACATTTTTATTTATAAAAATCATACTTTTTTTTTTATAAAAATCATACTTTCTTTTTAATAACAATCAAAGAAAATATATTCTTGAAGTCGAAGTAAATCTATTTTGAAATCAAAGAAAATCTATTTCTTTTCTTCCAATGTAGGAAATCTAAATTTTCTAATAATAAAGATCTCATCTTTATGATATTAAAAATCGTATTTTTCTAACATTAAAAATCTATTCGTTTCTAATATCAAAATCGAATCTTTACAAATTGAAAAATCAAATCTTTACTAACGTATAGTCTAAATAAAAATCCTATTTTTATTATCGTATTATGTAGATAAAAATCCAACCTTTTCTTTCTAAAACCATCCTATTATGTATTTTAAACTAATCGTTAAAAATCGACTAAAATAAAACACTCACGGCAAGGGTTTGGGGTGGAGGAAGGTTGCAGATCGCCGTCGTTGGGCCCAAGGTGAGAGCGCTCGAGCTAGGGCTTCCAAGGGGGCGTTTTGGGGTTTCAAGAGAGGATCGGAGAGGAGCGCGAGGGGAGGGGTTTAATCAACGGAGTGGGAGGTATGGGGGGGTCGCGGCCACGCCATTGCCCTGAAGGCGGGCTTCGACGGCAGTCATCGACTGTGGAGACGTCGAGGTTGGCTAGAGGGATCTGGGGTGCCGGAGACCGACGACAGGTGGTTGCGCGTGGGATCGGAGGCCGGGCGAGGGGGTTCGGGTGGAGGACCGAGGTCATGGGTTTTTTTCTTTTTGGGGATCGGGTTTTTCGGAGGTCAACGAAGGAAAGGGGGAGGGGTTAAAGGAAAGAGGATATTATAATATATATATTATATTATTTTAATTTTCTCCTATAAAGCAACTTTTTCCTTTAAACTCGAAATTGAACCCACCGATTATCGTCTATAACTAATTACCCCCAATCCGAACACAACGGGATGTGTATCGCAAGCTGATTCGATCATGTTGACCAGTTTTCGTCAAAATCAAAATATAAATCTATATATTGAATTTGAACCCGCATTTCAATTTACCGGGGTCACATACGGACTCTAAAAATTCCCGAAAAATATTTTATAGCTTCGTATTGACGATACGGTCCTAACAAAACCAATTTCGTCAAATTCTGAGACCGTTTGAAAAATTGAAATTTTCCAGTCGATTAAAATCAACTTAAACTGGTCAAACGCGTTTTCCTTTGCCACACTCACATATTGATTTGAAAAGTTACGAATTTCGGAATCTAGCAATAACTTGACATCACGGATCCAACAAAAGTGGTTTCGTCAAAAACCGAAATCGTTTGCAAAATTCCCATTTTTAAGTGCCAGAATTCCATAGCGACTATTCTGAATTTTCAACTGGACATATCTTTCGATTCTCGCTATGAAATTTAAATTTTTCAGATTTGTTGGAAAGATATTCTCAATTAGATTCTATTATTTTTGGTTTCACTAAAATCCGGTTTATTTTGAATCCTGTACATTCATTTGAACTTTGAAATCGAATTTTTGAACTACCGCGCCATTTTCAATTCCTTTTATAATTATAAATAAATATTTATATTCTAACGACGATTCAAATAAATATATACGTTCTAATTCTATTCAAAATAAATTTCTCGTCGTTATTATTTAAAATAATTCATTTTAAATAACCAAAATTCGCTAAAATTGCCAAAATAAAAATTTTAAATTGGCTCATATTTCCGGTTTATTACAATCTCCGCCACTTAAAACTTTTCGTCCCCGAAAAGGAACGAAGTCGAAAGTTGTTTAACAAACCAACTCAACTTCCATTGTTTTCTTTACGGCTTAAGTTCTTCAACTTTTCAGTTTCTAAGAACTTTTCAAATTTTTCAAAAATTTTTGGCTAACACCCTAAATTTTCGAAAATTTTCGCCATAACCTCCCCTGCACCGGGGACTTCGGGATATTTCATATAGCCTCCCATGGCCTTCTTCAATCCAAAAGAAAAAGAAAAAGCCAATCGGCTCATAAAATCATCCAAACCCAAAGAAATACAATAAACATGTACCGATTTGTCGGGGAAACAATTTTATTCATCTGCTCTAGCCTCCTTGCTATGACCTGTTCAATGTAAGCACATGTATATGCATGCAAATGCGACAAATTTTCAATACAATTCACTATTCGATCAATTTGGCTAAAGGTTCAACATTTAATTAATCAAACAATAATCAAACAACCCAACCATCAATCAATTAGTTAATTAGCTTTTCAAATTCTTAACTTTGATACATAGTCCAAAAATCAGATTTTTGATGCCAAATCACAGCAATAGGCCATATCTAATTTTGGTTCTCACACCAGTCAATTGGAAATATATAGAAATCTCACTTTCGTCACTCGAACACAAACTACTGATGTTATATAGTCATCAATAGTTTCATCCCCGGGCGACTAGAGTGTGATTCTATATCTATCCAGTATATTAAAACTTCAAATACACGTGGATCAGAAGTATATGCAAAATCTTTATATACTGGATTTTCCAAATTCAATATAAAATAAATAATCAAATACGCATAACTGATTTAAATTTTCAAAACAAAAATTGTTTTCATTTTAGAAATATACTCTTCACACTCGTTCTAGGATACTACTGATCCCATCTCTAACGAGTTATTCCCATCAAATATTACTAATCCAATTTCTGATGAATTCTTTCGTATGGTTCTAATGTGTCTTGTTCTCTGAGCTTTGTAAACCAAAGCTCTGATACCAAATGTAAGAATTGTGAATTTCACTCGATCCGAATCGATCGCTAAACCGACCAAGACCCTTCGAAACCCCTGATTGTTTTGAGGACAAGCCACATCGGAAAGCAAACAGATATATATTTTATAGAAATCAATCACATAGACTGAAATCCAATGTCAGACACATAGTCCATTTACAAGTTCGTTCTGGGTCTGAACGAAACCGGAGGCACCTTGTACCTCGCATATCCATCGATCTCCAAGTACGTCTGGACGATCACCAACTGATTCCCTCCTCTTGGGTGTACGGCCCAATCAAGATCATCAGTAATTATCCAAACGACGTGAAGACCTCCGGTCTCGACCACCGTCTTCATCCTCGACACCATTTCGAATCAGTTATTCAGAATGGGATAAACCCGGTCTTTCCAAATAACTCGCGTATATAATAAACAAGTGTTACACAAACACAACATACGCCTCATTCCAATTCATCAGTCACTAACCGTAAATTAGTAAGGGAATAATTCCCCAAATATTAACCCTGAAGGCCGAAACCAACATCAGATCAATACCCAGGAAACCATTCATCCTAACTCATCTTCAGCTAGTTGCTAAATTTCACATTATTAGGGATAGGTTCCCATTAATTTTATCAAAGATAAATTCTTTAATTTTATTCTTTAATCTTCTTTGAATATCAATTCAAACTAGTCGGGATTAGCGAACCACACCGAAGTAATCATTTATTTTATTTCCCAATCCCAACCTATTCATCCCATGAAGTAAAACTGGTCATACTTCATATCTAACACCACGGTGTTATCGGTAAATTCAATTACCATTTCACGTTCAAATCTAATTAAAGATTTAACTATCGCCTAGAGCAAAACTGGTGATACTCCATTCTCGACCATTTCAATCTAATTAAAGATTCATTAAAACTCCACTTAGTTTTAATCTTTAACTGGGTTAAAGAATCAATGTCATTTAAAACATGGTCCACGATAAACCTAACATCACATTCCATTCTATCAGCTTTTAACCGTAAAATAGCAAGTGAGCAATTCCCTAAGTATTAAACCCGAAGGCCGAAACCAACATCAGATCAATACCCAAGGAACCATTCAACTTAACTAATCTCCAGCTAGTTTTTGATTTTCGTAACTCAGTTGGGTCTAAGAATAGTATTATTGAAGATGCCATTCACGACAACCCAAAATCACATTCCATTAATTATCGGGTTAAAGAACAAATGTTATTTAAAACACCGTTCACGATAAACCCAAGAATCAATTCAAATTCAATTCCAATTAAATATTATTTAATTGGTACACTTCATTAAATCTAAATAAAAAGATTTAATCTTTTTCTCAACTGGGATTAAAAACAGTGTTAATGAAGACACCATTCACGACAAACCCAAATCACATTTGATATTAAATACAAGGCTCTGAATAGAAAATATATCGGCTTATATTCAATATCAAATTCTATGACCAACAAATATCATATTGGAAATAACGATATAAATATATCTTTCAAATTTCCATAACAATATCTGTATAATCACGAAATCCAACATCGAAATATTCCATAGACAATTTCGATTCAAATCCATTCCAATTCAATTATTGGAAATCCTGGTTACTTTTAAAACCCTTTCCAATCCAATTTATTTATTTTAAAAATAAATAAATTATTATTCTAGTTCAAAACTAGTTCATTTCGATAAAAATCTACTTTTATCTTTTCAAATTTGGATTTTTTCATCCCAATTCTTCACAAATCATTTCTTATGATTTTACACAAATTATTATAATTTTTAATAATATTATCAAGGCCCGTACAGTCGATTTCTATCAACGGCCATCGAACTGCATTTACAGCGACCTTTTCCAAATTTGATTTGGACATAATTCCAAATCCAACCGTTAGATTTCTAATTTCAAATATTCGTTAGAAAGTTCTTTTCGATACGAACCCAAGGTTCCGGTTTTAGGAGAATCCGACGGTCGAATCTCCCGTAATATCCATTCGAAGTCAATGATCGAAATTCGCGAACTGCCACGGCGCGGCGCGTTCTATTCAGGCCATTATATATATAATATATATATTATATATATTTTGTTGATTTCCTTTTAAAACGTATTTTCTAAATCGTTTTAAATTCGTTTTCAAAACGATTTCAACTTCTATCTCAAATTCAAATCAAAATTGAATCTTTCCAATATAAATTCGTTTTAAATTCATTTCAACTCGATTTCAATTCTATTTCAATCTATTTCGAATTTCAATTCTTTTCAATTTAATTCGAATTTCAATTTATTTCAATTTAGTTCAAATTTCAATTCATTTCAGTTTAATTCGAATTTCAATTTAGTTCGAATTTCAATTCATTTCAAAATATCAGATTTTGAAATCACTTTAGATATTCATTATAAAATGAATAAAATCGATATAAATATCATTCATGTCAAAATGGCGTCAATCTAATCAACACGGCTTTTATTAAATACATGAAATTATTTTATTTCAACACATGATATTTTTTTATTTCAACACATGAATTTATTTTCTAAATTGGAATGAGGCCCAATCAATTACCATATAATGTTAATTATATGGATTTTCTACAACACATGTATATAATAGCAACGGTAAATAATCAACCATCATCCAGAGTGCACCACACAACTGCATAAACATTAAATATAAATAATTAACGCTTACACAGTCTGTCAATCCATCGATTGACATACAACTAAACAATCGGGATTAGTGTACGTCAAATGTCATCTCAATACCCGTGTGGGGTTTCAAATCAAAAAACACAGTTTTTATTTGTGCAGTTGGGCGACGTGTAAAATTTATCGTCCCAATCAATATCAGTCAAATCAGTGTATATAAACAAACCGTCCGATTTGTTTATAAATATTCATTTTATACACACGTTAAAAATTATATTTTTAACCATAAAATATTTTCCACTATAAAATATTTTATTTCATTCCACATCACACAATCAAATTTCACAATATAGCAACCAAACAAACAAGTCATCCATGGTATGTGGACGACGGGTGTCGGGTGCTGTTAAGCACCGTCTGCATCCTAGTATATATTTCAACTAGAAATTAAAAATAAAAGTGAGGAGTTCTCACCGACTAGCTAAACCCAACGCTACGACTCTTCATATGTAGGAAATCTTCGTCGTGCTCGCCTTCTATCACTTTCGTCGTCCGTATTCACTACATATATAAAAATCACATTTTTATATTCTCTAGTGTATAAAAACCATATTTTAATTTCGCTACATATACAAAAATCGAATTTTTATTTTCACCTCATATATATAAAAATCAAATTTTTATCTTTACTTCGTATATATATAAAAATCGAATTTTTATATCGGTCTTCTTCTAATAAATATTATATTTTTATTCTATTCATATAATAAAATTTCAATCTTTTCGTTTATAAAAATCTAATCTTTCTTCTATATAAAAATAAAAATCTCGTCAAAAATCATATCTTTTTAAAAGTAAAAAATCATACATTTTTATTTATAAAAATCATACTTTTTTTTATAAAAATCATACTTTCTTTTTAATAACAATCAAAGAAAATATATTCTTGAAGTCGAAGTAAATCTATTTTGAAATCAAAGAAAATCTATTTCTTTTCTTCCAATGTAGGAAATCTAAATTTTCTAATAATAAAGATCTCATCTTTATGATATTAAAAAACGTATTTTTCTAACATTAAAAATCTATTCGTTTCTAATATCAAAATCGAATCTTTACTAATTGAAAAATCAAATCTTTACTAACGTATAGTCTAAATAAAAATCCTATTTTTATTATCGTATTATGTAGATAAAAATCCAACCTTTTCTTTCTAAAACCATCCTATTATGTATTTTAAACTAATCATTAAAAATCGATTAAAATAAAACACTCACGGCAAGGGTTTGGGGTGGAGGAAGGTTACAGATCGCCGTCGTTGGGCCCAAGGTGAGAGCGCTCGAGCTAGGGCTTCAGGGGGGTGTTTTGGGGTTTCAAGAGAGGATCGGAGAGGAGCACGAGGGGAGGGGTTTAATCGACGGAGAAGGAGGTATGGGGGGGTCGCGGCCACACCATCGGTGAGGAGGGGGGCTTCGACGGCAGTCATCGGCAGTGGGGACGTGGAGGTTGGCTAGAGGGGGACTAGGGGTGCCGGAGACCGACGGTAGGTGGTTGCGCGTGGGATCGGAGGCCAGGCGAGGGGGTTCGGGTGGAGGATCGAGGTCACGGGTTTTTTTATTTTTGGGGATCGGGTTTTTCTGAGGTCAACGAAGGAAAGGGGGAGGGGGTTAAAGGAAAGAGGATATTATAATATATATTATATTATTTTAATTTTCTCCTATAAAGCAACTTTTTACTTCAAACTCAAAATCGAACCCACCGACTGTCGTCTATAACTAATTACCCCCATCCCGAACACAACGGGATGTGTATCGCAAGCTGATTCGATCGTTTCGACCAGTTTTCGTCAAAATCAAAATATAAATCTATATATTGAATTTGAACCCGCATTTCAATTTACCGGGGTCACATACAGACTCTAAAAATTCCTGAAAAATATTTTCTAGCTTCGTATTGACGATACGGTCCTAAGAAAACCAATTTCGTCAAATTTTGAGACCGTTTGAAAAATGGCCATTTTCCAGTCGATTAAAATCAACTAAAACTGGTCAAATGCGTTTTCCTTTGCCACGCTCACATATTGATTCAAAAAATTACGAATTTTGGAATCTAGCAATGACTTGACATCACGGATCCAACAAAAGTAGTTTTGTTGAAAACCGAGGTCGTTTGTAAAATTCCCATTTTTAAGGGACAAAATTCCATAGCGACTATTCTGAATTTTCAACTGGACATATCTTTCGATTCTCGCTATGAAATTTAAATTTTTCGAATTCTTTGGAAAGATATTCTCAATTAGATTCTATTATTTTTGGTTTCACTAAAATCCGGTTTATTTTGAATCTTGTACATTCATTTGAACTTTGAAATCGAATTTTCGAACTACCGCGCCATTTTCAATTCCTCTTATAATTATAAATAAATATTTATATTCTAACGACGATTCAAATAAATATATACGTTCTAATTCTATTCAAAATAAATTTCTCGTTGTTATTATTTAAAATAATTCATTTTAAATACCGAAAATTCGCTAAAATTGCCAAAATAAAAATTTTAAATTGGCTCAAATTTCCGGGTTATTACACTAATTGTGTTATGTAATTAGGGTAACACCTAATCCTGATATACTAGTATTGATGGAGAGAAAAATTGTTCTTGGGATATAAATGAGAAGCTTTACTCGATCATTGTTTTATCTTGCTGCCTTGTACTTATATGTGACTGTACTTTCTTATCCAGACTTATTTATCCATCTTGATACCTCTATTTTATGCATATGCTAAAATTCACTAGAACTCACAGGCTTTATGTCTGACCTATTTTGTTTCGCTTCTTTCTCTCCCTTTTCCCCTCCTCGGGTCCGTGGAGTGGTAGTACTCCGCAGTGATTAGGATTTTCTTTCATCTTAAATATGGAATTCTTCCGATTTGATGTACCGCTTTGATTATCTTTCTATTTTTCTATGGCTTGTAAAAAGGGATATGATTTTGCACTATTTTACTATGATATATAGAATTATAAAACAGATGGTTTTATTTGAAGTATTTGTTATTTGATGATGTAACTGGTTTGGAATAATGTTTTTCTTTCAATAATAAAAGTTAATTTTCTACTACCTATTTATATATGTCTTGTAAATTTTAGTTATTGTTTACCTATTGCACTTCACGAAACTTAATGCGTTCTCTTATGAATGACATTAATGGACGTGGATTGTCACAGGCACAGGTTATTCACATCTGTTGGGAGCCGATGACTAGGTAGTAATTTGGTTAAAACCTAATCGTGATATTCTGATAGTTGGGGCACAAATTCTGTTCTAGGATATGAATGAGACGCTTATTCGATCTTAACTTATCTTTTTTTTCATACTTTTATGTTTTATTGGGTTTTCATATCCAGTATTATTGATCTGTCTTGATACATCTTCATCTCATGCTTATGCTAAAAATCACTAGAACTCACCAGATTTTATGTCTGGCCTATTTTGTTTTTTCATTCTCTCTCTTCATTTCTCCCAAGTTCTCAGCGTGGTGGATTGTAGCAGCAATCGTGATTCTTTGATTCCCCTTGGATTTGGACTATTTCTTACTCGATGTATTGTTTCAATTTCTGTTCTATGATTATTGTTATGACTCATAAGGTATATAATTTTTATGGTTTTGTACATGTATTCTGATGGTTTATGTTTCCAAGAGACAAATGTTTTATGACTATGACTTTATGGTATTTGAAGCTGCATTGTATATTCTATCTTGTGAATTTTAGCCTCTGTATTATTTCCTTATACCTATTGCGCTTCACAGAACTTAGTGCATCGTTATATGGGTGAAATTAAGGGATGTGGGGTGTAAGATTTGGTACCAGAGCCTAAGGTTACAAGATCAGGGAAAAAGTATTTGAAAAAGTATTTTCAAAGTAAATATTTTCAAGTAAAACCTATTTTTGAAAAAAATATCCCCTTAAGTCAATTACAATATTCCTTTGATCTCCTTTTGAATCCTTATGTCTTCTCTTTTCAGCATGTCTGGGGCTCCTAGTTTCCTCAAGGGCATTCCCATTTTGACATTGTTCCATAGATACGTAGAGGCTACGACATTTGTCGAAGTTCAAGGTAATGTCCCACCCCCAGCTGCAGCCATGGTAGTTCCACCCAATCCTGTAGTCAACTTCTCTAAGTTTTTAATAATGTATGTGTGATTGGAGGCAAGCCATTTCATGGTACGAAGAGTTACGTAGAGGCTCGAAATTGGCTTAGGGATACGAATAATGTGTTTGGATTGTTGGTGCTAGACGATAAAAGGAAGATTCAGTTGGCCGCCTGACAACTTAAAGATGAAGCACCATATTGGTGGAAGGTGACTCAGGCAGGAAAATGGTGGCCACTTGGGTTGAGTTTAAGAATAGATTTGAGATGAAGTTCTTATTGCAAGCTAAGGAAGGAATGCAAATGGAGAAGTTCTTATGTTTGAAGCAAGGAAGTATGACGGCAAAGGAATATGTCGATAGCTTTAACCAATTGGAAAGCTTTGGCTTGGATTTAATAAACACTCCTCACAAGAAGGTTTTAAGATTCGCGAGAGGGTTGAATCAACCTCCAAGGACTGGCAATGACGAATATCCTTATGGGAGATATTTTTGAGAGATGGGTGGATATGGCTTTAATGCATGAAGATGGGAAAGAGGACTAGCAAGAAGCTAAAACTGAATAATCTAAGCCTAAGACTGAGAAAAGGAAATGGTTGCCTAAGAAGGTGGCAACAATTAAGGGATGAAAACCTAATAAGGCACCAATTAAGACAGAGGTTTAGTGTCATGGATGTAGAAATATGAGGCACTTTGTTAGAGACTGTAGGAAGACTAAGAATGCTTGTTTCAATTATAGACAAGTCGTACATTACACCAAGCAGTGCCCTAATAAGCAAGGTCAAAAGGTAGGATCATCTAGAGGACAAGTTCATGCGCTAGAGACAGATCAGGCTGGCGGTTCGGATCGAGGTAGGAAAGTCACCATAGAAGGTTTGATTTATCTTTTTGACTCTCCTATTAGGACTTTGTTTGATTTCAGTGCTTCTCACTCATTCATATCCAATTCAGTGGTAGATAGTATGCACCTAGATACTTGTATAATTTTTTGATCTTGTTGTAGTCTTAAACCCCTAGGAGGTATGGCACACCTCTCTATGATATGTAGGTGTTTGAGAACTTTTGTTATGGGCGTCGGGTTTGAGTGCGACGCATATGTTCTTGGCCTTATGGGTTACGGGCTTATTCTAGGAATGGATTGGCTATCCATGTATAGTGCCATTTTAGATTGTGAGAGGAGAGTTGTTAGGCTTCTGATGTGACATGGTAGAACTTTCGAGATTTCTTATGACCTACGAGGGTCAGTTATGCTTAGTTTTATAGATACCCTTGAAGCTTCTGTTGACGATCATAGATTAGTACCCACAGTCAGAGATTTTCCGGACGTGTTCAATGAGGTGAGAGGATTACCTTCCAGACGAGGGATAGACTTCAAGATATACCTGGTGGAGAATGCAAAGCCTAATGCTTTACCAGTGCGCCACATGGCTCCTAAAGATAGGAGGGAGTTTAGCAAACAGGTGAGTGAATTATTTGAGAAAGGATTCATTAGATGGAGCATTTCTGAGTTGGGGGCTCCAGACGTCTTTACAACCAAGGTAGATGGCTCTCTTCGACTATGCATGGAATATAGGGAGTTGAATAAGCTCACTAAGAAGAATAAGTACCCACTCCCGAGGACAAATGACTTATTTGACCAATTAGTGGGGGATTCGATTTTCTCACAGTTGGATCTAGCCACCAGTTTTCATCGACTGAGGGTAGCAGATGTCAATATAAATAGGACTATTTTCAGGACTCCAGACATATTCTTTGAGTGGTTGGTCATGCCTTTTGGGCTGACAAATGCACCAGCGAACTTTGTGGATTTGATGAGTCTGGTATTTAGAGAGTACATGAACAAGTTTGTAATGGTCTTCGTGGATGATATTCTGGTTTTCTCGAGGAGTGAGGAAGATCGTGTCGTTCACTTAGGAGAGGTTCTACACAGTCTCAAATCACATTAGACTTAGGCTAAGTTTTCCAAATATCATTTCTGGCGAGAGGAATAAGGATCTTAGGGCATGTTGTCTCCAAGGATGGAATAGTAGTGGACCCCGCTAAAGTTATCGCAATTTAATATTGGAAATCCCTTAAGAACGCGACAGAGCTTGGGAGTTTCTTGGGGTTGGCGGGTCACTGTAGAAAGTTCATTAAGGACTTTTCACGATCTCAGCTTAGCTCACTCGTCTGACGAAGAAGAATAAGGTTTACACTTGGAGTATTGATTACGAGGATGCATTCCAGAGGTTTAAGAAGGCTCTTACATCAGCTCCGATATTGACTCTTCCTAATGGTTCCAAGATGTTCATCTTTACACGGATGCTTGCGCACAGGCTTAGGTGTTGTGTTGATGCAGGAAGGTAGGGTAGTCTACTATGGGAGTAGACAATTAAGGGTTCATGAGAAGAACTACTCCACCCACGATTTGGAGTTGGCATCAATAGTGTTCGCACTCAAGTCTTGGCGATAGTACTTAATTGGTGAGAGGTAAGAGCTTTACACGGATCACAAGTCACTCAAGTGCTTGTTCTCGCAGAATGATCTCAACTTACGATCGCAACGTTGGATGGATTTTCTTACGTCCTATGATTTTGAGATAGCTTATACCCCAGGCAAGGGAAATGTGGTCACGGATGCATTTAGTAGGCAGAGGTTAACCTTGAGCCCTCTATTCGTAGAACGATAGAGCTTGAATTTATCTCGACATTTGATTTCAGACCATCTATGGATTTTATACCTGGTTTGTTGGTTGTGTTGGAGGTGCGACCTACTATTTTGGAGCGCATTGGATCCACTCAACGTAAGGATGAGCAGTTAGTGGGTACCTTGAATAGACTCAATAGAGAAGAGACTTCTAGTTACCTAGCTAGATATTCTATGGACGAGAAAAGGTAGCTACGTCGAGATGGGAGATTGTGTGTTCCCAGAGTTGGAGACTTGTTGAAATCAGTTCTTGAGGAGGCTTGTCACTCTCAGATGACTATCCATCCGGGCGGTGACAAGATGTACCGAGACATAAGAGAGTTTTTCATTAGATCGGTACGAAGAAGGACGTGGCAGAATATGTGTCCCGATGTTTGACTTGCCAGCAAGTAATAGTTGAACAGAGAAAACCTGGCGGATTGCTTCAGCCTCTTGATACTCCATAGTGGAAGTAGGGAGCATGTATATGGATTTTATTGATGGATTTCCTAGATCGAGGAAGGGAAACACCAATATATGGGCTATAGGAGATAGATTGACTAAGAGTACTCACTTTATCCTAGTCAAGAGTAAGAGGACGGATGCTTGGTTAACATCGGTATACCTTAGATAGGTCATCCGACTTCATGGGGGTACCCTCCAATATTGTTATTGACTGTGACCCCATTTTTACGAGTGAGTTTTGGAGGAGCTTGCAGGAGGCAAGTTGGATACATGGCACGTAAATAAATTACATTAAGGAGGTCTACTTAATCAGTAGACTGCCTGATATTCTACTCAGTTTAGGGACATATACACAACCCCTTTGCATATGTTCATACAAAACATTAAACACCATTCTTCTTGACTTGGAGATTTCGAGGACGAATTCCTTTAAGAAGGGGAGAATGTAACACCTCATATTTTAATACACAATAATTATATGAAAAGATAATAAAATGAATATTAAATAATAAAGTATTCAGAATTAGGTAAAACAGACTTTACTATTGCATTCGTTATGAAATTCTAATTCAGATAGACTCTTGGTTTTCAAAAATTGGACTAAGTACGAGAAATTTAAGATTAAAAGAAGTTTGAACTAAAACCTAATAATTTAAATAAATAAACTCAGAGAACGCAATGGTAACATGGAGACCCTGCCTTATAAAGGCGACCCCAACGACCCATGAGTCTATACTTGTGTCGACAAAGGTAAGAGGTGGGTCGACCCACCTTCGACCATGCAGTAAGCCTGAACCTGGACGGATTTCGTTGTTTTTTTCTTATGCTGACTCAGCGGTGATGTGTATTCTATGGTTTGATTCAAAAACCTAAGATCCTATGGTCTACATATCCTAGCACATCTATA
This sequence comes from Allium sativum, assembly GCA_030737875.1. NCBI lineage: Eukaryota > Viridiplantae > Streptophyta > Magnoliopsida > Asparagales > Amaryllidaceae > Allium > Allium sativum. Next base: position 713,941,224 of record CM060922.1, read on the forward strand.
TGTAACTAGCAACTATCAATATTTTCCTACTCAAACATGTTTTTATCTTCTTCCTCCACAAAGCTATGTTCAGAAATAAAATAAGAAAAGGGTTAGGGTGTTGTCAAAATAAAGATTGAAAGGATAATTCTTCTTCTACAACTATTTTTAAGACCTTTTTTGAATTTAATACAAATCACTGTAAGTTTCACGTTATTTTTAGATTTGCAATTTAAAAAGGACTTTAACAACAAAAATATGTATTGGATCTGAAAGTAACTATATTTATAAGTTTATTCTTATATGTTATGTAATATTGTCAATTACCTATTCATTTCCAATTATTATCTATTTATTTGTACATCTTTCTTTCTTATCCTCTTTTCCGTCTCGATTTTATTTACAGTCTTATTATGCATAGTTTATCAGTTTGTTCATATCTGAGCTTTGTTATATTTCTCCTTTTTTCTTTTATTTTGCTGAGCCTAGGCCAAAAGAGCCTAGGCCTTTTACATTAGAAATGCGTAAAATTAGGATAAATTGGAATAGTACTATAATGTCAATAAAAAGGAAATTTGGGAATATTGGAATATGAGAACAATTGATTATATAATTGTGATAATTATAAAGGAAGAATATGTAAACATGTTAATATGAATAGGTTGGACTTAGTTTTACATTAAGTAGAACATGTTGTGAAAAGTTATGTGAATCAGATGTAAACTAAGTAAAACATGTTACTATAATCTGTAAACATCTAAGCAGTTTCCTGTCTGATTTGGAGGAGGGTTATTACATTTAATAAGAAATGTCATTCACAATCATAGAATATAATATAGGGTTATATTGAGCTTATTAATGAACTTAAACCTGCTATATTAAACCAGTTTGATTAATAAGCATAAGAGGTCCATGTCTGCTGTTAAAATATTTGGGGGACTCTCAAAATCCTAGTTAACTTGGGGGCCAAGCCCAGGGGTGGCTTGTGTCAATCTTCTGTTTGTATGGAACCCATATCAATCAGTACCCTCCTGTTATCAAATGAGTCTCGCACTAGGTAAGGACGACAGCATGCTTTACTGATGGATGATTGTGAGAGGTTCAAATCCTGGAGGTGCGTATGGGCGCATTCCGGCGAAGTCACGAGCCTGCATGGGTCCAGTGAGGGAAGATAAGAAGCTGTAACACTGGCAGATATGGGTGTATCTTTTAATATTAATGTGTTCGGGACTAATTTAAAAATCAATCCTAGTTAAAACGGTTGACTTAGTCAACTCAAAACACGGTTGTCTCGTTAACTAATTCCAATTAGTTCTCACTTTAAATTAATTAATAATATAATTAATTTAAATAAATCCATTTAATTGTTTCTTAAAACAATTATCCAATTCTTAACTGTTAGGTTAGTTTTATACTCTCTCTTGTTTATAAATCTGATTAACATCAGAATTTACTTACAAATAAATTAATAATTAATTATAAACTTAATCAATAAATAATAAATATTTATTTTCCTTTTTACAACTTTTATTCAAAATAATAGATTTAAAAATCTATCTTCAGTTATAAAATTAATTATATAACTTCACTTCTATCGATTTACATGACGGTAAATCAATATTTAGGAAACAATTGATGTATAGGCTATATACGGCCAATAACTCAACCAATTTTGCCCATTGGTTAAAACAAATCAAATGTTGAATTTCAGGTTAATGGTCAATAAAAAAATCAATCATCTAATCAAAATAGTTCATATAATGATGGTATGAAAATAAATAATATCTAATATAATTGAGGAATCCAGTTGGATCCCTCCAACCTGTTCTTTCCTGGATTAAAATAGATTATCTCACATAAACTAATTCAATTCAATTTAACTGATTATTTCTGTAACAGTAAATAACGGCTATCTAACATCACCCAATTAACAAAACAATTCAAATAATTTAACATGTTTATTTTATAAACGTGACCAACATGGTAAGTTGCCTCCATTGGATCCAATCGTTAAAATAATGATATGGTTTTTTCACTGAAATTAAACAATGCTTAATTTCGTTGGTTCAATCAATACATGAATATATATTTAACAAACAAACAAACATTAGCAACTAGAGCACATAAAATATAAACCGACTTATATAAAATATAAGTGGGAAGTACTGAGCGAGTTTAACTCACTTTGATTTAAATTCGCTGAAGTGGTCTGGTTACAGTTAAATTAAACGGTCGTTTAATTTAACTGTAAATTTCAGACATCTCCATTCCTATTTAGATTACTTCCATGATGTAGTCCTCATTGAGACGAGTCCAATGTCTCTGATTTCATCCAATTCAGGTCGTATATGAATAAGTTATCAATATTTAAAGTTAAACGTTTTAATTAAATATTAAAAACCCTTAACCACTATAATTAAATCTAATTAATCACTTAATTAAGTAATTACGTTTAAATTATATTCCGACCAAACAAATTTCCTTCTTCTTCATTATCTCCTACTTCGACACCTAGTAACCCAAGCTTGACTAAAGAACTCCCACCACCGCTCAAATCTCCGACCACCATGATCTGATCGGAGCCCGCCAGTCTGATTGCCTGCACACCACTGTACTTCGCTCCCAATAGCTCACCGCTCGGTGCCGCCTCCTACCAAAATATACACACGAATGCCAGTACCCTTCGAGCCAAACTCTGGCCATCGTGGTCCAAAGAAAAAGTTCTCCACCGTTCAGACTGTCCATCTCGAGTTGCCCAGCAATTATGTAGTTATAAGTTTTGGGTGTTAATCGAAGTAGTGCATGATTTAATAGGAAGAAGATGGAATCGTTACCGCCGTTCATTCCAATGGTGGCGGCATGAAAATTCGTTTGACTATCGAAACGCAGAAATTAGGTTTTTTTTACCAATTGTTGGTATATATATGTGAAGGTAGAATAAAATATTAATATATAAACTTACGTTTGAAGTAATGTGCTAAAAACACTGCATATGACCTGTTATCGAGATGACAATCCTAATCCTAGCATAAAAATATATTCCAAACACGATGGGACAGGTTTCGTCGAATCCCGAGGTTGTTTGTGAAAAGTCCATTATAAATCACAAGCTAAAAATCACACGTTTAAATTTCCCATGATCACAAAATAAATTCAATCAACTTGAAACTTTAAAATTCTACTAGATCTTTTCCTTAAGGATTCAATGAAACTTGTTTCGTTAAAATCGGAGTTCGTTTGGCTAGTCGTATATTCCTTTAAAGTTATCCTTGTCAAATATTGTGAACAATTAAATAAAAACAGAGACGTTTATCGTTGCCACGATCAAACGGTAAGTCCGATTGACACCCAAATCGAAATCTTATTATAATTAATTAATACGAATCCAACGGCACTAATTTCATCGCATCCGAGACAGTTTTCTCAATATGCTATTTTTATATGCCAAACAACGCTACTTTGGACACCAAAATACCCGATGTTCAAAAATAACAAACTATCTTCTTATTCTGACTCTAAACGTCGATACGAACTCAACAGAATTGGTTTCATGGCTTAATTCGATCGTCTCCGCAAGTTATACACAAACACCCCTCTATTAATTTAGTTTAATTACGCGCTATAAAAAATGACTGGGCATTTACGGCTGCTGTTGTCACATACAACATCGGTTTTCCATGAAATTTAATACCGTGTAATAATTTAACGTTACAGTTCCAATGAAACTAATTTCATTGAAAACGGACTCTGTTTGCAAAATGGCTACTTTTAAGGCTTTATAATAATATCGATTAAAATATTATTAAAATTCCAAAATAATTCAAATAAAAATAATAATAAATTATTACCATCGTATTTATCCAAATAAAATTATCATATAGTTGTACAACTCGATATCAACATTTCGAGTTAAAACAATATTCAAAATATATTAAAATCCATTTAAATTTCTTCAATAAACAGTATGGTTTATTAACGATTTCCATAACTACTATTTTAAAATTTGATTTGGACATAACTAACAATCTATAACATGAAATCTGGATTTTTCTCTTCCATACGAAAATTATCATCAACTAGATTCAAAAGTTTCTTGTTTCACATAATTCCAACTTAAAACGGATTTTGTATATTCAATTGAAGTTCAAAACCCAATATTACGAACTACCGCACCATTTCAAGCTCGATTTAAATTGTATATAAATTATAAAGTTCAAGCTTTGTTTTATAAACGAATTCAATATTAAAATCCATTAATATTCCAAATATAATATTTAAAATAATAAATTAAATTAAGTATTTTACTGCCAAAAATACGGGACATTACAGGAGGGGAATTTTGGCTCCGTTTGTGGCCATACATTCCAATTGTCCTAAGCTTTTCATTTTCCTTCCCCAGGTTCGGAGGGTCCTGTGCCCCTTGCCATGTTGGCTTGATGAACTTTCTTTTCACCTCGAGAGTTTTCTTCTCGCAGAAACCTCTCTTCCTCAAAATAAAACTTGTTTAGGTCCCTCACCAGGTCTCGTTGCAGTGAATTTTTAATATCGGTCTTTTCAAATGCCAGAAACAGCGACCATCAGTACCATGGATGGGTCCATTCTATCAATCAAAGCCACCACAATGTTGAATCTTTCTAGAAACTTGTACAAAGTATCGCTTGTCCTTTTCTTAATGGTTGCCAAAGTCATAAAGTTTTTTTGGTCGTGCGATGTGAACCCTAAACTACTCAATGAATTTTTCGACCAAGTCATTCCAGCTCTTAACATATCCTGATTCAACTTTCCTGAACCTATTGGCAATAATGTCCGTGAGATAGAGAGGGAAGCGCTTTCCTATTATGTTATCCAAAGTCGAAAGCACATTCATGTGGCGCATGTAGCGCATCAAGTGAATGGTAAGATCCCTCCTACCATCGAAAACTTCCAACACTAGCAACTTGAAGTTCGGTGGGTTCTCAGAGTTCCTTATTTCCTAAGAAAATAGGCTGCGAGTGACATAGTCCATGCCTGAATGAGACGATCCACCTCGTGTAAAATGTCGAATCACATAAGCAATTAGACTTTCACTTCCCTATCCAAGAAAATGTCTCCAATCATTCAAGTTAACACTGGTGCCCATAGTGTTTAATTCCAAATTAGCCATCGACTTATTCGCTACAAGAACGTCTGGCTCGATCCCGATTTGAGGGGTCCTAACAGAAGAAAACCTGGCTCCCAGAACTATTCCAACATCCGCGCCTTCGTGCACTAGTTCCTGAGCAACATTTCTAGTACTAGAACCGACAACTTAGCTAACTAAAACATCTTGACCTCCCCTTAGATCGGGTTTGGGGGTGTTGTCCCAGAGTGTGGAGAGAATGATACCAATACGACTATTAGTATCGACCTACTACTAATTTTGAGGGATTACCCCAATCCTCAAGCTAATCCTTGAGGAACGCTGGCACTCAGCACAACGATGTTACCTAAGCTTGATGGCGATCCGAGCTATAAAAGTGTTCTTAGCTTCCTTTTGTTGATGAAAGAGTTCTTCTTGTCGTTTGAGACGTGAGGTCAATTCTTCGATCATATCCTTAACCACCCCGTCAACATCCTCTCGAGTAATAAGGTTCGAGGTATTTCTATTAGAAGAAACTTCTTAGCTTTCCATACTTCCGCTCCTTCTAAACGATCTAAGAAAATCTGTTTTTCTCAACCGCAACTTAAATTCGAGAGCAGTCCGAGAGTCTCTATTCCCATGGGTAATCCAAAGGTATTCTGAAGTGCCCCTTCCTGGCGCGCCAAAATGTTGATGTGGGAAATTGGTCATCCCTCACCAACACCCAAGTTGTATGAGTTAAGTAGTAAATCAAAGTAGAATGTTCAAGTAATTAAAGGGATACGCATAATTTATGGTGGTTCGGCATGAATGCCTACGTCCACTTTATCATAACCATTCATCATATGCATTGAAGTTACAAGTTTTGTCGAGTACAAGTCTTTGAGTAACAAAGTCGCTAAAGTTCAAATTACAATGTCCATGTCAATTCCTTATAGCCATGGTCATCTTCCTAAGCTGAATATGTTTGAGATATGCTTTAATGTCCAAAAATGTTCAAAAGCGAGTCAAAAGCCAACCAAAGTGCAAAAATGTTGAAGGAAATCTTCTATGTGAAGTGCCAAGTCCAAAAAGTGTACTTTAGGCCAAAAGTCCATGGTGGAAGCCAGTACTGAGTTTTCCGCTAGCTTCTCGAGTGCCAAAACGAATAGTAAAAAGTTCCTATCAACATCGGTGGGGTATTTATAGGTGGAGTTGGTGGGCCAAAGCCCAAAATTTCGTATACTGGGAGTTGTTTCAATCTCGGGATCGGAACAACTCCTAGGAGTTTTCCAAAATCCAAGTACTTCTCTCCTAAAGTGCATTTCATATCCCAAAAATGAGCGATCCACTCAAATTGATCATTCAAAATTGTGTGATTTGCACGCTGCCTGAGTTTGCCAAACCCAGGGAAATTTTTTGTATCCCATAAATTCCGATCTTGGAATCGGAAATCCTAATGTTGCCAAAAACTGATGTGCGCATGCGGTTTTACGTGATCCATACAAGCGGATTCCTTTTTTAAGTGATCTGCATGCATTTGGCATGCCAGAATATCATTTCATATCCCTGGTATTTCCGAACCTAGGATCGGAAGCTAAGCCCCCGATGCATGCAAGCATTTCTAAGTGATAAACATACGAGAATACTTGCCATGGAAAGTATTTGGTGGTGAAGGGAATTCATATCCAAGGTGTAATTTCTAAGCCAAAGAATAACGTGTTGTGCCTTATGTTTTGAGTGATTGCCTCGATGCAATCAGGCTTTTGAGAGGGAAGACATGGTCTGATTCAATGCTTGGTGTATGAAACGTACTTCATATCCCAGGGATACGAAACTTATTTAGAATCCCAAGGATATGAAATACGTATTTCGTATCCAATCCATGCTTAGGAAACGAAATCTTGATTCTCCCTACATGTACCTGATTTGAGTTTTTTCCTTGATTTTTGATGTTCTGGATGTGTTACTCACCACTTTTTGAATGACCCGATTACCATTGCCTGATACGAAATTCCTTTGCCAAGTACTTCGTATTCGATTAAGGTTTAACCAAATATGAAATCGTATTTTGTATTTTGATGCCTTGAGTGATAACATGGATACGAAGTCCACTTTCGGGAGTCAAGTATGAAATAGTTATTTCTTATTGCAAATGCCGATCATAAATTTGAAGCATATTTCTATGCCATTTACAAGCACTCCGCGACTTTGACCAAATCGCTTCGTACTTGCAGAAGATCGTATTCGAGTTGTGAGCACTTCAATGACTGTGAAATCGTCATGTGAACCACTATAAATTCTTCGTCCCCTCACACTCTACTTGGATTTACTACTTAACTCATATAACTTCGATGTTGGTGGGGGGACCAATTTCCATCGTAAATAGCTTGTAATACTCATTAAGGAGAAGTTTTGATGTTAGAAATTATGTTAGTCAATAACTGAAGTTTTTTAAAGGATTTCCCAACACATGACCTAAAGTTAGTGACGATTATCTTTGCTTCGAAAATGTGGAGGCACTAATTATTAGGAGAAAGATATGAGATATTCATGGAACATAAATCTTTGACTATAATTTCTATCAAAAGGACTTTATCCTTCAATGGAAAAGTTGGTTAGATTTTTTTAGCCTTACAGGATTTTAAAATTCTGTATGCTTCAGGGGAAGGTAATGCAATTGCATATTTCATGAGCAGAAGACATGTAACAATCCACTTGGAATGGGTCTATATTCTAACCCAAAAAATGGCCCATTGGAACGTAGAGCCAATCTAAATGGATCTTTGGTTCCTATAAGGATTACATAAATAGAGCCAACAAAAAACCCAATCAGAATCTCACATCAGAAGGGATAAAATATAATAATTGAAAATAGATGGACCATTAATTAAAACCATATAAATGTTGGTTACAATGAGTTTCAACAGTCATAAGAGGTACATCAATAATAAGTATAACAACAATCATAATATTTCAATAAATAATAACTGATAGCAATGAATCCTCCTCCGTATGGCTCCACACTCCAAGGCATCACTGATCTAGTATTTACACCTATTATTATGAGGAGGAAGTCAAAACAATACGTTTTGGTGAGTGAAAATTACATAAGTATAAGGAATAACTATTTCCTATATTTGGTAGTATAAATTCTTCATATTATATCTAAGCAATTCAACACACACTCGATCATATTTATTTAATAGATGGACTACCCTATAGTCACTTGAGGCCTACACCGCTTATTTAAGGGTAGATTCTCTATGATAACTTGGTACCTTCAAGGTAGACTACCATTGGTCATATAAGGCCATCACTTTATATTTATTCTTCGGCGGATTCCCTCTATCACATAATACTTTATGGAGAACCCTGGTCACTTAAGACTCCATCTTATAATTGTCTGTGCTATTAAATATTCTCACCATATTAATACAAGAAATAATAATCATCCACTTAATACCAGGCCAAGGTAGACACATATTGTTGTTTAACACCCCTCCGACGGACCCATGTGTTACTATTTAACTAGTGTTACGAGTGAACTCCTAGCCACTTAATATTTCCCTCAGACAGGCAGTCCCCGTACATGATTGGTGGAACTCTTAATAGCCTATTCCTAGGTCAGCCCTCACTTAGCTCCTAGATAAAAACTGGACGTTTCCAGAGAACTGCCTTACTCATGTGCCATCGTTTTACTAGGACTGTTTAATACTATATAAGAGAAAGGAGGACCCAATGACCATTTAAGCCTAATAAGGGTGGTCCTAATGACTTCAGCCTTTCTAAAGAATAAACATTAGAAGAGGCCTAATGTCCTAAACACTGATTACCCAAACTAGGTAGATCATCTACTTAATACCTTATCAAGGTAGACCTACTTCATACACAATTATTATTTACATACACACAAGACATCTCACATTAAACTGTCCACTTGTAGATGCTGGATTTGCCGAGGGTTCCGTGTTGGCTTCTACTATAAGTTGGACTTAACCTCATGCCCTTGTGTAATTATTATAATGTCCTATGACACCTAGACCTCTAACATTAACAAGTCTTACTTGTAGATGCTGGATATGCTGGTCGGTTTCGGACATGAATCTACTGCAAGTAATGGTTAACCTCATGTATGTATGCCATTAATATAATTAAAGACATTCACTCACACACATACAAATTTCCTACGGGGACATTTTAAATTTCTTATTACCTAATTAAATGTGTTTAGTACGTATTTAACACACATTAATATTATATTAATTACATATAGTAATAAACATGGCATGAATCAAGCGTACATAAAGAAACGTCCTAAATCGTTTGAAATGTTAATCCCAACAAGTAAGAAAGGTATACAAGTTTATTTCCCTAACTTCTCCTATCGTAACATAAAATGTGTATTTACATTTAATTAACAGGGAAATAACAAACATACATAGAATAACATGTAACCAAGATTTGAATGATTATTTCAATTAGAAATAGAGGCATGGTGCAATATTTTAAAAAACATTTGCAAAATTACCTTTTTGGTACTAATTCAATTTTTATGTAATTTTGTTATACAAATTATTAATGCTTTAGTGGCTTTCAAGTTATACGTTCAAACAATCTATCTTGAAAATAGAAGCTTAAACCTATTCAATTCACAGAACTCAAGTTCATAAGCTTTTACAACAAAAATACATATACATGAAACAATGAAATGAATTAGACCAATTTCAAGAATTATACAAATACCCAAATATCTTTTCTTTCATTACATTAAAAATCCGAACCCAAATACAATTGATTGACCATTTCTGCAAACAAATACAAATAATAAGGGATTTAGAGGATTTAATATTGTTTTATTTTCGTACAAATCCAAATCCCTTATAAGCACAATAATCCAAACCTAAACTATCAGAATATATAAATAGCAAACTTATGAAATTTCCACTCATAGAGATTAGAAGAGGAGATTAATGGAACATAGTGTAGAATATACTAAAAAATCTGGATTTCTACCTTCGAACCAACGTATTCCAAATCTCCCTAATATTTATATACAATCAAAGTTTAGTATCTCATATATATATATATATATATATATAACTTAATTCCAAAGTTTATACATATAAGAATCTAGATCTAAAATATAGAATATAGGTTAGAAAAGTGAAGAGAAACCTAACCTAAATTCCGGAATTAAGAAATGGAAAGACAAAGCAGAGGCGTAGAATATAACGAGGTGTAGGGTTTAGGGAGTGGCTATGAGTCTTATTTATTATGTAAGTGTGTATACAGACCGTAGAATTAGTTAGATTTAATCTAATAAGTGCATTGTTGCAAAATTATAGATAAATCCCTAAAAAAATGAATCCTTATCCACCCATCACTACGAATAGTGGTAGACCCCCTATGTAGATAGGCGGTCGACCCTCAGGTCAACACCCCTTCTACAAGGGAGGTCGTTCCCTCTTCTGGGATCGAACCAAGGAATTTATTTCCCTATACATTTCTTTTTACATTAATTATTTGATTAGTGAGATTGATACTTTCCAATTGTTGATTAATCTTGTCCCATTATACACACACACACATACACAAAAAAAATTCAAATCCTTGTAGAATATTACATTATGACACTGTATATTTAATTACATTCTAGATTGTGAAAATTAAGGAGGCATCCCTATTATAATTTCATATTGTAAAGTCAGTCTCTGTCAAAGTTTCATTGTAAATCCGGTCCCTATTTTCTAGAAACAAAGAAAATTATTCCTGATATGTCAGCAATTTTTATTAGATAGTTGCTGATATATTAGCAAATTTTGCTGCTAAAGTTTCATTGTAAATTCGCCCCCTATTTTCCAGAAACAAAGGAAAAAATATTGTTGAAATGTCAGCAACTGTTATAAATAATTGCTGATATGTCAGCAACTTTTATACAGTGTACAGAAAAGTGAAAATTTATTGTTGAAATGTCAACAACTTTTGTAAATAATTGTTGATATGTCAGCAACTTTTATACCGTGTACAGAAAAGTTGTTGATATGTCAGGAACTTTTATAAAATATAATTGTATCACAATTCTCATATGCTGATATGTTCTTGGAAAAAATAAATGGACATATACTTGTATTTGATTTCAGGTCACATTATGAGCTTGAGCATGAGATGTTAGAAAACTTATATATCATGTGTACTCTCAATAAAATGATTGGAGCTAATTAGATGTAAGATGCAAAATTATTTGAGATTATTTCAAGGATTAAGGTAGGAGTGAATCTTAAGAGGAAGCAATACTTGACTAAGATGGTTGGCTTCGTTAAGGATGGAAGGTTGTTTATTCCAGATGTTGATATGCTACGAGATGTATTTTTGAAAGCATGTCATCATTCTAATCTAATCATTCATCTTAGTGGTAACATGATGTAAAGAGATTTAAAGACGACCTAATATGGGGATGTATAAGAAGGGATGTTAGGAAGTTCATCTTGAAAAGTTTAACTTGTCAGTTATGAAAGCTAAGGGAAGATTCCTATGGGTTTCTTCAATAAGTAGAAGTTTCTGAATGGAAATCGAAGCAAAAAATTTATGGATTTTTTAGATGGATTACTATCAACTAGAGAAGTATATGATAATATATTGGTTGTAGTGGATCGACTGACCAAGAGCACAACATCCATACATGTTAGGTCTACTAGGACAATGTCCAAGATGGTTGAATTATATGTTAAAAGGATTGTTTGATTGCATGGTTTGCTGAAGATTATTGTGAGTGACAGAGACTCATTGTTCATTGGTGGATTAGGGAAGAGTTTGCAAGAAATATTGGTAATATGGATCATCTAAGTATGGCTTATCTTCCTCAGTCATATGGGAAGATCCAAAGAGTTAATCGAGTATTTAAAGATCCCCTTAGAGCTTGTAATATAGATTTTGGAAGACTACGATAAAACTATATGTATTTCGTTAAATTTTCCTATAAAAAAATTACTAATCAAGTATTGGCATGGAGCATATGAAGCATTATATGGAAGAATTTGATATTCATCTTATTGTTGGTGGGAAATAAGTGAGAAGCCAATACTCGGGTCTAGATATGACTCCAGAGATCTTCAAAAAGATACAGATCATTCAACAATAAATGAAAGCTGTTTAAATTTTTCAGAAGGGTTATGCAAAAAAAAAAGATGAAGAAACAAGGAATTTTCTATAGGAGACTTGGTTTTTGTGAAGATTTCTCCTTAGAGGAATTTTGTTCGACTTGGTAGGAAAGCCAAACACCTAGATTTTTCACTTATCTATATTGGCAAAAAAATTGCAAAGTTAGCTTATAGAGTAGAACTACCTCCAAAGAAGATGGGTGTGCACAATTTTTTCCTTGTCTCTTATGTTTCTAAGTTTGTGCATAACTTGGGTATTATAGCTCTATCAGATCAATTAGAAGATGTAAATGTAGAGCTAGAAAGCTAAAGACCACATAGCCGCTTTGGGTCATTGAGAATAACATGAAACATCGTATATGGAAGATAGTTAAGCTAGTTAAGGTGTAATGGAGTGAGAATGACATCGATTGCAAATAAGGGACCGAAGAAAGTACAAGAATGACTTATTTACAACTCTTCGAGTGTAAGGCCCATTTATCGTATCTACTAGCACTATTGTACATAATACTATTAGAATTCTACATGCTATGATATGGCCTTATTTTGATACTGTATGGCCATTTGCGATGACTGCTCGTGGACGGTTAGCATGCATATAACTTTGGTTGCTTGAGTTTACATACAGATTTCGGGGGAAAATTCCTTAAGGTAGGGGAGTGTAACGACTTGTAATTGACATATCATTAGATCGTAAAACAATTCTATTAAATTCATTTTGGTCGTATGGCTTTAATACTTTAGGAATAGTTATTAGGAATATTTTACATATCCATGATTTTTCCCGAATTTCTATGTGGTCATTTTCCCCTTAAGAATTGTATTTCGATTATAAATTTTGATATAAGCCGAATTAGGTGCTCTAATCTATTTCATACTTCGATTTGGTGGTTTTCCACTCTATATGATGGTCATATAGGAAAATTAGGTAAATGTTAGGAAATTATGGTAGTTTTAAGTTGGCTAAAGTTAGAGTAATGCTAGTGGGATAAATTAGAAAGCCCATTGTCTAATAATCTTTACTGTAAATATGAGGTGAGAGAAACCATTTGAAAGTTGCTCTCTTATTTCATATCAGCACAACCATAGATCTACTCTAATTCTCAAATCAATTCATCAGATCTCGCTCAGTTTCATCCTAAATCCTGGTTACCTTTAAATTAGAGGCCATCTACATCAGCTGGTTGGATTACATCACTACGTCTGCATTCTCATCTGATTGTTTGTTGTTTAGATCAGATCTTATCTAAATTTCCTGATTTAGTGGGCTTAGTGAACCATCGTGATCTCTCACTTGTTTTACTGTACTATATGTTTTTATTAGGTCTTTTCATGTTAGGGTTACCAAATGAACTCTAAAATTTATTATATCTAGGTGATTTCAGATTTATATACCCTAATTTAACCAAATTATGCATACACTTGTTAAATTAGTTAGATCAAGTATTATTGATGTATGATCACACAGAATTCATGCTAAATCTATGCTTAAAAGTGATTGAATTTATATTGAAAGGATTGAATGCTTGTAACTAGATGAAATTGCGTGTAATTTGTTGTTTGAACTGTTGATATGATTGAATTGGTTGATGTGTTTGATTGATATATTAGTGTTATGTTTGATTTAGAAATTAGATTGGTGATTGAAGCATATTGGCAGCAAAGTTTATCAGAGTCACATGACAATTGGAGGATGAGCTTTGGAGCAAGGCAGGAGTGTGCTATGTGAGTGGCGCCAAGTTTATAGATAAGTGTTAGAGTTGGTGCCAACTCATCCAAATTAAGCTAACGTTGAGTCTATTCTGTAGCTCTAAGGTAGTGACGACTCATGTAGCTAGCATATGCATGTCTCATGGAGGGGTACGGTGAGTGGGGAGACCCATAAAATGTATCTTTGAAAAGTTTGGCAAGCAACGAGTCGGATGCATGCATTGCCCTTTATAGGGCATTTTTACGAAGGTACAACAAGAACTGAGATTTCCTTTAGTCCTTGGCATAAGCAAGGATGGACATATGCGTTATCGCGTATTTAAGGCTTTAAGCGGTGATAATAATGCTCTGTTTGATGGATGATATGGTTTCTATGGTTGTTCTTATTTCTCTTTCTTAGGTAGACTACCACATTTCGGTCCTTTGAGAAGGGATGCGGAAATATAGCCAATGAAGGAGGCTGCTTGGATTCTTTTATCATGTTTCGTTTTAGTTTCCTCCATTGTTTGTTCGAGTAATAGATATATTTTCTTATTATTATATTTCACCTCTTTGGTTGTAGGAGTGTGGAAACTATGATAATTTTTTTTGGCCTATGTCTAGATTCATATTATTTAGTATACTTTTTTGTAGCCATTTACCCATCACACTAACAACTGTTTGACCCAATGTTTTACGTTTTTCTTTTTATTATCTAAGCTACTCTTAGATGAGAAGATTAGATGACAAGTATGGTGTCGTTGTACTTTGCGAGGGACGAGCTAGGAGAGCTTTAATGTATTAGTCTATATTTGTAAATATTTCCACCATTGTTATTTCATACTCTGATAAGGTTATAGTGAGGACTTGATGTATTCAATATTATGACATGCTCTACATAACTCTATGATTCTATAGTGTTAACGTGTTCACTTTGTTATGGCCCACTGCTACCTTTTTATGTATGTTCATATTATATTGTGCTCCATGCATTGTGATTTATGTAATAGGTTTATTTTCTTTTGTTTCTTCTTTTATGATTATCCTAATTAGTTTGGAAATTTTACAATACAGTTTTATACTATTCAGTGCAGGTGGTATGAGGCGGTTGTCACTATTCCCTGAGAGAACCTTACCTTCTCTGGTTAAATCATGTAGTTGTTAATTGCACGGAATTATGTTTATAATGGATAATCTCAACTTGGAAAAGGATGTTAACCTCCACTAGACCTAGCATTATTGAAATTACCATAGGGTGGTTGTATGGATACTACTTACCTAACAAATCATTTTCACTAAAAGTTATCTTGACCTGCAGCTAATGAGTGTTTTAACCTCACGCTTCTCGCTTGTGGTGTATATGAATCTTTTCATGGTCTTTAGTGACTTCGCATATCTATTTATTTAGCTAAACTTTTGTCCACCGCATGAGGTATCCCTCATTATGATATTAACTACCAATCTCTTGCTCTTTGCATGTTTAGTATCATTTGCCTCTCCCCTTTTCCCTTATGGGATAGGAATGGTGATAGAATTAGAATGTTTATAATACCATTCTAACCTTTTCTTTCTGACGTATTCCTCGATAATGCAACCAAAACGATAGCATTCATCAATATCATGTCCATGAGATTCATGATACTTTTAGTACTTCCCTATATTTATGTATGCTTTGATATTAATCATTGATTAAAGACTGTTATACTTAAGTTCCACTTAAGTGACAAGGCTTTCCACCGTATCATTCTGGTCCGTGTAAGCTTCGAGCCTTGGTATATGTCTTAACATCTTCCGCTCCACCTTCCTTCTGCTTGGATCACTTTGATTGTATTATCTCTCTTTTTAGTTTAATTTTTATTTTCCTTTCCCGTAGCATTTACATTGTTAGATGTTTAAATGATTTGGTAACTACTCCGGCGTGTCGCCCAATCATAACCTCTACCATCCTTATGTACTTGTGTAGTTCATAAAAGAAATCCTACAAGGTGGTTGTCTTCTCCTTAGTTAACCTCTTGGCATTTTTGTTTTAATCCTACAACAAATTGCTTTAAAAATTAGACATTTGTCTGCATTTGCACCCTGGGCCTCACAATATTAAATCTAGTTTGGTATTGTTTTAGAGATTCACCATCCATCTTCTTCACATACGACAATTAATTTAGTTCTTTAGACTACCCAACTTGTAGTTGAAACTAGCTGATATGCATCCACTTAGCAGCATATGCTGAGAATGTCACTATAGATGTGCTACCAGGTTAATGTGACTCTTTATAAGGATCATGGCAGGAATCCTAAAAAAGCTTTAGGATTTTTTGTGGTTTCTATTAATAGAAATCTAAACAGAGTGATGTTGTAATTTCTATTACTGATATTTTGAATGAATGATATGTACAAACGTTGGACAAATTTATATATGTCCAGGCCAACGGTAAAAAAGAAGAGAGTAAAATAGAAACAGACGTTGGGCTTTAGCCCAGCCCATCAGTAATACAGAGAATAATATTTTAGCGGTGAGCCTTATGTTTCATTACCCCCCTCAATTACATCTAGGGTTTTCCCTTTTCTTCCTGCGCCACCACCATCTTCTATCTTCGTTTCTTCTCTGAGTCTTACAAAGTTCTTTACTGAAAGGGGCTTTGTGAATGCATCCGCTTTCTGGAATTGAGCTGGAACATGGTTAGCATCAAGCTTTCCAGCTGTAGTTTGTTCTCGTACAAAGTACAAATCGATCTCGATGTGCTTCGTACGAGCATGTTGGATATAGGATTTGCTGATAGCGAGATTGTGCTTAAGTTATCGCACCATATCACTGGTCTTTTGTTGGGAAGGAACCCTAGCTCTCCGAGCAGTGAGTTTATCCACATGACTTCAGCCGTCGCACTGGCCACTGATCGATACTCCGCTTTTGTGCTAGACCGTGAGATGGTTGACTGCTTCTTCGAACACCAAGAAATAGGGTTGGAAGCCATGAACACACAGTATCCGGATGTAGATCTACAGTCGTCTGGATCTGACGCCCAATCCGAATCACTGTAAGCTTGAATATTTAAAACTTTGTTAGATTTTAGTATAATCCCATAGTTAATGGTCCCTTTTAGATATCGTAAAATACGCTTGACTGCTGTCCAATGTTCATTGAGTGGTGATTCCATAAATTAACACACTTTATTCACACTATAGCAAATGTCGGGTCTGGTTACAGTTAGGTACTGCAATGCACCAACTATGCTTCTGTATTCTCTAATGTTGTGGAATGCTTCACCCCTGTGTTTAGATAATTTTAGGATGCTAGTCATAGGAGTTGGCATTTGTTTAGCTTTGTCCATTTTGGCTCGAACAAGTAGCTCAGAAATGTACTTCCTCTGTGATAGGAGAATTTCAGTTCTGGATTTTTGAATGACCTCTATTCCTAAAAAATAACTTAAGCTGCCTAGGTCCTTGATGGAAAAAGCTTGATTTAAGTACTGTATAATCTTGTTGATTTCAGTTTGATTACTCCCTATGATTAGGATATCATCAACATACACGAGAATATATGTGATATCAGTCCCACTTTTCTTAATGTGTAAGGAGCTATCAGACTTTGTTGTGATGAACCCTAGGTTTGAAAAGGTATCCTTGAGTTTGTCATACCAAACCCTTGATGCATGTTTTAATCCGTAAATGGCTTTGTGTAACTTGCATACGAGATGTTTGTTGTGAGTGTCTCTGTACCCTTCTAGCTGTTCCATGTAAACATCTTCCTGTAGTTCTCCATTTAAGAAAGCATTATAGACATCCAGTTGTCTTATATCCCATTGATTGTGAAGTGCAATGCTGGTGATTATTCTTATAGTTGTGTGTTTGACCACAAGGGAGAAAGTTTCTTTGAAATAAAAACCATATTCTTGTGTGTACCCCTTAGCGACTAGTCTGGCTTTGTGCTTTTGTATACTTCCATCTGCAACTCTTTTTAATCTGTACGTCCACTTGCACCCAATAATGTTTTTGTGACTAGGTGCTGTAACCAGACTCCATGTTTTGTTTCTAATTAGGGCATCATATTCGTCATCCATAGCATTTTTTCACTTCTCACATTTGACTGCCTCATTGAAGTCGAATGGCTCTTTGTCACTAGTGGTTTTAGAATATACCTTGGGTTTGAAAATGCCATGCTTAGCTCTAGTTATCATATGATGTTTGTTTCTATCATGTTGATCATCATCACTGCTTGAATTGGCTGTTGTGTTGTGACTGCTACTAGTAGGTAGGTTTCCCATATTTTCAGTATTATCCATGTCATCACCTGCATCATCTTCTCCATTTATAGAACTAGCTGGACTGTAGGCAGACTTTGTGATTGGTATATTTTCAGTGTCTTTGTCTTCAGTTTGCTCTTGATGTTTGTAACTGCATGATATGTCCTCAGTCAATTCAGGTGGTGCCATGACACTCCTTTCAGTATTGATGATTCTTTTAGTAGTTTTGATGCTCTTTTCTGCAGAAGGAAACACATGCTGATCAAACACAACATGTCTTGAAACATGTAACCTTTCACTATCATCTAGACATTTGTACCCTTTCTGTTTATCTGCATATCCCAGAAAGGTACATGGGGTGGACCTTAGACTTAATTTATGTTTATTATAAGGTCTAAGGCAAGGGAAGCATAGGCAACCAAATGGTTTCAAATTAGAATAATCTGGCTTAACGCCATACATAACTTCATGTGGGCTCTTATACTTCAAGATTTTGGTGGGCATTTTATTAATTAAATATACTGATGTCACAAATGCCTCTAACCAAAATTTCAAAGGTAGAGATGATTGTGATATTAGTGTAAGCCCTGTTTCAACAATGTGCCTAAGATTTCTTTTCACTAGCCCGTTTTGTTCAGATGTATGTAGACAGGTTATTCTATGTAAAATTCCTTTATTGTCAAAGAATTTATTTAGTGGTTTGAACTCCCCACCACCATCAGTTTGCATTGATCTAACAGTGCAGTTTGTTTGTCTTTCAGCAAAATTAGCAAACTGTATTGTTGTGATATATGCATCTGATTTATTTTTAAGTGAATATATCCAAGTATATCTAGTGAAAGCATCCACAAAGGAGAGATAATAACTGTACCCATGATCTGTTTTTTATTGGAGAAGGACCCCATAAATCTGCAGCAACGAGTTCAAGAGGACTGCTGTATGATGTGTCAGACCCAGTGAAGGGTAACTTATGACTTTTACCTATTTGGCAATGCATGCATATATAATTGTCAGGTACATAATTGCAATCAATTTTCATTTCATTCAAGACATGTTTTACTGTTTTAACATTGGGATATCCCAATTTACAGTGCCATTCATTAAAAGTTTTATACAGATCATTAGTGACAGTCAAGGATTCAATATTATAGCAACAATTTCCATTTTCAGTGGCATGTCTTGACTTCAAGTTCTTGAACTTGTATAGCCCCTTTTCCAAACTACCCTGTAGTAATATATTTTTCTTAAGTAAATCCCTATCAAGGCAGTAATTTGGGTAAAACTCAAAGTATACATTATTATCAGTAGCGAATTGTGATACACTGATCAGGGTTTTCTTGATTTTAGGAACTCTAAGTAAGTTGTTTAAATAAAGTTCCCTTTTACCTTTAATGTAGCCACACCCAATATGTGATATACTAGCAGTTTCACCATTACCCATGGAAACAGAACACATACTTGAATAGCCTTTGTTCCCCAGATTTATGTTTTGCAGATTATTTGTCACATGATTTGTAGCTACAGAGTCTGGCTACCAGTCATCAAGATTTATATCTTCTGATCTTCTTGAGTCTTTTGTGTTTCCGTGTTGTGTCTGCATTCTAGACCCTTCACCATTGTTTCTTTGTTGTGCCATTTGAGTCATATTGACATTAGGTCCTCTCTGATTTCCCTGAGTCTGTTGATTAGCATTGTACTCAGTGTTGAATCTGAAATAGTTTTTCAAAATTTTTACATTTTACTCTATTGTTGTTATTAAATCTGCCTCCTCTGCCTCTGCCTCTTTGGCCACTATTGCCTCTAAAGAACTGATTTTCTTGTTTGTTGTTTTGA
Organism: Allium sativum; assembly: GCA_030737875.1. Lineage (NCBI taxonomy): Eukaryota > Viridiplantae > Streptophyta > Magnoliopsida > Asparagales > Amaryllidaceae > Allium > Allium sativum. The sequence continues at coordinate 713,961,200 of CM060922.1, forward strand.
CCAGTATTACTTTGTTGCTGGCCTTTATTTCTTACAGTGGAGACATAGTTGATACAAAACTCAGATTGAGATAACCTTTTCTAATCAACTCTACCTTCATATGCAAGTAGAGTGGAGCGTACATACTGCAGGTCGGGTATAGCCTTTTGTGATGCTATGAATGTTACAATAGATTCATAATCTTCGTCTAATCCACCAGTGATGTAAAGAACATGCTCACTTTCACTTATCATATGCCAAGTGGATTTTAATTTGTCACACAGAGTTTTCACTTTGGTTAGATACTCATTCATAAACATCTCACCTTTCCTTATACACTGTAATTGTCGTCTGTATAGCATAACTCTTGCAGTTGATTGAGCGCTAAAGATTTTCTCAATGGTATTCCAAACAGCAAATGAGGTGTTGCATCCTATCACTTGTGATGGTATATTAGCACTGATCGGTGATATAAGCCATGAAACAAGAAGACTGTCTTGTTTTTGAAATCTTAAGTAATCTTCATTTCCAACCAAATTTCCTTCCTTGTCATGTATCATTGCAGGAGGGATTGTAACCGTGCCTTTGACGAAATCAAGAAGTCCATATCCCTTTAGTGCCTCTTCCACCTGAAACTTCCATAGCATGTAATTATCCTCGTTTAAAGGGATGGTAATTATCTGACTTTTGGGTTTTATCAGAGGGAAGCTTGGCAGTGAGGCATGGAAGTAGGATTAGTAACAGAATTGGTTGAACTGAGAGTTTCGTTGCTTCCAGCCATTTACAGATCAAGAAATGCCGCAACAAAGGTTTTCTTGAATGATCAATGAGTTCTTGGATGGCAAGATCACTCCAGAGTGATTTCTGCAACCAGAACTCGAGAAAATTGATGAAAAACGAGCAAAAAGGAGATACAAGGATGGCAAGATTATCAGAAATGGTAATTTCTGCATCCGGTTCTCCAGTCAGATGAAGACAGTAATGTCTGATGGCTAAAATTGCTTCCAAGATTGGTGAAAATGACGAGGATTCTCTGATTCAATCCCTTGGCGAAACAATTTCGATCAGAAAACACTGGTAAGAACGGTATACAGATCAGAGAGGGGTATATTCTCCTATGATGAAGATTAACTGAGGAGAATCAACCAAATATACACTGTCCTGATTGAGAATGTTAGAATACAAGTTTTGTAATCTTGATTTTATGTTGTTAGGCTTGTTTTTTCTCTGATACCACAATAGAAATCTAAACAGAATGAAGTTGTAATTTCTATTACTGATATTTTGAATGAATGACATGTACAAACGTTGGCCATATTTATATATGTCCAGGCCAACGGTAACAAAGAAGAGAGTAAAATAGAAACAGACGTTGGGCTTTAGCCCAGCCCATCAGTAATACAGAGAATAATATTTGAGCGGTGAGCCTTATGTTTCATTATCTATCTCATAGAAAAATGGCTACCAACTTGTGCTCCAATACCCTGTTTTACTTGTTTACATCGTATAGATTCCTTAATGATTCATGCCATTTGGTCATTTCGTTTTGGCGATGGCTACAGATGGATTAATCTTTCCCCTTAAGGTGAGAAGTCAAATTTTCTTCCTTTATGATGACTTATGATCATAAGCTTTGTCTTAGCTTTGAGAAGAAAGAATCACTTGGAGCAGGTGCGACCAACAATGACTAGACATGATTAAATGACTTCCCTACTTAGTTCAGCATTCAAATGTTCCATAGGCACAACATCAAACTGAATGCTTAACCATTCCAAATCTTTGATGCTTCCTCTCCCTGCTCTTTGTTTCTTTAATCAAATCTTCTATCAAAGTGTGACCTCTTCATCTTCTGCCACTCGGCTAAGGATCATCATAACCGAGCTTATGTTGTGCACAATGGTTTATGTCTGCCCTAAGAATTCCGTGATTTGGCCTATAATAGCTCGCTGAATGGTGGAAAAAAATGGTTATTATATCCCCATAACTCTAATGAGGTTGTCGTTGGTGAGTATGTCTAGCACTAGAGAGTTGGAAGTTTGGTTGCCCTGATTGGCAGTTGGTATGGTTAAGTACCCTAATATTACTTGCATTCTCACTTGTGGTGCCAGGTCCGGTTTCGACTTTGGAAGCATGCCAAGATCCAAGGCTTATAGGAAAAGCATCAATAATGTTATCTAAAAAAAATAGGTAGATATATTTGATTAAATTCATTGTAAAGCTATTTATATCGAGTATAAAGAGAATAAATTACATACAAAAAAATGCAATAAAGTAAAGTATACAAGAATTTACACTGTTACAACAGGAATATGCCTACATGAATTGCCCATTTTCATTACACTTCTTATATATTAGTTATACAATGAATAGAATAAAAAATACAACGATCATGAATGAAATATAGCTTCACAGAATTCTATCTGGCCAGCTTGTTTTGATTATTGCTCTACAATTGTCTGTAGTTCTTGATGGAAGCTTGTATATTTTATAGAAGTTGAGATATGGGAGGCTAGACTGACTGTTTTAGTTCTGCAAAGTAAACTTGTGCCAATAGTGCCTTGGTCGATAGGTAAGCACAGTATAGTCCCTGGTTGCCTTTAGTCTTTGACACATTTTGGTCTTGTATTTTTTACTGTCGAACAAGAATTCATGTTAGATGGTGTCTACCAAACAAGTTATCCTGTTTCGTGACGTCCTACGTTATTTAATAATTAATAAATTATGAAAACAATAAAAGCGAACATTTTGAAAATGCTGGAATGTGGCCACAAAACTTATACCATTGTGTTAATGCGATTTTCTGATGAATTTTCATGTGTAATGTTTTCTGATAGGAGTTCAAACGAAGTAGTTATGACAGTTTAAAGCTTTAACATCGCAAATAATTATTTGCGTAAAATTGGTAGTTTAATTAATTAAGATTGATAGATATCTGATAAGTATTAACATTTAAATTAGAATGTAACATATGCAATCAATAGTAATGTAATGTATGCACTCAATCAATGGAAGTAAATAATTTGTAACATATGCAATCAATTAATAAAGGAAATTATTTTGTAACATATGCAATTGATTAAAAAAGGAATTTAATTGATTATTAAAAATCCAGAATTCAAATTGGTGGATATTCGCACAATTGGCAGCTGGTTAGCATAATTTGATAACATGGGAAGTTTATCAGAAGAATGGACAAGAACTGGAGATGAATTGATTAAATAACTATATGTATAAATGTATACATAAAAATGTTTGAAATTCAAAATTGGAAATATAACTAAATTGTAATAAATTTATGGTGATGTGCAATGGAGGAAAATTATCTAGAGTATAATTAAAATTAGGTGAGGAATTAACTAATTAGTTAAAAATATACATACATGTACATATATATTATAATTTGGTACGCTTTATTTTGAAACCAATCATGTACTTCGTCTATATGCCTCGCTAAAACCTTGCAACCTCCTAACCTAATTTGGCTTGTTCTATCAGTTTTATTGCCATTATTGTTAATCAGATATTTTACTTCTCTTTCAATTTGCTGCAATTTGGTTGTGTCTGATGTTCTTCAATCATTGAAAACTTAAGCATTCCTTCCTGCCAGATTGAATAAATTACAGTTGTAAAAGCACCAAAAGCTAAGTCTTTGATCCAGTTATTCTATCGAAATGTGCTGTATAAAATATTTGCTTCATCTTCAATTGATTGCAATATTGAAGACGACAAGTTAAGTTTCAATTTTGTCGAACTCCACTGAAAAGTCGAGTAGTCACAGTAGAAAAACAAATGCTGTGATGTTTCTGGCTCTTTATCGCATAAAGAACACAAGTTGTTTAAGACCATACCAAATTGAGATAATCTAACTTTAGTGGTAAGTCTATCCAAAAGAGCGAGGTAGAAGATGAATGTCGTACGTTTGCTATTTTTAGGATTCTAGATAGCTACATAACATGTCTTTTGTTGACCTTTATTTCGGATTCTAGGCCTTGTTAAACGTATACTGCCCAAATTTACATCATTTATATGAATCACATGCTTTAGTTGGGTGTGCTATAATTGATCTAATTTCATGTGTTATATGCATTGTAGCTGGATGAAGTAGTGGGTTGACGTCCAGAGACGAAACTAGGGGGGCAGGGGCAAGTAGGGGCCATGTCCCCCCCCCCTTAATTTATAAAATTATGTACAAGAGACCCTTAATGTAAAGCTACGTAAAAAAGAGCCAAACAAAAGAAAATGAATTATTTACTGGTTGGTATTTTGTCAAATACTGATGTAGCCATCGACAGTAATCTTGTAATCCAGTTAAGATCCATACAAGCTGTGACCAGTGCTGTTCTTCTTTTTTGTTTTGCTTTAATATATTTGGTTGTCTTTTGACTTTTGCTATGAGCGGTTCATGTGAAATATGATGATTCTTATCTTTCGCTTCTACTGACTTCAGATGGTATGCACTTTAAGTCAGTGGCGTAGCCAGGATTTTTTTTTCTTTTCACATTGACCATTTGATTACATATATAAAGATCATTTCACAACATCAAACAAGCACAACAAAATATAATTATATCATTATATTTGATTACAAAAACGATCAATTATTGATCTTTCAACAAAATAAAACATGCATATATAGTGCTACTTTAAAGTTGCCGACGTCGAGTTCTCATGTTTTGAAAGCGATCGAGAATTGTGTCGTTGCTAATCTCTTTGAATATATCTTTTTCAATGTATGCAACGCAACTATCATTCAACCATTCATCTCCCATTCGATTTTGTAGGTCATTTTTCACTATATTCATAGCAGAAAATGCTCTCTCTACAGTTGCAGTTGAAACCGGTAAGATAAGTGATAATGTTAAGAGCTTGTAAACCAAATTATACACGATATTTTTTTTTGTCAACACCATCTTCCTAGCCAAATCACCAATCCCTTCAACATTTTTAAACATATCATTAGACTTCATATCAATTTCATAAATCTCCAACTGATTATAAAGATCCATACGTTCTGCTTCAGAAAAATCACCAGGATAAAATTCAGATAATCGAACAAGCTTCACTTTATCAAAAGTGGCAAATGAATTGACTGGACTAAGAGCGGACATACAATGAAGTAATTCTGAGTTTACCTCATCAAAGCGATTGTTAAGCTCAACAATCTGCTTATCTAGACAAAGGTAAAACAAATCAACCCGATAATGATGTTAATTTGTAATCATTGCTCCTCTTCTAGATCTACCCAAAAGAATGTAATTATCATCCATATTTGAAATAGGAATTTGTTGTTTGGTGCAGAAAGAGTCAAACTCATTTAGAAGAGCGTCTCATCCACTAGCTCGCATTTTATTTAACCTCTCTTTAGATACTTTTACCAACATCAAAGCATTTATGATATCTTGATTTTTCCGTTGTAGTGCCTTGGAAAGATCATTAGCGATTGCAAGAACATTTCTCATCAAATGCAAAAGAAATATGAAATCATAAGATTGCAGCACTTTGATTAAATTTAAAGGTTCTCCTTTTTTATCACCAGACAAATCTTCCACTAGATCGGTAAGGACATCAATAACCGAAGGAAACATAACAATCAAATTGACTAATGTACCATAATGTGAACCCCAACGTGTGTCACCAGGTCGTTTCAAACTACGTTCTTGATTTAATCCCCGACCACTAGATAATTCACCACTTTCAAGTTGACTGAATATTCTGTTAGCTTCTTTTTCTCTAAGAATGTCTCGACGTTTGCATGAAGCTCCAGCGAGGTTTACCAAATTATTAACCAAGTAAAAAAACTCGGAAATATGGTCTATATCTTTGGCAACACGAACAAGTGCTAATTGAAGTTGATGTGCAAAACAGTGAACATAGTAAGCAGACTTGTTCTCATTTAGAACAAGTGTTTTAAGACCATTAAACATTCCTTGCATATTACTTGCACCATCATAACCTTGGCCTCGCAACATAGACATGCTCAATTGATACTTACTAAGAAAAACATCAAGCGATGTTTTTAGAGAAATTGATGTTGTATTAGGAACATGCACCATGCCTACAAACCTTCCAATAACATTTCCTGTCTCATCCACAAATCGTAAAACAATTGCCATTTGCTCTTTAATTGATGTATCACGAGCTTCATCAATCAATAATGCAAATAGTCCTCCGGAAAGATGTAGTTGTTGTAAGATAGCATCTACAATTTCCACGGGAATACAATTGACTAGATCTTTTTGAATATCCGGTGATGTCATTTTATTATTTAGTGGTGCATTTTTTAGAACAACCGCATCAACCGAAGGCTTTTCATAAGCGAGCCATTGCAAAAGTTCAAGAAAATTTCCTTTATTCATTGATTCTTCGGATTCATCATGGCCACGAAAAGGCAAACCTTGATGTAACAAATATCGAATGCACACAAGAGTTGAGTTTAATCGATGTCGATATTCAATTTTGCTTTGGGTTGATTGTCTCTCAATTGCCATTGCAATATGTTGATCTTGATTCATCAAATTCTCGGCTTTTGTATATACTGCTCTATGAACATCTGAATTAGCATGTTCTTTAAGCTTTTGATTATGTTTCCAATTCCTAAATCCACCCCGAATAAATACATCACTTGTATTTCTACTCATCGATTGCGGACGAAATAAGTAGCAAAGCAAGCAATACACTGCATCATCTTTTACACTATATTCCAACCAATTCTTATAATCGGTAAACCATGATTGACTAAAACGTCTAGCTCTTCCACCAATTATTGTTTGAGGAAATATATGCAAAGAAGGCTGACAAGGACCTTTTTGTAAATATGCCCTTCTTACTGTATCTTGATCATTTGGATCATAGTCAAAAATTTGATGCCTTAGACCGGGATCGGATGGAAGATTTGATAAATCAACTTGAATACGACTTTGAATCACCGAATTTGAATTAATCGTGTTTTGATTATCATCATCTGTTGCATTACTAAAAGGTATAGAAGCTCCAACTTCGATTGAAATATCTTTAAAGGTTCTCTTAAAATATTTTTGCATATCTAGAATTTAAACAAAAAAATACAATCTATTTCAATATTCAATTAAAGATATTGACATTATAAAATGGGGTAACAAGCTGAAATCAAAGTTTCAGCAATTAAATTTCAATACTCTTGCAATCTTATCAATTTAATTACTGAAATTTTAAGCAACAATTATTTTTCAGCACTCAATTTCAGTATGTTGCCAATTTCAATACTCAATTTCAGCAATTAATTTCAGTATCTTGCCAATTTCACTATTCAATTTCAGCAATTAAGTACCAATTAATTTTCAGTACTCAATTCAGTATCTTGCCAACTCATTAAATTAAATCAAAGTTTGAGGCTTACCACCCATTTTTGAAACCTGAAATGGAAGGCAGCGAGAATTGAGGTGCTGAAGTGGTTTGCAGAATCGCAGGAGGCCGAAAGCTGGAGGCTGGCCTGGAACTAACTGTCGTTCACTGGATGCTGTTGCTGGAGGCGGTTGGAGGCTGGAGCTAATCGCGGTTCGGGTGGAGGCTGAAGCTATCGCGGTTCCGATGGAGGCTACAGGTATCGCGGTTCTAGGGTTTTATTCTCGCAAGCCATTTTTTCTTCGGGTGGAGCTACTTGCGGCAGGAAATAATCCGTTGTTTTTTTTTTCTTTTTCCGGTAGGTAATTTCCTGGGGGGGTCACGTGCCCACCCAGGTAACATATACCTCCGCCCCTGCTTTAAGTGACATATTTAATTATTATTTTGGTTATACAACGAAACATTGGTATTATGTATGGTGTATACCTGCAGAATTGTATTAAATTTCTTGATTAGTTGATTTCTCCTTTTATTTTTGAACATTTCATTTCAAATGAAATATTCTAGATAAATTTACATGGAGTTGCACTTAAATTCGTGGCTATTTGACTAGCGGATTTGCTTTTTCGAAGGGTTTAATTTTAATGTGACACAAGTAACTAAAAAAAAAAAATTGGCTCTTCCGTTGTCGAATTCCTGGCTCCGTCCCTATTGAGGTCAGCAGCTTGCATGATAGATTGTACTGTTTCAGTAGCATTGCTGATGTAGTGAAATTTATTTTATACCAAGCAAGTCAACCAAGCATTTACACTTGATCCAGGGATCAAGCCACAATGAAGTATCAGATCCATTTGCAATAAGTTTGTTTACATACTGTTTAGCACTTGCTCATAGTCAAAGCATCATTTTCCACGAACTAGATGAATTATTATGAATATTCATTATCCAAAAATGTTTATCATTGCAATATCTGTGCCTTATCCTTGAGCTCTATAAATTTTGTTTTGTAAAATAATTTGTGATGACCTTAGGTTTACACACTAATTAATTATGTTATGTAAAGTGATTAAGCACTTTACTAGTCATTTATATAGGAATGGTGTAGATTTAAGTTTGAAATGGTTGAGATGCAAGGAGTTGTTGCTTTGTTTCCCCAATCTTTTTATATTATGTATTGCGTATTCAATTCTTACTAAGTAAGAGAACAATCGGTTTTACCCATTGTATATCAGCATATCACTTCCAGAACAGAGACAGCTACATATACATTTCTACCATTTGTACAAACAAAATTCAACAAAAATATGGACATAGCTTGTAAGAACTATTATATTCTATACATAAAGCAAAGTTTTTACACTCAGAAAAATACATGTTTTTTATATCAGCATATCAGAATTGTTAAGTATATAAGAACGGTCAAACAACTTATACTCTCTATATTCGATGATTAACAGCTAAAAAATTCTTATGTTTTTTATACTCAATAGAGCTATACATGCTATTTCACTTTTTGTAGTATGGAACGCTGATCTCAACTTTGGTGCTTTTTCATGACGTAATAAGTATACTAATAATCAATCAAATGAGTTGCTGGGAGATTCTGATCGACACAACATCTCTGTTACCACGGTTACTTCTCATGGCTTGAAACTTCACATTCAGTCCTAAGTTATAATTGCTTGTGGATATCAAGTTTCAGCAATGTAAAGAATATACAATAATTCAACAATTTCAAAAGAATTACCATCGTTTGGCTGAAGGTTAGTGTTAACTGCAACTGCATGAAGGCAAAGCTTAGCCTTCGGCTGAAATTCTGTCTCCTTGCCAATCCAGGATTTCTTATTCTCCAATAAGTCTGCACATGTTATTAAACTGAAAATATGGCGTTGGGCAAATAATGACATCAACAAATGTTGACGCAAAAGGTATAACCTTTGGTGCAAGGTGAGTCAAGATACTTCACATCAAAGATGATACTAGCAGCAGAAGCAGATGACTTGGCTATGCGACAAGTTCCGATGTCCGTGTAATCCCAGTTCCCCGCTTTGTAGTCATCTTCTAAAAAGAGCTCTACATGGCGTACATCCAGCATCTGCATAGTGCCTGAGTTTGACGAAAAGATCAAAATTGTCATTTATTTTGAGTTACTGTAAATATGTAAAGGTAAGGCAGAACAGAGAAATCTAACCTTCACATGTATTGATGTTGCAGACAGGGCAGCGGACAAGATGCATATCTGTATGTTATTAGTTGAGAGTAAATAAAATTGTAACAGAACCAGCTAAACTTATGAATAATTCATATGTTGTGTATTTATTAGCTAACTACCAGCAATCCAGATTCCAGTTCGAACATTACTGAGCAAGCAAGTCCCAGATGTACGAATACACATTGCAGGATCATCTTCAATCCTTGGAAGCTTCCTTGGCATACACAGATTCTCACTCAACAAAGCTATTGGTGAATCAAAATAGAAGGCTCCAATTCTCATCCAATCTAACCAAAAAAATTGTTAACAGAATGATATATTTTTTAACTTAAAGTTAATCAACTTGCTATGGCAAATTAGTTAGGAAAACAGAAATTAAAACCCAAATAACCACCATCCTCCTTCAACCAACACCCCCCCCCCCCCCCCCCAAACAACCCCAACCCTCTTCTCCCCTTTTCCTTTCCTCGTCTTTACCTCACACGACAAAAACAATCGCCCCCACAGAGAATGATATTCATAAGTCAAATATAAGTGGTAGAGCAGCCAGGCTATTTACTGCTCATCCCTCTTGCGACAAAATAGGTAGGCACAAATACATGTAACTAGTGCACTAGTACTAGATGATTTTTTAAACCAATTCTACAAACTTAAGGTAGTTTATAATTATATACAACTCAAAACAGACAAGCCAAATAATCCATCTTCTATACTTGTATCATGGATCCAAAAGTAATATTTTTTTTTAAAACTCAACGCTGGTTGCACCGGGTGAATATTCAAAATGATTTAAGCGTAACACTGTAACTAAATACAATGTACTAACCAATATGCTTCTCCTGCTGGCGAAAAGTATAAGAGTGACTGCCATCTGTATCAAAATCATAAAAACCAATATAAGTTTCAATGATCTCCATCTATTTATACACCAGGAAACTATATAAAGTGAGTATCTAACCAAAAGCAGACAAGTAAATCTGCATCCAGCTGAATGATACAATTAGAGGTGATGGAACCTGGAGGTCTCTAAGGCAAGCGAATTTCCAAATGTAATCTTCCATGATTAAGCTATTAAACCAGCGATTGGCAAGACTAAGCATGATTAAGTCATTTCCACTCAAGTATTTCGCAACCTCAGTCCAAATATCCACATCATACCTACCATGTCAAAACTATGAGTTAGTTTGAGCTAAAATTGATCTTCCCACCACTTTGCCTTAGATATTTTGGAAATTGATTTAATCTAAAATTCCTATTAATTATTTAAATTCTTAATTTACTAAACAAATGTATCTAAAAATTGGATTGACCAACTTCTGGATAAAATTCAGATCAGATCTGATTATAAAGTTGAATCTAAATGTAAATATGAACTGTGAAACTAAGCAACATTTTGGATACTATTCAAACTAAAACAGAATAAACGCATAAGAAATACTGAAGAAAACGTGAGTGCCTTACAGTTTACTGATCAGTGAAATTGACCTAAATAAATGCAAAAGAAATACATCATAATGAACACTTAATCTGACTCGTTTACACATAATTTTAAGTTTGATTACAATATACAGTGAGATATACCAATCCAATGGCTCGTCTAATAGTTCCAATCAAAGAGCTCTGTGATTTCCAATTTAACTCCGATATTTTTCAGAATCAACCAACTAAGCGTAATAAATGACACATCACAACTCAAAACGATAAATCAAGTTACAACTATCATTGAATCACCAGAAATATTCATCTATTGTCATTTATAAAAAATGTGAACAACTCACCAATTGAACTCAGAGTGATGATTAAGAGTACATTTGGGAGATTTGCTGCACACAACCATCCGCTGCTTCTTCCTAGCTCTGAGCTGAAGCTCTGGCTCGCCGCGTGCTGCAACAACCTCCTTCGATCTCTTCTCACGCGAGCTAGGTGTAAATGTCATCTTGCCTGATCTGAGCTTCATTTTTTCTACTTCTTCCTTTTCTGATACGCACTTTGTTTGTTGACGATATTCGCTCCCTTTTTGATTAGTTGGAGCGCGGGAGAACGGGAAGAGGAAAGAGGAAAACGCAAGTCCCATTTGTTTTGGGTAAGAATTTATAGGCGATGACGACGTATTTGAACATTTAAATTTGGTTCGAGTGGCATTCTGGATATTAATAGTAGATCAAGGGGTATAATTATATCTATTGTACAGTCTGGCAGATTATTGGCAATGCCAGCCCTAGGCAGAAGAACGCCCTAGGCCTAATACGCCCAGTTTCAAGGTAGGAATAAAATTTTGAGGAAAAAGACAGATATCGTATACATACGAATAGCAAGAGCCAGGTACCGATCTGCTGACCATTACCATAGCAAGCACAAGAACAACCATCCCACTACATTCCCATTTATCGCTATCATGCTGTAATATGATATACATGCAAACGAATATGTTGGCAAATTCTATTTGAACCGCCGAATTTGCTGATTCTCCCCCCTTCATTCTGAATTTTTTTCAAAAACCGATGTTTTATTGAGTTTCCCCTCATTCTTTTAAGAAAATCGAAAATACTCCCATTCGCAGTCCCACTGCGTGGTTCTTTCACGTACCTCACAAATCTCACTACGTGGTACCCTAAATAACCTCGTATCACCACTACGAGATTACTTAGGGTACCAGTAGTCCCACTGCGTGATATGTGAAGGAACCACGCAGTGGCACTGCGAGGTAATCCGAGTACATCAAATATATATATATATATATATATATATATATATATGTATGTATATATATATATGTATGTATATATATATATATGTATATATATGTATATATATGTATATATATATATATACACGCAAAAAAGTAATTTTGACAGTCAAAATTTTGACTAAAAGAGGGGGCAACTCAGCATTTACGTGAGTTTGAATAGAATTTGCCGAATATGCTCTGAGGCCCTTTAGCAATCTGAAGCCCTAGGCGGCTGCTTAATGAGCATATGCCCAGGATCGGACATGATTATTGGGTTTGCTAGCTATGCTTACTAGGCTTTTGTTTAAATATAAAACACAACAACTGCATATATTAAAATCTTAGTTACGAAAACTTATGCATGGTATGTAAGACATAGACAGAGTGAGTGCGTGAGAGATTTTCCCATGAGAGATGCTTACTAGGCATCTGTTACAAAATAAAAGGTTGTTTAAATGATCTTGAAGCAGATTGTGGTTGTACATTTTAAAACATTTATGTTCAACATTATTCATGTCCACTTAGTTGAGATAAATCTCGTCAATAAAAACACGTACTATGAATACCCAATAGAAGAAATAATAAATAATATTTGCAGTGCACATTATATGGTTAGATATTACATATTTTATTATGTTATTTATTCGTAAGGAGTTTGAGAGTACTCACAAGACAATATCTCGTTGAAATCGTACTAAATAAAAGTTGGGATAATTCATCCTTTTGAATGCATTTCATGATTTCGCACTCTTACTTTAGATTTTAATGTGTGTCTGGATAATTCACATCAGTAAATGATCTTGAATTATTAATAACAATATTCGAAAAATCTTTTTGAAAAGTAGAGAAAAAAAAACAAAGAGAAAGAAAAGTCAATTTTGTTTCTCCTTATTTGGTGTTAATTGCTATATGGGCTTTTAATATGAACAATAATAGAGGAGTCGAAACTTTAGCAGAAGAAGGAACAAACATTTCAAGTGATAAAGAGCTATAAAAAAACATGATTTTTTAGGATATTAGGAATATAATATGCCGATAAAATGTGATATCTCTCATCCTAAGACCTAAGAATAAACGGACTGATGTTGCAGACATCAATGGTATTGTCCTTCGGTGAAAAAATGAAATCGGTTAATGAATAAAAACACCAAAGGCACATGAATATGAATCTATTTTCAAAAACATATTTTATTGATTAACTACATTCGTTACATATTCTCCTGCATAATCCACATTTAAAAATAAAATATAATTATTACTAAATACTCCAAAAACAACATATAAAAGTGTCCACTTGGTTGGCCAAACACTAAATACTACACAATTATATAACTTTGTCTTTACACATTATCGAAGAAAAGAATCATCACAGCGGAAAACTTATAAATAACTAGATTGTCTCATTCACGTCTTTGGAAACTTGTTTGTCTAAGTAAATACTTGATCCCCTCTACTTTCGCTCCAGTCAAATGGGTACCTGAGGCTTTTAAGGAGGAGAAAAACTTCAGGGTAGCCTATGTGCTGGTGTGAAGAATAACCTACAATTTCGATTTTTAAATGATATATAATAAGACCACGTCATTTAGTGAAATAAATTTTCTATGACACCCCACGTCCGTTAATGGCACTCATAAGAGAGTGCAATTAAGTTTCAGGAAACGCAATAGGTAAACAATACAGAAACTCACAAGACAAATATAAAATAAACAGCGGAAAATTTCAACTTTATTATTAAAAATATAACATAGCCTCAAATAGGTTACATCAAAACCAAGTATCTCAAATCTGTCTTACAAAACATCTAGTAAAAGAAAATATCAAAGTATATAACATCATATCCCTCATTGCAAGCCATAATAGAGTAGAGAGCAAGTCAAAACGGTACATCCCAGGAAATCCAAGTCCAAGCTATAAGAGAAAGTCCTAGTCACTGGTGAGTGTTTCCACTCTGAGGACCTGAGGGGGTGGGGGGGGGGGGGGAGGGAGGGGGGAAGGAAGAAAGAAGCAAAAACATAAGGGTTAAACATAAAGTCTGACGAGTTCTAGTGATTTCCAAATATGCATAAAATAGAAATGCCAAGACAGGTAAATTAGACTGGATGAGAAAGGTACAGTACCATATAAGGTAAAACTAAACTAAACCGAACATCAAGATAGACAGGAATAAACTATGATCGAGCAGTGCTTCACATTTATATCCTAAACATGTTATGTCTGCACCAATACTAGTATAACATGATTAATCAAGATTAGGTTTTTAACCTAATTACACAATAGCAGAATTAACAGTAGAATTGGGCGTACCCTAATTACATAACAGGACTAGGTGTACCCTAATTACTACTCATGCGATCGGCTCTCTACTACATAAATACTATGTGTCAGCCCTGGCAGTAGGTTGTATCACTCCCTAACCCAGCAACTATATAACACATGCCTATTTACTAGTGCTACAGCGGCTTAGTTTCCCTAATCGCACTCATGCACGCTCATGACTCTGCCAGAACATGCCCGTACCCACCTTCCCCATGTGAACCTCTTATTATCCAGTTCAGTAAAGTATGCCCTGGCCCCAACCTACTGCGAGGCCCTCTAACAAAATACCAACAGGATACTAGTTCTAAACAGAAGATTGACACAAGCCAAACACCTAAGCTTGTGCCTTCAAATAAGTAGGATTTAAGAGTCCCCAAAACCCGATATAGCAGCAGAATAGCAGCAGAACAAGGGACCTCTTAACCTATTAATAATCATGTTTAACCTAGCAGGTCTAGGTTTACTAATAAGCGTAGTTGTAATATTACATGTCATTATTTGTGTACAACCCTTCCTCAAAACACCCGCCCAGATGTATACAATTTCTACAGCGACTCAGTTTATTAACCTACATCTGGTACTTACAATATTTTAACACGTCATTTACTTAATGTCTGTATTAAGTCAAATCTAACATGTTCAATACATATGCCTATTATTCATCAAACTATGTTCCCAAATTACAACATGCATAGATTTATGCATATTATCCATTTTTATCAATTTACAATAAATATATGCACATTACCCTTTTTATCGATTTAGAACAAGTCTAAATATATGCATGTTATCCAAGTCTATATATATGCATATTATCCCTTTCCCAAATTATATTTAAGCAGTCCCCAATTTAACAACATGCATAAATTCCTCTTTTTATGTCATTCATTATTACCCCAATTATACACACTCTAATCAGATATAGCCTAGGCTTCCTAAGGCCTAGTCTTAGCGTAAATAAAAGGGAAAACAGAGGAAGCAGAATAAAATCAAATCACATAGGCATATAAGCAAGACTGGAAATAAATTAAAACATAGAAACAAGGAAAATGAAGATAGATACATGTAACTTATTAATTATCCAACAGTAAAGACATATGTTTTACTTATCACAACGACATAGGTGATTAATAGTGAAAACATGTATAGCAATTATCTTATAAACATTGTATATCCTAACCCAATTTTGTTTAACTTCCATGTTATAGTCTAAGAAATCAGATCTGAAAATGACAGGGAACTCACAGTGGGTCTTAGAGAAGAATAGATTAAATCTCTTATATATATAACTATATGTCGTACAAAAGTCCAATCAAACCCTTTTTTATTGTTGTATGTATGTAAGTCCTGAATGTTGTCTCTATAGATCTAGGCTTCAGCAGCATTCCCTCATTGCATATATATATATATATATATATGTATATAATAGATTCATAGAGGCAAAAGATATGAAGAAATGGTGTGTATTGGAATGGGAGAAGCCACCTATTTATAGATTTATAGAGTCAATCTCAGCCTTTAGATTTCAGAGTTTTAATCTAAACCATAAATGTAGCGCTGAGTCAGTACGAATCTATCCATAAAACAATCCAAATTTGCAACTCAAAATCTTCCCTGGATCTAGGTAGGTCGACCCACCGACCCTATGGATTGACCCGGCCATGCTTGGGTCGACCCATAAGTCGACCCTGGCCAGAATTGGGTCGTCCCATAACGGTCTGGTTTCCCGCTCATTTTTCCACTTCGTCTTGTTTGAAAATTCTAAACATTTTCGAATTATATATTTATATATAATCCCCTTATATGTATACAAACTTCTAATGCCCATAACTTGTTCGTACATTATCCGTTTTACGCAAACTTGGGATCTATCTGAACCAGAATTCCGAGATCAACGCAACGGTAATTTCGGTTCCACTTAATTCTGAATATTTGAATTAAGTTATTCCCAATTTATTATCTTTAAGTATGGTTATAGTGTATTAATTTTTGGGGTGTTACATTCTGTAACGAACCGACATTTTCCTGATCCTGATTATCGACACAAATACCATATCGACTAACCAGACACTAGAAATCGTCGGATCATAAATAGAAAGAAGTTAGAGGGTGAAAAAAAGAAAGAAATAAATATTAGAATAGAAGAAGAAGAAGAAGAACATAAATACAACAACATTAGAGTAACATGAACCTCACAGCGGAACAAATATAATATATATAACAACCTTTAAAATACGAAAATTTCTGTATACATATACATACCATTGTCCAAGTATAATACAGCACAGTGGAAAATAAACGTTAAATATCTAATGATGAAGCCTCCTGCTCCAAGCTCCTCTAAATATCTGTAAATACCTGAACTACTTGACTACTCGTACAAATTTGGGCACATAAGAGTTTGGGGTAAAAAAAACAAAATAAACTCTGGGTCAGTCATGGGACTAGTGTGAGTACACTCCAAACACCTGGTTTAACTTCTAAAAATCTTTGTAAACGAAAGGTAAATCATAAGACCGATCCACACATAAACATAGATGGCTTTTACCTTACGATAAACCAAACATTTCTTTAAAGTCAATATTGTTCTGATATTATAACAGTGTCTAAATCAAATACATAGCAATCTAGCAGAACGCTTACATCTCATGTTCCACATACATAATATACAATCAAAGCCAATGGCACTTTGGGTAATGGATTTCCAACTATGACAAGGTATGGAACCACCTTCCAATATCTCTGGAGGGGAATACACTGGGTTCAACGAGAACATCTTACAACCCGATCACACATGACCAACCACTCATTTCGCTTGTGTGCATTAAATGTATGTCACCAATGGTTGGGATCAGCAACCGTTTTCCCAAAAGGGACAACATCGATGGATTAGAGAAGGAAATGAAATTTCTCTACATAGGTGATAATACACCCTAATTGGGAGATATCTAGCCATGCTGCCTGCCCGATTTTTGTCATTTCCCGGTTGTTGAGGCCTGAGGCCACGATTACTTATCTTTCATTGATAGCACAATCACTTTGAATGCCACATTATTAGATCCGTTAATCATTAATTGATTTGCACAAATATATTTTGGATATTATGCTAAGAGGATAAATTCTTCGCCACCCGATGTATATTTGTACATACCAACATATGCGATCATTGGAAATACTCTGTCAGACATTCACCCATACACATTCGTTCTGGGACTGAAGGAAGCCAAAGGTATAATTTCCATTAATCTATCTTAGGCAGTTTTTACCTTGGATTAACAAAAAAATCCCTTGCACTATACTCCATGTTCGATTGTCTTTATATAATCTAGTTCGCAAAGCTACTGCAAATGCGGAGTGGTTCTCGGATAATAATCCAACCGGTCTCTCCATATTGAAAATGATATTGGCCAATACTTCGATAGTCAGTTATTCAACTATCGAAGAAAAATAAACATTCATCCAAAGTATTAAACAATACTGGGCCCCTTAAGTAATATTTCATTAATTAAGTTTATCATTTCCTAATTTCTCATTAATATCTTTACCCAGATATTTTCCCAACCCGTTTAGCCTCTCACGATTCTTGGAAAACATTTCCATCTATCATGTTACTTTCTATATTCCAGAAAATATCACTTTTTAACATCGGAAACATTTCCATTTCTTATTCACATCACTATTCTTCCTCATTCATCGGTCTCTAACCGTAAATTAGTAGGAGAACAATTCCTTAAGTATCAACCCCAAAGGCCGAAACCAACATCAGATCGACACTCAGAAAGCAATTCAACTCAACTAATATCCATTTAGTTTCTAATTCCCTTAACTTCATTTTTTTAACTTCCTATCAACATAATCATTTCAATCTGCAAAACGTTTGCTTTTAAACCATCATTCACTTTAAAACATGTATACGTTCCTCCTTCCAATCTCCCAAGATTTAATTTTACAAATTCTCTTTCTTTTATATAAAATTCCATTATACGTTTATTCGCTTATTAGATTCTATGTATAATTGATAAGTCAACTTCTGGTTATCTAACTTTTGTTTAATTTTTCTATCTCCTTAAATTTTCGAAAAATTTCGCCAGCGTCTCCTTTGTATGGGTCACTCGGTACAACTACAAATCGCCTCTTTGGGCCCTTTCCATTCAAAATGAAAATCAAAAAGCCAAGCGGTTTGCCGATTCAGTGCATAAAAACTAATATTGAATTAAATATGTGCCTCTTTGTCGGGCACTCACATTTTAATCTCCATTCCATACCTGTTTAACATATATACGTCCATTCCCAATTCATTTCATCTCAACCCAGTCATTTTTAACTCAATTTGTTAATTCATTATCTAATTAGCTCTTTCGCCTATTTTACTTTTTATTTGTACATATCATGTTCATACATATTTTTAATTTGCTTATAAACCAATCGAATTCCGTTTTCAATTCAAGTTTCATATTCGATTTCGAATATAAATCCACAAATCTCATTCACTTATCCAAAACCCAATTTCAATTCAGAACTCCATTAACTAATGATTCTTAATATTAGTTAATTCTATTCAATAATTAAAAACATGATTTTTGTCTCAAAAATCAATCCAATCACTTCCCTTGAGTTCATATTTATTTTATAACTCAAGTCCTGATTTTTATAATAAAAAATCCAAATTTTATTTGCTTAAAACCCTTTCATTAATTTAAATAAATCGGTATGGTATAGTAACGATTATAG
Organism: Allium sativum; assembly: GCA_030737875.1. Taxonomy (NCBI): domain Eukaryota; kingdom Viridiplantae; phylum Streptophyta; class Magnoliopsida; order Asparagales; family Amaryllidaceae; genus Allium; species Allium sativum. Next base: position 713,980,486 of record CM060922.1, read on the forward strand.
CACTGTTTTTCTGGAAATTTGATTTTGACATAACTCAAAATTTATAAGACGAAATCCAGGTTTTTCTCTTCCATTAAAAAACTATTATTCAAAGGGTACTGATGATTCTTATCAAAAAATTCCGACTTAAATTAAGTTTTATATACTTAATTAAAGTTCAAAACGTCAAATTATGAACTACTTCACCGCGGCGAGTTCATTTTAATCATTTAAATATAAACGTTTAAACTTCGTTTATAAATAAATTTCAACTCCATTCTAATATATTTTAATATATATATATTAAACAATTTTTCCAATTCAACTTAATATTTCTGATTATCTCTAATTGTCGATTATTTCGTAACTCAGTTATAAATTTATTTATAATTCAATCTTCTATACTGAATTCCAATTCCTTTTTAAATAAATTATTTTATAAAATTCGATATAATCGAATTCCAATTATAAATACATTGGATTATCTCAATTCATTTTTTTATTCCGAATTCCGTAATAAAATCTATTGTTCTCTTTTCGAAATGTTACCCTATCCCTTTTTAAATTCATACTTGAATTTAAAATTCCAAATTTATCTAATGATATGAATTTAAAATTCCAAATTTATCTAATGATAAATTTCTCACTTTATTTATAAACGTCATTTACAAATGTTCTTCCTTGTTTTATATATACTAAAACAAGTTCCCATTTCAAAGTCCATTTGAAGTTCTATTCCTATTTGGAATATTTTATTATTATAACATATATCTATATATAATAGGAATACCTTAATTTGAAGATTCTGAAATGTCCAAAACACCCTTTCAAATTTCTATTGTGTTATTGGACAGTTTTGTCATTTCTTAATTCCCTTACCGTATAACTCATCCACTTTCTCCACGAACTCCAATATCAAAATCACCATTTCATTAGTTTCCTCCTCTGCCCTCCAATCCTCATTTCTATTGGTGGAACTATTCCTCTTCGTTCTTCTCTCCAAAGCTGTAAGCTCTCTTAATCCGTTCTTTTACCTGCAGCGATGAGGATCCAAGAAATCAAAAACTCCTAATTCGATAAATTCATATCTACTTTCTTCTTAATTTATCCCAATTGGTTTAGTTTTTTTATTCTACAGAGCGATGAAGATCCAACGAAGAAAATCCTCCAAAACCTCAAGTATTTGTAATAGTTAATTTATTTAATAAAATAATTTCTACTTTCGTTTAAATTTATTTCTCTACAAACTCCCAATTCGTGTATCGTACAATATAATTTTTTTCTACAGCGGTGAAGATTATCCATTTGTCTTGATTGTTTGGTACTGCTTAGCGAGAGCATTGTTTGGAAAATTTTGATGAGGTACAATTCAAGATGAGGCAGTGCAACATTGAACTGTAGCAGCACAAAGGTGGATAACACGATTTCATACGGAGGTGGGTTTCACATTCCTGTTCACAATAGCCAAAAACTAAGCCCTACGGTAATCAACCTCTTTCGGATCCTATTCCGATTTCAAATCATTTTCACAATTTTAAATATTTAGCTATTTAATATTTGTGTGAATTAGTCTAAGCTCATTTGTTTCAGGTACTTTTTAAAAATCGATCTTTTCTTTTAGTTGCTCCATTGTAACTTGATTTGTGATGTCAATATACGGCATACATATTGATTTTCTATAACATAATTTACCCTTGAGCGAGTTTTCTGTACATGTATCAGTGATCAATTGACATTTAATTTCTCACAGAGGGCATATGTGTCAACTGAATGGAAGTAGTTTAGACTGCCAATGGACAAAAGTTGGTGTTTTTTTCCTATGCAAATCCTTTTATTTTTAGATTAACTTTGGCAACTCTTACAATGGGATCTTATAATATATTATGAATGTTAAATGATCATCTCCATTCTAATTAAAATACATACCTTTTGTTGGTAAACATCGATTTTTAGAGAAGCAATAGTCTTATCCTTCTTAGAGGATAGCTGACCATATTTGATTGTTGAATAGTATTTTAGCAAATATAAATACCCCATGAGGAATGCTAAGATTAGTTTGTGGGGGAAGCATGACTTATTTAACATACATATTCATAAAAAAAATCTCTCTTTAGTTGTGTATTCTGCTTGCAACCTTTTGTTTGATTCCTGGAGTGTTTTATATGTTTTCCTATATGATCCAACAATTAAACTATACTCACATGGGTTAACATATTATCTGTGGCAAAGAAGTTATGGTTTTTCATTTATTTGTTATTTCTACTTCTTAGAGTTAAACAAGAGGTTAGTTATTCCCTTATATGAATTAAGAAGCACATAAGAGTTGTCATGCACTTAAATTTTTCAGACAGCCACATAATTTTGTTAAATGCTCTGTCTATGTTATTACAGACTCACATGTATGGGGTATTTAGTTTTCTTAGATACTTATTTGTTTTTATACAAGTATTTATATATCTATAGATCATGTGTGAACATAAACTGTGCATTTTTTCTCTTCTATATTGTTTGCAAATATAAAATGCACCATCTTCATCTTATTGTATTTGCAACGAGATCATAACTTCTGAAAGAATTGGTTATTACATTATAAAATGCACCATCTTCATCTTATTGCATGTCATGTCCTTTTTTAAATATCTATAATAGTAAATGAAATTTGTCTAACCCTTTTCTTGGTACAACAAATGAGATCATTTTGCAATTATTACTTTAGTTTGCCTTCACGATAAACAACCATTATGCATTTTCTTTTAATATGTTATTGTTTATACTGACATAATAATCACACGCAGTTAAATTCATCTGTTCCATTAATAGTAAAAGTGTGTTATTTTCCACGTTAATATTGCCAAGCTTAAGTTTATTTTTGCGCGCATCACAAACTCATTCAATATCAGGAAGGAATTAAGAGATGAGTAGAGTCTCGAAAATCAAAGAACGTTTGCAAATACTTTGTAAGTTATATGACATGGGGTTTCTTTATTAGGTATCTTATACCCAAATAAAAACAAAGTAAGATATCTCTTAAAATATGCATTTTGTAATCATTTTTGTTGCCACGTAGTGCTATCATGATTCGTGCAATTCCAATGCTTTTATATTCAAAAGCCATTTTGTTTGTGCTCATATTATTCGAACATTATAGATGTTCTTTCACAAATGTAAGACTTGCCAATTATCATCTATCAGGTTAGATGCTAAATGGAATATAGAACTAAAACCCATCAATCAAAGAAAATTAACTGTAGAAAATAACTCTGCAAAACATTCAAACAAGGTGGTTAAAACAATAGTGGAGACTAAAGAGTACGTCTCTCTTTAATCCTCATGTAGCTCCACCGATGGTGGTGTAGTTATATCGGTTCCAAAGAAAACACACCAACTTATCAACTGAAGTACTTCCAACATTATTTTCAATGCATTTGCTCTTTTTTTACGCATTCAACTATCTTTGCTGAAGTTTATTAAAATCTTCATTTTAATGCTCATCGTGAATTATTACAAAATCAAATAAACTCACCTTGTAAATACGTTTTTTCCACACAAATATACATGTGTATGCACATTCCACATACATATATGCATATACATCCCTTTACAATTAGATGTGTGCATATGCATGCACGATGCCAAATATTACGTGAGTTCTTTGATGCACATGGGAAGGAATTTCATTGGATACAACTTCGTTTGCACATTTGGTCAAACAAAATTATTTTTGGACAAAATAATATTTTCCTGCTCAGCTAGATTGTTTACCCCCCCTCTAATAATTATTGTTCATTCTATTATATAGTAATAATTATAATAATAATAAGTTTATTATATTTGCAGATGGAAGCGTAAGGATGATTACCATGGGATTCAGATTTTATGAGCTGCCTTGGGACCACAACCTGGCATGGTAGTGCCTTAATAAATCATTAATGGGTATAATTTTCAATCATCTACATCGTTCTTATTTTAGGGGTGAAAATAAAATGTGATCTCAAACTAGAAATGAGGGCTGATATAAAAACTATATAGAGAATGTTATTTTGCGACTATAGTGGCTAGTTAACCAATGACTATTATCATGTTGTGCATCCATTTAATGGAGCCAGTAAGTGTTAAACATCGAGTCACATGCTATTCAAAAATATTGATATCTAAAAAAAAAAAATCCACCTGACATGCTTATATTGATGAATATTAAGATCATGCAAATCCTTCAAAATTACCTTCACATGCACGCGAAGAGTGCACGAGCTTCACATGCATGCAAAGTAAAATAATTTCTCCAAATTAGTGTAATAAGATCCTATTTAATATTTTACGTACGTTTTCCCATAATAACGTAAATTTTTGTTACATATATATTAAAAAATTTGAAGTAATTTTAATGCCACGTATATTGAAAGTGAACCAAATAACACTAATTTCACAAAGAATGATATAGGCAATTATAAGCGTTGTAACAACCCGTATTTTAATAACGTGTTATAACTATAAATCAAGGCAGAATTAAATTTTAAAATAAGAATCAAGGGAAATGGGCTAAGACATTACGTTCGTCTGAAAATTCTACTTGAAAACGAGTCCGAGTTTGCGAAGATCGGAGTCCGTATGACCAAGATATGGCTCTCCAAAGTTTCAGAATATCCCAGAGTTCAAAACAGTTCGAATTTCAAGTTCAAAATTCGAATTTCAAATCCAGACAGCTGGGCGGGAAAAATCCCGCCAGCACCCAGGTCGACTGGGCAGTCGACCCCCCCAGACCAAGTCGACTGGGCAGTCGACTTGGGTGTCGACCTGGTCACCTAGCCTGTTTTTGAGCTAGATGTATCTGGTCTCGTTGCTTGTCCAGATTCACTCTCTAAACACTATATAAACAGCCCCTGACATTAGACTTTCTATCACATTCTTGTCCGGCCATATGCTGCTAAAGTTCTGACTGGAAGATAGAGAACAAGGAGGCTATTCAGGTCTTTGTTAGTGCTACGTTGGTTTGGGGATTTGCTAGAGATTCTGCTTCTACTCTTTTTGCTTTCTCATTCTCTAGACTACGATCTGTAAGCTCTTTTTCACTCTTAGATTTAAACTGTAAATTTAACCTGAACACGATGTAAACTGAAATTATGCCTAAACATGATAACTAAGATGGATCTACTCTTGTATATCTTGGATCTATGACTATCACTTTTAAATCTGTTATTTTGAATCTAGTTTTGTACACCCCAAATCTATTCATCTTAAATGTTGACTTGTGGAATATTAGTATGAACTTGATTTGGATATATTCATGTTTAATCTAAAACCCCTTTACGATCTTTATCTTGCCATGCCTGTGATGTTGAAACTATTATTGGGGTACTATCTTATGTCAATCCTTTACCATGTCTATCACCATGTCTTGTCAAGTTGATGTTGAGCCCTATTTCATATGTCTGTAATGTTATAATCATCATGCTTAACTTGTGAACACCTTTGCCATTCTATGACTATCCTGTTAGTGTTATTCCCTATTTTGACATGTTGTATTAATGCGAATTCACGTACGTTGGGGATACGTTTTGGGTAGATTAGGAAAACTTGAAAATTGGCTATGGAATTGACATGATATGACATGAAAACTTGACATGAGAATAAGCTTGAAAACATGAATTTGGGACATGACAATTAGATAACTTGAAAATGGCCAACTCGAGGTTGGGTTGAATTTGCAACGTAAATCTGCCCGGAGCCGCCCGGCAAATCCAGTAGTTGCAAATAATAGGACCCAATGTGAGTAGTTGGTCATATAGCACTTTAAACCCGAGGTTAGACTAGGTTATTGTGTAAATCTTCCCGGAACCGCCCGGCACATCCAGTAACCGTAACCAAGTCTAATGTGAGAGGTTGGGATGCGTTAAGTGAATTAATGCCACATGGTAAGGTTAAGTCATGGACCCCTTGAATATACTTAACCAATTTGACACGTCGATTTGATAGGGTTAAGTCTTGAACTGCTTGTATATATACTTAACCAACTAGATACATGTTTGGATAGGGTTAAGTCATGACCTTTTTAATGACAATACTTAACCCATTAGAAATCCTAGCCACGTGGTCCCTTTCAGCAGTAACCCACTTAGAAGTATCACGATACCCTGGGGACTAGGCAGGGTGGGGCACGATTACTGGGCTGATTATAAGCGACCAAGAATAACGGCTGAGTAAGGTGCGCCAGTGTAGGTTCAGGCGGACTAGGGTCGTTCACTTAGTCCGGAGTTGAAAAAGTAGGCATGGGCACCCGTAGTACTACATTGTGCGTGCTTGAATTGTGTCAGTGGTTGACACCCTAGGACCTGATACACCCTAGGGTGGACCTAGCACATGTGACTACATTCCGCGATTGGGCCGTATAACACCGACACACGACGAGTAAAGCCGATCGATTAGGATGGATTGTTGGACCCCGTATTGGGTCATTTCATGTTATTGGGTTTAGGGATCATTTCTGGATTTATACTTGACATGGATTTGGACACTAGTACCGTTAGTGCAGTAAACCTTGTATATGCGATGCCACTCTTATCTTGTTACCTTTTATTATCATGCCAGTCCAGTTATTATCTTTATGTTTAATCTCAGTTTCTCATGTCCAGTTAACTTTATTAGTTTTTATGCTGATAGTCACTAAGGCTTACCAGTCTTTTTGACTGACCAGTTTTCTTCCACATCTTTTTCTTTCGTTTCCCCCCAGGTTCTCAGGGAGGAAACTCTAGCTCTTAGCTTGGACTTCGCTTGCTTTTCTGACAACTCATGTACGGTTTGGTCTTGAGCTATGCTATGGATGCACTCATGCTCTTCTTGGGGAATAATATTTTACTTATGTTGTTTTAAGTACTTTGCTTCTTTAGAACTTGATGAAATGAAATGATGACTTGGTATTTTGTTGTAAGTGGTTTTGACTCTATTTTCCACGTAATGAAATAAAGTTTTTTTCATCCGCTGCTTTATATACTCTATTTAGTTTATGTTCTGTCTTGTGTTATCTCTGTGTCTGTTTACTAGATAATACCCCTCCAAAACTAGTGCATTCCCTTAGAGAGTGACCCTAGCGGAGGTGGGGTGTTACATTTGGTATCAGAGCAGAAGGTTACCAGACTGGGCAAAAGTTTTAAAAACTTTCTGAAAATTATTTTCAAAACCATTTATAAAGAAGCATTTTTCAAGAAAAGTTCTATTTTTAAGAAAAGGCTATTCCCAAAAGCCATTAGCACTTTCCTTGTTTCTTCGTTTGAATCTTTTTCTTTTCGTTTTTCAGCATGGCCGATCTTAACCTTCCCGAGGGAGTACCCATACCCGGATGGTTCCGAAGGTACTTGGAAGCTAGGGCCAATGATGCGGGCCCGGCAGACATCCCTCCTCCTCCTCCTCCTCCTCCCGGCACCGCCTTCGCCAAAATATGCAAAGACTTTATAGGAATGGGCGGCAACAGCTTCCTTGGAACTGAGACCTTCGCTGAGGCACGAAACTGGTTAAAGGAGACTGAAGACCTGTTCGTTATCTTCGATATGGAGGATCATAGGAAAGTTCAGTTGGCAGCATGGTTGTTGAAAGAGGAAGCTGCATTTTGGTGGGAACTCACCAACGCTACCAGACCAATTGAGACTTGGGCAGACTTTAGAGAGAGGTTTGAGCTTAAATTCTTATCGTCAGCAGAAGCGAACCTTCAGATGGAGAGGTACCTGGCACTTAAGCAAGGGGACATGTCTGTTAGGGAGTACGTGAATAAGTTTAATCAGCTTGCTCGGTTTGGTTTGGACTTAGTCAATACGGCTGAGAAGAAGGCTCTACGATTTGCTCGAGGATTGAGCGAGCCACTCCACACTATGGCCAGGACTCATGTGCCCATTGGGGCGACCTTTGAAAGCTTGGTGAATATGGCCCTACTTCATGAGGAAGACAAGGGTGACAAAAAGGAGGTTAAGTCTAATGAGACTCAGAACAAGAAGGTTGACTTCAAGAAGGGAGGCAACAAGAATAACAAGGGCAACAACAACAATGCTAACAAGCCACTTGAGACGAGGAAGTGCAACTTTTGTGGTATCACGGGACATATAGATAAAGACTGTAGGAGGAAGAAAAGAAAGTTGGGTGAATGCTTTCACTGCGGGGATACTGGACACATCAGTAAGGATTGCCCTAAGAAGCAAGGACAGGGGCTAGGGCAGACACAGCGAGCAGGACCTTCTGGAGGGCAGTTGCAGGCTCTCAACACCACTCCAGCTCTTGACCGAGGTAGCAATATTTCTGTAGAAAGCCTTGTTTACTTTTCTGAATTTCCTGTTCGAACCTTATTTGAATCTGGCGCATCTCATACTTTTATCTCTTTTGAAATTGTTGAAAATCTGCACTTAAGTACTAGTCTAGTTGATGATCCCGTTAGTGTTTCAAACCCGATTGGGGGCTCCGCCCATTTATCTATGACTTGTGTTGATTTGAGGATTTCCATCTTAAGCGTGGAATTCACGTGTAATGCTTATGTTCTCGGATTCATGGGATATGGTTTAATTATGGGCATGGATTGGTTGTCCAATTATGGAGCCATCCTTGATTGTGAACGAAGGTTAGTGAGGCTCATGACATGCCTTGGTAATACCCTTGAACTTTCTTGTAACCCGAAGGGTCCGGTCATGTTATGTTATCTTGAATCTCTCTACTCGTCCGTCGACAATCTGCACTCCGTGAGAGTAGTCCGAGAATATCCAGATATCTTTGATGAGGTGAAAGGGTTACCCCTAAACACGAGATAGACTTCCGAATTTATCTGGTTGATAATGCCAAGCCTGTTTCATTGCCCGTTAGGCATATGGCCCCGCGAGAAAGAAGAGAGCTCAATAAGCAAGTCAAGGAGTTGCTCGAGAAAAATTTCATAAGGCGAAGCATTTCTGAATGGGGTGCTCCGGTGGTATTCGCTACTAAGGCGGATGGTTCGCTTCGTTTGTGCGTAGATTATCGTGAGTTAAACAAGCTGACGAAGAAGAACAGGCACCCACTACCAAGAATCGATGATCTTTTTGACCAGCTTGTGGGAGTATCTGTTTTCTCTCAACTCGATCTAGCCACAGGATTCCATTAACTTAGAGTGGCTGAGGATAGCATTGACAAAATTGCGTTTAGGACTCCAGATGGGTTCTTCGAATGGCTCGTCATGCCGTTTGGGTTAACGAATGCACCCGCGTACTTTGTAGACCTGATGAGTAGGGTGTTTCGGGAGTTCCTTAACAAGTTCGTGGTGGTTTTTGTGGACGATATTCTAATCTTCTCAAAGGATGAAGAAGAGCATGCTAGACACCTTAAGGAAGTCATGGATACGCTTAGAGCACACCAGTTAAAGGCTAAGTTCTCCAAATGCCATTTTTGGAGGGAGGAAGTTCGGTTTCTTGGGCACGTAGTTTCTAAGCAAGGTTTAGCCGTGGACCCCGCAAAGGTATTTGTGGTGCAAGACTGGAAAATTCCTAAGAATGCAACAGAGGTGAGAATCTTTCTCGGTTTGGCGGGCTTTTATAGGAAGTTCATTAAGGACTTCGCTAAGATTTCAGCCCCTCTTACTAAGTTAACGAAGAAAAATCTAGCGTTTGCATGAGACATAGAATGTGAGATTTCTTTCCAGAGACTCAAGAGAGCCCTCACCACAGCTCCAGTTTTAGCATTACCCGATGGAGGAAAAATGTTTACGGTGTACACAGATGCGTGCAGCACGGGATTAGGCGCTGTCCTAATGCAAGAAGGAAGAGTGATATGCTATGGGGGTAGACAACTTAAAGTTCATGAGAAGAACTATCCCACACATGACTTGGAGTTAGCCGCGATTGTTTTTGCACTTAAAGCTTGGCGCCATTATCTCCTAGGGGTGAGATTCGAGTTGTACACCGACCACAAATCGCTTAAGTATCTCTTTTCGCAAAAAGATTTGAATCTGAGACAGCAGCGGTGGATGGAATTCTTGGCCTCATATGACTTCGATATAACTTATACCCCTGGCAAGGGTAACGTGGTGGCAGATGCGCTAAATAGAAAAAGGTTGACTTTGAGCCCCTTATTTGTTGAAAGAAAAAATCTAGAGTTTATAGCGACCTTTGATTTTACGCATGCTGTTGAGTCATTGACTGGTACGTTAGCATCTCTTGAGCTGAGACCTACGCTTCTAGATCAAGTAGGGACTTCGCAGAAAGAAGACCCACAGATAGTCGAAATCATGGACAAATTAATCAGTGGTGAGACGTCAAGTCACCTTGGTAGGTAAGCCATTGATGACAAGGGATGGCTAAGGTGCGATGGAAGGCTATGTGTTCCACTAGTGGGAGACTTAGTAAATAAAGTTCTCAAAGAGGCGCATCACTCGAAGATGACTATACATCCCAGAGGGGATAAGATGTACAGAGGTATGAAACGCATTTTCTTTTGGGCTGGAATGAAAAAGGACGTGGCAGAATTCGTCTCAAAGTGCATGGTGTGCCAACAAGTCAAGGCCGAATCTAAGAAGCCCGGTGGGCTATTACATCCTTTGGAGGTCCCGCAATGGAAGTGGGAAAGTATCTCGATGGATTTCGTGGATGGATTGCCTAGGTCGAGGAAGGGGAATACTAGCATATGGGTCATTGTTGATAGACTCACGAAGAGTGCTCACTTCATTCTGGTGAAAAGCAAAAGGACTGCATCATGGCTAGCGTCTATTTACCTTCGAGAGATAGTACGGTTGCACGGGGTTCCTTCTAGCATAGTCAGTGACCGTGACCCAATTTTCACTAGCCAGTTTTGGAATAGTCTGCAAGAAGCAATGGGTACGCAACTTAATTTAAGTACAGCCTATCACCCTCAGACGGATGGACAGACCGAAAGGGTAAATAGAGTACTAGAGGATGTTTTGAGGCTATGCATTCTTGATTTTGGCGGTACTTGGGAAGACCATCTCCCTCTCGTGGAGTTTGCTTATAATAATAGCTACCAAGATAGCATAGGGATGGCACCGTTCGAAGCCCAGTATGGAAGACCGTGCAAGTCACCAACTTGTTGGTGGGAGACGACTGACAGACTTATACTTGGGCCCGACATGATACTAGACACTTCTGAGAAGGTGGAGTTGATACGAAGATGAATGAAAGCGGCCCAAGATAGACAATCTTATGCGGACAAGAGAAGGACAAACCTAGAATTCGAAGTCGGAGATATGGTTTTCATAAAAGTCTCTCCTTTGCGCAATGTGGTCATTTTGGAGCAATTGGAAAGCTAGCACCGAGATTCGTAGGACCGTTCCCTATCACCGAGAGGATTGGGCAGATGGCCTATAAGGTAGAGTTACCTGAGAGGCTGGCCGGAGTACACAATGTCTTTCACGTCTCGCGTCTTCGAACGTGCCTACATGAATCAGCTGAGGTGGTTGAGCCAAGCATCCTCGAAGGCGTAGAAGTGGAGAAAGAAGCAACGCTGAGGTGAGTTCCTATTCGTATCTTAGGGACAGAGATCAAGAAGCTAAGGAATCGCGAAGTCAAGCTAGTCAAAGTACAGTGGAGTGAAGCCCAAGAAGACGCAACTTGGGAAACCGAGGAGAAGATACGCGCGCTTTACCCATTTCTTTTTTAGGGTACTTTCTCGATCTCTTCTTCCTTTGAGCTTGTAAACCTTTCGTATCATGCTACCTATGTTTGTTTTGTTAATCTTGTCGTGAGAACCTTACAACCCTCTTTTTGGATGCAAACATGTAATTGAAACATGTTATGGTTGATGTTTGCAAATGGTTGCAAGTGTTTGCAAGTGATTTCTAGTGGATGCATGACACACATTAGGCACTAGATCGGCTCAGACACCTTTTCATGTTGCATTTGCATGGGTGCTTATACTTGTACATGGATGAACTTGTTATGCTATCACGTGGATGTTGCATATGGATGATGTTTGTGCACTCAGGTAGAAATTTTAAGTTATGTTAGGAATTTGCATACATGTTGGACTCATTACACTAACATATCTTGCATTAAGGAGGTTTACTGAATCAGTAATCGCCTGATCTTTTGCATTAGATAAGTACATATACACACACATACTGCATATATTCATACAGCATTAGAAATCCTTTTTAAGGACAGTGGTTGCTCGTGAATGATGTTGTGAGTAGATGGATGTGGATGGTAGGATGCATTCTTCCTAACTTAGAGATTTCGGGGACGAAATCCTTTAAGGAGGGGAGAATGTAACAACCCGTATTTTAATAACGTGTTATAACTATAAATCAAGGCAGAATTAAATTTTAAAATAAGAATCAAGGGAAACGGGCTACGCCATTACGTTCGTCTCGAAATTCTGCTCGAAAACGAGTCCGAGTTTGCGAAGATCGGAGTCCATATGACCAAGATATGGCTCTCCAAAGTTTCAGAATATCCCAGAGTTCAAAACAGTTCGAATTTCAAGTTCAAAATTCGAATTTCAAATCCAGACAGCTGGGCGGGAAAAATTCCGCCAGCACCCAGGTCGATTGGGGAGTCGACTGGGCAGTCGACCCCCCCAGACCAAGTCGACTGGCCAGTCGACTTGGGGGTCGACCTGGTCACCTAGCCTGTTTTTGAGCCAGATGTATCTAGTCTCGTTGCTTGTCCAGATTCACTCTCTAAACACTATATAAACAGCCCTTGACCCTAGACTTTCTATCACATTCTTGTCCGGCCATATGCTGCTAAAGTTCTAACTGGAAGATAGAGAACAAGGAGGCTATTCAGTACTTTGTTAGTGCTACGTTGGTTTGGGGATTTGCTAGAGATTCTGCTTCTACTCTTTTTGCTTTCTCATTCTCTAGACTACGATCTGTAAGCCCTTTTTCACTCTTAGATTTAAACTGTAAATTTAACCTGAACATGATGTAAACTGAAATTATGCCTAAACATGATAACTAAGATGGATCTACTCTTGTATATCTTGGATCTATGACTATCACTTTTAAATCTGTTATTTTGAATCTAGTTTTGTACACCCCAGATCTATTCATCTTAAATGTTGACTTGTGGAATATTAGTATGAACTTGATTTGGATATATTCATGTTTAATCTAAAACCCCTTTATGATCTTTATCTTGCCATGCCTGTGATGTTGAAACTATTATTGGGGTATTATCTTATGTCAATCCTTTACCATGTCTATCACCATGTCTTGTCAAGTTGATGTTGAGACCTTATTTCATATGCCTGTAATGTTATAATCATCATGCTTAACTTGTGAACACCTTTGCCATTCTATGACTATCCTGTTAGTGTTATTCCCTATTTTGACATGTTGTATTAATGCGAATTCACGTACGTTGGGGATACGTTTTGGGTAGATTAGGAAAACTTGAAAATTGGCTATGGAATTGACATGATATGACATGAAAACTTGACATGAGAATAAGCTTGAAAACATGAATTTTGGGACATGACAATTAGATAACTTGAAAATGGCCAACTCGAGGTTGGATTGAATTTGCAACGTAAATCTTCCCGGAACCGCCCGACAAATCCAGTAGTTGCAAATAATAGGACCCAATGTGAGTAGTTGGTCATATAGGACTTTAAACCCGAGGTTAGACTAGGTTATGGTGTAAATCTGCCCGGAACCGCCCGGCACATCCAGTAACCGTAACCAAGTCTAATGTGAGAGGTTGGGATGCGTTAAGTGAATTAATGCCACATGGTAAGGTTAAGTCATGGACCCCTTGAATATACTTAACCAATTTGACACGTCGATTTGATAGGGTTAAGTCTTGAACTGCTTGTATATATACTTAACCAACTAGATACATGTTTGGATAGGGCTAAGTCATGACCTTTTTAATGACAATACTTAACCCATTAGAAATCCTAGCCACGTGGTCCCTTTCAGCAGTAACCCACTTAGAAGTATCACGATACCCTGGGACTAGGCAGGGTGGGGCATGATTACTGGGCTGATTATAAGCGACCAAGAATAACGGCTGAGTAAGGTGCGCTAGTGTAGGTTCAGGCGGACTAGGGTCGTGCACTTAGTCCGGAGTTGAAAAAGTAGGCATAGGCACCCGTAGTACTACATTGTGCGTGCTTGAATTGTGTCAGTGGTTGACACCCTAGGACCTGATACACCCTAGGGTGGACCTAGCACATGTGACTACATTCCGCGATTGGGCCGTATAACACCGACACACGACGAGTAAAGCCGATCGATTAGGATGGATTGTTGGGCCCCGTATTGGGTCATTTCATGTTATTGGGTTTAGGGATCATTTCTAGATTTATACTTGACATGGATTTGGACACTAGTACCGTTAGTGCAGTAAACCTTGTATATGCGATGCCACTCTTATCTTGTTACCTTTTATTATCATGCCAGTCCAGTTATTATCTTTATGTTTAATCTCAGTTTCTCATGTCCTGTTAACTTTATTAGTTTTTATGCTGATAGTCACTAGGGCTTACCAGTCTTTTTGACTGACCCGTTTTCTTCCACCTCTTTTTCTTTCGTTTCCCCCTAGGTTCTCAGGGAGGAAACTCTAGCTCTTAGCTTGGACTTCGCTTGCTTTTCTGACAGCTCATGTACGGTTTGGTCTTGAGCTATGCTATGGCTGCACTCATGCTCTTCTTGGGGAATAATATTTTACTTATGTTGTTTTAAGTACTTTGCTTCTTTAGAACTTGATGAAATGAAATGACGACTTGGTATTTTGTTGTAAGTGGTTTTGACTCTATTTTCCACATAATGAAATAAAGTTTTTTTTATCCGCTGCTTTATATACTCTGTTTAGTTTATGTTCTGTCTTGTGTTATCTCTGTGTCTGTTTACTAGATAATACCCCTCCAAAACTAGTGCATTCCCTTAGAGAGTGACCCTAGCGGAGGTGGGGTGTTACAAGCGTGCTTCAATTATTAATTTTGATACTTTTCATAAAATTTTCAAATCTATTATGTTACCTAACAGACCAAAAAAATTCAGTAGGCTAATCGATGTGCTAAGAAAATATGATTTTTTTTTACTTCATCTTGATGCCTGCATACTTTCTTTTTTTCTTCTTGCTTCTTCTAAGTCCAATAGTTAATTCGTCAACTATCATAACTCTTACTGCACAAAGTTGTAAAAGCTTGCTTTATTACTATCTTCCATGGCTTGCTTTATATTTTTATTTAATTGATTTATCATACCTCACATCACTAATGCGCACATAGACTAATGAAAAGATAACAAATAGTGGAGATTAAGTCATGGAATAGGTTTCAAATTGATATTAGTGGAACCCAACTTATTATTGACGAGGCTAGGGAGTGGTGTTATATATTCCCTATGGCACCCAATTATACGTCATAAGCATGCCAGTGCGGAAGTCTGCTACCATGAAAAATTATTGCAACACGTCAAAAGCTGCAGGAGAAAATCACGTTAATGCTTTGGTGGAAGCCTCTAATGGCTACCTCTTAGATGTGCTATATGAGTTAGTTAAGCTAAAAAAGGGATTAAATTGCTAATATTTTTTTTATTTTGATAGAGCTGCATTTATTTATTGTGTAAATGTTGCTAATGGGTAGGTAAAGCAAAACAGTCTAAGAATATGAGAGAGTTGCTGATGCTTTGGTGGGACATTTCAACACATTTAGTTTGATGCCAGTGGTTGGATAGATGATTATCGACTGAGTAATTGTGATTAACCTATTTTAGGTATAAAACAGTTTTGTATGTGGACATGTGGATCAATGGTGGAAGATTGAATGTGTAAACCAGTAACCATGTTGTATTGTGAGGGTTGAATTGAAATATTTTTTAATGGTGCATTGAAATGCTTAACTATCTTATATTCTATATAAAAAAAATTATATGTTAGTGTGTATGGGGTTATTATGTTGAAATGCGGATGGTATTAAGTTTTAACACGTTAAATGTATTATATTTCATACATAATTATCTTATATTTCAGCATACTAAATTGTCTTCATAATAATTGTTCATCACCGCTAAGTATATAACTATCTTATGTTACATATATATGTTTGTGTTTGTATACACATGTTACATATACGTCATGTATAGAAGATGATCATGCCAATTTTTTATGTCTGTTATTTCAGATTTTGGTTAAAATTTTGCACCAAGTACAATGATTTACTTCCATTGTATCTAATTCCAGTGTAATAGAACAGGTAGAGGGATTTTTAAGTTACAAGGTAAAAAATGTAAGAAGTTTAAGTCTAAATGAGGTTAATTTATAGACTAATTAAAGTTAAGTTTAACTCATGTCTATAAGATACTTTTTTATTTCTATTCTACAATATCATGGATTATGTATAGTACATACAAATTCATAAATTTGTGTGATTCCTATGCATACGTGCAATGCACATGCCATATGTACTGGTATACATAAAATAAATTTACATATTAAATATTAAATTTTTGTTTCTGTTTAATACAATTCCAATATTTTCTCTAGTAGTAACTTATTTTTATGAACTCGACATAGTCGAATTCCAATCATAAATCCATATGAATTAATTTTAATTCAATTTACATTCTGAACATTGGAATAGATTTCATCGTTTCTTTTTGAAACTATTCTCAATTCCCCCTTTTTAAATTCACATTTGAATTTACATTCCCCAAATTATCTAATGATAATTTATTTCACTTCATTTATAAACATCGTTTATAAATAAACTGCTTGTTTATATTATTAAAGACAAGATAATTTTCCCTAGCCCATTAGAAATTCAAATTCTATTTTAGAAAAATAGATTTTCCCTTTTTAATCTCAAAATTCCTTTTCATAAGATTTTTATATATCAATATTTAGGGCCAATAATATTCAAACATCCAAAGCACTCAATTATCAATCACAGATTTTCTAACACATCATATATGATAATATATCTGAAAATAAACAATAATTAATTTAAAGGAATCTAGTTGGATCCCTCCAACCTGTTCTTTCTACATCCACATGCGTTAGCCAACATAAATAATACACATCCTGCTTCAAGGCAGGATATCGCGGTATAGAAGGGCATCCACTATAATGTATTATAGGGGCACATAGGGTTATCCGCTAATGGTACTACGGGAAACATCCAACCACCAATATATATATATATGTATATGGGAAATTCTATTTAGACACAAAATGTTGACACAAATTTAGACACAAGGAATTTCAACCACAAAATCTCCCCCTGAATTCCACCTCACACATAAAGATAAACAAATCCTACGGTTCAGATTTTGTGTTTCTAATTTTGTGTCTAACTTTGTGTCCCAATAGCCGCTCCCTATATATATATATATATATATATATATATATATATATAGCCACAACCACCAAGCCTAAATATAACTAATGTACACAAAAGCCACAAAAATATTTAAATGCATCCAAACAACCAACAAATAGCATATAACATTATATTAAATAAATATTCGTTTATAATAAACTATAAACGAATCTAGATAGAGTTTACTCACCGTTATTTTTAATTTGCCAAATATCTGCTCCAATTTTAAATTTATTGAATGACGTTCGATTTAAATTTAAAATTCATAGTTGGTTCCAATAATTCCCTAACCAATTCCATCGCAAGCTTAAGCCCTTACATATCCAATGAATTTCGTTTTTCTTCGAAACCATTATCGTATGG
Source organism: Allium sativum (assembly GCA_030737875.1). Lineage (NCBI taxonomy): Eukaryota > Viridiplantae > Streptophyta > Magnoliopsida > Asparagales > Amaryllidaceae > Allium > Allium sativum. The sequence continues at coordinate 713,998,111 of CM060922.1, forward strand.
AAGTGTTATTATTATTATTTTTAAGTTCGTATATACATATATAATAAACATTGTAAATTAATTTAAATAATTGAAATTTTACCTCACTACAATGTAAAACTACATTTCCTTGATTACTGGCATGCCTCCATGTTTCAGTACTGCTGCATCCATCTTACTCTAACAGTCCCCACAAAACTCTACCCAACGACTAACAGTTTCCATTCCCTACTCGACCTTCCACTCTATATATGTACCAAGCACCACGTCACTGGAAACTAGAGACGATGCCAGTACCATGGTCAACACCTCAAACCCACTATCACTGTACTCTACATTCCCAACTGCCTCAAGTCATCATCGCGACCCTCTTAAATTCGAACCAAACTTCGAATAATCCCAACGATGATACCCTTCCCAATTGTCATACGTCGTGCTTTATTTTGACTGTTGCTCACAGTCGATCGCTGCCAACTCGAATACCCTGATTTCGATTGCACCTAATTCATAATCCCGCAACCCTAAATCCAGACACACAGTACATCGCAGCCCTTGCAACTTGATCATCTCTGTGTCGGCTCTTCAGGAAACTCGCTATTTCATCTTGCGATTTCCAATTTGCAAGTGTTTTCGACATTGAGTCGAGCTCCAAGAAGCTCGTGGCTTTCGATTTCGAACTCGCGATTCTTTTTTTTTGTTATTATTATATGGTGGAATGATTTTGCGTTGAAAGGAAAATGGAGAGCTGCAGCTTTTTTTTCAGCTGAAGGAATGTACAGGAGAGAAATAAAATGGGAGAAAAGGGGTTTAATAACATTTAAATAGGGTGAACCAGAAGTACACAAACCATTAAATTCTTCTGCTTACTTTGGAACAAAGGAGGGGAACACATCGTACACGAATAGAAAGGAGAAGAAAGGAGAAGGTAGGTGTAGCCTGCGTTTTACATTAGTCAGGGTGAGTGGTGTACTTCAATACTAAGGGTAAAAGGAAATAATATACGTTGGCCCTAAATTAACTTGAACCGATGTGGATTTATTTAATTTAAATTATCACGTAATTTCGAACCCCTATTTGAGCGTAACAACCGGCATTTCTAGGGTAATACCACTATTCTGAACACATTAAAACATGTTTCGAAGCTTCAGTCGATCACATGGAGAAAATATCAATTTAAATCGATATAATATAAATTAAATTCAAAACAACTAAATTCCTTGATAATAATTTATTATTATTATTGTCGTTTATACTCAAATAAAATTTATATTGATCATTTGAATCGTTTCGATTCAGTTTTAACTTCGAATTCAGTTATTCATATTTTTGTATTACAATAATTCGATATACTCGAAATTAAATCATAATCGATTATTAAATCAATAACTCAATATAAAAATCCATTTATATTATCAAATCAACATTTAAAAACAATATTAAATGTTTAAAACTAATTGACCTAAAATCCGGGTCGCTACATTCTTCCCCCTTAAAAGAATTTCGTCCCCGAAATTACTAAGGTAGGAAAATGCTATAAACCCATTAACTATTCAAAATCCATTTACGTTGAGACTCAACTCTTCATATTTCAAAAAAAAAAAAATTCCCAAAAATCTTTTGGTTTTCACTCATATTATACACCATAAATGCTTACATTCATTTAATATGAATGATTTACAATCAATATATTCACATTCAATTCATATTCTATTTAGATGAATTCAAATTCATTCAAATTGATTATAACTAATTTATTCACTTCGATCCATTTGACTTGCTTTTATTTCAAATTCTTTTGAAATCACGTAAATATATTTATAATCATCTCAAATTACAAACATTTCAATTTCCAAACCAACTTGTTTTTCTTTTAATAAATTTCCATCAGAAACTTTTTTAAGGTAGCAATCCATCACTTAGAAATTGTAAATGAACATTGACGATGCTGCAGTCATCTTCAGAATTATTTCCCAGCGACTGAAGTGAGTTCAATGCTTTATCATTTCCAAAATCCATTCAAAACGGTTTTTATTCAAAAATCCTCCCAAGAACACAGCTATATTATTTTAATATACTTCAGAAAATATTTTCCAAACACCCAGGAATTAAATTCCAAGTTTGAATCATGTTTTAATTCATCTCATTTGTATATTTCATTCATACACAAATTCTATTTGGTTATATATAACCATTCCAATTTTATAATCTCACTGGATTATAGTAACAATCAACACATCCATATATTATAATAATTTCAGAAAATTGTTCATTTTATATCAAAATATAATTTTGGGTAAAATTATTTCATTTACCTACTTTAAAATAGTATTGTCACATTTCTCTGTTTAAGTGTTTAGAAACTCTTATCAATGTCGTAGCGTCCTATGATTCAAATAAAATTCATAAACCACTCAACAGACAAACCAACATAATATAAAACAATCTTTATATCAATTAACGAATACGCTTTCTCGTTTATACACACTCAACTCATTCGAGGGTACTTCCTACCCTATCTCTAATAAGTATACCCCACCAAAGACTAGGTGTTTGCTCAACCTAAGCTCTGATACCACTGTAACGAACCGACATTTTCTCGATCTTGATTATCGATACAAATATCATATCTACTAACCAAACACCAGAAATTACCGGATCGTTAACAGAAAGAAGTTAAAGGGTGAGAAATAGAAAGAAATATTAGAATAAAAGAAGAAGAACATAAATACAACAACATCAGAGTAACATGAACCTAATAGAGGAACGAATATAATATATATAACAACCTTTTGAATACAAAAATTTCTATGTACATATACACACCATCATCAGAGTACAATACAACACAACGGAAAATAAACGGTAAATATCTAACGATGAAGCCTCCTGCTCCAAGCTCCTCCATGTATCTGTAAATATCTGAACTATTTAACTGCCCATACAAATTTGGGCACTCAAGAGTTTAGGGTAAAACAAAACAAAATAAACTCTGGGTCAGTCATGGGACAGGTGTGAGTACACTCCAAACACCTAGCTTAACATTTAAAAGTCTTTTTAAAAGAAAGGAACATCGTAAGGCCGATCCACAAATAAACACGGATGGTTTTTACCTTAGGGTAAACCAAAGATTTCTTTAAAAACAATATTGTTCTGATATTATAATAGTATCTAAATCAAATACATAGAAATCTAGCACAACGCTTACATCTCACATTCCATATACATAATATACACAATCAAAATCGCAGGCACTTATTGGTAATGGATTTCCAACTATGACAAGGTATGGAACCACCTTCCGATAGTGTATCTCTAGAAAGTAATACACTGGGTTCAACAAGAACATCTTGCTACCCGGCCACAAATGACCGACCGCTCTTTTCGCTTGAGTGCATCGAATGTATATCACCAACGGTTGGGATCAGCAACCGTATTCCCTAAAGGGATAACATCGATGGATTAAAGAAGGAAATGAAATTTCTCTAGATATGTGATAATACATCTAATTGGGAGCTATCTACTTAGCCATGCTGCCTACCCGATTTTTGTCATTTCCCGGTTGTTGAGGCCTGAAGCTACGATTACTTATCTTTCATTGATAGCACAACCACTTTGAATGCCACATTGTCATATTCATTAATCATTAATTGATTTGCACAAATATATTCTGGATATTATTCTAAGGGTATAAATTCTCCCCCACCAGTAATATATTTGTGCAGACCAACATATGTGATCATTGGAAATACTCTGTCGAACATTCGCCTATACACATTCATTCTGGGACTGAATGAAATTGAAGGTACAAGTTCCATTAATCCATCTTCGAAAATTCCTTTCAATCTCCCAAGATTTAATTTTATAAATTCTCTTTCTTTCATATAAAATTACATTATACGTTTATTCGCTTATTAAATTCTATATATAATTGATAAGTTAACTTCTAGTTATCTAACTTTTGTTAAAATTTTCTATCTCCTTAAATTTCCGAATTATTTTGCTAGCGTCTCCTTTGTACGGGTCAATCGGTACAAATACAAATCGCCTCTTCGGTTCCTTTTCATTCAAAAAGAAAAAAAAGGCCAAGTGGCTTGCCAATTCGCGCATAAAAACTCATATTGAATTAAATATGTACCTCTTTGTCGGGCACTCAAATTTTAATCTTCCCACTTCATTCCATACCTATTTAACATATATATGTCAATTCCCAATTTATTCCTACCCAACCCAATCGTTTTTAACTCGCAAAGTGCATTCATTCTCTAACTATCTCTTTTGCCTATTTTACTTTTTCTTGTACATATCACGTTCATACATATTTTTAATTTTCTTATAAACCAATTGAATTCCATTTTCAATTCAAGTTTAATATTAGATTTCGAATATAAATCCACAAATCTCATTCACTTATCCAAAACGCAGTTTCGATTCAAAACTCCATTAACTAATGATTCTTTAAATTAGTTAATTCTAACCTGATTTTTGTCTCAAAAATCAATCCATTTACTTCCTTTGAGTTCATATTTATTTTATAACTCAGGTCCGGATTTTTATAATGAAAAATCCAAATTTTATTTGCTTAAAGCCCTTTTATTAATTTAAATAAATCGTTATGCTTTAATAACAAATATAGTACTGTTTTTTTTGGAATTTTATTTTCACATAACTTAAAATCTATAAGACGAAATCTAGATTTTTCTCTACCATTAGAAAACTATTATTCAGACGGTCCTGACGATTCCTTTTTAAAAGAATTCCGACTTAAATTGAGTTTTATATACTCAATTGAAGTTCGAAACTTCAAATTATGAACTACCACGCCACGACAAGTTTGTTTAAATTATATTTAAATAAAATGTTTAAACTTCGTTTATAAATAAATTTCATCTCCATTATAATTTAATACATATATATATATTAAACCAATTTTTCCAATTCAACTTAATATTTCTAATTATCCCTAATCGCCAATTATTTCGTAACTTAGTTATAACTTAATTTATAATTCAATCTTCTATACTGAATTCCAATTCCCTTTTAAATAAATTATTTTATAAAATCCGATATAACCGACTTCCAATTATAAATATATTGCATTTTCTCAATTCAATATTTTATTCTAAATTCTTGAATGCAATCTATCGTTCTCTTTTCAAAACGTTTTTCCAATCCCTTTTTAAATTTATACTTGAATTGAAAATTCTAAATTTATCTAATGATAAATTTCTCTCTTTATTTATAAACATCGTTTATAAATGTTCTTCCTTGTTTTATGTATACTAAAACAAGTTCCTATTTCAAAATCCATTTGAAGTTCTATACCAATTTGGAATAGTTTATTATTATAACATATATATATATGTAAAATCTATTTACGTATTAAATATTAAAATTCTCTTTATATTTAATACAATTCCAATATTTTCTCTAGTAGTTACTTATTTTTATGAACTCGGCGTAGTCAAATTCCAATCATAAATCCATATGAATTTATTTTAATTCAATTTACATTCTGAACATTGGAATAGTTTTCATTGTTTTTTTGAAACTATTTTAAATTCCCCTTTTATAAATTCACATTTGAATTTACATTCCCAAATTATCCAATGATAATTTATTTCACTTCATTTATAAACATAATTTATAAATGAACTGCTTGTTTATATTATTAAAAATAAGATCATTTCCCTAGACCATTCGAAATTAAAATTCTATTTTAGAAAAATAGATTTTTCCTTTTTAATCCCAAAATTTCTTTTCACGATATTTTTACATATCAATATTTATATATTTAAGCATCCAAAACACCCAATTATCAATCATAGGTTTTCTAACACATTATATATGAACATATATCCAAAAATAAACAATAATAAATTTTGAGGAATCCAGCTGGATCCCTTCAACCTGTTTTTGCTACATCCACAGACATTAGACAACATAAATAATACCCATCATGTTTCAAGGCAGGATATCGCGGTATAGAATGCCATCCACTATAATATATTGTGGGGGCGCATAGGGTCATCCGCTAATGGTACTACGGGCATCCACTAATGGTACTCCGGGAAACATTCAACCACATACACACACACACACACATATATATAATAGCCACAACCACCAAGCCTAAATATAAAAAATATATATAATATCCATAAAAATAATTAAGTGCATCCAAACAACCAACAAACATCATATAACATTATATTATATAAATATTCATTATAATAAATTATAAATGAACCCAAAGAGTGAGTTTACTCACCGTGATTTTTAATTTGCCGAATATCCGCTCCAATTTTAAATTTACAAACGGCGTTCGATTTAAATTTAAAATCCACAGTTGGTTCCACAAATTCCCAAACCAATTCAGTTGCAACCTTAAGTCCTTACATATCCAATGAATTTCGTTTTTCGTTGAAACTGTCATCGTATGGAAGTATTATTATTATTATTATTATTTTCAAGTTTGTATATATATAAAATAAACATTGTAAATTAGTTTAAACAATTGAAATTTTACCTCACTACAATGTAAAACTACTCCTTCCTTGATTACAGGCATGCCTCCCTATTCTTCAATACAAATGCATCCATCATACTCTACCAATCCCCACAAAACTCTACCCAATGCCTGACAGTTTCCATGCTCTACTCGACCTTCACTCCATATATGTACCAAATACCACGCCACTTGAAACTAGAGATGATGCCAGTACAATGGTCAACACCTCAAACCCACTGTCACCATACTCTACACTCCCAACTACCTCAAACCATCATCGCGACCCTCTTAAATTCGAACCAGACTTCAAACAATCCCAACGATCGATACCCCTTCCCAATCATGATACGCCGTGCCCTATTCTGATTGTTGCTCGAAGTCGATCGTTACCAACTCGAACAACCTGATTTCGATCGCACCCAATTCACAATCCCACAACCATAAATCGAGACATGCTGTACATCGCAGCCCTTGCAACACGATCGTCTTAGTGTTGGCTTTTCAGGAAACACGCTATTTCTTCTCGCAATTTCCAATTGGCAAGTGTTTTCAACATTGAGTCGAGTTCCAAGAAGCTCGTGGCTTTTGATTTCGAACTCGCGATTTTTTTATATTATACGATGGAATGAATTTGCGTTGAGAGGAAAATGGAGAGCTGTGGTTTTTGTTTCAGCTGAAGGAATAAATGAGAGAGAAATAAAATGAGAGAAAGGGGGTCTAATAGCATTTAAATAGAGGAGAACGGGGAACCAGAAGTACACAAACCATTAAATTCCTCTGATTATTTGGAACGAAGGAGGGGAACACATCGTAAACGAATAGAACGGAGAAGGTAGGTGTAGCATGCGTTTTACATTAGCTAGGGTGAGTGGTGTACTTCATTACTTAAGGTAGAAGGAAATAATATACGTTGACCTTAAATCAAATTGAACCGATGTAGATTTATTTAATTTAAATTATCACGTAATTTCAAACCCCTATTTGAGCGCAACAACCGGCATCCCTATGGTTATACCACTCTTATGAACACATTGGACCAGGTTTCAAAGCCTCATTCGATCGTATGGAGAAGATATCAATTTAAATCAATATTATAGATTAAATTCAAAATAAATAAATTCCTTGATAATAAATTATTATTATTGTTTATACTCAAATAAAATTTATATTGATCATCTGAATCGTTTCGATTTAGTTTTAAATTTGAATTCAGTTATTCTCATTTTCGTATTACGACAATTCGATATACTGAAATTAAATCATAATCGATTATTAAATTGATAACTCAATGTTAAATCCATTTATATTATCAAATCAACATTTAAAATAATATTAAATGCTTAAAACTAATCGACCAAAAATCCGGGTCGTTACACATTCTCCCCTACTTACAGGAGATCGTTCCTGAAATCTCCAAGTTAAGAAGAATGTTACTATCCTAACAACCATCTACTCATCCGTCGTCCACAGGCATCCATTGTCCTCAAGGATTTCTAACGCTTGTATGAATATATACAAAGGTGTTGTGTGTGTATGTCCTTATAGTAATGCTAAAATCAGGCGGTCGACTAATTCAGTTGACGTCCTTAATGCAATATATGTTTGTGCAATGAATCCAAAATGTATGAAAATAATCCTAGTATAACGTACAAACTCTATAAGTGTACACATTCATTCATCAAAATGCAACATCCATATGATGATTCACCCATTTCCATCCATAGAAAAAAATAAAAATGCACACATATCCATATGTAATATGCAAGTGATTAAGACGATCTAGCGCCTAGTGTGTGTATATGCATCCACGAGCAACCAATAGCAAACACTTGCATCCACTTGCAACCATCAATCATAACATGTTTCAAACACATGTTTTCAGCCATTGGATTTTATCTAAGGATCAAAAGGTTCAAACAATAGGACAAATATACTTAAATGATAGAAGCAAATGCAAAGTAAAAACTTGGAAAGGATTTCAAGAATATACTTTCAAAAAGAAAAGGATAAGAAGTGCGAACCATATCTTTGGGTTACAACGTTGCGTCTTCACGGTCTTATTCCCATTGTACCTTCACCAATTTGATTTCCTTGTTACGTAGCTTCTTGATTTCTGTTCCAAGGATATGAGTAGGAAATCTACTCACCGATTCTTCCTTCTCAACTTCCACGCCTTCAAGTGTGCTTGGCTTGTAATGTCCCGTATTTTATCGATATAATAATTAATTTATTTAATTATTTAAATAGTGATATATAGATTTAATTAGTTGTTTAATTAAATTATATGGAATATTTAATTAAAATAAACAGTAGAATAATATATTTAATTTCTGAAATAATCATAAATAGTGGAGTTCACAATACTATGTGAATTGGATCATTTATAATATATAACTCAGTTTGGAGTTGAATTATATTAACGAATATATTATATAAATGATAGTTGAACGTATAATTATATTATAATTATAATCGAGCTCGAAATGGCGCTGTAGTTCGTAATTTGGCGATTCGAACTTTAAACGAATATACAAAAGCCGTTTTAAATCGGATTTCCGTGAAACAAGAAACGTTCAGAGCTGGTGAAGTATATCTTTCTAATGGAAGAGAAAAATCAGGATTTCGTCAGGTAGATTTTGATTTATGTCCAAATCAAATTTTAGAAAAGTCGCTATGGAATTCATTTATAATTTATAATGGTATATATAAGGGATTTCATTTTAAATCGAATATCTATTTAATCGGGATTTGAAATATCGAGTTAGAAATTCATATAGGAATATTCTGGAGCTGTACGATATTCCACTGTGAATATATACGATAATATTTATTTTTAAATATTTAACTTAATTGTTTTTAAATATATTTATATATTTAAATTGGTTATTTAGAGATTTAAAAATATCCTGTTTTGCAAACGACCTCCATTTTCGACGAAACTAATTTTGTTAGATCCGTAATATTAAATTATTGTTAGATTCCAAGTTTCATGATTTTTGAAGTCAATGTGTGGCCGTACGGATTTTTAATGGGAAAAACAATCAGTATTTTGATGGTTAACAATACGCTGTGTAAGCAAACGGAGTTGGAATTCGACGAAACCAGTTTCGTTGGGTCAGTAATGTCAAACTGAAGGTGTATGTCCATTTTCGTGATTTTTGGATATTATACGTGATCATAGGAATTTTTAACAACATATACATTTAGCGATTGCTTAAAATAAATATAATATTGAATATAAAAATATTATAAAAATCCTATAAAAACACTTTAACTTTTCTAAACCTAGATTACTTCATTCGGTCAATTCTTTTTCCACCGTCATGAAAAAACACACAGCAGTTAAAAACCGAGAGCTTCAAAAATTCATATCAACTCAATCAAAATTCTATAAATCATTGGATAAATATATTTGTTATCAGTGAGTGTTGCTCTTCAATTTGGTATAAGATTTGAAGGGCTCGACTCTTGTTTTAGTTCGCTGAGAAATTCCAGCAAGTAATACGAGATGCTAGGGTTGGGTTTTGTAGATCATTGAAGCGGCGATAGATGAATTCATGATCGGTTTTGGTATGAGGAGATAGAATAGTATTCACGAGCAGAATTTGGGAAGGATCGTTGAAAAAAATGTCGCACATCTTCCTGAGTGTGTGAGGAGCAGCAAACGACGCATTCCATTGGAGCATATCGAGTTATGTGTCGTTGGTATTAATGTGTAGCGATTTCAATGGAGAAGAGCGTGGTGCTCTCGGTTTTTGATTTCAGGAAGTGTGTAAGGAGCGGTAGAAGTAGGAAGGGGCGGAAATGGCTGTCTGGAGTGCGAGGTACACAAGAGTGGTGAAGACAGGTAAAAGTTACGGGTCTGGTTTCCTTAGGACTAGATGGGCCATTTAAATTCAAGTGAGGCCCAATTATAAAAAATTAAACTAAGTTATTTTAATTCAAATTGGTATATAAACTTGTTAACACCATATCTCTCTCATACATCATCAGTTTTACAAACCGTTTGTCGCGTTGGGATCGTATGGATGGTGGCTCCACTATAGAACTGAATACGAGTGAATTTGAATCCATTACAATTTATAGCAAAATAAATTGTCGGTCTGAATCAACCGATGGTTATCGTTATTTAACGATGATCGTCCAATGTGAGTAAAACTCACCAACTCTATAAGTTCATATTTTTATAACATATATTTAAAACTGATAAATGTTGATTGATTGTTGTGTATTGACTGTTTATGTAATTGGTTGAAATTACAGATCTGGTTATATATACATAAATTGATTCTGTTTAGCAGAATATTTCATAGTGAAATGAAATTGATGTTAATTATATTGTTTAACATCTGTGGATGCAGGGAAACAGGTTGGAGGAATCAAACTGGATTCCTTAACATTTATTTTACTGTTTTTCATATATTGTAATATATGATGTGATATATAATCTGTGTTGATTACGTGCGTTCAATGATATCGATCATTGTTATTTGGGTATTATAAATACCGTAAGAAATACTGGAATGTAGAAAGGGGATTTTCAAAGTGTAGTTTGGAAATAAATTATTTATATAAAATAAATGGATTTTATATAAAAAAGGAAAAGGATTTTTTAAAAGAAAATAATTATAAAATCAACGGATATTATTAAAGGAAATATTTGTAAACCATTTACAAATAGAATTGAAAAGGAAGTATTTGTAAAACATTAACAAATAGGTTATAAATGGAAATATTTATTTATGAAATAGATAGTGTTATAAAAAGAAATATTTATTTAGAAAATAAATGGAATCATAAAGAAAATATTTATTTAGAAAATAAATAGATTATAAAAGGAAATACTTGAAAAATGAATAGAATTGTATAAAAACAGAATTTTACACGAGGAAGGTTTAGACCCGTGCTTCGCACATGGGCATAACAAAATATGAATTCAAAGTGAACATTTAAGAGAAATCTGTTTTAACAGATAAAGTAAGAAGATTAATTTATAAATAAGGTTTTATAAATTAACTAAAATATTTATCATTGGATAAATAGAATATAAAAGTCAGGACTTATATAAAGAAGTAAGAATCGATTTCAACATCGATATTTGAAAATGAATATGGACGAAGAGTAAATTGGATAGGGTTAACCAGTTAGAGTTAACCAATTAGAGTTAATCGGTTAGAGTTAACCAGTTAGAGTTAATCAGTTGGAGTTAACCAGTTATAGTTAATCAGTTAGAGTTAGCCAGTTAGAGTTAATCAGTTAGAGTTAACCAGTTAGAGTTAATCAGTTAGAGTTAACCAGTTATAGTTAATCAGTTAGAGTTAACCAGTTAGAGTTAATCACGTAGAGTTAATTAATTAGAGTTAATCCAATAGAGTTAATCAAATAGAGTTAATCGAATAAGAGTTAGTCGAATATTAGTTATTCGAATAGAGTTAATTGAATTAGAGTTAGTCGGATTAGAGTTATTCGAACATAGTTTATTCGAAGAAAGAGTTATCGAATAAGGTTATTCGAAGAAGAGAATTAATTGAATATAGTTATTCGAAGAGAGATTATCGAATATTAGTTATTCGAAAGGAGTAATCGAATATTAGTTATTCGAATAGAGTTAAAAGGAGTTAATCGAATATAGTTTATTCGAAAGAAGATTAATTGAATGTAAATCATTCGAAGAGAGTTAATCGAATGTAAATCATTCAAAGAGAGTTAATCGAATATAGTTATTCGAAGAGAGATTATCGAATATAGTTATTCGAAGAAAGAGTTATCGAATATAGTTTATTCGAAAAGGAGTTATCGAATAGAGATTATTCGAAAGAGAGTTATATGTTGGAATTCGATTATATCGAATTTGGGAAAGTACACTTTCCATTTTTAATCATGATTTAATGATTTCTTTATAAATTGTTTATTTAGTTATTTAGTTAAATTAAGGAATAAAAGTTATATTTTGAAGTTAGATATTTCAGAAGAAGGGATTATAACGCTATTGTTATAATCAAATGATTTCTGTTAAAGAAGTGGATTCGTAAATAGAATCCAAGAGTTACATAAGGAAGTTTGTTAAAGGTTTAAAAGGTGAACCTTGTCTGTTTCGAAGTTACAAATGTTGTTCAGTTAAGGTCTGAGAGGTAGTTATACCCCAACTTGATTGGTTTTGTTTTTAACTAAGGAACGGTTAAGGTTCGATAGTAAAGGTTGGTTAAGTGAAATTAGTTAATCGGGGTAATGGTTTGAGTGGCATAGCGATGTTTTATTTAAACATATGTTTATATCCAAGGAATGAGTTTTGGAAAGATTTTCCAAATATAATCAGAGATCTTTCAAATCATAGAAAATGAAATGTTGGATGGTAAAGAATACTGGAATGACAATGATACGTGAAAAAGAGATGGAAATGTTTTCCAATGATTAATAATGTATATTTTCTAAATTTAAAAAATAAGGAATGTTGAATATGTGGAAATAAGAAATAAATAAATTAATGAAATAAAGAGAAAATGTTGATTGATGATTGATCGGTAAGATTTCCATTTGGAAATACGACCGTTGTTTGCACACGTGTTTTTCTTTGATAGTTAACTCACCGACTATCGAAGTTTTTGACCCTTTTTCCGTTATCAATATGGAGAGACCGGGATTCATTATCTGAAAACCACTCTTTATGGGCGTTAGTGTTGCGATCAAATATGATGAAGATAATTGAAGACAGAGTTATGCAAGGGCTGTCCTGTTTACAGAATAGTGCCTTCGGTTTGTCCAGTCCCAGGACAACCTGTATGGAAGAATGTCTAACAGAGTATATTTAATGGATCACGTAATTTGATCTCTTCAAACGTATATATGTTTGGTGGCGGACAAATTCATTTCTCTTAGCTATATACCCGTTGTAATTTTTGGGAAATCAGTTTGTGATTTGGCGGGTATAACCAAGTGACATTCAAAGTGAATAAATGTGTGATCTGTCAGAGATAAGCGTGGTCTCTAGCCTCACAATCGGGAAATGACAAAAATCGGGCAGGCAGCATGGCTAAGTGGTTGGCTGCCAATTAGGGCGTATTTTCACCTATCTAGAGATACTCATTTCATTCTATAATCTATTGTCGATAATGTCCCATTCGGGAAATGGTTGCTGATCCCAACCGTTGGTGATATACATTTTATGCACTCAAGCGAAATGAGTGGTCGGTCATGTATGGCCGGGTTGCAAGATGTTCTTATTGAACCCAATGTATTCCTCTCTATAGGTACACTATCGGAAGGTGGCTCCATACCTTGTCATAGTTGGAGATCCATTACCCAATAAGTGCTCGCTGTTTTGATTGTATACTATATATGTGGTACGTGAGATGACAGCGTTCTGCAAGATGATTATTATATTGTGGTTGATAGACATTATTATAATATCAAAAGAGTTTTAATATAAAAGATCATTGTTTCTTTCAAATGATTTGAAAGTTAAAATCAAATTGATTTGGATTCTCATAAGGGAAAAACCCGTTCCGTTATACGGCGTGGTCTTATGAGATATCGTTAATTTTCCTAAACTGTTTTAAATTGTTTACTCATACCAGTCCCATGACTTACCCGGAGTTTATTTTGTTTTGTTTTCCCTAAACTCTTGGGTGTTCAAATTTGTACGAGCAGTCAAGTAGTCGGGATTTACAGATGCACTAGAAGGAGCTGGAGCATGAGGCTTCAGCAGCGTTTTTATAGTTATTGTTTATTTCTGCTATAATGTAAGTGTTGTACTCTGATAATGTTATTGTATACATATACTGATATTACTTCGAAGTTATGTATCTATTATATATTTTTTGTTTCGCTGTGAGATTCGTGTTTACTCTGATGTTGTATGTTCATCTTCTTCTTCTATTCTAAGTTTCTACCTTATCTATTATCACCCTTTGTTTTCTTTCTATTAGTTTTTTGGCTTCCAGTGCAATAAGGGTTGGACTTGTGTTATTTGGTCAGCTCAAATTCTACCGGAATTTTGGGACACCACAATTGGTATCAGAGCTTAAGGTTAAGTAATTACCTTGGCTCTGTGGCGTGATTCAGTAGAGATGGGGTTAGTAATACCCTAAAATGAGTTTAAGTGTATATATACGAGTGAACGTATTTGTTATTTGATATAAAAATGGTTTTATATTGTAGAGATTCATTGGTTGAGTTGTTTATGAGTTCTAGTCGATCAGTTTGATCCACTGTATTGGTAGGAGTTTCTATACCTCGAATACGATGGATCGACACGATATGTTTTGAATAGAGGGTAAATGAAAATAAGTTTACCCAAAGTATATTTTGATATAGGGAAGATATTTACATTGGAATTATAATATATTGGATATATTGGTTGTTATTATAAACGAGTAAGATTTTAAATTAAATGGTTATGTAAATAGCCAATCAGAATTCTTATAAGTGAAATATATGAAATCAGATGAATTAAATCTGAATTTAAATCAAAATTGAAATTTAAAACTCTGGGGGGTTGAATAAGTGTTGTAAATGGATTTGGATTAAATATAAGAGAATTTTAAAATCCTGGGAGATTTTAAATTGTTTAAAGCATTGCAAATGATATTTTGAATTGATTTCAAAATGGAAGTCTTTAGAAATGGTTTTGAAAGTGATATAGTATTGAAATCACTTCGATCGCTGGAAAATAAATTCCGATGTTGATCCGGACATCATCGGTATTCATTTTTGAGTTTCTAAGTGACGGATTACTACCAAAGATTTTGTTTTTGAATTTTTTGAGAAAAGCAAGTTGGTTTGAATTTCGAAAAGAAGTATTTGAATTTAGATAAAACTAAGTGGTTTAAAATTCCCAGAAGAGACTGTTTGGATTAAAAACAAATTGAATTAGAATTTATAAAAGAAAATATGAATTGAATTGAAACCAATTAACTGGTAAATTGAATTGGAATATAAGATATCAAGTGGAATCAGATTTTGAATTGTGATATATGAATCTGAAATGGTATTGGATTGGTGAGTTAGAGTTTGAAATCGAGAATGGAACTCGAATTTGAAATGGAATTTGACTTGGGTATAAGTGGATGATTAGTTTGAGGATAAAATTAATTGGAGTTTGATTGGGATGACATTGGTATATCCAGAGTTGATAGTAGATGGAAATGATACAATGATATGCCGGACAAAAAGGTACATGTTTCATTCAGTATGGGAATTATGAGCCTGTTTGGCAAGCCGCTTGGCCATTTGATTTTCTTTTGGGTTGGAGAAGGCCCAGAGAGGTGAGTTGGAGTTTGAGCTATTGACCAGTACAAAGGAGGTGCTGGCAAATTTTTCGAAAAGTTAAGGTGTTGGAAAATTTTCAGGATTTTTTTGAAAATTTTCATTGATATGAATTAATTAATATTTTAATTGAAATTGATTGGTTCAGTGAAACCATAGTTAAGAAGTAAACAAATTATTTTTAACCCAGTTAATAGAGTTTTGTTTTTTACCTTAGCAATTTCGAGGACGAAATTATTTTAAGGGGGGAAGAATGTAATGTCCCGTATTTTATCGATATAATAATTAATTTATTTAAATATCTAAATAGTGATATATAGATTTAAATAGTTGTTTAATTAAATTATATGGAATATTTAATTAAAATAAATAACAGAATAATATAGTTAATTTCTGAAATAATCAAAAATAGTGGAATTCACAATATTGTGTGAATTAGATCATTCATAATATATAATTCAGTTCGGAGTTGAATTATATTAACGAATATATTATATAAACGACAGTTGAACATATAATTATATTATAATTATAAACGAGCTCGAAATGGCGCTGCAGTTCGTAATTTGGCGATTCGAACTTTAAACGAATATATAGAAGCCGTTTTAAATCGGATTTCTGTGAAACAAGAAACGTTCGGAGCTGGTGAAGTATATCTTCCTGATGGAAGAAAAAAATAAGGATTTTATCGGGTAGATTTTGATTTATGTCCAAATCAAATTTTAGAAAAGTCGCTATGGAATTCATTTATAATTTATAACGATATATATAAGGAATTTCATTTTAAATCGAATATCGATTTAATCGGGATTTGAAATATCAAGTTAGAAATTCATATAGGAATATTCTGGAACTGTATGATATTCCACTATGAATATATATACGATAATATTTATTTCTAAATATTTAATTTAATTGTTTTTAAATATATTTATATATTTAAATTGGTTATTTAAAGCTTTAAATATAGCCAGTTTTGCAAACGACCTCCGTTTTCGAAGAAACTAATCTTGTTAGATCTGTAATATTAAATTATTGTTAGATTCCAAGTTTCGTGATTTTTGAAGTCAGTGTGTGGCCATACGGATTTTTTTAATGTGAAAAATAGTTAGTATTTTGACGATTAAAAATACGCTGTGTGAGCAAAAAGAGTCGGAATTCGTCGAAACCAGTTTCGTTGGGTCCGTAATGTCGAACTGAAGGTGTAAGTCCATTTTCGTGATTTTTGGATATTATATGTGATCATAGGAATTTTTAACAACATATACATTTAGCGGTTGCTTAAAAATAAATATAATATTGAATATAAAAATATTATAAAAATCCTATAAAAACACTTTAACTTTTCTAAACCTAGCTTACTTCATTCGGTCAATTCTTTTTTCGCCGTCATGGAAAAACACACAGCAGTTAAAAACTGTGAGCTTCAAAAATTCATATCAACTCAATCAAAATTCTATAAATCATTGGATAAATATATTTGTTATCAGTGAGTGCTGCTCTTCAATTTGGTATAAGATTTGAAGGGCTTGACGCTTGTTTTAGTTCGCTGAGAAATTCCAGCAAGTAATATGAGATGCTAGGGTTGGGTTTTGTAGATCATTGAAGCGGCGATAGATAAATTCATGATCGGTTTTGCTATGAGGAGATGGAATAGCACTCGCGAATAATTTGGGAAGGATCGTTGAAAAAAATGTCGCACATCTTCCTGAGTGCATGAGTAGTAGCGAACGACGCATTCCATTGGAGGATCTCGAGTAATGTGTTGTTGGCATAAATGTGTAGATATTTCAATGGAGAAGAGGGTGGTGCTCTCGGTTTTTTATTTCAGGAAGTGTGTAAGGAGCGGTAGAAGTAGGAAGGGGTGGAAATGGCTGTTTGGAGCGTGAGGTACACAAGAGTGGTGAAGAAAGGTAAAAGTTGCGGGTCTGGTTTCCTTAGGAGGAGATGGGCTGTTTAAATTCAAGTGAGGCCCAATTATAAAAAAATAAACAAAGTTATTTTAATTCAAATTGGTATATAAACTTGTTAACATCATATCTCTCTCATACATTGTAACGACCCGGATTTCGAGCGACTTTGGTTATCGACGTAAGCACGACGTCGATAACCAAACCGTCGAAAAATCCTGGTAATTAGTGAAAGAAATTAGAGGGTGAGGAAAGATAAGATAGAAACTTAGAATAGAAGAAGAAGAAGAACACAACATCAGAGTAACACGAATCTCACAGCGGAACGAATAACATATAATAGATAACATATCCTTGAAATAAATCATTATATGTGTACAATACATTATCAGAGTACAACACTTACAACACAGCCGAAATAACTATAGCTATATGATCCTGAAGCCTCCTGCTCCAGCTCTTCAAGTGTATCTGTAAAATCCCGACTACTTGACTGCCCGTACAAATTTAGGCACCCAAGAGTTTAGGGAAAACAACAATAATAAACTCCGGGTCAGTCATGGGACTGGTATGAGTAAAACAGTTTAAAAACAGTTGAACAAGTAAATGATATCTCATAAGACCACGCCGCATAACGGAACGGGTTTTTCCCTTATGAGAATCCAAAATATCTTTTATATCAAAAACCTTTTGATATTATAATAATGTCTATCAACCACAGTACATATATAATCATCTAGCAGAAACGCTTTCATCTCACGTTCTACATATATAGTATACAATCAAAACCGCAAGCACGTATTGGGTAATGGGTTTCCAACTATGACAAGGTATGGATCCACCTTTCGCTCGTGTACCTCTAGAGAGGAATACACTGGGTTCAACAAGAACATCTTGCAACCCGGCCACACATGACCGACCACTCATTTCGCTTGAGTGTATCGAATGTATATCACCAACAGTTGGGATCAACAACCGTTTCCCGAATGGGACAGCATCAACAATAGATTTTTAGAAATGAATGAAACTCTAGATCAAGTGATTATACACCCTACTTCGGTGCGACCGACTTAGCCATGCTGCCTGCCCGATTTCTGTCATTTACCGGATGATGAGGCTAGAAGCTACGCTTTATCATCACATCAGATTCACTTTGAATGTCACATCATCAAATCCATCCAATCACCGATTGATGTCCTCAACCATACATTATGTGTTAGCTAAGAGAAGTTTCCTTCTCCGCTTCCACTCTTGGTACAGTTGGAGAAATCAATATACGTGATCGTCTGGACATATTCTGTCAGACATCCGTCCATACAAGTTACCCAGGAACAGGATGAACCGAAGGCACTATTCTGTAAACAGGATAGCCCTTGCATAACTCCGTCTTCAATTTCTTTTGGCATATATGATTCGCAATGCTTATGCCAATACAGAGTGGTTCTTTGGATAATAATCCAACCGGTCTCTCCATATTAACAACGTTAAAATGGTCAAAACTTCGATAGTCTGTGATTTAACTATCGAATAAAAATAGGTGTGCAAACAATGATATTATTTCCAAATGGAAATTATATCGATCAAACATCATTCAACATTCATCTCTTTAGTTCATTAATTTACTTATCTCATGTTTCCCTACGTTCAATATTCCTTATTTTCCAAATTGGGAAAATATACGTTATTAACAATGGAAAACATTTCCATTTCTTGTTTTCTTCATTAGAAAACATTTCTGGTTTCTTCTTTGGAAAACATTTCCAAAGCTTCTTCACTGGACTTAGACAGATGTTTAAACAAACCATCGCGATGCCAATTCAAACCATTTCCTTTACTGTCGAACCTTAACTATTCCTTAGTTAAAACGAAGCCAATCAAGTTGGGGTAGAACTACCTCTCAGACCTTAACTGAACAACATTTCTAACTTTGAAATAGGCAAAGTTCACTTTATTCCTATTGACTCTTTTCACTTAACTCTATTCGATTAACCCTTATCAATTAACTCTATTGGACTAACACTATTCGATTAACTCTATTTGACTAACGCTGTTGATTTACTCATTTCGCTTAACTCCTTTCGAATAAACTATATTCGATAATTCCTTTTACTTTCTATTCGAATAACTATATTCGATTAACTCATTTGCTTTAACTCTAATCGATTAAACTAACATCGATTAGCTCCTTTGCTTTATCTCTAATCGATTAACTAACATCGATTAGCTCCTTTTACTTTATCTCTAATCGATTAACTAACATCGATTAGCTCCTTTTACTTTATCTCTAATCGATTAACTAACATCGATTAACTCCTTTTACTTTATCTCTAATCGATTAACTAACATCGATTAACTTCTTTTGATAAACTACGTTTTCCGTTACAACTATTTCCTTTTTATAACGTTTACTTACCGTTACAAATATATCTTATTTATAACTTCTATTTACCGTTACAAATATTTCCTATTTATAACTTCTATTTACCGTTACAAATATTTCCTATTTATAACTTCTATTTATTTTCTAAATAAATATCCCTTTTATAAAACCGTGTTCGTTTTATAAATATTTCCTTTTATAAAATCCTGTGATTTTATAAAATTCCTTTATTTCAATATACATTGAAATACTTCTTTTTTTTTTACATCCCAGGGTTTCTTATGATATTTAAAATATCGAATAACAATGATCAATATCATTCCAACACCCATAATCCATAATAGATTATATAACACATCATATATCACAATATATGAAAAACAGTAAAATAAATGTTGAGGAATCCAGTTGGATTCCTCCAACCCGTTTCCCTGCATCACAGATGTTAAACAATATAGATAACATCACTTTCAGTTCCATATGATATATTCTGTTAAACAGAATCAATATAGAAAATTTAACTAACTGACTAGCAGTTCAATCAAACAGTCAATACACAGTCAATCAGCCAATATCTAACAGTTCTAAAAATACAACATGAAATTATAAACTGTTCAGAGTTAGTGAGATTTACTCACAGTTGCGCGTTAATCGTTAAATAACGGTTTGCGTTATTTGATTCAGTCAGACAATTTATTTCGCCATAAATTGTAACTGTCTTCGATCCACTCCCGGTCAGTCTCATTGGATAGCTCTCGTCCATACAATCCTAACGAATCCTTTCGTTCGAAATTCTGATATCATGTGTAAAAGATATCGCATTAAAAAGATTGTATGTTATTTAAATAAAATTTAAACTTATATTTAATTAAATAATGGGCCTTGCCTATTGAATTCGGCCTACCACCATACTTACAAACCCACGTATGCTTCTTCACCACAAAAGAAAACGCCTCCTGTTATTTCCTTCCTCCCACTGCTCTTCTGAAACCGTCCCCATACTTCTTTTATTCCCTTTGTTTTTGTTCCATTAAGACCTTCACTTAAAATCTGACTCACGAAAATAGATCACTCGCAGCTTACATGAGCCGACCTATGTAAATGATATAACCCACTTCTCAGTACCCTATCTTCTCCACTCAAGTTTCGTGACATACTCCTTATATAAAACTCCATTTGTGGAATCTTTTCATGGCTCGTTCGAGGCCATCTCCCCGCGAAATCGACCAAACCCAACGCCGTTCTGCTTCCCTTTCTCCCCTCTTTCTCCCCATATAACCATACCCAATTCGATCTCCGTTCAAGCTGGCGGCTTCCAACCCCATTCACGCACACGTCCACTCCGTTGCAGACTTACGCCTCACCTCTCATTTGATTTAAAATAAATTCTTTTGAAGTATTTATTTCTCACGGTTTTTGGGTTCTTGAAAGTAAAAGAAGGAGAAGGGTACGGGTATTTATATACATGTGGAGTCTCAGGGATTAAGTAACGCATACGTGGGTACTTAGTGTCCAAGAACGTGGAGGGTTGTTTGTGAAAGAAATGGGTTTGCTGCTATGTGAAAATTCGTGGCTTCGAGTTCTCCAGGATCGAAATAACTGAGGTAGGCCAAAATGACGTGTTCCATATTTGACGCAGCAGTGTTTGCTTGGACTATGTGGAGGCATGCCTTTCGTATTTGAAAACGTGTATCATTCAACTCAACGAAATATTTCAAAGAAAGTAGGACTGAGGCATTTGTAAGCCAGACAGTAAAACGATGGTAAAGAAGAAATGAACTTAGACCTACTTAAACCCTTATAAATGTTTGGATCGCCATCGACAGATACAAACATACTGTTATGACGAGCAAGACGCAACGATTCCAAAAATATAATATTATCGGTAGATTAACTTATATTGTGAAACCCCAAAATGTTGATTACAGGGTGTCAAATACTCCAAATAAAAAGTTGCTTATTTAATTAATTAAAAATTACAGTAAAATTCTAAAAATTAAATAACCACTACTTCCCAAAAGAATCTTGTCTAAATTCATATCCGGTGTCTAGTTATATCGAATAAACCGTTACGGTCGATAAACGATTCCATAGCGACTATTCTGAAATTTGATTTGGACATATCTCAAAATCTACACGATGAAATCCCGATCTTTTTCTTCCGCTAGAAAGATATACTCCACCAGCTCCACACGTTTCTTGTTTCACAGAAATCCGATTTAAAACGAATCCTGTACATTCAGTTGAAGTTCGAATTGCCACTTTACGAACTGCAGCGCCATTTCGAGCTCTATTTTAAATTATATTATAATTATACATTCCACTGTCGACGATTGAATATATTCGTTATTCAAATTCAATTCCAAGCTGAATTAAATATCACAGATGATCCGGTTCACAACATATAGCCATTTCGGCCAATTCTAATTATTTCAGAATTAAATATATTATTTAATTATTATTTTAAATAAATATTCACTATTATTTAATTCCACGATCATTAAATTCACTAATCTACCATTTATATAATTAAATAAATTAATCATAATACCTCTGCCAATGCGGGTCATTACAATCTTCCCCACTTAAAATAATTTCGTCCTCGAAATTGCTAAAAGGTAGAGAACGACCCTATCGACTGGTTAGAACCTATTTGTTCACTTCTTATCTTCAGTTTCAACTGAACCAATTTAATTTCAATTAAAATATTAATTAATCCTTATCAACGAAAATTTTCAAAAATCCTGAAAATTTTCTAACACCTTAACTCTTCGAAATTTTTTGCCAGCACCTCCTCCGTACTGGTGAATCGGTCAAACTCCAACTCTCCTCTCTGGGCCATCTCCATCCCAAAAGAAAATCAAACAGCCAAACGGCTCATAAATCTTATATCCAATAGAAATATAAACTTGTACCTTTTGTCGGCATATCATTATATCCTTTCCACCTGTTATCAATTCCTCGGATACAAGGATCATTCCAATCAAATCCCCATCTACTTTTATCCACGACACAACCATTTGCTTATATCCTAAGTCGAATTTTATTTCAAATTCGAGTTCCATTCTCGATTTCAAACTCTTAACTTCCCAATCCAATTTTCATTTCAGATTCTTATCTCGACAATCCAATTTTATTCAAGAATAAATTTTTCCTGATATCGTTCTATTTCCATTCAGTTTTCACTTAACTGTTTTAATTCAATTTTAGCTTACTTCCGCAAACTTCTATTTAAATTTGTTCTTAATTCAAACAGTCCCTTCCTTGGAATTTTAAACAGTTTACTTTTTCAAAAATGAAATTTTCCTTTTTGAAATTCAACTGAGCCCATAATCAATATTCCATTAGTTAAATCACTTCTCTATTCCTTTATCAATATTTGTTAACCAAATATTTTCAATAACCATATTGGCCTTTTACGTTATTTGGAAAACATTTCCTAATATCGCCTTCCTTTATTTTCTAAACTTTAGAAAATATATGCTATTTATAATTGGAAACTATTACAATTACTTATCTCTTTTCCGATCTCGTTTATTTCTATACTTAGGAAATATTCTATTATTCTATTTCCAAGCTTACACTTATTTGGGTTAAAACGGATGTTGTGTAAAACATCGTTACGACAACTCAAATACTATATTCAACTAACTCTTATTCAACATTGATCTTTGAGCCTGAAATCTTAATATTTATTTGTTAATAATGAAATCAATCAAGTTGGGGTATAACTACCTCTCAGACCTTGACTGAATAACATTTATAACGTCAAAACAGATATTACTACTTACTCGAATAATCAATACCATGCAACTACTTATTCACTTTTAAACACGTATACACTTCCTCTTTCTATTCTTACTAGATTCTATTCTAGACTTCCTTTGATTTTACTATTCTATTTCTAAGTTCGTTTCCTTATCGACTTCTATATATATCGATACGTTGATTTCTAACTATCAAATTATCTTAAAAATATTCTAACTCCTTAAATTCCCGAAAAATTCGCCATAACCTCCTTTGTACTGGGAGCATCGGGAAATTTCCCCAAACTGCTACACAGGCCTTCTCCAACTCAAAAGAAAATCAAATAGCCAAGTGGCTAGCCGATACGGCACATAAAATCTCACATATGAGTTAAATACATACCTTTCGTCGAGCATTCTATCTATTTCACTTCTATACTATATTCCAAACCTGTCTCATGCATATCCATACATTTCTAATTCATTCCAACTTAATCCAATCGTTTTAACTTAGTTCGTTAAGTGATTTTCAAATTACTGGTTTTCCCATTTCACCTTCATATTTGAGTATAACATGTTCAAATATATTTTAACTTGCTTTTTAACTAATTTGAATCCAAATTTCAAATTTAAGTTCTATATTCGATTTCGAATATACATTTACAGATCCAATCCACCTTTCAAAGTTCAACTTCAAAACTCGATTAACTAATTCCTCTCGACTTAGTTAATTCTATTCAATTTCTATATTTGAATTTCGTTTCAATTTCCTTATTCAAATTCTATATTTGAATTTCATTTCAATTCTATTTGAATCTTCTATATTCAAATTTCATTTCACTTTCGACATTCAAATCCTATATTTGAATTCCTTTATATTTTCTATATTCAAATTCTATATTTGAATGCCATTTGAATTTCTATATTCAAACTCTATTGAATTATATATTCCAATTCCCATTTCAACTCTATTTGAATTCTATATTCAAATTTCATTATTACTCTATATGAATTCTATATTCAATTTTCCATTATTTAAATCTTCTTTATTCAAATCTCATTTGAATTTCTATATTCAAATTCTATATCACTTCCATTGAATTTCATATATTCAATTTCTATTTGAATTCTCTTTATTCAAATTCCCTTTGAATTTTCTATATTCAAATCCTATGTCTGAACTTCCTTTATTCAATTTCCCTTTCAACTTTCTTTATTTATTCTTTAAATAAGCCTCGATTTCAATTCCTTTTGAAATCGATATTTCTACCTTTGGAAAATAGGTTCCCCTTTCAATTTCACACTTGTATTTTATTTCTGAATTATCCAAATGATAATTCTCTTCACTTCATTTATAAACTTCGTTTATAAAAGAACTATTTATAAACTTCGTTTATAAGGGAACTTCTCGTTTTATTTCTTTTAAAACAAGTTAATATTTCAAATCTATTTCAAAATTCAAATTCTATATTTTAAATCCCATTTTGAAATTCAACACAACTTGTCTTTCCCAAAACAAATTCAAAACAGTATCTCTGGTAGTAATTCGTCACTTACAACTCGAAAATGAATACTGATGATGCAGCTGTCATCATCAGAATCTATTTTCCAGCGATCGAAGTGAGTTCAATACTATAAAACCATTTTTAACCTTTTCCACTTTGGAATTCATTTCAAAATATAATTCACACTGCTTGTAAAACAATTTAAAATCTCCCAGGATCTTAAATTTTCCTTATTCTTAATCCAAATCCATTTACAAACATTTATCCCATTCTCCAGAGGTTTAATTCAATTATTGGTTTAAATTTCAGATTTAACTCATCTGATCTCACGTATTTCACTTATATGAATTCTGATTTGTTATTTACATAACCATTTAATTTATAATCTTACTCGATTATAATAACAACCAATATATCCAATATATTCAAAATATACGTTGGGTAAACTATTTCGTTTACCCTCTTTTCGAAACATACCATGATGGTTCATCGTATACAAGTGTTTATCAACTCCTACCGATACAGTGGATCAAACTGATCGACCAGAACTCATAAACAACTCAACCAATGGATCTCCACAATATAAAACAAATTTTTATATCAATAACCAATACGTTCACTCGTATATATACACTCAGTCTCAGTCTAGGGTATTACTAACCCTATCTCTACCGAGTCACGCCACAGAGCCAAGTAATTCTTAACTTAAGCTCTGATACCAACTGTAACGACCCGGATTTCGAGCGACTTTGGTTATCGACGTAAGCACGACGTCGATAACCAAACCGTCGAAAAATCCTGGTAATTAGTGAAAGAAATTAGAGGGTGAGGAAAGATAAGATAGAAACTTAGAATAGAAGAAGAAGAAGAACACAACATCAGAGTAACACGAATCTCACAGCGGAACGAATAACATATAATAGATAACATATCCTTGAAATAAATCATTATATGTGTACAATACATTATCAGAGTACAACACTTACAACACAGCCGAAATAACTATAGCTATATGATCCTGAAGCCTCCTGCTCCAGCTCTTCAAGTGTATCTGTAAAATCCCGACTACTTGACTGCCCGTACAAATTTAGGCACCCAAGAGTTTAGGGAAAACAACAATAATAAACTCCGGGTCAGTCATGGGACTGGTATGAGTAAAACAGTTTAAAAACAGTTGAACAAGTAAATGATATCTCATAAGACCACGCCGCATAACGGAACGGGTTTTTCCCTTATGAGAATCCAAAATATCTTTTATATCAAAAACCTTTTGATATTATAATAATGTCTATCAACCACAGTACATATATAATCATCTAGCAGAAACGCTTTCATCTCACGTTCTACATATATAGTATACAATCAAAACCGCAAGCACGTATTGGGTAATGGGTTTCCAACTATGACAAGGTATGGATCCACCTTTCGCTCGTGTACCTCTAGAGAGGAATACACTGGGTTCAACAAGAACATCTTGCAACCCGGCCACACATGACCGACCACTCATTTCGCTTGAGTGTATCGAATGTATATCACCAACAGTTGGGATCAACAACCGTTTCCCGAATGGGACAGCATCAACAATAGATTTTTAGAAATGAATGAAACTCTAGATCAGGTGATTATACACCCTACTTCGGTGCGACCGACTTAGCCATGCTGCCTGCCCGATTTCTGTCATTTACCGGATGATGAGGCTAGAAGCTACGCTTTATCATCACATCAGATTCACTTTGAATGTCACATCATCAAATCCATCCAATCACCGATTGATGTCCTCAACCATACATTATGTGTTAGCTAAGAGAAGTTTCCTTCTCCGCTTCCACTCTTGGTACAGTTGGAGAAATCAATATACGTGATCGTCTGGACATATTCTGTCAGACATCCGTCCATACAAGTTACCCAGGAACAGGATGAACCGAAGGCACTATTCTGTAAACAGGATAGCCCTTGCATAACTCCGTCTTCAATTTCTTTTGGCATATATGATTCGCAATGCTTATGCCAATACAGAGTGGTTCTTTGGATAATAATCCAACCGGTCTCTCCATATTAACAACGTTAAAATGGTCAAAACTTCGATAGTCTGTGATTTAACTATCGAATAAAAATAGGTGTGCAAACAATGATATTATTTCCAAATGGAAATTATATCGATCAAACATCATTCAACATTCATCTCTTTAGTTCATTAATTTACTTATCTCATGTTTCCCTACGTTCAATATTCCTTATTTTCCAAATTGGGAAAATATACGTTATTAACAATGGAAAACATTTCCATTTCTTGTTTTCTTCATTAGAAAACATTTCTGGTTTCTTCTTTGGAAAACATTTCCAAAGCTTCTTCACTGGACTTAGACAGATGTTTAAACAAACCATCGCGATGCCAATTCAAACCATTTCCTTTACTGTCGAACCTTAACTATTCCTTAGTTAAAACGAAGCCAATCAAGTTGGGGTAGAACTACCTCTCAGACCTTAACTGAACAACATTTCTAACTTTGAAATAGGCAAAGTTCACTTTATTCCTATTGACTCTTTTCACTTAACTCTATTCGATTAACCCTTATCAATTAACTCTATTGGACTAACACTATTCGATTAACTCTATTTGACTAACGCTGTTGATTTACTCATTTCGCTTAACTCCTTTCGAATAAACTATATTCGATAATTCCTTTTACTTTCTATTCGAATAACTATATTCGATTAACTCATTTGCTTTAACTCTAATCGATTAAACTAACATCGATTAGCTCCTTTGCTTTATCTCTAATCGATTAACTAACATCGATTAGCTCCTTTTACTTTATCTCTAATCGATTAACTAACATCGATTAGCTCCTTTTACTTTATCTCTAATCGATTAACTAACATCGATTAACTCCTTTTACTTTATCTCTAATCGATTAACTAACATCGATTAACTTCTTTTGATAAACTACGTTTTCCGTTACAACTATTTCCTTTTTATAACGTTTACTTACCGTTACAAATATATCTTATTTATAACTTCTATTTACCGTTACAAATATTTCCTATTTATAACTTCTATTTACCGTTACAAATATTTCCTATTTATAACTTCTATTTATTTTCTAAATAAATATCCCTTTTATAAAACCGTGTTCGTTTTATAAATATTTCCTTTTATAAAATCCTGTGATTTTATAAAATTCCTTTATTTCAATATACATTGAAATACTTCTTTTTTTTTACATCCCAGGGTTTCTTATGATATTTAAAATATCGAATAACAATGATCAATATCATTCCAACACCCATAATCCATAATAGATTATATAACACATCATATATCACAATATATGAAAAACAGTAAAATAAATGTTGAGGAATCCAGTTGGATTCCTCCAACCCGTTTCCCTGCATCACAGATGTTAAACAATATAGATAACATCACTTTCAGTTCCATATGATATATTCTGTTAAACAGAATCAATATAGAAAATTTAACTAACTGACTAGCAGTTCAATCAAACAGTCAATACACAGTCAATCAGTCAATATCTAACAGTTCTAAAAATACAACATGAAATTATAAACTGTTCAGAGTTAGTGAGATTTACTCACAGTTGCGCGTTAATCGTTAAATAACGGTTTGCGTTATTTGATTCAGTCAGACAATTTATTTCGCCATAAATTGTAACTGTCTTCGATCCACTCCCGGTCAGTCTCATTGGATAGCTCTCGTCCATACAATCCTAACGAATCCTTTCGTTCGAAATTCTGATATCATGTGTAAAAGATATCGCATTAAAAAGATTGTATGTTATTTAAATAAAATTTAAACTTATATTTAATTAAATAATGGGCCTTGCCTATTGAATTCGGCCTACCACCATACTTACAAACCCACGTATGCTTCTTCACCACAAAAGAAAACGCCTCCTGTTATTTACTTCCTCCCACTGCTCTTCTGAAACCGTCCCCATACTTCTTTTATTCCCTTTGTTTTTGTTCCATTAGGACCTTCACTTAAAAACTGACTCACGAAAATAGATCACTCGCAGCTTACATGAGCCGACCTATGTAAATGATATAACCCACTTCTCAGTACCCTATCTTCTCCACTCAAGTTTCGTGACATACTCCTTATATAAAACTCCATTTGTGGAATCTTTTCATGGCTCGTTCGAGGCCATCTCCCCACGAAATCGACCAAACCCAACGCCGTTCTGCTTCCCTTTCTCCCCTCTTTCTCCCCATATAACCATACCCAATTCGATCTCCGTTCAAGATGGCGGCTTCCAACCCCATTCACGCACACGTCCACTCCGTTGTAGACTTACGCCTCACCTCTCATTTGATTTAAAATAAATTCTTTTGAAGTATTTATTTCTCACGGTTTTTGGGTTACTGAAAGTAAAAGAAGGAGAAGGGTACGGGTATTTATATACATGTGGAGTCTCAGGGATTAAGTAACGCATACGTGGGTACTTAGTGTCCAAGAACGTGGAGGGTTGTTTGTGAAAGAAATGGGTTTGCTGCTATGTGAAAATTCATGGCTTCGAGTTCTCCAGGATCGAAATAACTGAGGTAGGCCAAAATGACGTGTTCCATATTTGACGCAGCAGTGTTTGCTTGGACTATGTGGAGGCATGCCTTTCATATTTGAAAACGTGTATCATTCAACTCAACGAAATATTTCAAAGAAAGTAGGACTGAGGCGTTTATAAGCCAGACAGTAAAACGATGGTAAAGAAGAAATGAACTTAGACCTACTTAAACCCTTATAAATGTTTGGATCGCCATCGACAGATACAAACATACTGTTATGACGAGCAAGACGCAACGATTCCAAAAATATAATATTATCGGTAGATTAACTTATATTGTGAAACCCCAAAATGTTGATTACAGGGTGTCAAATACTCCAAATAAAAAGTTGCTTATTTAATTAATTAAAAATTACAGTAAAATTCTAAAAATTAAATAACCACTACTTCCCAAAAGAATCTTGTCTAAATTCATATCCGGTGTCTAGTTATATCGAATAAACCGTTACGGTCGATAAACGATTCCATAGCGACTATTCTGAAATTTGATTTGGACATATCTCAAAATCTACACGATGAAATCCCGATCTTTTTCTTCCGCTAGAAAGATATACTCCACCAGCTCCACACGTTTCTTGTTTCACAGAAATCCGATTTAAAACGAATCCTGTACATTCAGTTGAAGTTCGAATTGCCACTTTACGAACTGCAGCGCCATTTCGAGCTCTATTTTAAATTATATTATAATTATACATTCCACTGTCGACGATTGAATATATTCGTTATTCAAATTCAATTCCAAGCTGAATTAAATATCACAGATGATCCGGTTCACAACATATAGCCATTTCGGCCAATTCTAATTATTTCAGAATTAAATATATTATTTAATTATTATTTTAAATAAATATTCACTATTATTTAATTCCACGATCATTAAATTCACTAATCTACCATTTATATAATTAAATAAATTAATCATAATACCTCTGCCAATGCGGGTCATTACATACATCATCAGTTTTATAAACCATTTGTCGCGTTGGGATCATATGGATGGTGGCTCCACAATGGAACTGACTAGGAGTGAATTGGAATCCGTTACAATTTATAGAAAAATAAATTGTCGGTCTGAATCAACCGATGGTTATCGTTATTTAACGATGATCGTCCAATATGAGTAAAACTCACCAACTCTTTCAGTTCATATTTTTATAACGTATATTTAGAACTGATAAATGATGATTGATTGTTGTGTATTGACTATTTGGTTGAACTGCTAAGTAATTGATTGAAATTATAGATCTGGTTATATATATATATATATGTATATATAAATTGATTCTGTTTAGCAGAATATTTCATAGTGAAATGAAATTGATGTTAATTATATTATTTAACATCTGTGGATGCAGGGAAACAGGTCGGAGGACTCAAGCTGGATTCCTCAACATTTATTTTAATGTTTTTCATATATTGTAATATATGATGTGATATATAATCTGTGTTGATTACGTGTGTTCAATGATATCAATCATTGTTATTTGGGTATTTTAAATACCGTAAGAAATACTAGAATGTAGAAAAGGGGATTTTCAAATTGTAGTTTGGAAATAAATTATTTATATAAAATCAATGGATTTTATATATAAAAGAAAAATGATTTTTTTTAAAGAAAATAATTATAAAATCAACGGATATTATTAAAGGAAATAGTTGTAAACCATTTACAAATAGAATTGAAAAGGAAGTATTTGTAAAACATTAACAAATAGGTTATGAATGGAAATATTTATTTATGAAATAGACAGAGTTAAAAAAAGAAATATTTATTTAGAAAATAAATAAAATCATAAAGAAATTATATATTTAGAAAATAAATAGAGTATAAAAGGAAATACTTGAAAAATGAATAGAATTGTATAAAAAGAGAATTTTACACTTGGAAGGTTTAGACCCATGCTTCGCATATGGGTATAACAGAATATGAATTCAAAGTGAACATCTAAGAGAAATCTGTTTTAATAGATAAAGTAAGAAGATTAATTTATAAATAAGGTTTTATAAATTAAGTAAAATATTATCATTGGATAAATAGAATATATAAGTCAGGACTTATATAGAGAAGTAAGAATCGATTTCACAATCGATATTTGAAAATGAATATGGACGAAGAGTAAATTGGATAGGGTTAACCAGTTAGAGTTAACCAGTTAGAGTTAATCAGTTAGAGTTAACCAGTTAGAATTAATCAGTTAGAGCTAATCAGTTAGAGTTAACCAGTTAGAGTTAACCAGTTAGAGTTAATCAGTTAGAGTTAACCAGTTAGAGTTAACCAGTTAGAGTTAATTAATTAGAGTTCATCCAATAGAGTTAATCAAATAGAGTTAATCGAACAAGAGCTATTCGAATATTAGTTATTCGAATAGAGTTAATTGAATTAGAGTTAGTCGGATTAGAGTTATTTGAATATAGTTTATTTGAAGAAAGAGTTATCGAATAAGGTTATTCGAAGAAGAGAATTAATCGAATATAGTTATTCGAAGAGAGATTATCGAATATTAGTTATTCGAAAGGAGTAATCGAATATTAGTTATTCGAATAGAGTTAAAAGGAGTTATCGAATATTAGTTATTCGAAAAGAGTTAAAAGGAGTTAATCGAATATAGTTTATTCGAAAGGATATTAATCGAATGTAAATCATTCGAAGAGAGTTAATCGAATGTAAATCATTCGAAGAGAGTTAATCGAATATAGTTATTCAAAGAGAGATTATCGAATATAGTTATTCGAAGAAAGAGTTATCGAATATAGTATATTCGAAAAGGAGTTATCGAATAGAGATTATTCGAAAGAGAGTTATACGTTGGAATTCGATTATATCGAATTCGGGAAAGTACACTTTCCGTTTTTAATCAAGATTTAATGATTTCTTTATAAATTGTCTATTTAGTTAAATTAAGGAATAAAAATTATATTTTGAAGTTAGATATTTCAGAAGAAGGGATTATAATGCTATTGTTATAATCAAATGATTTCTGTAAAAGAAGTGGATCGTAAATAGAATCCGAGAGTTACGTAAGGAAGTTTGTTAAAGGTTTAAAAGGTGGACCTTGTCTGTTTCGAAGTTAGAAATTTTGTTCAGTTAAGGTCTGAGCGGTAGTTATACCCCAACCTGATTGGCTTCATTTTTAACTAAGGAATGGTTAAGGTTCGATAGTGAAGGTTGGTTAAGTGAAATCAGTTAACCAGGGTAATGGTTTGAGTGGCATAGCGATGTTTTATTTAAACATCTGTTTAAATCCAAGGAATGAGTTTTGGAAACATTTTCCAAATATAATCAGAGATCTTTTCAAATCACAGAAAATGAAATGTTGGATGGTAAAGAATACTGGAATGATAGTGATACGTGAAAAAGAGATGGAAATGTTTTCCAATGATTAATAACGTATATTTTCTAAATTTAGAAAATAAGGAATGTTGAATATATGGAAATATGAAATAAATAAATTAATGGAGTAAAGAGAAAATGTTGATTGATGATTGATCGGTAAGATTTCCAATTGGAAATACGACCGTTTTTGCACACGTGTTTTTCTTTGATAGTTAACTCACCGACTATCGAAATTTTTGACCCTTTTTCTGTTGTCAATACGGAGAGACCGGGATTAGATTCATTATCTGAAAACCACTCTGTATGGGCATTAGTATTGCAATCAAATATGATAAAGATAATTGAAGACGGAGTTATGCAAGGGTTGTCCTGTTTACAGAATAGTGCCATCGGTTTGTCCAGTCCCAGGACGACTTGTATGGAAGAATGACTGATAGAGTATATTTAATGGATCACGTAAGTTGATCTCTTCAAACGTATATACATTTGGTGGCGGAGGAATTCATTTCACTTAGCTATATACTCGTTGTATTTTGGGGGAAATCAATTTGTGATTTGGCGGGTATGACGATGTGACATTCAAAGTGAATAAATGTGTGATCTGTCAGAGATAAGCGTGGCCTCTAGCCTCACAACCAGGAAATGACACTGGAGATATTCATTTCATTCTATAATCTATTGTCGATGCTGTCCCATTCGGGAAACGGTTGCTGATCCCAACCGTTGGTGATATACACTCGATACACTCAAGCGAAATGAGTGGTCGGTCATGTGTGGTCGGGTTGCAACATGTTCTTGTTGAACCTAGTGTATTCCTCTCTAGAGGTACACTATTGGAAGGTGGTTCCATACCTTGTCATAGTTGGAAATCCATTACCCAATAAGTGCTCGCGGTACTATATATGTGGAACGTGAGATGAAAGCGTTCTGCAAGATGATTATTATATTGTGGTTGATAGACATTATTATAATATCAAAAGAGTTTTGATATAAAAGATCATTGTTTCTTTCAAAATGATTTGAAAGTTAAATCAAATTGATTTGGATTCTCACAAGGGAAAAACCCATTTCGTTATACGGCGTAGTCTTATGAGATATCATTATTTTTTCCAAACTATTTTAAATTGTTTACTTGTACAAGTCCCATGACTGACCCGGAGTTTATTTTGTTTTGTTTTCCCTAAACTCTTGGGTGCTCAAATTTGTACGAGCAGTCAAGTAGTCGGGATTTACATATTCACTAGAAGGAGATGGAGCAGGAGGCTTCATCAGCGTTTTTATAGCTATTGTTTATTTCCGTTGTGATATAAGTGTTATACTCTGATAATGTTACTGTATACATATACTGATTTTATTTCAAAGTTATGTATCTATTATATATTGTTCGTTCCGCCATGAGATTCGTGTTTACTCTGATGTTGTATGTTCTTCTTCTATTCTAAGTTTCTACCTTATCTATTCTCACCCTCTGTTTTCTTTCTATTAGTTTCCTGGCTTCCAGTGCAATGTGGGTTGGACTTGTGTTATTTTGTCAGCTCAAATTGTTCTGAAATTTCAGGACACTACATAGCTCCACTATCTCTATCGTATCATATAGACATTCCTCAAATGGGAAACGCGAAACACATCATGTATGCTCGCCAGTCTATCTGATAGCTTGATCCTATAGGCCATCTGACCTATCCTCCCCACTATAGGGAATAGCCCTACAAATCTCGGCGCCAACTTCCCTATAGCCAAAGAAAACTACATTTGTTAGCGGTGATTTTTTAATGAAGACCATATCTCCCACTTTGAATTCCAAATCGTTCCTCCTTTTATCAGCATAGGATTTCTGCTTGTCCCGAACTACTTTCATTCTTCGGCGGATAAGATCAATCTTCTTGGCAGTGTCCCAAATCATCTCGGGTCCAAGTATAAGTTTACCCGTAGACTACCACCATTAAGTCGACGATCTTCAAGGTAGTCCATATAATGCTTCGAAGGGTGCCATGCTTATGCTAGATTGGTAACTATTGTTGTAGGCGAACTCAACCAATGGGAGATGCTCCTCCCATGTCCCTCCAAAGTCTAGGATACACGGTCTTAAAAGATCCTCAAGAACACTAATCACCCTCTCAGTCTATCCATCTATCTGAGGGTGGTATGCCGTGCTCAAACGTAGCTATGTATCTAACGCCTCTTGTAAGCTCGTCCAAAACTCACTAGTAAAGTTGGGGTCGCTTACTATGCTGGAAGGTACCCCATGCAATCAAACTATCTCTCAAAGATACAATGATGTTAACCAAGCCATCGTCCTCTTACTCTTAACAAGAATAAAATGAGTGTTATTCGTAAGTCTGTCTACTATCACCTAAATGCTCATATTGCCATTCCTCAATGGGGCAATCCATCGATGGAATCCATAGAGACGCTCTCCCATTTCCATTGTGGGACGTCTAAGGGCTGAAGCAATCCACCAGGTTTCCTTTGTTCGGTCTTTACTTGCTAGCAAGTTAGGCATCGAGTTACAAATTCCGCCACATCCTTCTTCATGCCAGTCCAAAAGAAAACCTTCTTCATGTCTCAATACATTTTGTCGTCGACTGGATGGATAGTCATCCGAGAATGATGAGCTTCCTCAAGCACTACCTTTAGCAATTCCCTAATCTTGGGAACGCATAGCCTTCCATCTCGTCTTAGCCACCCTCTCTTGTCCACGATATATCTAGCAAGGTGATCAGAAGTCTCTACTCTATTATGTTTGTCCAAGTTGTCTGATATTTGTGGGTCCTCCCACTATGTAGATCCAATACGCTCCAATAGAGTAGGTCGCACCTCCAACGATGCTAACAATCCCAATGTGAAACCGGTAGATGGCTTAAAATCAAAGGTTGATATGTACTCCAAGCTCCGCCTTTCCACGAATAGAGGACTCCAAATCATCATCTGCCTACTCAATGTGTCCGCCACTACATTACCCTTGCCTGGGGTATAAGCTATCTCAAATTCGTAGGACACTAGGAACTCCATCCACCTTTGTTGCCTCAGGTTGAGATCCTTTTGTGAGAACAGGTATTTGAGCGACTTATGATCCATGTATAGCTCAAACCTCTATCCAAGTAGATGTTGTCGCCAAGACTTCAATGCAAACACTATTGCATCCAACTCTAGATCATGGTTAGGGTAGTTCTTCTCATGAACCCTCAACTGTCTACTACCCTTCCCTCTTGCATCAGAACGACACCAATCCCTGTGCCATAACATCTATGCAGGTCGTGAACATCTTGGTTCCGTCTAAGAGAGTCAGAATTGGGTTATTGTCAGAGATCTTTTCAAAAAGGCATCCTTGTAATCAATGCTCCATAAAAAGCCAAGTTCTTTTTCGTCAATCGGATGAGCGGGCTGAACCCTTGCAAAGTCCTTGATAAACTTTATATAATAGCCCACCAACCCTAGAAAAATTCTCACCTCTTTTGCATTCTTTGGAGTCCTCCAATCTTGAACTGCGACGACTTTAGCGGCGTTCACTTAAGACGACATGCCTTAGGAACCTTACTTCCTTTACTCAAAATAAAACTTAGAATTTTTTTCCTTGAGTTGATGTGATCTGAGAGTGCGTAGAACCTCTCCTAAGTGTTGGGCATGCTCCTCCTCATTCCTTGAGAAGATCAGAATGTCATCCAAAAAGACCACCACAAACTTATTCAGAAACTCCCTACTCATCAAGTTCACAAAATATATGGGTGCATTGGTTAGCCCAAAAGGCATAACCATCCACTCAAAGAAACCGTCTGGAGTTCTGAATGTAGTCTTATCAATGTTGTCTTCTGCCAAGCTGATGAAATCCCGTGGCCGAATCCATTTGCGAGAAAACCGATGCGCCTACTAGCCGATCAAATAGGTTGTCAATCATCGGAAGCGGATGTCTATTCTTCTTAGTGAGCTTATTCAACTCTCTATAATCCACGCATATACGAAGTGAACAATCTTCCTTAGTTGTAAAGAAGGCCGAAGCTCCCCACTCTGATATGCTTCACATAATAAAACCTTTCTCGAATATCTCCCCTACTTGCTTACTAAGCTCCCTCCTCTCTCTAGGAGCCATATGGCGCACTAGTAGAGCAACCGGCTTAACATTCTCTACCAAATAAACCCAGAAGTCTATCTCATGCCTTGGAGGTGTTGTATATAATGGTGCTGTATACACAATTATATGATTTTTGTTTGATGATAACAAACAAATATATTTTATTATAAATGTGTTTGCTATTGTACTATTTCATATATTCATCACAGATAGGAATATAATATTTATATTTAAACATAATACACTTGTACGGAAATTCAAATATTTACACAGAATTTTGTTTAAATATAATATTTTATTTCAATATTCAAACAGTACAGATTTTCAACTCCGTTATTTGTATATATTCACTGATATACATTTCAACAGATTCAATTTCATACACAGTTCCTCTCTACAACACTCACACTTTGTCTATACAATTTCATATTTATACAGACACTCACATATACAGTTTCTGACTTATACATTCATTGACACTACACATTGTCTTCTTATCTTCAGTCTTCTGTCTTCACAGCATCCTTCAGTCAGTCCAGTCTTCATACCTGTCATATACAGAAACACACATGCAGTATCTAGAACAGAAATAATATTCTAATTTCTAGCAAATATTGTTTTATTTTTTATTTGCCTTAGAATTTTGGTGTATTTCTCATCATTTTTCATGACTTGATCTGATATGTATATATTTCTAGTTCCCACTGATCTGCCTCAACACATTACACTGGTTTGCTAATCAGAACCAGTAACTGGTTCTGAACAGCCTCAACTCAGTGTAGCGGTTTACTGATAAAGTTTCATTCGGACAGTCACACGTATATACACACATGTATACACACACATACATGCATATATACATATATGTATACGTGAATGAAAATACATGTCAAACAACAAAAGTGAACTGCCAAAAGTAATCAAGGCTGCAAGGTTCATAGTTCAAGTAAATTTAAGCTTGTCCAGCTCAACAAGAATTGTCAAGCAACAATGGTGTATGGCTACTTTACAGAAATGGCTCAGCTCAAACTAAATGGTGACAAGTGACACGTGTGTGCAAATGACAAAACAATGTCAAGTCTTTTCAGCATGTAACAAGTCAGATTTCAAGTTCGAAGGCATTAACAATATGGTGATCAAATACAGCAACAAGGGTGGATGATACAGCATGTATAAGGTGCACTACACAGTTTTAAAGAAAGTGTCGAGCTATCAAACCAAATGAATTTATGAAACATACAAACTTCAATGTCAAGACACATGATGGCAACAGTATCGAACAACAATGAAAGCTAACAGCAAGCTAAAAAAAAGTCAAGAATGCATGGCACAACATATGTGGTGTATACACTATATTCAAATGAAGTGGCAAAGACATGGTACAGCAGTTTTCAAGTCAAACAACAAATGATACATACAAGTTCAAGTCCATACAAAAAAATAACAAAGTGTAGCTTTTGGCACAAACTAGTCGAGCAAGGGGATTCAAATGGGTAAGTGCACAATCAAGGTTTAATTTCAAATGGTCGAATTGCATGGCAAGAAACAAGTGAGCGCAAACTTAATGAAGTTCAAGTTCAGCAAGCACATAAATGAGTGCAGCAATATATGGGAACTAACCAAGCTAGCATGTGATATATAAGTGGACAAATTATCAGCAAGGAACCATTTAAGAATATCCAGGAATAGTTTTTTTATTTGCAAAGAGTTTAACAAATCATATTGTTTATTTCCAAAAATACATGCGACAAGTTTTTGGACAACACCATTCAAATTTCTTTCCAGAAATTTTAAACAAATATTTAGCAAAAATCTCAAATTCAAGTGCCAAAACAAACAAGTATTTCTCATGCAAAACAGTTCAGGGTGTTTTCAGAAATCATTCCAGAAATTACAATGTTTCTCAAGCATGGAAGTGAAGAATGTTTTTCAATCAATTCTATTTTGAATTTATAAAAGGAATGCTTTTAATGTCTGCAAAATCACAGTGTTCTTTTTTTTCCAGAAAAACCAATTCTTGAATCAATCTTGTGTGCAAATATGCAAAGGTGTTTATGGCATATATATTAGAGCCAAAACTGGAAATAAAATGTTGGACTTTTATTTTGCTTTCTAGTTGGCCAAGAACACAAGAATGTATTCATCAATCCATCAAAATATGGTTTGAAAACCGTGGAGACAAATCAGTAGGATACAAGCTAGCATGTGTTGAAAACAGTTTGATTTGGTTCCAAAAATTCGACAAGGGATTTTAAGGAATGGAATCAATGATCATTCAAGTATGTTATTTCAGAAAATCAAATACCCTGCAAATGGGAGTGTGCACAAATATATGTGGCAAGTATTCATGGACAAGCAACAATCTTTCAAGGCCGTTTTATTTTAAGTAAGGCATCAAATTTCAATTTCATTCGAGAATTTCAAAAGGGGAAACCGCAAATTATCAGCCAAGCCAATATGATGAAATCAGAGATGTAATAGGATTTCTATATCCTATAAATATAATCATAGGCAGATAGGAGACCGAAAATCAAAAGCACTAATTCGAGAATATAAAGAAAATTTAATCAAAATGTTACATGTTTTCGATCGCAAGCAGTGTGGATTGCCCAAATCAGATCGACCAAGACTGACAATGAATTCGAGCATTTAGAGAGCCATTTTCTTCAGCAAATCAATTGATCGATTTGGGGATTAAAGAGAAACCCTAGAAAATCATTCAGATCGCCGCCGCCATTATTTTTCCTAGTGCAAAGAGGGATCGGGCAATAACAAAATGGTGGAACCAATTTGAAGTGGACCAGCCCATCTCTATTTGGCCTAATTGAAGTGTTTTAAAGGGAAATTTAATTTTTTTAAATCAAGGGTTTTGGTTGTATTTTTACTTTTATTTGAAATCATCCGAATAGTTTCTAGTGTCTGTAAAATACTAGGAAATCCAGTTAGGGTTTAGCTGGCAGTTTACTAGAGTCTGTAAAAACTAGGGTTACATATTACAGGTATGTTATTTGGGAAAATCTGGTCGAGGGGATATCAGTTAGTCTAGTGTTTTGAGCGTAGGGCTAGTGCAGGAGCAGAGAGTGCGAGTTTACACTGTCTGTAAGCGGGATCTGTTATTAACTCCTAGTAGAAACCTTAGGAATCCAGTAGTAGGCAGGATTTTCCCGAAGCGGGTTTATCGTGTGTTATTTGCTTTTCGTATTTTTATTTCTGCTGCATTCTATGATCTGTGAATATTTTAATATCCCGTAATATTTAAACTCTACGATAATTTGTGATTAACCCTATTCACCCCCCTCTAGGGTTAATCTAGATCCAACAAGTGGTATAAGAGCAGGTATTTTTGTTTAACTCTAGAGTAATGGATCCTAGTTGTCAGCCCTTTTAGAGTCAATCCAGCCACATTCCAAACATTTTTGTAGGTACAGATTTTTTGAATTGGAAGTCCAAAATGAATCCTGTTTGACATCTGTTAATATTAAATATTGGGATGCTGTTAATAATGGAGGTAGTATAATAGATAGGAATATTAATGCTCGTGTTATGCATATTCTTTATTCTCATCTTAGTAATAATCAACTTGATCTTATCTCCCATTTTTTGACTGCGCAGAAAATCTGGAATACTCTCAACACGAAGTATGGACAAATTGACAACAACTGCTCAAAACCCCAGAAGGTTAACTTAGGTTCAGATCTGTGTCTAACAAGAGTTACTGATGAAGAATCAGATGATGATAGCGATGGACACTCAGTAGACAATGAAATAAGAAAATTTTCATTTGAAGATCTGGTTCACTTTTGTAATGATTTAACCAAGTCTGTTGAAAATTTCAAACTGAAAAATAAACTTCTAAAATCTGGAAATTCTGAGTTGACCTGTAAAAATAATTTGTTGAAATTTAAATTTGAAAACTCAAATTCCAAAAATTGTTTTGATTTGAAAAATGATTTAGCTTATCTCAATCAAAATCTTCAGAAACTTGAAAATGAAATTATTGTTTTGAAACAAAATAAGGATGAGCTAACTTGTAAGAACCATACTTTGCAAAAGGAGTTGGATGATATTAATTCCAAATATATATTTTTTGAAAAGGAGAATTTGATGAATGCAGAATCAATTTTGAATGAACTTGAAAAAGAAATTGAAAATTTCAAGATTTTAGAAATGGAAAAACAAAAACAATTTGATTCTGAGATTTTTGAAAGTAAATCCAAAACTAAGAAACTTCTAAATGAGAATAATTTTTTGAAATCAAAAAACCAAAATCTTGAGTTGAGTTTGAAGCGTTTTTCAACCAGTGAAAAA
Organism: Allium sativum; assembly: GCA_030737875.1. NCBI lineage: Eukaryota > Viridiplantae > Streptophyta > Magnoliopsida > Asparagales > Amaryllidaceae > Allium > Allium sativum. The sequence goes on from CM060922.1 coordinate 714,039,697, forward strand.
TCTTTGAACATGTTATTGAAAAATCATTTTTCTTCTGGAAATAGAAATGGTCTCGGTTTTGGGAAAACAAATGATTTTGAAAATCTGAACTCTTGTGATCTTAAATATCCCTCAAGCTATTTTGAAAAGAATTGTTTTGGAAATTTGAACTCTGATAAATTCAAAAGTTTTTTAAATCACAAACAAAATCAGAACTTGTTTTGTAACAAATCGTTTAAACAATCTTGGATCCCAAAAGAAAATAAAACAATCTTGTCTAAGTTCAAACAGATTTGGGTTCCTAAGGGTACAAAGGTAAATTCAGATGGTTTGTTATATAAGCAAGTTTGGGTGCATAAAGCTGTGAACAAAATTATGAGTGGTTTTATAAACTTTTTTAGACCACTCGATCCCATAAACTGTTAGAAACTGGAGGAGGCTGAGGAATTGCTTTGCTAAAAGGAAATTGAATTCAAGCTATTCCATATTTATGTATCAATTAGAGTTCCTTAGCCAAGATGGATTGAGTTAGAGATCATTTGCTTACATCGATTTCAGATATGATCTCTAGACTCATCTTTGTAAATATTTTTTCTGTTTATTTCTCCTTATACCTCTTCTTCTTTTCTTTTGTTTTTGATTTGTCGTTGCCATATGTTTTTTGTTTCTTTTTGGGCTTCATTAACTTCAAATTGCAGAATTCATATTTTTTTGTAAATTCGCTTCAATTTGAATAAAACTCTATTTTTTTAATCATTTCCAAATCTTAAGTTTAAATTTGTAAATATCTGCAATTGTTTTGAAGTTTATTTTCTGATTTCTGAATTCATAACAGTGTTGACGTATTCTTGTCATATCTTGAACACTTTGGTTTTGAATTCTAAATTTTTGAAGATCTGAATAATTAATGAAATTTCACACATCACTACTGTTTTGAGTTTTAACAAATTCCTTTTGGAAAAGCTTGAAATAATATACTCATTGCAGCACACCAATATTTATCAGTTGTGATACTTTCATAGATTAGATTGGCTTGGATCTTAAGTTATATCTTGAATCACAGTGATACATCTTGAATTTCATCCTTATTCATGACCATTATGTTGAAATTTGTTTGTTTGAAATCAGCTGAAATTCTTGATATTTTGAATCTCACACACTTCTTAAATTTGAAATTATCAACTTTGTGTGACTAATTCATTATATCTCAAAACTTGAAATTGATTCAAGTGATTTCAAATAAATTATTTTTAAAAATTTTAGATCATGAATTTCTCTCAATCTTGATGTAAATGATCTGAAATTACTCTTGTACTTGTCAGAAATACTTGTGAAAATTTCTCTGAAAATATGATCTTAAAATTCACTGTTATTACATGATTATTTGATTTGAATATCTGTTCATTTAAAATCATTTGAATTGTCGATTTATTGAATCACATACATATCTTGAATCTGAAATTTATAATTTGGTGTGACTGATTCATTGAATCTTGATATTTTCATATTCCATCAAATGATTTAAAATAAACGGTATTTTTAATCTTGGATCATGAATCATCTTATGTGACTGTCATCTTAACAAGTATGATTTGAAATTATTTTCTGTGTTGCTCTGATACTGTGTAATGACCCGCATTTTTAGCTGTTGAATAATTAATTAATTTAATTATTAAATATCGTTTTGGCGATATCGATAACCTGAATTAAATAAAAATGAATATTTAATTAATAATTATAATATAATAATATATTATAATGTCAAAATAGTCAGAAATAGTTGAATGGTCAATATTGTCTGAATTGGATAGTGTAAGAGATTTGGTAGCGTTTAGATTTGAAATATAATAACGAATATATTTAATCGACGACAGTTGAACGTATAGTTTATAATATATTTATAAACGAGCTCGAAATGGCGCGGCAGTTCGCTATTTGGCGATTTGAACTTCAACTGAATGCACAGGGTCCGTTTTAAGTCGGATTTCTGTGAAACAAGAACCGTTAGGACCAATTAGATAATAGTTTTCTAATGAAAGAGAAAAATCAGGATTTCGTCGTGTAGATTTTGAGATATGTCCAAATCAAATTTTAAAATAGTCGCTATAGAATCGTTTATCGACCGTATCGGATTATTCGATATAACTAGAGATCGGGTGGAAATTTAGACAAGGTTCTTTTGGGAAATAGTGATAATTTAATTTTTAGAATTTTACTGTAATTTTTAATTAATTTAATAAGCGACTTTTTATTTGAAGTATTTCGCACCCTGAAATCAAGATTTTGAAGTTTCAAAATATGAGTCCACCTACCGGTATTATTATATTTCTGGGATCGTGACACCTCGCTGGACACGACCGTAATCTTATTTCTGTCCATAGCAGCTCGGACATGAACACAATTTCACGTAAAGCGGTACGCTTAAGTTGTAAAACATGTAATATATTAACACATATTGTTCGAAGACGTGTTGCTCGAGGGCTTGAATGAGTGAGTTCGGCATGGCCATAACAAAGCGTACGACATATATACCGTCGTACTACCAATGACAACTAAGGCCAACCCACCAAAGACAATGCAGCACCTACCCTAAGTTACAAGAGCCACATACCTCACCAATGGACCATGTTCCTCCACGTATACATAATGATGTATTAGAAGCTACTATAAATAATCTTACACTCTTATAACCTAATCCCTCATTCACAAATTTCCGCCGCATTCTTCCTCCTTTCAGCAAAAGAAATCGGCAAAACAAAATTCAAAATTAAATCAAAAGAAAAAGGGTAAAAATCCAAAGCAAGTATCTTTGTATTAGTGGGATCGTTCTCTTCATCCTAACGCCGGTTTTATCATGCTCGATGGAGTCGATGCCGAGTTTGAAAGTGAAGATTGTCGTCTTGACAGCGGAAAGAGGGTCCGCAAGTTTAGCAGGGAGCAGATTTCGAAGTGGGTTTGAGGACGTATTGCAACGTCGAACTGCACGGGATTTCTGGTGGTGCATGAGTGGCCTGAGGCGCACCATTTGGCCTCGGTTGAGGAGCATCCGGTCATCACTGGAGAGGCGCAACATTTGTTGAAGTGGATCTCCTGCGTGAGTACTAGATTTGAACAAGCAGGTATTACTCTCGCATGTTTTGGGGCTGAGGAATATTATAAAAAGGAATGGAGCGGACATATGAAATGGTAAGAGTGGAGAAGGACTTGAAAGAAAAATGGAAATTGCTGTGAAGGGGGAGAAGAGAAGGAAGTTTGAGTGGTAGTTGGAATGGTGTTCACTGAGTGCAAGGGGGTTTAACGCTAGTGCAGGTTGGCTTGTTTTCATAGGGGACAAGCGATTTTGGAAATACAGTAAAGGCGTGGTTCATTTGATGTTAGAGGATGAAGACACTACGTGGACCGGTTACAGAGAATTGGGCTGATGTTTGAATTGAAAGCAAACCCAAATATATATTTTTATATTTGGTAACTGGCGAATTCATTAAAGAACGCACACAGGAGAAGGTTCATAGCTGTTGAAGAGAGGAAGCTGGTGATGGTTAACTGTTTTGGACGGTTATGCCATTTGTTGGATATTTTATTTTTATTTCGTGAAATAGGGAGAACATGTAGTCATGTAGGACTATGGCGCATGAGTTGAACACGTGAAGGAGCTGATGTGTTTGGATGGTTAGGCATTGGGTTCCGGTACATTTGGCTTGAAAGCATTGGGGAATTTAGAGTCGTCTGTCATGATGGAATCGTATGGTCGCACGCTTGAACGGGTCTGGAGCTTATCAGAAGATTTTGACGAAATGAAACATCTGATCCGAATCAAGAACCGTTAATCGTTATTTAACGATAACGGACGAATGTGAGTAAAACTCACTAACTCTCCTCAATTTATATTTTAATATAAATTGTACTTTATTTTGTTGACTGCTGTATATTGATCGTTAAACTGGACTGTTAAATAGATTTGATTGAAAACGTAGTTATAGTTAATCTATGTACTGTTAATCAAATATGGTTCTGTACAGCAGGATATTTCATTTCAAAATGAAATATGATATATATTATACTGTGTAACATCTGTGGATGCAGGGAGACAGGTTGGAGGAATCCGACTGGATTCCTCAACAATTATTTTACTGTTTTCATATATTGTGTTATATAATCTGTTCTGAATTATGTGTGTTAGAACGATATTGATCATCGTTGTTTGATATTTTAAATATCATAAGAAAACCCTAGGATGTTATAAAAAGGTATATTTCAATGTATATTGAAATAAAATGAATTTTATAAAATCACAGGATTTTATAAAAGGAAATTATTTATAAAACGAACACGGTTTTATAAAAGGAAAGTATTTATAAAACGAATAGAGTTTTATAAAAGGAAAAAAATGTTGATAAAACAAATAGAGTTTTATAAAAGGGATATTTATTTAGAAAATAAATAGAAATAAGGAATAGTTATTTAGAAGATAAATAAACAGTTGTAAATAGGAACATTTGTAACGGTAAATAGAAGTTGTAAATAGGAACATTTGTAACGGTAAATAGAAGTTGTAAATAGGAATATTTGTAACGGTAAATAGAAGGGTAAATAAGGAAATAGTTGTAACGGAAAATAAACGTTATAAAAAGGAAATTGATGAGATATAAAAGAGATAATCGAAATAGAGTAATTGAATATTAGTCATTCAATTAGAAATAACCTGAATTGAGTTAGTCTAATATTAGCTAATCGAATTTAGTAACCGAATACAAGTTAATCAAAAGAAGTTTATCGAATTTAGTTATTCGATAGAGTTAAATCACTAGAGTAAATCGACTATAGTATTCGAATAAGAGTAAATCAAATAGAATTTAACAATATTAGAAACTGACTAGAGATTGGTAAGTTGAATAGTTCTCTGAGTGTTGATCTGATGTTGGTTTCGGCCTTCGGGGTTTATACTTAGAGAATTGTTCTCTTACTAGTTTACAGTTAGGGACTAATAGTTGTGGAATGATAGTGATGCGTAAATGAGGATTGGAAATGTTTTCCAATGTTGAAAACATATATTTTCTAATTTTAGAAAATAAGGAAATATGAATATATATATATATATATGATTGATGATTGGATCGATAATTCCATTTGGAATTAAGATCGTTGTTTGTACACCGACATATTTTCATTTGATAGTTAAATCACAGACTATCGAAGTTTTGACCATTTTTCGTTGTTAATATGGAGAGACCGGTTGGATTATTATCCGAAGAACCACTCCGTATCGACATAAGCGTTGTGATCAAATACGATGAAGAAATTAAAGACGGAGTAAAGTGCAAGGGTTGTCCTGTTTACAGAATAGTGCCTTCGGTTTCGTTCAATCCCAGAACGAACGTAAATGGACGAATGTCTGACAGAATAGTTCCAATGATCGGAAGAGTTGGACTGTACAAATATATATGGTGGCCAACGGATTTATTCCCTTCGCATAATATCCAGAATCTATTGGTGCAGATCCAACTAATGATTAACGGATCTGATAATGTGGCATTCAAAGTGATCGTGTTATCAATGAATGGAAAGTAAGCGTAGTTTCTAGCCTCACATCCGGTAAATGACAAAAATCGGGCAGGCAGCATGGCTAAGTCGGTCGCACCGAAGTAGGGTGTATAATCACCTATCTAGAGAATATTCATTTGCTTCTTTAATCTATCAATGCTGTCCCCTATATATACGGGAAACGGTTGCTGATCCCAACCGTTGGTGATGTACATTCGATACACTCAAGCGAAATGAGTGGTCGGTCATGTGTGGCTGAGTTACAAGATGTTCTTGTTGAACTCCAGTGTATCATTCCTAGAGTACACTGATCGAAAGGTGATTCCATACCTTGTCATAGTTGGAAACCCAATCATCCAATACGCACCTGCGGTTTTGATTGTATACTATATATGTAGAACGTGAGATGCAAGCGTTTCTACTAGACTGATATCTATTTGTATTTAGACATTATCATAATATCAGAATGATATTGCTTTTCAAAGATGTTTGGATTCTCATAAGGGAAAAACCCGTTCCGTATTCACGACGTGGTCTTATGAGATATCATATACCTGTTTTAAATGATTTGAGTTTACTCACACCAGTCACATGACTGACCCGGAGTTTACTTTGTTTTGTTCTACCTAAACTCTTGGGTGCCTAAATTTGTATGGGCAGTCAAGTAGTTCAGGGTTTTGCAGATACATTTGGAGAGCTTGGAGCAGGAGGCTTCAAGATTCTATAGCTAGTATTATTTCCGCTGTTGTTGTAAGTGTTGTACTATGATAAGTGCTATTGTATACATATACTGTTTGTATTTCAAAGGTTATGTTATATTTTATTCGTTCCGCTGTGAGATTCGTGTTACTCTGATGATGATGTTCTTCTTCTTCTTCTATTCTATAAGTTTCTATCTTATCTATCCTCACCCTCTATCTTCTTTCTATTAATTTCTTGAATTTTCAGTGCAATTTGGGGTTGGACTTGTGTTATTTAATCAGCTCAAATTGGACCGGATTTTCGGGTCATTACAGTTGGTATCAGAGCAATGGTTTAGTTAATACCTTGGCTCTGTGGCGTGATTCAGTAGAGATGGGATTAGTAATATCCTAGACTGAGTTTGAGTGTATATATACGAGTGCGTATTTGTTAGTTAATATAAAGTGATTTATATTGTGGAGATTTATTGGTTGAGTGGCTTATAAATTCTGGTCGATCAGTTTGATCCATTGTATCGGTAGGAGTTTTATAAACACTTGAACACGATGAACCGACATGGTATGTTTTGAAATTAACATAGTATAGTTGGTTGTGTTGGTTGTTATTATAATCGAATGAGGTTATAAGAAGTGAAATAGTTATGAATAACTTATCAGAATTCATATAAGTAAGTATATGAAATAAGTTGAATTAAATCTGAAGTTAAATCAGAATTGGAATTAAAATAAGGAAATTTTAAGTTCCTGGGAGATTTTGAAATGTTTTCAAAATGAAAGTGTTTAGAAATGATTTTCGAAAGTGATATAGTATTGAACTCACTTCGATCGCTGGAAAATTATTCTGATGAGTGCGGCCGCATCATCAGTGTCATTTTCGAGTTTCTAAAGTGACGGATTACTACCAAAGATTTTGTTTTGAAATTGTTTTGCAAAAACAAGTTATTCAGGAATTCGAAGGATTTTGAATTGTTATTATGATTTCAAGTGATTTGAATAAGCCCAGGGATTTAAATTCTGGAATTTGAATTTAACTTATGAAGATTAAATGGATTAAAATAGTAAAAGTGAATAAATAAATATGAATCAAACTTAGGCAAGGTTAATAATAATATGGAATTATATTGGAAGGATATCGAGTAAGTTGATTTACGATATAAGAATTAAGAATCAAGAATGGAACTTGAAGTGGAATTTGGCTTGGATATAACCAAATGATTTAGATGAGATTAAACTGATTGGAGTTTGATTGGGATGGCATGGTATATGCAAAGTTGATAACCAATGGGAATGGTATAATGATATGGTCAGCAAAAAGGTACAAGTTTATATTTCATATAAGTTGGAATTTATGAGCCGATTTGGCAAGCCGCTTGGCGTTTTGATTTTCTTTTGGGTTGGAGAAGGCCTAGAGAGGCGAGTTGGAGTTTTACCGATAGGGCTGTACAAAGGAGGTTATGGCGAAATTTTCCGAAAAGTTAAGGTGTTAGAAAATTTTCAGAATTTTTGAAAATTTAGCTAGTCGGAATGAATTAATATTTTAGTCGATATTAATTGGTTCAGTTGAAACCGGAGATATGAGGTAAACAGATAAAACTTTACCCAGTAGATAGGGTCGTCCCCTACTTAGCAATTTCGAGGACGAAATTATTTTAAGGGGGAAAGATTGTAATGACCCGCATTTTTAGCAGTTGAATAATTAATTAATTTAATTATTAAATATCGTTTTGGCGATATCGATAACCTGAATTAAATAAAAATGAATATTTAATTAATAATTATAATATAATAATATATTATAATGTCAAAATAGTCAGAAATAGTTGAATGGTCAATATTGTCTGAATTGGATAGTGTAAGAGATTTGGTAGCGTTTAGATTTGAAATATAATAACGAATATATTTAATCGACGACAGTTGAACGTATAGTTTATAATATATTTATAAACGAGCTCGAAATGGCGCGGCAGTTCGCTATTTGGCGATTTGAACTTCAACTAAATGCACAGGGTCCGTTTTAAGTCGGATTTCTGTGAAACAAGAACTGTCAGGACCAATTAGATAATAGTTTTCTAATGAAAGGGAAAAATCAGGATTTCGTCGTGTAGATTTTGAGATATGTCCAAATCAAATTTTAAAATAGTCGTTATAGAATCGTTTATCGACCGTATCGGATTATTCGATATAACTAGAGATCGGGTGGAAATTTAGACAAGGTTCTTTTGGGAAATAGTGATAATTTAATTTTTAGAATTTTACTGTAATTTTTAATTAATTTAATAAGCGACTTTTTATTTGAAGTATTTCGCACCCTGAAATCAAGATTTTGAAGTTTCAAAATATGAGTCCACCTACCGGTATTATTATATTTCTGGGATCGTGACACCTCGCTGGACACGACCGTAATCTTATTTCTGTCCATAGCAGCTCGGACATGAACACAATTTCACGTAAAGCGGTACGCTTAAGTTGTAAAACATGTAATATATTAACACATATTGTTCGAAGACGTGTTGCTCGAGGGCTTGAATGAGTGAGTTCGGCATGGCCATAACAATGCGTACGACATATATACCGTCGTACTACCAATGACAACTAAGGCCAACCCACCAAAGACAATGCAGCACCTACCCTAAGTTACAAGAGCCACATACCTCACCAATGGACCATGTTCCTCCACGTATACATAATAATGTATTAGAAGCTACTATAAATAATCTTACACTCTTATAACCTAATCCCTCATTCACAAATTTCCGCCGCATTCTTCCTCCTTTCAGCAAAAGAAATCGGCAAAACAAAATTCAAAATTAAATCAAAAGAAAAAGGGTAAAAATCCAAAGCAAGTATCTTTGTATTAGTGGGATCGTTCTCTTCATCCTAACGCCGGTTTTATCATGCTCGATGGAGTCGATGCCGAGTTTGAAAGTGAAGATTGTCGTCTTGACAGCGGAAAGAGGGTCCGCAAGTTTAGCAGGGAGCAGATTTCGAAGTGGGTTTGAGGACGTATTGCAGCATCGAACTGCACGGGATTTCTGGTGGTGCATGAGTGGCCTGAGGCGCACCATTTGGCCTCGGTTGAGGAGCATCCGGTCATCACTGGAGAGGCGCAACATTTGTTGAAGTGGATCTCCTGCGTGAGTACTAGATTTGAACAAGCAGGTATTACTCTCGCATGTTTTGGGGCTGAGGAATATTATAAAAAGGAATGGAGCGGACATATGAAATGGTAAGAGTGGAGAAGGACTTGAAAGAAAAATGGAAATTGCTGTGAAGGGGGAGAAGAGAAGGAAGTTTGAGTGGTAGTTGGAATGGTGTTCACTGAGTGCAAGGGGGTTTAACGCTAGTGCAGGTTGGCTTGTTTTCATAGGGGACAAGCGATTTTGGAAATACAGTAAAGGCGTGGTTCATTTGATGTTAGAGGATGAAGACACTACGTGGACCGGTTACAGAGAATTGGGCTGATGTTTGAATTGAAAGCAAACCCAAATATATATTTTTATATTTGGTAACTGGCGAATTCATTAAAAAACGCACACAGGAGAAGGTTCATAGTTGTTGAAGAGAGGAAGCTGGTGATGGTTAACTGTTTTGGACGGTTATGCCATTTGTTGGATATTTTATTTTTATTTCATGAAATAGGGAGAACGTGTAGTCATGTAGGACTATGGCGCATGAGTTGAACACGTGAAGGAGCTGATGTGTTTGGATGGTTAGGCATTGGGTTCCGGTACATTTGGCTTGAAAGCATTGGGGAATTTAGAGTCGTCTGTCATGATGGAATCGTATGGTCGCACGCTTGAACGGGTCTGGAGCTTATCAGAAGATTTTGACGAAATGAAACATCTGATCCGAATCAAGAACCGTTAATCGTTATTTAACGATAACGGACGAATGTGAGTAAAACTCACTAACTCTCCTCAATTTATATTTTAATATAAATTGTACTTTATTTTGTTGACTGCTGTATATTGATCGTTAAACTGGACTGTTAAATAGATTTGATTGAAAACGTAGTTATAGTTAATCTATGTACTGTTAATCAAATATGGTTCTGTACAGCAGGATATTTCATTTCAAAATGAAATATGATATATATTATACTGTGTAACATCTGTGGATGCAGGGAGACAGGTTGGAGGAATCCGACTGGATTCCTCAACAATTATTTTACTGTTTTCATATATTGTGTTATATAATCTGTTCTGAATTATGTGTGTTAGAACGATATTGATCATCGTTGTTTGATATTTTAAATATCATAAGAAAACCCTAGGATGTTATAAAAAGGTATATTTCAATGTATATTGAAATAAAATGAATTTTATAAAATCACAGGATTTTATAAAAGGAAATTATTTATAAAACGAACACGGTTTTATAAAAGGAAAGTATTTATAAAACGAATAGAGTTTTATAAAAGGAAAAAAATGTTGATAAAACAAATAGAGTTTTATAAAAGGGATATTTATTTAGAAAATAAATAGAAATAAGGAATAGTTATTTAGAAGATAAATAAACAGTTGTAAATAGGAACATTTGTAACGGTAAATAGAAGTTGTAAATAGGAACATTTGTAACGGTAAATAGAAGTTGTAAATAGGAATATTTGTAACGGTAAATAGAAGTGTAAATAAGGAAATAGTTGTAACGGAAAATAAACGTTATAAAAAGGAAATTGATGAGATATAAAAGAGATAATCGAAATAGAGTAATTGAATATTAGTCATTCAATTAGAAATAACCTGAATTGAGTTAGTCTAATATTAGCTAATCGAATTTAGTAACCGAATACAAGTTAATCAAAAGAAGTTTATCGAATTTAGTTATTCGATAGAGTTAAATCACTAGAGTTAATCGACTATAGTATTCGAATAAGAGTAAATCAAATAGAATTTAACAATATTAGAAACTGACTAGAGATTGGTAAGTTGAATAGTTCTCTGAGTGTTGATCTGATGTTGGTTTCGGCCTTCGGGGTTTATACTTAGAGAATTGTTCTCTTACTAGTTTACAGTTAGGGACTAATAGTTGTGGAATGATAGTGATGCGTAAATGAGGATTGGAAATGTTTTCCAATGTTGAAAACATATATATTTTAATTTTAGAAAATAAGGAAATATGAATATATATATATATATGATTGATGATTGGATCGATAATTCCATTTGGAATTAAGATCGTTGTTTGTACACCGACATATTTTCATTTGATAGTTAAATCACAGACTATCGAAGTTTTGACCATTTTTCGTTGTTAATATGGAGAGACCGGTTGGATTATTATCCGAAGAACCACTCCGTATCGACATAAGCGTTCTGATCAAATACGATGAAGAAATTAAAGACGGAGTAAAGTGCAAGGGCTGTCCTGTTTACAGAATAGTGCCTTCGGTTTCGTTCAATCCCAGAACGAACGTAAATGGACGAATGTCTGACAGAATAGTTCCAATGATCGGAAGAGTTGGACTGTACAAATATATATGGTGGCCAACGGATTTATTCCCTTCGCATAATATCCAGAATCTATTGGTGCAGATCCAACTAATGATTAACGGATCTGATAATGTGGCATTCAAAGTGATCGTGTTATCAATGAATGGAAAGTAAGCGTAGTTTCTAGCCTCACATCCGGTAAATGACAAAAATCGGGCAGGCAGCATGGCTAAGTCGGTCGCACCGAAGTAGGGTGTATAATCACCTATCTAGAGAATATTCATTTGCTTCTTTAATCTATCAATGCTGTCCCCTATATATACTGGAAACGGTTGCTGATCCCAACCGTTGGTGATGTACATTCGATACACTCAAGCGAAATGAGTGGTCGGTCATGTGTGGCTGAGTTGCAAGATGTTCTTGTTGAACTCCAGTGTATCATTCCTAGAGTACACTGATCGGAAGGTGATTCCATACCTTGTCATAGTTGGAAACCCAATCATCCAATACGCACCTGCGGTTTTGATTGTATACTATATATGTAGAACGTGAGATGCAAGCGTTTCTACTAGACTGATATCTATTTGTATTTAGACATTATCATAATATCAGAATGATATTGCTTTTCAAAGATGTTTGGATTCTCATAAGGGAAAAACCCGTTCCGTATTCACGGCGTGGTCTTATGAGATATCATATACCTGTTTTAAATGATTTGAGTTTACTCACACCAGTCACATGACTGACCCGGAGTTTACTTTGTTTTGTTCTACCTAAACTCTTGGGTGCCTAAATTTGTATGGGCAGTCAAGTAGTTCAGGATTTTGCAGATACATTTGGAGAGCTTGGAGCAGGAGGCTTCAAGATTCTATAGCTAGTATTATTTCCGCTGTTGTTGTAAGTGTTGTACTATGATAAGTGCTATTGTATACATATACTGTTTGTATTTCAAAGGTTATGTTATATTTTATTCGTTCCGCTGTGAGATTCGTGTTACTCTGATGATGATGTTCTTCTTCTTCTTCTTCTATTCTATAAGTTTCTATCTTATCTATCCTCACCCTCTATCTTCTTTCTATTAATTTCTTGAATTTTCAGTGCAATTTGGGGTTGGACTTGTGTTATTTAATCAGCTCAAATTGGACCGGATTTTCGGGTCATTACATACTGTTTTGAAAAATATTTGTTTTGGAATCATCTGTTTGCTGCTTTGATACATGTGCATAATCTGTTATCTTGTATGCTTGGGCTTTGTATTTATAATTCTTTTGTCTATGATATTCTTGTTCGTCTCTAGTATCATGTCAAAATTCTCATTAATTGAGACATCAAGTGGTATCAGTTTAGATGTGTTGTTGTTGCGTTGCTGTATATATTTTAATTCCCTCTTACTTTGTATAACTCTTTATATCCCTCTTGTGATTGATTTTCAATTTTAAAATTATTTATTGATTATTCATTAAGAAATTGAAATCAATATCCAAATTGAACTGTATTTATAATTCATCAAAATTATTATCAGAATTTGAAATTGTGATGAACTGTGACTGCAGTATATTTCACAATAAGAGGAGATGTTATTTATATTTTTTATGATGGTTGAACATTTATTATAATATCTTTGAATGTGCAATTAATTCACGACCATCTCCTTTATCTATCAACATTCTGCCATCCATGATAATTTTATATAAATGTAGAGAGTTAATATGTTTTAAAATCTTTTTGAATAAACAGTGGAAATATTTGTGATAGAAATGGGACTATGTTATTTTTCAAAATTAGTGACAATTGAAAATTTTCATTGATCCCAGTACAGTTGAGCATATTTCATAATATAATTAATTTAGAAATTTATTTCACAAACCATTTCTTTACCTGTCACATTTCTATCATCCATATTGGTTTATATACCGAGGAGTTTTCATTTTGAAACTGAAAATAATAAAATATTCATAAGTGTTTCTCTAACCTCATTTAAAAATCCCAGCTCTGTTTATGCGTGGTTAGTGTGCTCTTAAATAAAATAAAAAGAAAAAGGAAATATTGTGCTATAAATTGAAATTAATCTGAAATTCTCCTTGGTGTAAAAAAACCGGCCTATCAATCCATCTTTCTAATCTGTGAAATGTGTTGAAACCTTATGAAGTATTATGCTTTGTTGATTGATAGATATTGGGATTTGAGATTATTCGATTTTGTCACTTAAATTGAATTATTTACTATAGTCCAAACCCATAACTGTTTTTGTACCTCTTTTTTATAAAATTCTTTGGAAAATAATTGGAAATATATGTTTTTTCTATGAAACTCTCTCCATTATATATAAATTTCATCGTAAATCCGTCATTCTCTACAATGTGAAATATGCCACCAGTTCTCAGTTTATTATGATTTTTGTTTGACTGATTGAGATTTATGATGACCGTTCTGCCTCCTAAGCTAAAATTATATTTTCTAGTCATTATTCATCTATATTTTAAATTCTGAATCCTTTTGATGATATCGAAAGGGGGAGAATGGGTTGAGATTTTGATTTATGAGTGAATATTTTATAAATATTTTTAATTTTGAAAATTCATTCATTTTTTCTTTTCACTCATGCATAGTTATAGGGGTAGTTTGGTTGTAAGGGGAGCATATGAATAGGGGGAGTCTAATATTCACTGTCAAAACACATTTATTGTGCTCAAAATCTTTTATTTGTTTGTCATCATCAAAAGGGGGAGATTGTTGTATATAACGGTGTTGTATACACAATTATATGATTTTTGTTTGATGATAACAGACAAATATATTTTATTATAAATGTGTTTGCTATTGTACTATTTCATATATTCATCACAGATAGGAATATAATATTTATATTTAAACATAATACACTTGTACGGAAATTCAAATATTTACACAGAATTTTGTTTAAATATAATATTTTATTTCAATATTTAAACAGTACAGATTTACAACTCCATATTTGTATATATTCACTGATATACATTTCAATAGATTCAATTTCATACACAGTTCCTCTCTACAACACTCACACTTTGTCTATACAATTTCATATTTATACAGACACTCACATATACAGTTTCTGACTTATACATTCATTGACACTACACATTGTCTTCTTGTCTTCAGTCTTCTGTCTTCACAGCATCCTTCAGTCAGTCTAGTCATCATACCTGTCATATATAGAAACACACACACACACACAGTATCTAGAACAGAAATAATATTCTAATTTCTAGCAAATATTAGTTTATTTTTTATTTGCCTCATAATTTTGGTGTGCTTCTCATCATTTTTCATGACTTGATCTGATATGTATATATTTCTAATACCTACTGATCAGCCTCAACACACTACACCGGTTTGCTGATCAGAACCAGTAACTGATTCTGAACAGCCTCAACTCAGTGTAGCGGTTTGCTGATAAAGTTTCATTTGGATAGTCACACGTATATACACACATGTATACACATACATACGTGCATGTACACATATATGTATACGTGAATGAAAATACATGTCAAACAGCAAAAGTGAACTGCCAAAAGTAATAAAGCCTGCAAGGTTCATAGTTCAAGTAAATTTAAGCTGGCCGAGCTCAACAAGAATTGTCAAGCAATAATGGTGTATGACTACTTTGCAGAAATGGCTCAGCTCAAACTAAATGGTGACAAGTGACACATGTGTGCAAATGACAAAACAATGTCAAGTCTTTTCAGCATGTAACAAGTCAGATTTCAAGTTCAAAGGCATCAACAAAATGGTGATCAAATACAGCAACAAGGCTGGATGATACAGCATGTACAAGGTGCACTACACAGTTTCAAAGAAAGTGCCAAGCCATCAAACCAAATGATTTTATGACAACATACAAACTTCAATGTCAAGACACATGATGGCAACAGTATGGAACAGCAATGAAAAGCTAACAGCAAGCTAACAAAGTCAAGAAAGCATGGCACAACATATGTGGTGTATACACTACATTCAAATGAAGCGGCAAAGATATGTGTACAGCAGTTTTCAAGTCAAACAGCAAATGATCCATACATGTTCAAGTCCAAACACAACAATAACAAAGTGTAGCTTTAGGCACAAACTAGTCGAGCAAGGGGATTCAAATGTGTAAGTGCACAATCAAGGTTTAGTTTCAAATGGTCGAACTGCATGGCAAGAAACAAGTGATCGCAAATGTAATGAAGTTCAAGTTCAGCAAGCACATAAATGAGTGCAGCAATATATGGGAACTAGCCAAGCTAGCATGTGATATATAAATTGACAAATTAGCAGCAAGAAACCATTCAAGAATTTCCAGGAACATTTTTTTTATTTGCAAAGAG
Organism: Allium sativum; assembly: GCA_030737875.1. NCBI lineage: Eukaryota > Viridiplantae > Streptophyta > Magnoliopsida > Asparagales > Amaryllidaceae > Allium > Allium sativum. The sequence goes on from CM060922.1 coordinate 714,055,702, forward strand.
TTTATCAAATCATATTGTTTATTTCCAAAAATACATGCGACAAGTTTTTGGACAAAACCATTCAAATTTCTTTCCAAAAATTTTAAACGAATACATGGCAAAAATCTCAAATTCAAGTGCCAAAACAAACAAGTATTTCTCATGCAAAACAGTTAAGGGTGTTTTCAAAAATCATTCTAGAAATTACAATGTTTCTCAAGCATGGGAGTGAAGAATGTATTTCAATCAATTATGTTTTGAATTTATAAAAGGAATGCTTTTTAATGTCTGCAAAATCACAGTGTGCTTTTTTTTCCAGAAAAACCAACTCTTGAATCAATCTTGTGTGCAAATATGGAAAGGTATTTGTGGCATATATATTGGAGCCAAAACTAGAAATAAAATGTTGGACTTTTATTTTGCTTTCTAGTTGGCCAAGAACACAAGAACATATTCATCAATCCATCGAAATATGGTTTGAAAACTATGGAGACAAATCAGTGGGATACAAGCATGGCATGTGTTGAAAACAGTTTGATTTGGTTCCAAAAATTCAATAGGGGATTTTAAGGAAAGGAATCAATGATCATTCAAGTATGTTATTTCCAGAAAATCAAATATCCTGCAAATTCTAGTGTGCACAAATATAGGTGGCAAGTATTCGTGGATAAGCAACAATCATTCAGGGCCGTTTTATTTTAAACAGGGCAATAAATTTCAATTTCATTCGAGAATTTAAAAAAGGGGAAACCGCAAATTATTAGCCAAGCCAATATGATGAAATCAGAGATGTAATAGGATTTCTATATCCTACAAATGCACCTATCGTCACAGGCAAATAGGAGATCGAAAACCAAAAGCACTAATTCGAGAATATACAGAAAATTCAATCAAAATCTTACATGTTTTCGATCGCAAGCAGCATTGATTGCCCAAATCAGATCGACCAAGACTGACAACGAATTAGAGCATTTAGAGAGCCATTTTCTTCAGCAAATCAATTGCTCGATCTGGGGATTAAAGAGAAACCTATAAAATCATTCAGATCGTCGTCCCATTATTTTTTCCAGTGCAAAGAGGGAACGGGCAATAACAAAACGGTGGAACTAATTTGAAGTGGACCAACCCATCTCTATTTGGCCTAACTGAAGTGTTTTAAAGGGAAACTTAGTTTCTTTTAAATCAAGGGTTTTGGTTGTATTTTTACTTTTATTTGAAATCGTCTAAACAGTTTCTAGTGTGTGTAAAATACTAGGAAATCCAGTTAGAGTTTAGCTGGTTGTTTACTAGAGTTTGTAAAAACTAGGGTTACGAATTATGGGTTTGTAATTCGGGAAAATCTGGTCGAGGGGATATCGGTCAGTCTAGGGTTTTGAGTGTAGGGTTAGTACAGGAGCAGAGAGTGCGATTTTATAGTGTCTGTAAGCGGGATCTGTTATTAACTCCTAGTAGAAACCTTAGGAATGCAGCAGTAGGCAGGATTTTTCCGAAGCTGGGTGTATCGTGTGTTATGTACTTTCTGTATTTTTATTTCTACTGTATTCTGTTATTTGGGAATATTTTAATATCTCGTAATATTTAAACTTTGCGATAATTTGTGATAAACCCTATTCACCCCCTTTAGAATTAATCTAGATCCAACAGGAGGTGTTAGCCTGCTTTGTGACCAGGCTACCCAAAGCAAAGATCATGTTGACACACCTCTTGGTAAATACTGTCTGATATGGAATCTCTGGATAACATCGCTCTCTGGCATTGGAAGCATCATCAGAAGACACAAGGCAGTTTGGTCAAAATCACAACATCAGTATAAACTGGCCCGAAACCCCTATCAAATGACCTCATTTGGATCTATTCACCTCAAATACTCGTAGCCCTTTGAATTAGCTTCAGTTTGAGCTTTGGTTTGGCTCAATCGGCCTTACGATTTGAAAGTTATGCCCGTTTACGTGAATGGGTGTAATCTAGCATCGAAGACTCAGGCCATCGCATTGGATCGCCCCCATCAGCTCGCCCTCGATCGGATTGCCCCCCTCGGATCGCCCCTCACGTGTCACGATCCGACTCGTCACCACCCTGCTCGCTCCCTCTGACCACGACCCGTTCGTGGTGCGTATCGTGACCGCGATCCAATCCCATTACCACGATCCGACCACCGAACCTGCAGATAAGCGCACTGTTTTGACCTATTCTTAAGGCTATTCCTGCTCCTACTTTCATGGATCGCCTGCCACGTGTCCTACCACGACTCAGTCCTCCCAGGAGCTTTCCTACAGCTATAAATACACCTTCAGATGGCATTTTCAAGGGACTTTTGGCATCTCCTCATCCATGGCTGCCATGGCCAACACTTCTCCATGAATAACCACCATCTTCCTCAATAAATTCAATGGATTCGGAGAGAATTATTCATTGAATTCAAGTGATTGAAAGACAATATTCATTGTAATTGTAATCTATGAGTGAAATGAGAAAATATGAAGTGGACGTAGGCTCGTTAACGCCGAACCACTATAAAAATCTCGTTGTCTTGCTTTTTTCTCTATTTTTCAGTTATTTCTTCATATCCTATGCTCAAAATACGACGATTTGGGTGTTAGGACCATTTTTTGGTCTAACAGGAGGTAATCCCTTAGCTTCCTCAAACACATCCGAATAATCTCTGACTATGGGTATAGATCACAAATCTTTAACAGAAGTAGCAAGTGATTCTAGAAAACCAAGCATCACTGACCCCCTTGGGTCATAGTAAATTTCGATATTTCTAGTATGACAACTAAGAAGTCTAACTATTATTTTTTCACAATCAAGAATGGCACCATCCATTCCTAGAATCAAACATAGCCCATAAAGCCCAGCACATATGCGTCGCATTCAAACTCGACGCCCAAGATATAAATTCTCAAAACCCCTACACATCATGGATAAATGATCTGATCCTCCTTTGGAGTTTGAGACTACTACAGGATCAGGAATTATACTAGTATTTAGTGCAGACTATCTACTATAAAACTGGATATAAACGAATGTAAAGCACCAGAATCAAACTGGGTTCTAACAGGACAGTCAAAAGGGAAATCAAACCTTCAACCATAATTTTCCTACCTCGATCAGTTCCACTAGCCTCTAAAGCATGTAATTATCTAGAAGTTCCTGCCCCTTTCCCTTGCTTGTTAAGGCATTGTTTACTGAATTGTCCCACTTGTCCACAATTAAAGCAGGCTTTCTTTGTTTTTCTACAATCCTTCACAAAATGACCCATAGCTATGCAACCATGACACTAGATATCCTTCTTAATCTGAGCCTTGCAAGCTTTCCTCCTTTCTTTTTCTTTCCTTTCTTGGGCCACTATTTCTGTTTCTCGCTTTAGCTTGTGTCTCTTCAGTCTTGTTGTCTTTCTTCTCATCCTTGTCATCTTCGTGCATAAGAGCCATGTCAACCAGCCTTTCAAACGTCAATTCATCAGTGTATGAGATAATGCAAGTCCTTGGAGAGGTTGATTCAACCCTCTTGCAAATACAAGTGCCTTCTTGTGGGGTATATTCACCAAATCCAGTCCAAATCTCGCCAACTAATTGAACTTGTTCACATAATCCTTAACAAACATGTCCTCTTGTTTCAAAGCCAAGAATCTCTGCATTTGTCATCCCTCTTCCGTTTGAGATAAAAACTTCATCCCGAATCTCCATCGAAAATTATCTCAAGTAGCAACTGGTTGTCCTACCTACGTTACTTCCCACCAATAAGATGCTTCATCCTTCAACTACTATGTTGCCAACTGTATTTTCCTTCTGTCATCGATCTCTATAGGACCAAACACATTTTCTATCTCTCGCAACCAATTTCTGTGCTTCAACAAAGTTCTCGGTACCACGGAATGGTTTTCCTCCCATAACGCAGAAGTCTTTACATAACTTAGAAAATTTATGTACTCATAGAGGTGGTGCTATAGCAGCTGCAGCTAGGGGTTGGGCATTTTCTTGACCTCCGACAGGTGCCGTAGCCTCAAGATACGTACGAAACCATGTCGGTAGCGGAATTCCCTCAGGAAGATTGGATGCACTAGAAAATCCGAAAAGAAAAGAAAAAGGATTCAATAAGAGATCGAGAGAATATTGGATATGGCTAGAAGGGATATATTTTTCAAAAACAGATTTTTATTTGAAAATACATTGTTTTTGAAAACAATTAAAAAAACATTTCCTATGATATTGTAAATGTGACACCCTACGTCCGTTAATGTCACTCATAAGAGAATACATTAAGTTAAGCGCAATAGGTAAACATTACATAAATTCACAAGACAAATCTAAAATAAGCAGCGAAAATTTTTGACTTAATTATTAGAAATAAAATGTAGTCTCAAACATGTTACATCAAAACCAAGTATCTCAAATCTGTCTTACAAAACATCTCATAAAAGAAAATATCAGAGTACATAAAATCATATCCCTCGTTGCAAGCCATAATAGTGTAGAGAGCAAGTCAAAATGGTACAACTCAGTAAACCTCTACGTCCTAGTCACTGGTGAGTGCTTCGACTCTAAGGATCTGAGATGGGGAAAGGAAGAAAGAAGCAAAAACAAAAGGTTTAGACATAAAGTCTGGAGAGTTCCAGTGATTTCCAAATATGCATAAAATAGAAATGCACAGACAAGTAAATAATAATAGATGAGAAAGGTACAATATCATATATGGTAAAACTAAACTAAAAGAACAACAAAAAAGTTGGGAATAACAGGAATAAACTATGATCGAGTAATGCTTTACATTTATATCCTAAACAGGTTATGTCTGCACCAATACTAGTATAACAAGATTAATCAAGATTAGATGTTTAACCTAATTACACAACAGCAGAATTAACAATAGGATTAACAGCAGGATTAGGTGTACCCTAATAAATAACAGGATTAGGTGTTACCCTAGTTACATAACAACAAGATTATGTGTACCCTAATTACTACCCATGTGATCGGCTGCTTACTACATAAACACCCTGTGTCAGCACTTACAGTAGGGTTTATCACACCCTAACCCAACAACTATATAAGATAGACCTATTTACTGGTGTTACAGCGTCTTAGTTTCCCTAATCGGACTCATGCACGCTCATGACTCCGTCGGAACACACCCATACCAATCTTGCGCTTGTAAACTTCTTACTGTCAAGTTCAGTAAAGCGTTCCATGGCCCTTATCTAGTGCGATGACTGATATGGGTTCCAAACAGCGGACTGACACATGCCAAACCCCCTAAGTTTGTGCCCTCGAATAACTAGGATTTAAGAGTCCCCAAAATCCAATACAACAGTAGAACGAGGGACCTCTTAGCTTATTAATAATCATGTTTAACCTAGCATGTATAGGTTTACTAATAACCGTGGTTGTAATATTACATGCCATTATGTGTGTACAACCCTTCCCCAAAACACCTGCTGTGATGACCGTCCACAATCCCTGCACTAAACAAGAGGAATAATGCGCTGAAAGGTGTGCACGACAACTATAGACGGTAATCAAAGTAGGTAAACAACATCGGAAACTGTCGTAGAACTCACAACGCGTGGATAAAATATAATATAACATATACAACAGGTATTATTAGTGAAGCAGAAAACACTTGACTTTCATAACAACTAGAAAGTAATATCCATACACTTGGATTGCAACAATAGTGTTTATACAAATTTCCTCACTATAACACTCAGAGAATAACAAACAGTGAAAACATATATAATATATAGTAGAAAGATAGTACGCCAGCCTCCTGCTCGCCTTCGAACTGCTACATCGTCCCCACTAATCTATCACCTGTCATCTACCACCTAGTCGGCCCATCCACAACCGGATGAACAGCCCAAGGTAATAAGGGAAACATAAAACCTTGAGTCAGACAACAGTCTTAATGAGCGATAAAACATCAAACAAACATCAACAATAAAGTATATGAGGATGGATAGATAAACATACTAATCTACCCACAACACCAGAGAAGAACTCAACCCTATCTTTCCCACATCAGACAGTGATAGCCTTTACAACAACATTTCAACCATACACCTATGGAAACCAGAACAACCATTCATTAATGGCAATCAGAAGCAAGCCTACTAGCACTTATAGCAACCAGATTATACATCTCTCATGTAAACCATCCTAATAGAATTCAACATCCCTCAAGCACAAGCCCTAGAGGCCTAAACCAATATCAGACAAGTACCCAAGGAACATCTCCTTTGACGTTGGACAATCTACGTGAGACGGTACAAACCAAACAACAAGTCAACCATGAAAAACTCTGGCTATCACCGTTAATCCTGCTTCGAAACCATCGTTAATCATATGATGACCAACCTTGCCATATGTCAAGGGCTAATGGTAACCCCAGCTCTAGCATAAATTCCATATGCCTTTCAACGATACGTATGTATTTCCAACCTTAACAACTAGGCCTTTCAATGATACCTAGGGTACTCGACCAGCAACCTTCTGGTTTTTTGGGTGCCCCCATTGTACCACTGCTTTGAGCCTGCTAGAACTTGCGACAACGATAATCTCTCGGCCTTCGTATCTCTAGTCATCTAACCCGACGACTGTTCATAGCTCAAGCAACCTTCTCAAGCAACCATTATCCACCAACTCACGACCTTTGAGTTGTCACCTCATTCGTTGTTCTACACCGATCAATGAACACATTTCAACACTTCGAACCTTCCTATTTGAATTCATTTAAAAGCCACACCATTGCTGAGTCAAATTACAATACTGCGCTGCGGCTAGGGTCGTCCCTGAATTTTTTTCCAAGTTCTTTTGTTCAAATATAGGTCGTACCCAAAAAATATAATTTTTCAAAAATGACCCTATTGGAGCCAACCGACCAGAAGTAACCGACCCAAACATCTTCCCCACTTCAAAATCCAAGACTGACCAGAGGCGACCGACCGACCCAAAGCTTCAGACCGACCAACTTCTGACCAATCCAATCTGTCCTGACCGACACGACGTCCTTCTGATCAACCCAGTCCATCCTGACCGACCTGACCACTTCGGACCAACCTAATCCATCTGACCCATCTGACCCAATCTCGCACAAAAGCACGACCGACCGACCGACCCGATGTAGACCGACCGACCCAAATCCATACTTTGATAACCGACCGACCGACCACTTCGGACCGACCCAAACCCTGATTTGTTCCCTAAGCCACCTCTTTGACCGACCTGACCGGACCGACCTAAAACCTGGACATATCCAATTCATCCCCGAATTCAACTAAAACTTCGCCAAATAACCAATTCGACGAAACCAACTCATCATGTTCATCCAATACAACCACAAGCATGTTATGAAATCAATAACAACATGAAAGCGACAGTTTTCATCAAAAGTTATGCAATTTCATCAAAATAAAGATAAATGAACATACACACATAATTATGGATCTGACTTGCATAAACATATGAATTTACATTGAAATTACCGGTTTTAAGTTGCTAAATTAGATCCTATGGAGATTCATATGAAAATAAGCTTACCATGATGTGTATCTACGGAAATCGACTTGAATTTGATGAAAAACATAATCAAACATTCTTATACTTGATTGAATCCGTATGAGAGATGCATATCACTCACCAATTCTCCAAATCAAAGCAAAAATGGTGAAATTAGATTTCGGACAACGAAGAACTTGATCCAAATACTTCGATTCGATGAACTCTCACTCCTCAGATCTCGATTTTAATGATGGAAATGTGTTAGAAGAAGGAGGAACAGAAGGCCAAAAAATGAGAGAATGGAGAAAGTAAACTATTCTCTATACCACTCAATCCCTATTTATAGCTTTCACTAGGACACTAATAGGCCTCCCCAAATCAGCCCATTATGGCTTACAAAACTTGAACAACAAACTAAAAAACCTTAAAATAGCGATTCCTCCCAAACCGCTAAGCCAAATCTTTAATGTGACCACTCCAATGGCACATGTTTCGGCACTGATTCGACCTGAGCCAAAAGTTAAGCCTTGTACAAGACTGACAGTGGCAAAATGGTCACAAACAAAATGGGTAAAAATTATGGACATGTCTCACATCCCCATATGCAACATATTGAAATATGAGAATGATCCAACCATCTGGGAATAAAATAAAAATATTTTACGATCTTCCAATAAGAAAAATACGGGCTGTGTAACAACCCACACATCCATACTACCTGAGTTGACTAAAACAACACACGTCCAACCCAAATTGCACAGAAATACGAGTAATTAAGGTTAAAGAAATAGAAGTAGATAGAAGAAGAGCAGAAATAACAACACAGAATCTCACTGCGGAATGAATAAAATATATTATATAACATAATCTAGAAATACAAATCTAAATTTGTATCATATACACATACCATCACCAGAGCACAATACAATATTTAATACAACGGAAATAACTCTAAAATAACTAACAGTGAAGCCTCCTTCTTCAAGCTCCTCCCAGTGTATCTGTAAAATCCTGAAACACTTGACTGCCCGTACAAATTTGGGCACCCAAGAGTAGGTAAAAACAAACAAAATAAACTCTGGGTCAGTCATAAAACTGGTGTGAGAAAACTCCAACCATATTGTTAAACTTTGAAAAACCTTTTAAAAGAAAAGGATAATAGTAAGACCAACCCACACATAAACATGGACGATTTTTACCTTATTATAACCCAAAACATTTTTTGACATCAAAATCTAGTGATATTATAATAATGTCTAAACAAATAAATAACTGAATAGTAGAAAGCTTGCATCTCACGCTTTACATATATAATATAAAATCAAAAACCGCAGGGCGCTTATTAGAGATTGGATTCCAACTATGACAAGATATGGGACCACCTCCCAATCAGTGTACTCTAGAGGGGATACTCTGGGGTTCAGCAAGAACATCTTGCAACCTAGCACACATGACCGTCCACTCATTTAGCTTGAGTGTAGCAAATATATTGTCACCCACGGTTGTCGGCCGTCCAACCGTAATCCGTAAGTTACAAAATCAAAAGAAGAATAAATAATGAATTTTCTCTAGATCAGGGACAAATATACCATGCTTGGGTATGACCCTACTAGCCATGCTGCCTGCCCGATTTTTGTCATTTCCCGGTTGTGAGGCTTGAGGCTACGTTGATCTTTCAGAACATCTGGCCACCATTCACTCTGAATGTCACATCGTCAAACCCGTCAAATCACTAGTTGATCTTCTCAAAATATTACGAGTATAAAAAGTTAAGAGAAACGAATTCCTCCGCCACCAGACGAAATATCTTGAAAAGATCGTCTTATGTGATCTGTTTGGAATATTCTATCAAAATTCTTCCATTCAGGTTATCCTGGGTCTGGACAAATAGAACAGCCCTTGCATTTCACCCTGTCTTCCATTATCTTCGGCATAATCTAATTCGCAACACCTATGCCTATACGGAGTGGTTTTCGGATATTAAATCCAACTAGTCTCTCCGTATTGACAACGATGGTCAAAAATCTTTGATAGCCGATGATTTAACTATCAAAGGAAAACAAACATGGCCTTTTTTTTATTAATATTCATTCATTAACTATTTTTCGAAGTCCTTATCGAATTCTATATATATCGATATATTGATTTCTAGTTATCAAATTTCTTAAAAATATTCTTACTCTTTAAATTTTTGGAAAATTTCGCTAGCAACTCCTTTGTACCGGTTAATAGCTCAAACCTTAACACGTCTCTCTAGGCCCTTTCCGTTCAAAAAGAAAAACAAAAAGCCAAGCGGCTTGCCCAAAGACTCATAAAATCTTAAAAGGAAATGAAACATGTACCTTTTTGTTGGGCACTCAAATTATAATCTTCATTCTTCTCATTCCATACCTGTTTACATATGTACGCCATTCCCAATTCCTTTTAAGTCAATTCAACACCTTTTTGCTTTAAACGCTTTCCATTTGCTAATTAAAATTTTAATTAGCTTCTTTTGTTAATCACATTAAAATATATTTGCGTACATAAATTAAACTCAACTCCTTCCTCGCTTCCAAATTCTAATCCAAATTTCATATTCGAATTCCCAATTTTAATTAACAAGTCCAATTCACATAAACAAAATTATGTCCGTTCCAAAAACTTGATTAACTAATTTCCTTTGAAATTAGTTAACGTCATTCGATAATTGAAAATATGATTTTTGTTTCATAAATCAATCCATTTACTCCGCTTGAGTTTATATTTATTTTATAACTCAGATCTGGATTTTTCTAATGGAAATTCGGATTTTATCTACTCAAAATACTTTTTTTTATTAAATAAACTGTTATGGTTTTAAAACGATTATGGCATTGTTTTTCTAAAAAATTGATTTTAACATAACTCAAAATCTATAAGACGAAATACAGATTTTTCTCTTCCATTAGAAAATTATTGTTCCATAGGTCCAAACTTTTCTGGTTTCATCAAATTCCGACTTATATTGAGTTCTATATACTCAACTGATGTTCGAAATGCCAAATTTCGAACTATAGCGCTGCGGCGAGTTTGTTTTAATTAAATTAATTATAAACATTCAAACTCATTTATTAAATAAATTTTAACTCCCTTTCCAATATTTTTAAAAATAAATTAATCCCGTTATCCAAATCTAACTTCATAATTCAGATTATTCAACTTGTCAATTTTTTTTCCATATTCATAACTCAATTATGAATTTATTCAAAACTCAATTTCTATATCAAATTCCAGTTCACATAGAGTTAGATTATTTATAAAATATCGATATCCTCGATTTCCAATTATAAAATCCTTTTTTTGCAAACAATTAATTAATTCAACATCCATTACAAACTAACACCGTTTCTTGATAATAGTGAAGTCGTTCAAGTTGGGGTATTTTAGTTACCTCTCAGACCTTGATCGACAACGTTTTTATTTTGAGACAGATAAAAGCTTGTAATAACATAACTCGATTTAAATCTCATCTTCTATTCAATTTCTTATCTTTGAAAATCAATTTTTAAATTACTCGATGAAAATACCCTTATCTCATTTATAAACTTCATTTGTAAATTGACTTTCTTATTAAAACAAACTTCAATTTGTATAATCTATTTGAAACTCGATTCCAATTTGGAATAGTTTATTTTTATAACTTTTATATATATATATACATATATAAACAGGGAATCTATTTCATATTTGAACTTTTAATTTTAGTTTCTATTCAATAAAATTCCAAACATCTTATATAGAAATAATTTATTTATTTTATAAATTTTACATGGTCAAATTCTAATTATAAACTCATATGGATTTATTTCAATTCATTTTACATTCCGAACATCGGACTAAGTTTCATCGTTTCCTTTCCTTGAAACGAATTCAAATTATAAATCCTATTTTAAATTCATTCTTGAATTTATATTTATAAATTATCCAACGATTTTTGTTTCTTTCCATTTAAACATCGTTTCGAAATTCAGCTACTTATTTTTATTATTAAAAACAAGTAGATATTTCATAACTTGTTATCCACTAAAATCGATTTGTATAACTGATGGGTTATTGACGAATCTATACGGGTCGGTTCAGTAACGATTAAGAAGGGGTCGGTTCTCATAAAGCTCCTAGTCGGTCAAAGTCCTTCAGCTTCGAGAAGGGTCGGTTATAATGGACGAAGTCCCTGGTCGTCCTTTTTCTCTAAAAAAACCGGATCGTCCTTTTCCTCACAAATTCCAGGTCGTTCTTTCCTCCGTACCAACCTGGTCGGCCCGCATGTCCGGAATGATGCGCCATCCTGTTCCCTTATCACCTGGTCGGTCCGCTTCAAAGATCCCTGGTCGGCCCGCATTTCCAGAGGTAGCGTCATCATGCTCCTTCAACCTGGTCGGTCCGCTTTCTTGCTCCAACTTCCTGGTCATTCGTTAGCTTCTGGTCGTTCTGTCTCTTGGTCGGTCGCGATACATGAAGTAACATGACAGCTGGTGACAACTGGCAGTGGTATTTTCGTAAATACCCAAAAATACCGACCAGAACCCTGAATACAAGATTTCAGCCACTCCTCCGCCTATAAATAACACCCTACCTCCATCATTTTAGAGGGACTTTTCTGGAAACACGTGGAGGTGCTGCCAAATTGCTTTGTGGACTTCTTCAAGCATTCCAACATCTATTCTTCATAATCTAACAAAGATCAATGGAGCATGGAATCATGGCTTCCACAAATGATATATGATAGAGCTTAAGGTCGAAGATCCATGGAAAAAGCTTGGTAATAAGGATATTTCCTCGCTGTCCAAGATATTTCTCTACCATTTTCAGTAATTCAAATGGAAGGATGTGTGTGGGAGAAAGTTTGGTTGAATGTATGAGTGATCTTACCTTGTAATTAACTTGTTGATAATAAAATTCTCTCTTAAGAGTGGACGTAGACCTCATCAAAGGTCGAACCACTATAAACTCTTGTCTTCTTTCTATATTTTGATGTTTTCATGTGTTAGATATGGCCTCACATATTAAAAAAGGTATTCTTACGTCTTGCCTTTGAAAAGGTGACATGCTTCCTAAGCATCTCACCTCCGATTAGGTAACGCGTTAAGCAATACTTTGGTTGTTTTTGCCAAATTTTGGCGTAAACAATTAGGCGCCCACCGTGGGGCCCATCTACTTTCTGACATCAAATATATTGTGAAGATCTTGGAGTTTTTGAGCCTAGTCTCAAAATAGACCGCTCGAATCTACGAGTTGGGCCTTCTGACGAACTATCCTCAAAGTTCAAGCTACTTTCTGAAAATAATGCCGCCAAAAGCAAATAAGGAAGTAAGGGCTAGAGCATCTAACGAGGGAAATCGAGAGGAAATCCCCGTCGTTAACCGGTTTGAAGTAGGTGAAACATCGAATGGAGGAGTGAATGTCACAAGAGGCGAGCTTGATCAAGCCATCGCGGGTCTGACACAACAATAGGAAATAGCTAACAAATCCATAATGGCAAGGCTAGATTCACTTTTTGCTCTTCAAACCGCTACAGCAAAGGTAGCCACAAGGACTGCTCATGCAGAGGGTACCGGATCTTCTTCCTCTAGTCCGAACCGAGAAAAATCTATCCAACAGATCCCTGATCCTAATAAAGGGAGGCATGAGAATTCAAAGCATGTTGATCGGAACCATAACGCGGGGATTACTTCTCGTCAAGCGGCCAATTCTGCCAAAGGGGCACTTTCTAATGATGAAAGACCAGGACCCCGGAGTCACAACCGTGATGGCTTGCTTAGGCAAGCTGCCGGTCAAGACAAAAGTGTCTGCCCCGCAGATAGCCTCCACGAGAAGGAACGCCTCCTGAAAATGGTCCAACAGCTTATGAAAGAAAGCAAATCTCAAAATGATAGTGAGGCTGAATGGGAGTTCGTACCATCAAAAACCCTCTCACTGAGAGAATCAAAAAGGCCACCTTCCCACGGAAATTCAAGCCACCTACAATCCAAGCCTACGATGGGACAGGCGACCCCAATGTGTTTTTGTTTCGATACGACCAACACATGGATGGGGCCCAAGCAACCGACGAGCTTAAGTGTTTGTACTTTCCAGTGTACTTGGAAGGAGTAGCATCATTATGGTTCACTAAATTGCCTCCCAGATCTATTGATAATTTTTTCACACTAGCAAGATGTTTTCAAGACCAATTCCGCCTCCAGATAACGAAGGTTAGAGATATTATGTCCATCAACGAGTTGGAACAAGCCCCGGGTGAAACGATTAGATCTTTTCTAAGTCGTTTTAATGCTGCCGCTGCTGAAGTAGGGACCCACGAGCCAAGGCTAATTCTAATGGCCTTGAAGGGGGGCATAGATAAACATTCTGAATTTGGAAGGTGGTTAAGAAGAAAGAAGCCCAAAACATTAGAGAAATTCTATGACAAAGCCGAGGAATACATGAGTCTTGAAGATGATCCCATTTACTCTGTTGGCAAGACCAAAACTAATGTGGTTCTGGAGAAAAAAGAAGCTTCAACAAAAACCGATCAGATAAATTCAGGTGGGGGCAAAAAAGAGGAAACGATAATGATGCCAAGAACGATAAGGATTTTAAAAAGCGACGCTTCTTCAAGCCTACGGACCTTACTCCGTTGAATGATACGCTTGAGCACATATACATGGCAACTAAAGCTACGGAAGATTATCCGAGCCCGAAACCAATAAAGGTGTCCAAAGAAGCTGCAAATTCAGGGAGGTTTTGCCGATTTCATAATCAACCAAGTCATGACACAAATGAGTGTCGGCACTTGAGGAATCTAATTGAAGAGTTGATAAGAAAGAACCGTCTTCAGGTGTACGTGAAACGTTCATCGGATACTGAGCCTACTCAAGGGCAGCAGATTCATCCAAGTCAAGACGGAAGAACACCTGCAAATGGTTCTCGACCTGTTATCAACACAATCAGTGGTGGACCTCATTCTGCAGGAGATACCTGGGAGGATATTGTCAGGTTTACAAATGAACTAGGCAATGCTTCAAAAGAAAATGGATTTGAAGTTTGTAGTAACTCACTTCGTTGGAAAATACCAAAAACATTATGGGAAGATGTGGTATTCCGAGATCGGGATTCCAATGGAATATTGACTCCAACCATTGACCCAATGGTGATCACTATTGGCTTGGGTCCAGCAATAGTGAAGAAGGTACTGATTGATAATGGGGCATCTGTAAATGTTATGTTTTACAATACTTTCTCTAAAATGGGGTTGTCCATGGATAATGTGCGAGCAAGTAAAAATAAAATACACGGTTTCACTAGTGTACCAACTCAGCCTATTGGTGTAATCGATTTCCTTGTAGAGCTTGGTGAGGGGAAGAAGCAAGTTTCCATGATGCATACTTTTGTGATAATAGACTCGCTGTCAGGGTATAATGCATTTTTGGGAAGACCAGCACTAGCTGCTTTCAAGATAGCTCTTGCTCCATGGTGTTTGACGATGAAGTTCCCAACTGCTAACGGAGTGGGAGTAATCAAAGGAGATCCTCAAGAGTCGAGAGACTGCTATATGGCAGAGTTGATTGAAGCTCGCAAGTATGACATCAAGAAGGATGTAGAGACTCCTCTCTGCATCCATGAAGCCCCCTTATAGCAATTAATGACCTCCCCCTGTGCTGGAGAATACAACGACATGCAAGAAGATATGGATCCGCGAAAAACCAGTGCAGGGGAGGAAAGGGCAGCACCGGCTGAAGCTACCATTTCTATACACGTCCATGATAACGATCCAGATAAGGTGGTAAAGATAGGCTCTCAGTTGGATCCTTTGCTGCGAAAAGAGTTGATTGTTTTTCTAAAGATGAATTTGGATGTCTTTGCTTGGAACCATTCAGATATGTGCGTAATATCTCCGGAAGTGATTGTGCATAAGCTGAACATTGATCCTAGCATACATCCTGTGAAACAGAAAAGACGGATGCAAGGCCCTGAGAGGTATAAGGCTTTGGAGGATGAAGTGGATAGGCTATTAAAGAACAGCTTCATTCGCGAGTCCACCTATCCTAAATGGGTGTCCAACCCAGTTCTTGTAAAAAAGTCAAACGGCAAATGGCGGGTGTTGATTATTCTGATCTAAACAAAGCGTGCCCAAAAGACAGTTTCCCCCTACCTCGAATTGATCAGCTTGTCGATGCAACGGCGGGACATGAACTGTTGTCTTTCATGGACGCATATTCAGGCTACAATCAGATCATGATGCATGAGCCAGACCAGGATAGTACTAGTTTCATAACTGATCGCGGTTTGTATTGTTATAAGGTAATGCCATTTGGTTTGAAAAATGCAGGTGCCACGTATCAACGTCTGGTAAATTCGATGTTCAAAGGGCAAATTGGAAAAACCATGGAGGTCTATGTTGATGACATGTTGGTAAAATCCAAGGAAGCAAAAAGTCATATGGAAGACCTTAACGAAATGTTTAAAATCCTAAGGTGATACCACATGAAGCTAAATCCACTCAAATGTTCATTTGGTGTAGCTTCAGGAAAGTTTATTGGCTTCATGGTCAACGCCCGGGGCATCGAAGCAAACCCAGCACAAGTGGTTGCCTTGCGAGAAATGCGAGCTCCGCGAACTAAAAAGGAACTCCAAAGTTTGAATGGCAAGGTGGCAGCTTTAAGCCGCTTCATTTCAAAGGCAACGGATAGGTGCATTCCCCTCTTTGATGCAATAAAAAAGGAAAGGAAGAGTTTCCAGTGGACTCCTGAATGCCAGCAAGCATTTGAGGATCTTATCAAGCACATGGAATCACCTCCGATGCTGTCAAAACCAAAAGACGGAGAAAGCCTGTTCCTATATCATGCAGTATCATACCATGCTCTAAGCGCAGCCCTCGTCAGGGAAGAAAATAAAATTCAGTGGCCGGTATACTACATCAGCAAAAGGTTTACCGGGGCAGAGATGAATTATCCGAAGATCGAAAAGCTTGCATATGCTCTGCTTATTGCATCACAGAAGCTCAGGCCTTATTTCCAATCTCACTCTATCAAGGTCCTTATAGATCAACCTTTGAAACAAGTGTTGTTCCGTCCAGAAACCTCAGGGAGATTACTAAAATGGAATATTGAGCTCAGTCAGTACGATGTCACTTATCACCCCAGGAAAGCAATAAATGGGCAAGCCCTAGCTGATTTTATTGCCGAGTTCACTGATAGAGGAGAGGAAATGGAAGAAACCAATGAGTTGGTCACCAGATGGAAGCTTTTCGTTGATGGTGCTAGGAATGAATACTGTGCTGGGGCAGGAATTGTGTTTGAAACTCCAGAAGGACGACAGATATGCTGTGCTCTACGATTCGAATTCCCAGTCACAAACAACGAGGCCGAGTATGAAGCTTTTCTTGGAGGATTGAGAGTTGCGAAAGAGTTAAGCCTGAGGAGTTTGTTGATCTTCAGCGATTCACAGTTGATGGTTTCTCAAATCAAAGGTGAATTTGAGACCAAGAGCGGAAATCTTCCAACGTATCTACGCAAAGTCAAAGAGTTTCTTGACAATCTAGAGTAATATTCTATCTCTCATATCCTTAGAGGAGAAAATTGGAAAGCCGATTCTTTATCAAAGCTGGCTAGTACCGGAGATCCTCAAATCTTCGGCCTAGTTCTAGTTGAAGTTTTATCTAGTTCCAGTGTTGAAAAATCTGATATAGATTGGGTTATGGAGACAGCTAACGAGCCATACTCGTGGATGACCCCCATCAAGAATTATATACTCCATGGGACACTTCCCGAAAACCCGGAGGATCGCAAGAAGTTGCTCCGAAAGTCCCATTTGTATCTCGTTCAGGATGGTCACTTATACAGGAGAGGATATTCAACACCTTTGCTACGATGTGTAACAAAGGAGGAATCCAAAGCAATCATGGCGGAATTACATGGAGGAGATTGTGGTGGACATGTAGGTGGACAAACTCTAGCCAAAAAAGTTCTTCGATATGGCTACTTCTGGCCAGAGGTAAATCTCGACTCTATGATCTTTGCTAAAAAATGTGACCAATACCAGAAATTTGCAAAGATTCCGAGAGCTCCATCGACTGAGTTGACACAAATGTTGAGTCCTTGGCCATTCGTTGTCTGGGGCATAGATTTGATTGGAGTATTACCTACTGCAAAATCCGGTTTCAAGTGCGCCATAGTTGTTGTGGACTATTTCACTAAATGGGCGGAAGCTGAGCCACTGGCAACCATCACATCAAGAAAAGTGATCAATTTTGTTTTGAAAAACATCATATGCAGATTTGGAATTCCGCAGAAGATCATCACCGACAATGGCACGCAATTTGAAAGCTATGAGTTCAAAGACTTTTGTGACAAATATCACATTCAGAAAAGCTTCGCAGCAGTTGCCCACCCGCAGGCCAACGGGCAAGTTGGAGCAATCAACAAAATCCTGAGATCCACCATTAAGAAGCGTCTCGAGAAAGATAAGGGTAACTGGATTGAAGAACTGCCGCTTGCACTATGGGCTTACCGTACGACTCATAAAACTGCGACGGGGCATACTCCATTCTCTCTAGCATTTGGATCAGAAGCAATGATACCTGTGGAGTTAGAAGTTCCTACTCACCGCAGAATTCACTTTAACCAAAAAGAGAATGAAAAGTTACAGCTTGAAGCCCTCGATTTACTCGAAGAAAAAAGGACTGAATCGGAGCTTAGGATAGTCGCCCATCAAAGGAGAATTGCCCGACACTTCAATCAAAAGGTCAGGCATAGAACATTTGAAGTGGGAGACTTAGTGTTAAAAAAGATCATGACCGCAACAGGAGTTTTTGGCCCCAACTGGGAAGGTCCATTTGTCATCGATCAAAAGCTCCTCGACGGCACCTTTAAGCTCAGGACTATAGACAGAATAGAAGTCCCAAGGGCCTGGAACAGTGATCACCTCCGGCGTTATTTCAAATAACTCTTTTGGCACATATTCCTTTGTGTTTTTCTATGAATATAACGGATACTTTGTATGAAATTACATGAACATGAATAATGCCAACTCTTTTAACTCCTGCCTAAATTATACATCGCATACCTTTGATTATATACTCAAAGATGTTCAGTTATGATTTCTGATTACAGGACATAATTAAAAGAAAAAGCTCGCTGGTTCATTCCCCAATGAAAGCCTGGTGTTAGTTCATAGCATAGTCCAAAAGGACAAATTAAGCACATGGATCCATAAAGCACTCCCATCGAAATACGGTAAGTGAGGAATGTCTCCATAAAAAAAAACACCAAGGCCAATCAGCGGGAGAAACCAATGGAGCAAAATCAAAGAAGACTCGCTAAAATTCCACCAAAGGAGTATAATTCGAGAGGATCGACTTAGGGTTACAGATTTATAACCGAGATATCTCGATCAACTCAAAGGTCCAACAAAATCAATACCCACTCCGTGGAACTAAGCAGACACAGTCTTTAACCCAAAACCTCTCCGGGGGTGCTCAGTCAAATAACTCAAAGTCGGACAAAATCTGACCACGTTATTACCAAACTGAGTCTTTAACCCAAAACCTCTCCGGGGGTGCTCAGTCAAATAACTCAAAGTCGGACAAAATCTGACCACGTTATTACCAAACTGAGTCTTTAACCCAAAACCTCTCCGGGGGTGCTCAGTCAAATAACTTAAAGTCAGTACAAATCTGACCACGTTATTACCAAACTGAGTCTTTAACCCAAAACCTCTCTGGAGGTGCTCAGTCAAATAACTTAAAGTCAGTACAAATCTGACCACGTTATTACCAAACTGAGTCCTTAACCCAAGACCTCTCCGGGGGCACCCGATCGACTGCAAAGGTCAGTAAATATCTGACCAAATAACATCACAAACTGAAAAAAAAAACCTCTTCAAGAGGTGTCCACTTATTTCTCAATATTTAGCCTGCCTAAATGCAAAAAATGGGGAATTCCAAATAATACATGTAAAGTTCGTATGAAGAATAAAAAGCTCCAAATGTCACAATGCAATGACAGACGCTTTTAAATTCTGGTTACAACTTAAAGCATCTAATGCTTAAGTTCATTGCCATTATATCAGGGTTGAAACAATCCATTGGTACGGGGGCATATCACATATCACATCACAAATCCAAAAGTAGCTGTTTGGTTTCTCACGTACCAAAGGATCGTCACAACCATATACAGGTGGAAAATCCATAAACAAGAAAAATATGTAAAGTGTGATGTGCAAGCGTGATGTATAAACCAAAATATGCAGAAAAAAGTAACGACAGGGTTAAAAGTACAAAAACACAGAACATTGTCACATCACGTTCAAGCACAGGATCAAGTCACATCATTGTCAAGTACAAATTATTCAGAATTCAGAACATTGCAAAGTAGTAAGCGAGGGCCGGCACTCGCATATACATCCGGTCTGGATAAAGTCTGGTAAACGCAAAACAAGCGAGTCTAAGCCACTACTTCTTTGAACCACCAGATCTCAATGCTGGTTTGGAAGCAGAACCCTTAGAGGTTGACGAGCTGGTGGTCTTCTTTTTGATAGAACGCTTTCGGTTGTTCCGACCAGTGGAAGAACTGACCTTTTCCCCTTGATTGTTGATCACATCATCGATTGTTTCTTCAGAATCATGGTCGTCTTCTTGGAGGTTGTGGAGGTCTCGATCAAGGTTGGTAATCACGTCAATCCTTTCTTCCTGAGAGCCTGGTTGAGAAAGCATTATGTCCGTGGAAGCATCAACAAGTGGGCATGTATTAAATAAAGGCAAGTCAGTTTCAATGGCGTTCATCACCATGGCTGTGTATCCACCGACAGGGGGCAATGGTGAAAGTGAATTCATTGCATAATCATAATGATCCACGAGCTTAAAATGTCCCAGAGGGGGAAAGAGACAATCTAAGTCAAGCATAACCTGGCACATGTCATCTTTACCTAAGGCGGGAGGGTTCGCACTGATTTCATAATCATCAATATTTATTTCTCCATCCGAATCCTGCTGTCTGTCTTTAGCAGAATTTCCAGCGGTAGGGGAAGGAATCGCGATATCTACACAAGTCCAAAAGCTTGAGATGATAACGTCATCAGTCAACCCGGAAAAAGCATTATCAACAATAGTACCTGAAGTCTTAGCTCCGGATGATTCACCATGTTGGCTCTTGAGGAAGTTTCTGCCTTCAGCTAAGGCCTCTCGAACCTCTTCATCCAGTAGATCAAGCTGGAGCTGGCTGTCCTCGGCCCCATCAGATCGTTTTAATACCTCTTCCCAAACATGAGCAATAATGTTCCCATAACCCTCTCCTAATAAACGAAGGCTCCTCCCATACATAACGCTACAAACATAAAATTCCATGAAGGTTGCTTCGTCCTCTTCCTTAATCTTTCGGGCATTGTCCAAAGCTTCTTGCCTTTCTTTCTCCAAAGTAGAAGTTTTGATAGTTTCAACGGCAAGTTTGTCACGAAGAGATATAATTTCCGACTCACGAGCAGATGAAGTCCTTCTTTCCAGGGCTAGCTGAGCTTCAGCATCTTCTTGTGCTTTTAAGGCATCTTCAGATTGTTTCTTCAATACGGCTTCCTTATGTTTAGCAGCTTCGAGTTCCTTATGAAGCCTTTCAATCTCGGATTCCAAATCGTTCACTTTAGAACCCCCTTCTAATGAAGAGATCTGGGTTTCCTGGGCTTTGATGACTTGAATAAGCTGGGCCTTTTCATCCTCCAAGTTTTTGATTCTTTCAATTAGGTGGGTATTGAGATTCTGAAACTCATAGCCAAGTCGATGCCACGCTGAAAAACGCTTGTCAATGGTTTTGCTGATACCATCTAGAAGATCCCTTGCTTTTGCCACATCCTCAATCATGTCCCGTTTGTCTTTGGGGCAGAGATCTACATCAAATTTTATCCCTCTCATATCCCAATCTCCGAATCTGTGAGAAAAAGGAGAACTGGAACCTCCAAGTTCCTTCTCTACGTCAAGTATTTCGCGCGGCCTTGAAATAATGGCTTGAAGCTCGATCGGGGTTGGAAAGGGAGGGATATATCCTCGTGCACGCTTCTGAGGGATCTCCATGCTCGGATCATCTCCACTATTTCTCTTTCCCAGAGAGCTCTCTTTTTCACGCCTTGCCTCATCATCCGTTGTCCTGAGATGATCGTAAAACCATGCTCTTTGCTCTGTAGTTCGCTCATAAGAAGCATGAGAAGGAATTGGGTGATGATCATGCAATCTCTGAGGTTGAGATGTCTTGGATGAAGGAGGGGCCGGCTTAGAGCGTTTCTTCAAGGGATGGGGAAGGTTGGAGGAAGACTGTCTGTTCTTCCGAAAATTGTCGATAAGTGAGGGCGGCCTCATTCCTGCAAAAGTAACAGACTCCTTCAGCATTTGAAAAGTATGTGAGTAAAACGACATGCGAAGTAAGTAGATGAGATTACGACTATGAAAACGAGCTTAATCCTAAAAAAACATGCCTAGCAAGCGTGTGTCGGGATTTGATCCTAAGTCTACCCTTGCATCCGGCACTGGCTCGGGAATTTCATGAGGATTGGAATCGGGCTGAACGTTGGGGGCTGTGGAACCTGAGGTAGGAGTTTTGTCCTTATTGAGATATTGCACGGTATCTAAGTCAGGAAGTTCACCAAAGGCACCCGTGTAATCTCCATCATGGGCATTGGGAATAGATGAATCCATAAGAACATCTTCAATGATATGTTCGTTATCTAAAGCTGTCTCATCTACCTCAAGCTGTTTACCCTCCCGCTGTACAATTTCCTCTCCGGTGTTTAAAGGAGGCTGGGTTTCTACAATTTTCTCCGGGATTGCCAAAGTGTCAACCTGCTTTTCAGAGGTTTGTTCATGTTTTTCAGGGGTGCTCACAGGTTTTTTGCTTCCACTACCAGATTGTGTACACTTCTTCATGTATTTCTTGGCTGTCTTCTTCACCGTCAAAGTACGGGATGGGGGAAGCAGGTTGTATTGTCGAAGGAATTCTTCGGAAAGCAAAAACTGTCTACTCCTTTCAGTTTTCCAGAAGAGATTGGTTAATATTTGTTTCTTGGTCATAAGGAGCTTCTGTAAAATGAAGAAAAGTCAGTAAATGCTCGTAAAAGGTAAAACGAAATCTTTGTGGATATTTACCTCCTTCGGTCCATCGGCCGAAAAAGTTGTCAGGACATCGCACATAGAAAAATTGATCGGGAAATCCTTTGATACTCTCGAACAAGCCAGTTATGACCCTAGATTTCCTTCTTTCCATGAAGAAAAATGAAGGACGATCCTTCTTCCGTTTCTTAAAAGAGTATAAGGAGCATATATCTTTGAAAGTTGGTTCGTGTTTTATGATTCTCATGAACAACACGTATAAACTCATAAGGATAAAATAGCCATTAGGGTGTAACTGATAAGGAGCAATAGCCAAATTCTTTAGGATCATTTCTATGAAAGGGTTGAAAGGAGGAATCGCTCCACTCTGGAGCATCCCCCGATTAACTGCAACATATCCAGGGGGAGGGTGGTCAGGAAAACCATCTTTTCCAGGGAACTTGACTTCGTCGTCAGATAGGCCATATTGCTTGCACAACTTAAGATACGAATCAACTTCAAGCATCGTCAAGTAGCTATCAACTGGCGTATGAGTAAGAAATCAAGGTCTCTGAAAGTTTTGAGTAACATTCATCTTAGTGGTAGCAGTCGAAGATGTTTCAACATTTCGATCAGAGGTCTTAGTTTCTCTAGTTGGTGAGGTTCCCTCAACATTTTTGCGAGTCCTTCGTTTGGTTGTCATTTCTACACAAACAAGCATGTTGGAAAAACAAACCACCAAAATATTACTTAAGCTCAAGCAGGGTCGGCCTTGGCCAGTTAAAAACCCGGTCGCTCAAAACTGGTAGAGCACCCGGTCGCTCTAAACCAGTCAAGCCCTGGTCGCTCAAAACTGGAAAAGCACCTGGTCGCTCTAAACCAGTCAAGCCCCGGTCGCCCAAAATAGTCAAGACCTGGTCGCTCAAAACCGGTAGAGCACCCGGTCGCTCTAAACCAGTCAAGCCCTGGTCGCTCAAAACTGGAAAAGCACCTGGTCGCTCTAAACCAGTCAAGACCCGGTCGCCCAAAATAGTCAAGACCTGGTCGCTCAAAACTGGTAGAGCACCCGGTCGCTCTAAACCAGTCAAGCCCTGGTCGCTCAAAACTGGAAAGCACCTGGTCGCTCTAAACCAGTCAAGCCCCGGTCGCCCAAAATAGTCAAGACCTGGTCGCTCAAAACTAGTCAGGTTCTGGTCGTATTAAAATAAGTAAAAGCTTCGGTCTCCCACCCCTATTTGGTAGGTAAAAACACCCTTGGGCTGGTCGTTCTATGATTAATTTGCAAGCAATCACAACCTGGTCGGTCAAGATTTAAATCCGTCTGGGTCAGTCCTATCAGGTAAAGCTGATTCAATCCCAAGCGAGCTTGTTCTTGGGTGCACTACAGGTTGGTCAAGCAAAATAAAGCCGAGCTGGTCGGTCTATACACTGATTAATCTATTTAAACTAGTCGGTTAAGCCAAATTGGCTAGAAGGGTTATGTAAAGCAGCATCAGATCGACCCAACCCAGTTAATCAAAAAATCAACCAGACTGATCATACATTTAAAAGTAAGCGTGATTATTCGATACAAACATCGTGAAATGATAAATTAAGCAGAAAATTATGCATGCGTCAGCCATTCAAACATATACACAAACATGTGTGATCGTCATCGCAACAAAGAAAAACTAAAAGGATCCTCATCTCGGAATCATAATCCACAAACTCAAAGTTGAATGCTACATTACTGTCAAACATTTCAGTACACCAAGGGTTTCAGACTCAAGGATTCTACCACAAATCACAATTATACATCAAATCTGATTCGAGTACAGTTCAACCCCAAAGAATCCAGCCAAATTCAAAAGACAATGTTGGTCATTCTTGAATTAACATCAAGATGAAGATTCATACCTGCAATTAGATCAACTAACTGGAAGAGCTTAGATCGGACTTCCAGAGCTGACTGAAAACTCGAATTCGGGGGGATAGATATCGGACCAGCGTTGAAGATCGATTCAAAGAAAAGCGCGACCGGAGATTATATCGATTTGAAGGATTGGATTGAATTAAAAGCTTGAATCGAAGAAGCAAGGCGGACTTGACAAACTATCTTTAATGGAGCGTCGTCGCCATTAAAGCTGCTCGGAGAAGGTTGGATACGAATGGGGAAGAGCAAGAGACGGAAGTGCTTAAATATAGGGGTTACGCCAACAGGCCGACCTAGCCCATCCTGAAATAACTGACCCAAAGGAAATCCAGTCCACATAAAAACCGACCCCTGCGAATAAATTTCGAAAACCGACCCTGGTTAAACCTGATCAATCCATCAGCATATCGAGCAATATTTCGAAGTCCATAATCTTTTCGTACAAAATATTATGAAACTCCGAGGGGCAAAATGTTATCCACTAAAATCGATATGTATAACTGATGGGTTATTGACGAATCTATACGGGTCGGTTCAGTAACGATTAAGAAGGGGTCGGTTCTCATAAAGCTCCTAGTCGATCAAAGTCCTTCAGTTCGAGAAGGGTCGGTTATAATGGACGAAGTCCCTGGTCGTCCTTTTTCTCTAAAAAATCCTGATCGTCCTTTTCCTCACAAACTCCAGGTTGTTCTTTCCTCCGTACCAACCTGGTCGCCCGCATGTCCGGAATGATGCGCCATCCTGTTCCCTTATCACCTGGTCGGTCCGCTTCAAAGATCCCTGGTCGGCCCGCATTTCCATAGGTAGCGTCATCATGCTCCTTCAACCTGGTCGGTCCGCTTTCTTGCTCCAGCTTCCTGGTCGTTCGTTAGCTTCTGGTCGTTCTATCTCTTGGTCGGTCGCGATACATGAAGTAACATGACAGCTGGTGACAACTGGCAGTGGCATTTTCGTAAATACCCAAAAATACCGACCAGAACCCTTAATACAAGATTTCAGCCACTCCTCCGCCTATAAATAGCACCCTACCTCCATCATTTTAGAGGGACTTTTCTGGAAACACGTGGAGGTGCTGCCAGATTGCTTTATGGACTTCTTCAAGCATTCCAACATTTATTTTACATAATCTAACAAAGATCAATGGAGCATGGAATCAT
Organism: Allium sativum; assembly: GCA_030737875.1. Taxonomy (NCBI): domain Eukaryota; kingdom Viridiplantae; phylum Streptophyta; class Magnoliopsida; order Asparagales; family Amaryllidaceae; genus Allium; species Allium sativum. The sequence continues at coordinate 714,081,310 of CM060922.1, forward strand.
GGCTTCCACAAATGATATATGATAGAGCTTAAGGTCGAAGATCCATGGCAAAAGCTTGGTAATAAGGAGATTTCCTCGCTGTCCAAGATATTTCACTACCATTTTCAGTAATTCAAATGGAAGGATGTGTGTGGGAGAAAGTTTGGTTGAATGTATGAGTGATCTTACCTTGTAAACAACTTGTTGATAATAAAATTCTCTCTTAAGAGTGGACGTAGACCTCATCAAAGGTCGAACCACTATAAACTCTTGTCTTCTTTCTATATTTTGATGTTTTCATGTGTTAGATATGGCCTCACATAATAAAAAAGGTATTCTTACGTCTTGCCTTTGAAAAGGTGACATGCTTCCTAAGCATCTCACCTCCGATTAGGTAACGAGTTAAGCAATACTTTGGTTGTTTTTGCCAAATTTTGGCGTAAACATAACTCATTCAAAATTTCATTTCTATTTCGAAAAATAAAATTTCCCTTTTAAAATCTAAAAATCCCTTTTTATGGTATTTTTAAATATAAATATCTAGGGCCAATGATTTCCAAACATCCAAATCACCCAATTATCAATCACAAGTTTATAACACATCATATATGACGAAAATAAACATTAATAAATTATGAGAAATCCAGTTAGATCTCTCCAACCTGTTTTCCTGCATCCGCAGATGTCAGACGACATAAATAATACCATTCCTGCTTCAAGGCAGGATATCGCGGTATGAAGGTCATCCACTATAATATATTGTGGGGCACATAGGGTCATCTGCTAGTGATACTGCGGGCATCCACTAATTGTACTGCAGGAAATATCCAATATATATATATATATATATAAAATAATAGCCACAACCACCAAGCCAAAATAACTAATATATAATGGTCACAAATTATTAGTAAACAAGAATGCAATCAACCAATAAACAAACAACATATATGTAACACCCCGTAATTTTAACAACACTAAAGAGGACAAATTAAAGAATAATTAATTTAATGTTCAGAATTAAGGGAAACAGACTGCGCCATTTCGTCTATCTCAAAATTCTGGTCAGGATAGACATTTGGTTTGCGTAAAACGAACACCGTATGAAGAAGTTATCAAGGTTTGAAGTTTGTATACGTGCAAGAGAATTATATATATAATTAATTCAAAAAATTAGAAATATGTTCAAAATAAAAAATTTTGAGAGCGGCAAAATTCCGCTCGAGGGGTGTCGACCCCTGGGTCGACCCCTCAAGGGGGGTATCGACCCATGGTTCGACGCCCTAAGGGGTGGGTCGACCCCCCTAGGGAAGATGTGGCAGTTAAGGTTTAGGGGTTGGCGGCTATAAATATGGCTCCATTTCTCTTATTTTCTACACTGAAAATTTATGGAGGACTAGATGCTGTCGGTGCCCAGACTGAATCAAACCTTTTTCCTTCTTTTGCAATCAAGTTAATCAAGTTATTCAAGTGTAGATCTGTGATTCAACCTTTGTTATTCTTCTTCTATCTTTCTAGATCCAAACACTCTGAGTTTAAGTTACGTTTAGATCCGAATAATTAGAAGTAAAACCTGATATGACACTAACTTGGATTTATGCCTACGACCATTTGAATCAAATTAGAACTGTTATAACCTATTCTTTTATGATATTATGACATGACTATGACTTAGATCTAAACTTTCACCTATTTATCATGTCAGATCTACCATTGTTTCACTATTTAGATCACCTTGTACCTATCATGTTTGTGGTTAGATTGGATCTGTTACTAGTTGGACATCTAAATTATTGTTTATATCTTGTCATGCCTATTATGACATACCTATTATGTTAGAATCATTTCTATCATCTCATGTTCACCAGATCTATTCTTATAAGCCATCTCATCAATATGCCACTATGTGTTTATGTCAATTTTTGTTAGTATAATCATTTCTATCATCCTCCCTTCATCCCTTCTCTTTTATTTGATATAGCCAGGCTACTTTCAAGCCTAGGCATGCCGTTGAAATATGCGAACACGTTAAACGCGAAACGAGGGGAAAAACACTGAAATGGGCATAACTTGAAAATGGGGAATTTGGCATAACTTAAATAATGTTTATGAATATGAATTTAGGCATATAATTCATTATGAACATATTTGGGGAAAAGGGGCATGATAACCTATAACAACATAGGTAAAATTGGCTAATAGTGAAATGCCTAGGATTACAGTAATTAGAAACAATAACTGCACCTAGACACGAGGTTAGATCACACTTGTAGTGGAAGTTTGCCCGGAACTGCCCAGCATATCCAGCGACCACAAGTGGTGAATCTAACGTGAGGGGTCTAGGTGCACAAATACGAGACGTGCTGAGACACAAGGTTAAGCCCAACTTGTAGAAGAAGTCCACCCAGAACCGACTGACATATCCAGCATCTACAAGTGGTTGGATTAATGTGAGGGGTCCAACACATTATAACCATAAATGGACATGGTAATGAATTGGAATACTTAACCTAGTTGAATCCATAGGGATTGTATGAACACGAACTTGAATAGGGGTTAAGTAAACTTGGTTGAAATAGTGGGTGGGTCAAGTAAATCTAGGTAAGGTAGGTAATATTTATATATATGCCCACAAACTTAAACGGTTGGGGTTATGTAATTAAGGACACAGTTAGGTAAGCATAACCTAAAGAAATGATGGGATTATGTAATTAAAGACACCAATAGGTATACATAACCTATGGAAATCCTAGAGGGGATACAAGATAAAGGGGAGAGCTTGTATCATCTTGTGCGTGGGACCCGTTTCAGTAAGTAACCCATAGAACAGTATCAGACGAGTATTCCGTCCTAGGTCGGAGTTGGGACACGCTTACTGGGATGATTGTGGGCGGTGTGGGCGGTGCAAACCGACTGGGACATGTGCGTGCATGTTCAGGTAGAAAGGGATAAGATCACCATGACACCAGTAGATATGGTTGTGCACATCATTGAAGGGTTGCCACTTTAGGAAGTGATACCTTCTACTGTGGGGCCAGCACAAGGTATCTACGGAGTAGGGAGCCGATCAATTAGGGTAGTAGTTATGGTACATCTAGACGTATGCATAAGACTACCATCTTATAGTTGTTGGGATCATCTCATTCTGGTTATACTAGTATTGGTGCAGAGAATCAGAGTAATCATTAGGGAAGCGTATACCCTCTATCAGTTTACCTTATCACACCTGCCTTTTGTGATATTATCTTTCTTATCCACTTTATATGCCTATCTTGATACTTTTACTTATTTACTTGCTAAAAGTAACTGGACTCGCCAGACTTTATGTCTGACCCTTTTTGTTTCCTCTTCTTTCTTCCATTTCCCCTAGGTTCTCAGGGAGGGAATACTTAAGCTTTATTAGGATTCTGCTATCATTTTGCTGGAGCAGCTTAGATGTATTGCTCAAGTTCCTATCTTTGCTACTATGGCTATGTTTCTTTTGGGGAATTTTGCTTCGTTTATTTTGTACTTTGATATTATAAGTGCAAGACAGAAGTTTTTATTATGTACTGGTTTTTATGTAATTCATACATATGATGTTTTGAACCACGATGCTTTATAATTAATAAAAGTTTTTAATTCCGCTGCTATTTTATATCTGTCATGTAATGTTTCTGTTTTTGTTTACCTATAACACTTCACGAAACTTAATGCATTATCTTAATGAGTGATATTAACGGATGTGGGGTGTCACACTTGGTATTAGAGCCGAAGTTTACTAGATTAGATAAAAGTTTTTGAAAATTATTTTCAAAAAGGTTTTAAAAGAAAGCATTTTCAAAAGAAAAGTCTGTTTTGAAAAACATATTCCCCAAAGCCATATGTACTATGTGTCGATTCTTTGTCTGAATCTCTTTCCTTTTCTTTTCAGCATGTCTGGGAAACCTAATATTCTTGAGGGCGTTATGATACCAGGCTGGTTCCGTAGGTATCTAGAGGATACGGTGGCTGCCGGTGGTCAAGCTGACGCTCCTCCCCCAGCTGCACCCGTCGTTCCTCCTCCTCCGCGTGAAGACAAATCCTCTAAAGTCTGCAAAGATTTCCGGGCCATGGGAGGAAGGCCATTCCATGGAACCGAGACATTTGTAGAGGCAAGGAATTGGTTCAAGGATACAAAGGACTTGTTTGGAAATTTTGATGTGGATGATCGTAGGAAGATTCAGCTAGCCGTCTGGCTACTAAAAGACGAAGCTTCGGTCTGGTGGGAAGTAACCCGAGCAGGGCGTTCGGTGGAGACACGGGATGATTTTAGACAGAGGTTTGAAATGAAGTTTCTTTCTCAAGCTGATAAAAGTATGCAAATGGAGAGGTTCTTGGCACTCAAATAAGGAAACATGACTGTTAAAGAATATGTGAACAAATTCAACCAGCTAGCAAGGTTTGGATTGGAACTGGTGGATACTCCGCATAAGAAAGCTTTGCGGTTTGCTAAAGGGTTGAATGAACCCCTACATGGGTTAGCTATGTCTCATATTCTGATGGGAGGAACTTTTGAAAGGCTTGTTGATATGGCCTTGATTCATGAGGAAGACAAAGGAGAAAAGGAGGAAGTTAAGACTGAGAAAACAACGCAAAACAAGAAAGCATGGCCCAAGAAACGACAGCAACAACAACAACAGAAGAAGGGCAGAAAGAATGACAAGGGTAAGGATAAGAGGAATTGCCACAGTTGTGGATGCGAAGGTCACTTGGTAAAGGATTACAAAAGAAGGAAGAATTCTTGCTTCAATTGTGGAGAGGTCGGACACTTTACTAAGGATGCCCTAAGAAATAGGGACAAGGTCAAAGGGCTGGAGCTTCTGGAGGGCAAGTGCATGCTCTCGCGACGAGTGCTCTGGATAGAGGTAGGAAAATTTCCATGGAAGTTTTGATTTCTCTTTCCAGTCATCCTATTAGAACTCTTTTAGATTCTGGCGCTTCACATTCATATATATCTAGTTCTATGGTTGAGTCCCTGCACCTAAATACCAGTATGGTAGTGGATCCCGTAGTTGTCTCAAACCCCTTTGGTGGTTCGGCTCATTTGTCTATTAATTGTTGGGGTTTGAGAATATCTGTCTTAGGCGTCGAATTTGAGTGTGATGCATAGTGCTCGGTTTTATGGGCTAAAGTTTGATTCTACGGATGGAATGGCTAACCATGTATGGTGTCATTCTAGATTGTGAGAAGAGGGTCGTTAGACTTTTGACTTGCCATGGAAGGACCCTTGAGATTTCTTGTGACCTGCAAGGGTCTGTCATGCTTAGTTTCCTAGAGTGTTTAGATGCATCTATCGATGATCTTCAATCTGTTCCAGTAGTTCGTGATTATTCTGATGTTTTTGATGAGGTACGGGGCTTACCTGTGACACCCACAAGATTCGAATCCCCGACCTTCCGGAAAGCAACACCACGCACTAAGCACTGTGCTAAAAGATCTTTGTGTTAGATTTTCAAGAGGGGTGTTACAGACTACCCCCCTTAAAGAGCCCAACGTCCTCGTTGGCTCATATCACTCACCACCTAGGCGTTGTGCCATGTAACCCGCATCAGTACCACACTGACCGACATCCGTAGCATTACACACAATTTCGGCTGGGTATAGGCTTTGATACCAAATATGATACCCATGGGATTCGAACCCCTACTTCCCGTGTGGAAGTAGGGGCACCCGAGTTTGCAAGTGAAACAAACTACGAGTCAGTCATGGGATGGTATGAGAAATCTACTTAACTTATTTAATAATAAGGCTAATCACAGGACCACGCCGCTAACGCGGAACGAGTTTACTCCATTGGATTGCCAGTGCATAAAATAAGTAAATCTTTTAAACAATGCAATTCTTTTTAGAAAAATGAAACCATTATAAGACTCAAGTCCCATCACAAAATGCAATGCATACCGGAGGATAGATTTTTACCTTATAATGGTCAAAAATGCTTGGTACGCATAAACAAATTCATTTGATATTATTACTAGTGTCTAGTCAGTTTAAAACACTTTTCATTATAAATATATCAATCCTAGACGATATAGCTATCATATACTATGTCGTCATATATAGGTTTACAATCAAATCCGTAATGCCGTATTGGAAATTGGGTTTCCATCATGAGTCAAGGCTAGGGATGGCTCCTTCTAATTCAAGACACTCTAGCAAATGTCTCAGGATCCCCCGCAGTGGAACCTTGGATCTTCAGGGCCAGTTCACACATACGTTAGTGGATTAGTTATTCCTAAACACACGTTTCCCGGTTCTATCGGTCCTATCACTTGGCCAGTAGCGACCAATATCTGAGGTGCCTCGCTATCCATCATCCACATAAGTAAAAATGTCTAGGCTCCATACCATGACACCACTTCTAGCTAGAAAGAAACATCGTGCACTCCCTGCAGTCACGATCCCATTTTTGACTCATACTGGGGTACGAGGTTCGCGAAGTAAAACTATACACAAAGCTATGCTAATTAAAGCTGTGCTTTGATCATCAACGATAAGGCTTTGCTTTTCAACAAAAGCCTTGATCATTTGCATCTTAGCATGCCATATTGACAATCCACGCCATGTAACTGATGTCTATCAATATATAACCTCTAAGCTCGTACGTCTCAGAGAAGGGTGTTAAGCAAGAGAATAAATTCTCCACCACCAAACAAATATATATTTAATAGAAATCAGTCAACACAGAACAAAATCCAATGTCAGACACACATCCATTCACAAGTCCGTTCTGGGTCTGAACGAAACCGGAGACACCTTATTCCTCGTTCCATATGTCTAATATGGAAGAGAGGTCCTCGCATATCCAGACAATCAACAAGTACATCCGGACAACTACCACTATAACACCTTCCTGGGAGCTAACCAATTCAGGGCATCAGTAATCTCTATTCGATGTGAAGATCGCCGGTCTTCAACCACCGTCTTCAATGTCTTCGATTTTTAGTCATCATATAATTATTTGAAATGAGATTTAACTCGGCCTTTTCAAATAATTCTCGAATATATATAATTCAAATCATTTTTTTGGTTAAATTCAATTCAATTTTTTAGATTAATGTCAAATGAATCTAACCGTCCATATTACTTTGTAAACCAAGTGAAATTGGTTTACTTCCATCCTTATCATTTATAATATTTTATAACGATTTATTGCTATTTTTATTTATATAAAAATAGTCTATTTAATTCGAACGACGTTTCAAGTGATTACGCGGCCCTGGTGCTGTTTTTATTTAGATTTGAATTACACATTTCTCAAAATCTAACCGTTGGATCTTAACAAATTTAATATCGTTGGAAAGATCTTTTCAAAGCGAACCCAACGGTTCCAGTTTTGGGAAAAATCTGACAGTCGGATCTCTCGGTATAATCGTTTTAAATTACGATTCCAAAACGTGAACTGCCGCTTGTGATCTGCTTTATATATATATATATATATAATATAACTCGTTTTTATTTCATTACATGTAAATTTTGTACACTTCACATTCATGCCAAGAAAAAAATTTAAAAGATAAAACATTTAACCCAAGACATGTAACTTTTATACACTTCACATACATGTTACAAATGATATTTTTTTTATGAACAAAAATATATTTCAAGGCTTGTAGATTTTATACACTTCCTATACATGTTAAAGATGATATTTTTAATGAACAAAAATATATTTCAAGACATGTAGATTTTACACACTTCCTATACATGTTAAAGATGATATTTTTAATGATTAAAAATATATTTCAAGACATGTAAATTTTATGCACTTTACATACATGTTACAGATGATAATTTTAATGAACAAAAATATATTTCAAGACATGTAGATTTTATGCACTTACCGTACATGTTAAAGATGATATTTTTAATGAACAAAAATATATTTTAAGACATTTAAATTTTATGCACTTCACATACATGTTAAAGATGATATTTTTAATGAACAAAAATATATTTCAAGACATGTAGATTTTATACACTTCACATACATGCTACAGATGATAATTTTAATGAATAAAAATATATTTGAAGACATGTAGATTTTATACACTTCACATACATGTTAAAGATGATATTTTTAATGAACAAAAATATTTTAATATTTGATTCCTTTTTTATTACTTCACTAACATGTTAAAGACGATGTTTTTATTTAACAAAAACATATTTCAATACATAGTTCTTTTATTCTTCGTTAACATGTTAAAGATGACATTTTTATCAAACAAAAACATAATTCAACAAATGATTATTTTATTCTCATTAACATGTTAAAGATGACATTTTTATCAAACGAAACATAATTCAACAAATGATTATTTTATTTTCATTAACATGTTAAATATGACATTTTTATCTAACAAAAATGTAATTCAAGACATGTCTATTTTATTGGTTTATATATACAATAAAAATGTGATTTTTATTGTTAAAACATTTTATTTCAAACATGAATATTTTTAGTGATTCGTACATACAATAAAAATGTGATTTTTATTGTTAAAACATTTTATTTCAAATGTTTTATACAACACATGAATATTATATATGAAATATTCATTATTTTAAAACATTCTTTATTTTAAAATATTCTTTATTTCCGAGTCGGAATTCGACTCAATCAATTACCATATAATTTTAGTTATATAGATTTCATACATCACATGTATTCAACAATAATGATAAATAATCATTAAACAGTTTATTCACATCTAGAGTGAAATTTACTACTGTATAAGCATTAAATAATTAAATAACGCTTATCACAGTCTGTCTATCGTTTGATTGACATATAATTACACTTAGGGGAGTTGTGAATAAATTATATCCCTAGACCCGTATGGGGTTTTCAAACAACAGCAGTTTATTTAAATATGTTATTGGTTAACAAAGTTAACCAATTCTAATTTGGTTTAAATATTTTTTCTAATTAGCCAATTTTCACTGTTTAAATTATAAATAGATATTTATAATTTAATTTCAACTACCACGTTAATGTTAACATTATTTTTAATACGTTAAACATTTCAACATCACAAACAACACACAATACAGTCAATTTAAATCGTCCATGGTCTGTGGACGAGGGAGGTGATCTAACAGGCACCATATACAATTTATAATGATTAACTGATAAAAATCTACACTAGAAATTCTATATATTTTTATACATGAATACAATAGCATGATAAAATATAATTTTGACTGAGGAGGAGTTCTCACCTTGGTTTCCCACTTCGCTAAATCTTTATGCAAAGGAATGTGGCCTTTTCGGCTCCACAGTCCACATACGTCATCCAAATCACTCAAAATTAGTTTTATTACGAAGCTCTCGTCGATACGGTTCCAACGCATCTTGTTTCGCTGAACTCCGAGTTCGTATGAAAAAGTTATGTTTTTTTATAAGATTGCATACATATATAAATGACATTAACACAATTAATTAATTAATTAACTACCTAGTCTCTTCCTCTAATCTCCTTCTTCCCCAACCAAAAGCACGCACAGTAGGTCACACACAAAACCCGCTGCCCCTTGCTTCCTCCCGATAAAAATTCTCTTCAAATCCACTCAAACTTTGCATATAACCTTCTTCCTATCTCACGAAGTCAAAAACAATCACCAAAACTCAATCCATTGCTTCAATTCTCCACAAATTCGAACCCTAACCCATTTGAACCTCACGTTGAAAATTTTTAGCATCCCAAACTTGGGCCTCAACCCTCCAAACTCATATAAACGCGAAGAGAATCACTCAAGCATTGCAAATGTACTTGTATTGTGATTTATGGATTTTTGTATGAAATGTTTTTTATTTTAGAAGCATGCAATTAGGGTTAAAGAAGTAGAAGGCTGTCATGTTTTTTTAGAAATGGACTGAGGTTTAGGGAGGTTGAGACAATTTAAAGTGGAGCCTAATTATTTTTCTAACGATTTTATATTTTATTATACTCAAATATCGCTCATTTTCATTGTTTAAAAATCAGTGTGGTCACCTACGGATCCCGTTTTCAATGAAAATTGACATGTAGCTACTCTCCGACATTACAGATCTAACGAAACTGGTTTCATCGAATTTTGAGTGAGAAGGAGTTCTCACCATGATTGATTTGACACTAAAGATATGATTATTGAATATATTAAAGATATATGTTCGAAATCCTAATCAACTAATTGATTGATGGTTGCGTTGTTTGATTATTAGTTAACTAATAAGATTATTGAAATCGATCGTTTGGTGATATTTAGCGACAAACCAATCATGGTGAGAACTCCTTCTCACTCACAATAAAAATGTCATCTTTAATATGTTAATGAAGAATAAAAGAATCACATGTTGAATTACATTTTTGCTAAATAAAAATGTCATCTTTTACGTGTTAATGAAGTAATAAAAAGAATCACATGTTGAATTACATTTTTGTTAAATAAAAATGTCATCTTTTACATGTTAATGAAGTAATAAAAAGAATCATATGTTGAAATACATTTTTGTCAGATAAAAATATCAATTTTATCATGTATGTGAAATGAATAAAATAGATATATTTTGAAATACGTTTTTGTTAGATAAAAATATAATTTTTATCATGTATGTGAAATGAATAAAATAGACATATGTTGAAATACATTTTTGTTAGTTTATTGGTTCCGCTACATTATATTAAATTTATTGTAAATTAATCTTCCGCTGTAGTATTATTTTTCGATGTACTCTGATATATTCTGTACTCTGATGTAACATTATTATGATGTTTATAAAAGTCTTCTGTTATTTGTTCTGATGTGTTGTATGCCCAAAGTTAGCGTATTCGGGGTTCGAACGGTCTTGGTCAATTTAACGATCGATTAGGCCCGAGCGAAATCTGTATCGTTACGTTATCTCCGAGGCGCGAGATCAATTTTCTTATATATTTGGTGGACAATGCAAAGCCAGTTGCATTGCCTGTGCGCCATATGGCTCCAAGGGAAAGGAGGGAGCTTAGCAAGCAAGTAGGGGAGCTACTTAAGAAAGGGTTTATTAGGCGAAACATATCTAAATGGGGTGCTCCAGTTGTATTTGCCACTAAGGCGGATGGTTCGCTTCGCTTGTGTGTGGACTATAGAGAGTTGAACAAACACACTAAGAAGAACATGCACCCACTTCCGAGGATAGATGACTTGTTTGAACAGCTTGTAGGGGCCTTGGTATTCTCTCAGTTAGACTTGGCTATGGGGTTTCATCAGTTGAGGCTGGCCGAGGACAGTATAGATAAGACTGGTTTTTTGACTCCAGATGGTTTCTCTGAATGACTAGTTATGCCTTTTGGGTTGACGAATGCACCCACCTATTTTGTTGATTTGATGAATAGGGTGTTTTAGGAGTTTCTAAATAAATTTGTCATGGTCTTTATCGTTGATATCTTGATCTTCTCAAAGAGTGAGGAAGGGCATGCCCAACATTTGAGAGAAATTCTAAAAACTCTCCACGCACATCAACTTAAGGCAAAGTTCTCCAAATGCCATTTTTGGAGAAAAGAGGTGAAGTTCCTAGGGCATGTGGTTTCCAAAGATGGGATAACAGTAGATCCCGCAAAGGTAGTTGTAGTTCAAGATTAGCAAATTCCGAAGAATGCAATGGAGGTGAGAAGTTTTCTTGGATTGGTAGGTTATTATAGGAAGTTCATTAAGGTCTTCGCAAAGATATCAGCCCCACTCACTAGGCTGATGAAGAAGAATTTGGCATTTTCATAGGGTATAGATTGTGATGTTGCTTTCCAACGATTGAAGAGGGATCTGACAACAGCCACAGTCTTGACCATGCCTGATGGGAATAAAGTGTTTACAGTTTACATCGACGCATGTGGTACAGGGCTTGGTGCGGTTCTGATGCAAGAAGGAAATGTAGTGTGTCATGGGGGTAGACAGCTAAGGGTTCATGAGAAGAACTACCCTACCCATGATTTAGACCTGGCTGCCATAGTATTCGCGCTTAAGATGTGGCATCATTATTTGCTTGGAGAGAAGTTCGAGTTGTACACCGATCATAAATCTCTCAAGTACTTGTTCTCACTGAAGGATCTTAATTTAAGGCAACAAAGGTGGATGGAAGTCCTGACTTCTTATGATTTTGAGATTGCTTATACCCTGGCAAGGGTAATGTGGTGGTAGACATACTGAGTAGGAAGAGGATGGCCTTAGGTCCTCTGTTTGTGGAAAGGAAAAGCTTAGAGTTCATATCGACTTTTGATTTTAGACCCTCCACCGAGTTATTGCTTAGTTTGTTTGCATCGCTAGAGATACGACCTACTCTTATGGAACAGATAGGAGCTTCACAGTGAGATGATCCACATATTTCAGACATCTTGGATAGGCTTAGTAAAGGGGAGACTTCTAGTCATCTCGATATATATTCCATCGATGATAAAGGGTAGTTGCGACGAGATGGAAGGCTTTGTGTTCCCCAAACTGAAAGTTTGGTAAAAATAGTCCTAGAGAAAGCCCATCGTTCTAAGATGAATATTCATCCAAAGGTGATAAAATGTATAGGGAAATGAAGTGGGTTTTCTTTTGGACTGGGATAAAGAAAGATGTGGCAGAGTTTGTTTCTCAATGTTTAGTTTGTCAGCAAGTCAAAGCTGAGCAAAAGAAGCCCTCTGGTTTACTTCATCCTTCGGAGGTTCCACAGCGGAAGTGGGAGAGTGTCTCTATGGATTTCATAGATGGTTTGCCTAAATAAAAAAAATCAATACCAGTATTTGGGTTCTGGTGGATAGACTTACTAAGAGCGCTCATTTCATTCTAGTTAAGAGTAAGAGGACGACAGTTTAGTTGGCAACAATTTCTGCTCGTGAGATAGTCCGTCTTCCCGGAGTACCTTCCAGCATCGTAAGCGATCATGACCCCATCTTCACTAGTGAATTTTGGAAGAGCCTGTAAGAGTCATTAAGTATAGAGTTATATTTAAGCACCGCTTATCATCCTCAGACCGATGGACATACGGAGAGGGTGAACAGGATTCTTAAGGATCTTTTGAGGCTGTGTATCCTAGACTTCGGAGGGACTTGGGAAGAGCATCTTCCTTTAGTAGAGTGCCTACAACAAAAGTTATAAAGCTAGCATTGGCATGGCACCTTTTGAAGCATTATACGGACGACCCTTTAGGTCACCAATTTGTTGGTGAGAATCTATAGAAAGGCTATTACTTGGACCAGATATTTAGAGAAGCGTCCGAGAAGATGGATCTTATTAGACGACGAATGAAGACCGCTCAAGATAGGTAGAAATCCTGCACAGACAAGAGAAGGACTGACATTGAGTTTGAAGTAAGAGACATGGTTTTCATTAAAGTATCACCTTTGAGGATTGTGGTTCGCTTCAGATCTGTAGGGAAATTGGCACCAAGATTTGTAGGGTCATTTCCCATAATAGAAAGGATTGGCCAAATGGCCTATAGAGTAAAGCTGCCAGAGAGAATATCCGGCGTTTATGATGTTTTCCACGTTTCTCATTTGCGAAAGTGCTTGCATGATACCGCGGAAGTAGTTGAGCTGAGTATATTGGAGGAAGTAGAGGTGGAATTGGAGGCGAAAGTCAGACGAGCTCCTTCCCGTATTCTTCAACCAGAAGTTAAGAAGCTACGCAATAGAGAAGTCAAGTTGGTGAAAGTTCAATTGGGAGATAACCTAGAAAATGTGACTTGGGAGACCAAAGACAAGATTCGTCCTTCATACCCTTTTCTTTTCGAGGGTATGTTCTTAACTCCTTTTCCAAAGCTTTTATTTATGCTTATTTCTATAATTTAAGTATGTCCTATCGATCGAATCTTCAACCTATAGGTAGGAATTCCATGGATGTAAACATGTATTCGAGACATGTTACGTTTGATGGATGCAAGTGGATGCAAGTGCTTGCTAGTGGTTGCTCGTGGATACATAAACACACACATTAAGCACTAGATCGTCTCAATCACTCTCATAGTGCATATGTATGTGTGTGCATTTTTCTTCTTTTGATGGATGAAAATGGATGTATCATCATATGGATGTTGCATTTGGATAGATGATTGTGCACCCATATAGAACTTACATGTTATAATAGAATTATTACATATATGTTGGATTCATGGCATTAACATACATTGCATTAAGGAGGTCGACTGAATCAGTAGACCGCAAGATCTTCGCATTAGTATTGTGACATATACACACACCTTTGCATATATTCATACAAGCATTAGAAGTCTTTAAGGACAATGGATGCCTATGATTGGTGGATGAGTAGATGGGTGATGGATGGTAGGATATACATTCTTCTTAACTTGGAGATTTCAGGAACGAAATCCTTTGGGTAGGGGAGAATGTAACACCCCGTTATTTTAACAACACTAAAGATGACAAATTAAAAAATAATTAATTTAATATTCAGAATTAAGGGAAACAGACTGCGCCATTTCGTCCGTCTCGAAATTGTGGTCAAGATAAACATTGTGGTCAAGAGTAAATCCGTGATTCAACCTCTGCTATTCTTCTTCTATCTTTCTAGATCCAAACATTGTGAGTTTAAGTTACTTTTAGATCTGAATAATTAAAAGTAAAACCTGATATGACATTAACTTGGATATATGCCTATGACCATTTGAGTCAAATTATATCTACTATAACATGTGCTTCTATGATGTTATGACATGATTATGACTGAGATCTAAACTTTCACCTATTTATCATGTTGGATCTGCCATTGTTTCGCTGTTTAGATCACCTTGTACCTATCATGTTTGTGGTTAAATTGGATTTGTTACTAGTTGGACATCTAAATTATTGTTTAGATCTTATCATGCCTATTATGACATCCCTATTATGCTAGAATCAGTTTTATCATCTCATGTTCACCTGATCTGTTCTTATATGCCCATCCCATCAAAATGCCACTATGTTTTTATGTCAATTTTTGTTAGTATAATCATTTCTACCATCTTCCCTTCACCCCTACTCTTTTATTTTATATCTACTTTCGAGCCTAGGCATGCCGCTGACATATGCGAAGGCGTTAAATGGGGAACGAGGGGAAAACATTAGAATTGGGCATAACTTGAAAATGGGTAATTTGGCATAACTTGAACAATGTTTATGAATATGAATTTAGTGTATATAATTCATTATGAACATATATGGGGGAAAGGGGCATGATAACCTAGGTAAAATTGGATGATAATGAATTGCCTAAGATTATAGTAATTAGAAACTGTAACTGCGCCTAGATACGAGGTTAGATCACACTTGTGGGGGAAGTCTGCTCGGAACCGCCCGGCATATCCAACGACCACAAGTGGTGAATCTAATGTGAGGGGTCTAGGTGCACAAATACAAGACGTGCTGAGACACGAGGTTAAGCTCGACTTGTGGAAGAAGTCTGCCCAGAACCGACCAGCATATCCAACTTCCACAAGTGGAGGCTTAATGTGAGGGGTCTAGCATAATGAATTGAAATACTTAACCTAGTTGAATCCATAGGGATTGTATGAACATAAACTTGAATAGGGGTTAAGTAAACTTGGTTGAAACAATGGGTTGCTTAAATAAATCTGGGTAGGGTGGGTAATATTTATATATAGGCCTACAAACTTAACAGGCGGGGTTATTTAATTAAAGACACTGTTAGGTAAGCATAACCTATAGAAATGATGGGGTTATGTAATTAAAGACACCTATAGGTATACATAACCTATGGAAATCCTAGTTGGGATACAAGACAAGGGGGAGAGCTTGTATCATCTTGTCTGTGGGACCCATTTCAGTCAGTAGCCCATAGAACAGTATCAAACAAGTACTTTGTCCTAGGTCGGAGTTGGGACACGCTTACTGGGCTGATTGTAAGAGATCCAAACGTGAAGGACGGTGTGGGCAGCGCAAACCGACCGGGACATGTGCGTTCATGTTCGGGCAGAAAGGGATAAGACGACCGTGAAACTAGTAGATATGGTTGTGCACATCAACGAAGGGTAGTATTAGGGCACATCTAGATGTGAGCCTAAGTCTACATCTTATAGTTATTGGGATCATCTCATTCTGGTTATACTAGTATCGGTGCAGAGAATCAAAGTAATCATTTGGGAAGCGTGTACCCTCTATCGTGTTTACCTTGTCACACCTGCCTTTTGTGATACTATCTCTCTTATCCACTTTATATGTCTGTCATGATACTTTACTTATTTATTTGCTCAAATTAACTGGATTCGCCAGGCTTTATGTCTGAACCTTTTTGTTTCCTCTTCTTTCTTTCGTTCCCCCCCAGGGTTCTCAAGGAGGGAAAACTCAAGCTTGATCAAGATTCTACTATCATTTTGCTGGAGCTACTTAGATGTATTGCTCAAGCTCCTATCTTTGCTACTATGTCTATGTTTCTTTTAGGGAATTTTTCTTCTTTTATTTTGTACAAAGTGCAAGACAAATTTTTTTATGATGTACTGGATTTTATGTAATTTAGACATATGATGTTTTGAACCACGATGCTTTACGATTAATAAAAGTTTTTAATTCCGCTGTTATTTTACATCTGCCTTGTAATGTTTTAGTTTCTGTTTACCTATAACGCTTCACGAAACTTAATGCATTCTCTTAGTGAGTGACATCAACGAACGCGGGGTGTCACAATATAAATACTTGTATTAAATAAAAATTCGATTATAATAAATTATAATTGAACCAGAGAGCGAGTTTACTCACCTTGATTTTGTTTGCACTGAATATCCTGTTAAATGTCGTATCTTCGCAGCTACGAATCGACTTGAATAAATTATTTTTGCACCTACGATTTTATTTTATTTTATGATTAACGATAATTAAATTAATAAAACTAATAATATAAATATTTTATCCTATGTATTTTTAATATTAATAAACGTATACCTTACGGTTGCAATTTATTTGACCAATTGGTGAAACCAATCCTGTACAGTCCCACAACTAGCTTCATTCCAATCTCGACATTCGAATCACTCATTCACATTTTTATCCCCTTACCCAAAATCATAGCTTCTTGTGGACATCGGACCCAATAACCGTATTTCTTGAAGCTAACTCCTCCTACATTACTTGGCAAATCCACAAAAGAATCTTGCTGTTAACATCTTATCTTCCTCACCAACAAACTAAAATCTCTGAAATCTGTTCACCAAAATACACTACTGTCGTGCCTTACTCATCACAGTCCAACCACTTCCCCATTCCAAATTAAACACATCAGACTTTACTCCATTCACGCAAGTGCAAATCATCCCCAATACCGTGAACTTTATCACCCTCATGCTCTCCCCTTCAACCATAAAAACCAAACTCAACCCGTAACCCCACATCGTAACATCCAGACCGACGTCGCATCCCATCTTCAAACCACCAATACCTACGTACTCCTCCATATTGCAAAAATCCAGTATCGGCTTCTTCTAAAAATCGCAGTGCCTCAAAAAAAATCGCGCACCACTTCCAGTTTAACCAAAAGCCAACGCCGGCCCCCACTGACAACGTCGCACCCCCTCTCCAAGGTCGACAACCCCTCTGTGAACTCGTCGATGTTGACAAGCCAACCGAACCAAGTCACACCTTTTCGAACACCCCCTATTTCCTTTTCTGAAATCGTGAGTGTGGATTCGAGCTTCAGTAAACCTAGCGATAATTTCCTAATTCGATTTTGATTTTGATTCTTTTTTTTAATTATCGGATGGAATCGATTTCATTTTACTGGAGAATAAAAATAAAGGGAAAGGGAATCGAAGTGTTTTGTGGGTTTTGTGATTGAAAGGAACACAAGCTCAATTTTTATAAGTGTGAAGAGATACAATCGCACCTAGCCATTAAAATGTTGTTTCTTAGATACAGAAGGAGGGAGACAGAAGTTATAGCCCAAAAAAACATGTCTGCATGAGTAAATGTATAGGTCAGCCCCTCTTCTTTTTTAATATAATTTTTTTGAATTGCTTTAATAATATAATACTCCAAAATATCTTACTGTCCATTACTTGTATTCCTGAACCGCTTAATGTAACGAATGATATCCTCAACGTTATACTGCTATTCTTTACTCAATGGAACGTATTTCGAATTTTAGTTTGAACGTATATACGGAATAACCACATTAAATTAACGTTTTAAATTAAATTCGATTAAAAATATAAATCAATTTCAAATAATTAAATTCATCAAAAATAATTAATTTTTATCGTTTCTAATTCAAATAGAATTTATATTATTTGACTGAATTGTTTAAATTCGGTTTTAACTTCGAATTCAATTATTATAGTTTCATATTAAAATAATTCGATATACTCGAAAATTAAATCTTATATCGAATATTAAATCGACAAATTCAATATAAAATCTATTATTTTCCAAATTGATATTTAAAATAAATTTAAATACTTAATATTAAATGGATAAAAATCCGGGATGTTACAGGCTGTTACACCTGCCCAAATGTATACAACTTCTATGGCGGTTCAGTTTATTAGCCGACATCTAGTGCTTCCAATATTCTAACATGTCATGTATTTAATGTATGTAATAAGTCAAATCTAACATGTTCAATACATATGCATATTATTCATCACACTATGTTCCCAAATTACAACATGTACAGGTTTATGCATATTACCCCTTTATCAATTTACATCAAGTCTAAATATATGCATATTATTCCTTTCCCAAATTATAGTTAAATAGTCCCCAATTTAACAACATGCCTAAATTCCTCTTTTTATGTCATACGCACACTCTAATTAGATATAGCCTAGGCTTGGTGTAAATAAAAGGGAAAACAAAGAATGGAGAATAGGATCAAATCACATAGGCATATAAGCAAGACTGGAAATAAACTAAAACATAGATACAGGGAAAACGAAGATATATACATATAACTTATTAATTATCCAATAGTAAAGGCATATTTTTTACTTTTCACAATGGCATAGGTGATTAACAGTGAAGATATGTATAACAATTATCTTATAAACACTGTATATCCTAACCCAATTTTTTTAACTGCTATGTTATAGTCTAAGAAATCAGATCTGAAAATGACAGGGAACTCACAGTGGGTCTTGGTGAAGAAGAGATCAAATCTCTTATATATATAACTATATGCTGTAGAAAAAGTCCAATCCAACCCTTTTTTGTTGTATGTATGTAAGTCCTTAATGATGTCTCTGTAGATCTAGGCTTGAGCAGCATTCCCCTATTTCATATATACATACATACACACACACACATATATATATATATATATATAGAGAGAGAGAGAATAGATTCATAAAGGCAGAAGATATGAAGAAATAGTGTGTATTGGAATTAGAGAAGCTAGTTGTCTATAGATTCACAGAGTCAACCTTTGCCTTTAGATTCTAAGGTTTTAATCTAAACTGTAAATGAAGCACTGAGTCAGCACGAATCTAGCTACAAAACAGTATAAATTCGTAACTCAAATTCTTCCCCCTATCTGGGTGGGTCGACCTACCGACCCTATGGGTCGATCCACCGACCCCATGGGACGACCCAACCATGGTTGGGTCGACCCAGGCTGGAAGTGGGTCGTCCTACAACGGTCTAGTTTCTCACTTGTTTTCCCGCTTTGTTTCATTTGAAAATCTTGAAATTTTTTGAATTATATATTTACATATAATTCCCTTATATGTACAAACCTCTAATGCCTATAACTTCTTCATATGTTATCCGTTTTAAGCAAACTTGGGGTCTATCTGAACCAGAATTCTGAGACGAATGCATGGTAATGCCGGTTTCACTTAATTCGGAATATTTTAATTAAGTTGTTCCCAATTTATTATCTTTAAGTACAGTTATAGTGTATTAATTTTTAGGGTGTTATATTTCCCTTTACTAGTATCTAATCAATAAAATGACTAATCATATGCTTTTGTGCTCACAATGGTTAAAAACAATAAATAATCATCTACATGTATCCAACGTTTAGTGGATTACCCAACCTTATTTTTTTGACTATCCATCTCAACATTTTTGTAATTACCCATTATATACTTAAAGACTGCTCGTCTTAATATCGTATGACTACCGGTCAATTTAAATGGTCACCCTTCATAAAATTATGGAGACTACTTTTTATTAACCAATTAGATCACAATTCCTATGGATTAGTCATTTTAAATTTATGATTCATCTAGTATATTTCACAAAATAAAAAGATGTAGACTAACCATCATACGCTTCTTAGTTTTTCTTAGATAACCATGAACTTATAATTTACCAATTTGAGACTATTTATCATCAACATTATGTGAACAATCCATGTAATACTCTATAGTTCTCCGAGGAAAACTACAAACTCATCTTATCCATACAATTCATATTTTAGTCTAGTACCCAAGAATATAAGCCACACCTATTAACACTTCGAATTTGCTTCTTTTATATATATTTCTATTTACTACACACTGGTATCCCAGATGTTTATGTTAACGACATTTTAGCATAGGTTGTACAACGTAACGATGGTATCCCATCCAAGTCTAAATGATAAATGTAGAATAAAAAAAATAAACATCGCCCTTATAAGGCAAAGGCATAACTGATTACCCACCATACCAAAGCAAAATAAAGAAGCAACCAAGTCGCTTCAACTTAAGTTAGAGCGAAAGGAGTATTGCTATCCACCATAAAATAAATAATATAGGACCAAAGCGAAACCCATCTCGCCCAAATCTGTGTCAATCCTTACTCAAGGCATCTTAAACAAATAAAATTTATTTGAATCGAAGCAAACTTGTCAGCCTCAAAGTATATAAGTTTATATTAAACAAAATGGTGTTTTCCCCATTTATCTAACTTAGGGTGAAGTGCAATAATAAAGAAATAAAGGGTGCTTCGCCCCGCCTATCCGACTTAGGCCGAATTAAAACAAATAGGTATAATCTGATGATTGAAATAAAGAGCATTTAGGGTAGCAACCTTAAAGGACAAAGTGTATAATTGTCTCGTATCTTTATGGCTTCAATACATATGTTTTATAAATTATTGCAGAAGAAAGAGGGCGGTTACACATTTTTGTCGCTTTGCTTATGAATTAAAGAAAAAGAGTAGAGACGAAGCGCCTCAAATAAAGATAAGTGTTCAAACTTATTTTAAAACATGCAGCTTGTTCATGTCGAAGTGGAGAGACACTATTTGCTTATCCTTGTTTCGCCCTCTACTTATGGAAAATCATTTAGTATCAGTTGAACCGATATCAAATGCTTCACCATGGTTGGATGCAAAGAAACTAAAGGCGACACAAACCTAGAATTGCCTTCGGTAAAACAGTAAATTAAAAAAAAGATTTCTTACTGAAAAAAAATCTTTTTTTACCAACTCAACATATATTTCAAAATCTTATTGGTAGATCTCAAAATTTACATCTCCCTTTTAGAAGTCATGAGAATTGTGCCACTTATCCAAAGGCTAATTATAATGAAACAATTAATTAATATCAATTAACTATTATTTCTTAAACATTTCTAAGTTATAGTAAATTATTTTTAAATCAGATAAATTCCCAAAAGTCACCAAATTAGATAATATTATTCTCTATAATATATAAATTTTCAAGTCAAATAATTATTTAATTATTCCAAATAATTATAATTCAAATTTAAGGAAATTTCCAACTTAGTAAATATATATAAAATTCATAATTTCTTGAAAAATTATGAAAATTGAAACCCACCTTCAAAATTATATTTAGCATGAAATATCAAAATTTTAAGTCATTTGGAGGTTTAAGTCATATGTTTTTATCCAAAACCTATTCTAGCTAATTCTAAATAATTAATATTAATCATTATTTTATCCAAACAACAATTAAACATCCATAACATGGAAAAATAAATACAAAAAAACTCATATGATTAGGATATTACTCGTAACCGAATTAAACTAAGAACTAAATGGATGATTTAGAGTATTATTCACCTTACAATGGATGGTAGTATAACAATCCATCTGGAATGGGCCTAAATTCCGATCCAGGGAAGGTCTATTGGAAATTAGTGCCATTCTAAACGGATCGTTAGTTCCTATAAGGAATCTCTTAAAATAGAAATAACAGAGTAAACTAAACGAAATTGAAATCTCACACAATGGAAGGGATAAAATATAATATCAAAAAATAGATGTACCATTAAAAGAAAGCACCATAATGTATCTTACATAAATATCTCAACAGTCATAAAAGGGCACATCACAATAATACTAATAACTATCCAACAAATACAAAGTACTGCCAACATAAAATAATCATAACTATGGACCTTCATTGTTAGGCTCCATAACTCCATCAATCAAGTAATCCTAACTACTTTCTTATTAACATGTTAAGAGAAAGGAGGTCATAACATAAAGTTCTAGTGAATGAAAATCACATAAGTTATAAGGAATAACTATTTCCTATATTTGGCAGTATAAAATCTTCACAATATGTCTACGCAATCCAACACACAACAAATCACATAAATTTTATGAAGCGGACCACTCTATATTCACTTAAGGCCTATACTGCTTATTTATTTAAGGGAGGATTCTCTATCATCACTTAATACCCTATGAGGCGTACTACCACTTGGTCACTTAAGGTCATCACTTTATATTTATTCTTGGACGAATTCCCACTATCACTTAATACCATATGTGTAAAACCCTGCATTTTATGATAGTTAAATGTTTAAATAATGCATATGTGTGTGTACATATATATGCATAGATATAAATGTATATATTAAGAATAAAATAAAGATTAATACAAATAAAAACGTAATGCATACATTAAAAGAAAGAAAGGATTGGTTGCATGCAGTGTATGTGTTACATGCACTGATTATGCATTAATAATAAAAAAAAAAGATTCATGCAATGGTTTAAATGGAATATTGTAACAAATATGAAAAAGAGGAATGAGAAGAGAACAATAATTACCATTGTTCTAAGCCTTATTAATTATAGCCTTAGTAGTCCAGTTGGTTAGAACATGTGACTTGCATACAAAAGGTACAGAGTTTGGTCCCCGCCGCTGTCATATATTCATTTTAAGGGAACGGCTAAAATAACACATGTTCATGAGGGAAAATGTAAAAACCCGTAACTTCCCCGTAAAGGAAAGCGACGGATAGTTCGAGAACAAACCACAACAGAACACATATAAAAGAACATTTCATTGTATATTACAACAATGCATCAGATTACAAGAATATACAGAGTTTGAATAAATATTACACAGAAATATCAGAGATTTAATTACATTTAAATACATAGCAGCAGAAAATAATACAATACACAACTAGAAGAGATATACGGATACAAAGCTTTCCGGATATCATTCCAGCTGTAAACCAGGATCCTGTGAATATAAATCTGCAAAACCAAAACTACTAGCTGCCCGTGTCAAAATAAGGGCACCCAGAGTTTAGGTTAAAACAATAAACTCCAGGTCAGTCATGTGACTGGTGTGAGAACTAAAACAGTTATTAATCTTTATTTTAAATCATTAGGTAAATCAAGGGACCACGCCGTATAACACGGAACGGGTTTCCTCCCAAGAATACCAGTGCATAAAACCAACAGCGCAATGCTAAATAAAGAAAAATGAAGCTGTTATAAGACCCAGGTCCCATCACACAATGCAACGCAGTCGAGGATAGGGTTTTCCCTTATAACAACTAAAGAATGCTTGATACGTTTAAAACAAATCATTTGATACTATTATAAGTGCATAGTGTATAAAACAACTTCAAATCATAAGTATCAATCATAGGCGGCATAAGCGCCCCATCCCACTATGTCGCCATATATAGGTTTACATATAAAACCGCAAATGTCACGTATTTGGAAATTGGATTTCCGTCTATGAACCGAGGCAAAAGATAGTCCTCAACCGATTCGTGACTCTCTAGCCCGAGCCACAGGACCCAGACTCAGGTGAGCCCTTGGAGCGACAGGGCCGGTCCACCGATGTGGATTAAAATGCCTGAACACTACGTTTCCCCACCCTATGGGGTGTAAGTCTGGTCCGTCAGCCGACCAGAAGCATCGGCCGAAACCGATATAACCGAGGCGCCTCGCAACAGCAACAACCACATAAGTCAAACTCGTCAGGGCGTGAAAAACCACTGACGCCACTTCTAGCTAGAAAGAAACGCAAGTCCTCCCTGAGGTCCGTCTCCCGTTTTTGATTCATACCGGGTGTGAAACTCGCGAATCAAACGTTACACAAAGCTACGCCACAAAGGCCGTGCTTTGATCATCAACCACAAGACTTTGCTTTTCAACAGAAGCCTTGATCATTTGCATCTTAGCATGCCACACAGGCAAACCATCCTATGCAACAGATATCAGTCACACAGAATGAAATCCAATGTCAGACACACAGTCCATTTACAAGTCCGTTCTGGGTCTGAACGAAACCGGAGGCACCTAGTACCCCGCATCTCCTTCGATCTCCAAGTACGTCTGGACGATCACCTACTGTTTCCATCTTCTTGGGTGTACAGCCCAATCAAGATCATCAGTTATCACCCAAACGACGTGAAGACCTCCGGTCTTCGACCATCGTCTTCATCCTCGACTTATCGTCGTATCAGTTATTCAGAATGGGATAAACCCGGTCTTTCCGAATAACTCGCGTATATATTATAAAAGTGTTACACAAACACAACATACGCCTCATTCCAATCCATTAGTCACTAACCATAAATTAATCAAGAGAATAATTCCCCAAATATTAACCCCGAAGGCCGAAACCAACATCAGACCAATCTCCAGAAAACCATTCTGCTTGGCCAACCGACAGTTAGTTTCTAAATTTCACATTCATAGGGAAAGATTCCCATTAATTTTATCAAAGATAAATTCCTTGAATTTATTCTTTAATCCATTTTTGAATATCAATTCAAACTAGTCGGGATTAGCGAACCTTACCGAAGTAATCATTTGTTTTAATTTCCCAATCCCAACCTATTCATCCCATGAAGTAAAACTGGCTTTACTTCATATCTAACACCACGGTGTTATCGGTAGATTCAATTACCATTTCACGTTCAAATCTAATTAAAGATTTAACTATCGCCTGGAGCAAAACTGGTGATACTCCATTTCGATTATTTCAATCTAATTAAAGATTCATTAAAACTCCACTTAGTTTTAATCTTTGACTGGGTTAAAGAATCAGTGTCATTTAAAAACACGGTTCACGATAAACCCAAAATCACATTCATTAATCGTCGGGTTAAAGAACGAGTGTTATTTAAAACACTGTCCACGATAAACCCGAAAATCAATATCGATTCAATTCCAATTAAATGTTATTTAATTGGTACACTTCATTAAATCTAAATAAAAAGATTTAATCCTTTCTCAACTGGGTTCAAGAACAGTGTTAGTGAAGACACCATTCACGACAAACCCAAATCACATTCATTAATTATCGGGTTAAAGAACAAGTGTTATTTAAAACACTGTCCACGATAAACCCAAAAATCAATATCGATTCAATTCCAATTAAATGTTATTTAATTGGTACACTTCATTAAATCTAAATAAAAAGATTTAATCATTTCTCAACTGGGTTCAAGAACAGTGTTAGTGAAGACACCATTCACGACAAACCCAAATCTCATTTGATATTCAATATAAGGCTCTGAATAGAAAATATATCGGCTTATATTCAATATCAAATTCTACGATTAACAAATGTCGTATTGGAAATAACGATATAAATATATATCTTTCAAATTTCCGTAACAACATCCGTATAATCACAAATTCCAACATCGAAATATTTCGAAGACAATTTCGATTCTAATCCACTCCAATGCAATCATTGGAAATTTTGGTTATTTTCAAAACCCTTTTCAAATTCAATTTATTTATTTAAAAATAAATAGAATTATAATTCTAGTTCAAAACTAGTTCATTTTGATAAAAATCTATTTTTATCCTTTCAAATATGGAGTTTTTCATCCCAATTCTTTCTAAATCATTTCTTATGATTTTACACAAATTATTACTATTTTTAATAATTTTATCAAGGCCCGTACAGTCGATTTCCATCAATGGCCATCGAACTGCACTTACAGCGACCTTTTTCAAATTTGATTTGGACATAATTCCAAATCCAACCGTTAGATTTCAAATTTCTAATATTCGTTAGAAAGCTCTTTTCGATACGAACCCAACGGTTCCGGTTTTAGGAGAATCCGACGGTCGGATCTCCCGTAATGTCCGTTTGAAATCAATGGTCGAAATTCGCGAACTGCCGCGGCGCGGCGCGTTCTATTCAGGCCATTATATTATATATATAATATATATTTCGTCGATTTCTATTCAAAACGAATTATATAAATAGTTTTGAGTTCGTTTCAAAAATCCATTTCAACTTCCATTTCAATTCAAAGCAAAATTGAATTCTTCTTTATAGATTCGTTTCAAAACTCATTTCTATTCAATTCAAATTTCAATTCAATTTGAATTCATATTCAGTTCAATTCATTACGAAATCGTTTTCAATTCAATTCATTTCGAAATCGTTTTCAATTCAATTCATTTCGAAAACGTTTTCAATTCAATTCATTTCGAAATCGTTTTCAATTCAATTCATTTCGAAATCGTTTTCAATTCATTTCCTTTCGAAATCGTTTTCAATTCAATTCATTTCGAAATCGTTTTCAATTCAATTCATTTCGAAATCGTTTTCAATTCAATTCATTTCGAAATCGTTTTCAATTCAATTCATTTCGAAAACGTTTTCAATTCAATTCATTTCGAAATCGTTTTCAATTCAATTCATTTCGAAATCGTTTTCAATTCATTTCCTTTCGAAATCGTTTTCAATTCAATTCATTTCGAAATCGTTTTCAATTCAATTCATTTCGAAATCGTTTTCAATTCAATTCATTTCGAAATCGTTTTCAATTCATTTCATTTTGAAAACGTTTTCAATTCAATTCATTTCGAAAAATTCGATTTCGAGATTACTTTTCAATATTCATTTTAAAATGAATAAAATCGATATAAATATCGTTTACGTCAAAATGGCGTCAATCTAATCAACACGGCTTCATAAATTTCTATTTTCAAATATTCTATTTCAAATATTTCCTATTATCAAAATATTTGTTATTATCAAAATATTCTTTATTTTCACGATTGGAATGAGGCCCAATCAATTACCATATAAAATTAATTATATGGATTTTCATACAACACATGTATATAATAACATTGAAAATAATCAACCATCAACCAAAGTGCACTACACTGTATAAGCATCAAATATAGATATTCAACGCTTATAACAGCCTGTCAATCAATCGATCGACATATTTAATCAATCAGGATGAGTGAAATTCATATTTCATCCCAACACCCGTGTGGGGTTTCAAACAATCAAACACGGATTTTAGTTGTGCAGTTGGGCGATGTGTAAAATTTATCGTCCCAATCAATGTCATTCAAATAAGTGTACATAAACAAACCATCTGGTTTGTAAATGAATATTTATTTATTCACTTTACTATTTTCATATTCACGTTAAAAATTATATTTTTAACGATAAAACATTTTATTTCAACCTACGAATTTCTATTCAATTCATTTATTCAATAAAAATGATAAATTTTATTTTTCTAACATATTTTAGAAAATTTCGGCTGCATAACGGCACGATACTAGAAACGGGACAAGGCCTAGCCTTATCCCCGGTCTAGTGAAGGCCCACGCCATTCACACATCAATCAATCCATTCATTTCACCAAACAGTTCAATTCATTTCATTATGCAACCACAAAATTTGGAGTAAGGATCTAACCTAGCCTTACTCCTTCGCCTTATAACGGCGCACGTCTAATCCTAACCAATTTATCGATTCGATTTTTCACACCACAAACCACGTTCAAGCCAATATCGCAATCAATCACCAAACAGTCAAACAAACAAGTCCATGGTCTGTGGACGATTGTGTCGGGTGCTACTAAGCACCGTCTGCATCCTAGTATATATATATAACTAGAAAAAGAAAGTGAAAGGTGAGAAATTCTCACATATAGCTATCCTAGCTCCCCGGCACTTCATTTGCAGAAGTCTTCGTCGTTTCGCCTTTTTGTCACCTTCGTTGCTGCTTTCACTACATACGTAAAAATCACATTTTTACTTCGCTATTCAATATATAAAAATCGAATTTTTACTTCGATGTTCAATATATAAAAATCGAATTTTTATTTCGATGTTCAATATATAAAAATCGAATTTTTTTTCAAAGTTCAATATATAAAAATCGAATTTTTACTTCGATGTTCAATATATAAAAATCGAATTTTTATTTCGATGTTCAATATATAAAAATCGAATTTTTTTTCAAAGTTCAATATATAAAAATCGAATTTTTACTTCGATGTTCAATATATAAAAATCGAATTTTTATTTCGATGTTCAATATATAAAAATCGAATTTTTTTTCAAAGTTCAATATATAAAAATCGAATTTTTACTTCGATGTTCAATATATAAAAATCGAATTTTTATTTCGATGTTCAATATATAAAAATCGAATTTTTTTTCAAAGTTCAATATATAAAAATCGAATTTTTACTTCGATGTTCAATATATAAAAATCGAATTTTTATTTCGATGTTCAATATATAAAAATCGAATTTTTTTTCAAAGTTCAATATATAAAAATCGAATTTTTACTTCGATGTTCAATATATAAAAATCGAATTTTTATTTCGATGTTCAATATATAAAAATCGAATTTTTATATCGATGTTCAATATATAAAAATCGAATTTTTTTTTTTATATAGATTCCGCCTTTTCCATTTCAAAGATCTAATCTTTTCTTTTACTTTTCAAAGTTTAAATCTTTTACCTTTTAAAAATTCAAATCTTTTAAAACCTTTTTAAAATTCAAATCTTTTAAAACCTTTTTAAAATTCAAATCTTTTAAAACCTTTTTCTTATATTAAAGTTAAAACCTTTTTCTTATATTAAAGTAAAAAAAATTCAGTTTTTCTATACCTTGAAAAAAATTCAGTTTTAAAATACTTTTAAAAAAACTCATTTCAGTTTTAAAAATACTTTTAAAAAAATTCATTTCAGTTTTAAAATACTTTTAAATCAATTTAAAAATGCTTATAAAATCAGTTTAAAATTCTTCTTATAAAAACAGTTTTAAATCTTTAAACATAATCAGTTTTTATAAAATAAAATAAAAAAAACAAAATAATAAAATAAATACTTACAGGAAAAAAAAAGGGGCGGGTGAAGTCGTCGTCGGCGGCACTTCAGAGGGGGGGGGTCGTCGGAGCTAGTACGATCGGGGGGCTTCTGGGCGTCTCGAGGGGGGGCGGCGGCAAGGTGGCAACGTGGTGGGGCCTGCAGCGACTGACTGGGCTGGGGTTGGTCGAGGGGCGCATTTGGGGAAAATCAAATCGAAAGGAGGAGAGAGGAGGAGGGTGACGGGGGGAGTGGTTAAGAGTGGCGGCGGCATCGATCTTGGAGGGGGCGGTGGGGCACGATCGACAAGGAGCGACGGGCAGCTGGGGTTTTTTTTTTTTTTATTTCTCTGATAAATGATCGGGGGGGGGGGCCAAGCAGAAAGAAAAAGGGGAGAAGTTTATTTTTTTTTTTTTTTTATTTTATTATTTAATTATTTATATTTGCACTAGGGTTGACTTTTACTTATGACCTCGAAACGAGGCCCACCGTCTGTCGTCCATAGCGTTTTACCCCCATTCCGAACACAATGGGATATGTATCGCAAGCTGATTTGATCGTTACAATCAGTTTCCTTTTGAATTTTCATTTAAATCACTATATTGAATTTTAAACGCACATTTCAAATTACCGGGGTCACATACTAACTAGAAAAATTCCAGAAAAATATTTTCTAGCTTCGTATTGACGATACGGTCCTAACAAAACTAATTTCGTCGAATTCTGAGACCGTTTGAAAAATGGCCAATTTCCAGTCGATTAAAATCAACTGAAACTGGTCAAACGCGTTTTCCTTTACCACGCTCACATACTGATTCGAAAAATTATGAAATTTGAAACCTAGCAATAACTTCACATCCCGGACCCAACAAAACTGGTTTCGTCGAAATCCGAGGTCGTTTGCAAAACGGCTATTTTTAAGGGCTATATATTATATAAAATATATATAAATTCCACAGCGACTATTCTGAATTTTCAACTGGACATATCTTATCATTTCTAAAGTGAAATCTCGGTTTGTTAACTTCGTTAGAAAGATATTCACTATTAGATTCCATTATTTTTGATTTCACTAAAATCCGGATTGTTTTGCACCCGGTATATTCAATTGAAGTTTGAAATCGAATTGTCGAACTACCGCGCCATTTTCAATTCTATTTATAATTATATATAATTATTTATATTCTAACGACGACGCGTATAATATATACGTTTGAATTCTATTCAAAATAAATTTCTCGTCGATATTATTTAAAATAATTCATTTTAAATAATCAAAATTCGCTAAAATTGCCAAAATAAAAATTTTAAACTGGCCCAGATTTTACGGGTTGTTACAATCTCCCCCACTTAAAACTTTTCGTCCCCGAAAAGGAACAAAGTCGAAAGTGGTTTGATTAATCAGCCCTACGCTCGATCTGGCTTTCATTCTCCAACTTTTTAGTTTCTGAGAATTTTCAAAATTTCAAAAATTTGGCTAACACCCTAAATTTTCGAAAAATTTCGCCATAACCTCCCCTGCACCGGGAGCATCGGGGAATTTCAAATAGCTTCCCCGGTCCTTCAGATCTCAAAAAGAAAAAGAAAAAGCCAAGCGGCTAGCCCATAGGCTCACAAAATCATCATCACCCAAACAAAACAGGAAATTATGTAGTAAACATGTACCTATTTGTCGGGCAAACAAATTTTATTCTCTGCTCTAGCCTCCTTGCTATGACCTGTTCAAAGATATATATGCATATGCAAGCAAATGCGACCAAATTTCAATACAAGTCAATATTTGATTCAGTTAGGCATAATGGTTCAAAATTAGCAAACAAATGAACAAACAACACAAACATCAATCAATTAGTGAGTTAGAGTTTCAAATTCATAATTTTGATACATATACAAAAAATCATGTTTTTGATGCCAATCCACAACAATGTATTCTAACTATATTAGTTTTGGTTCTCACACCAGTCTAATGGAAATATATAGATATCACACCTTCGTTACTCGAACATGAATACTAATGACGACTAGTCAATCATCAGAATCATCTTCGGGCCACTAGAGTATGATTCTATATCTATCCAGTATATTAAAACTTCGAATACACGCGGATCAGACGTATACGCAAAATCTATATATACTGGATTGTCCAACTCAATATAAATAGATAATCAACTACGAATAATTGATTTATATTTCAAAACAAGATTTGTTTTCATTTTAAAAATATATTCTTCACACTCGTTCTAGGATACTACTGATCCCATCTCTAACGAGTCATCCTCATTGGATTTTACTAATCCAATATCTGATGAATTCTTTCGTATGTTTCTAATGTGTCTTGTTCTCTAAGCTTTGTAAACCAAAGCTCTGATACCAAATGTAAAAACCCGTAACTTCCCCGTAAAGGAAAGCGACGGATAGTTCGAGAACAAACCACAACAGAACACATATAAAAGAACATTTCATTGTATATTACAACAATGCATCAGATTACAAGAATATACAGAGTTTGAATAAATATTACACAGAAATATCAGAGATTTAATTACATTTAAATACATAGCAGCGGAAAATAATACAATACACAACTAGAAGAGATATACGGATACAAAGCTTTCCGGATATCATTCCAGCTGTAAACCAGGATCCTGTGAATATAAATCTGCAAAACCAAAACTACTAGCTGCCCGTGTCAAAATAAGGGCACCCAGAGTTTAGGTTAAAACAATAAACTCCAGGTCAGTCATGTGACTGGTGTGAGAACTAAAACAGTTATTAATCTTTATTTTAAATCATTAGGTAAATCAAGGGACCACGCCGTATAACACGGAACGGGTTTCCTCCCAAGAATACCAGTGCATAAAACCAACAGCGCAATGCTAAATAAAGAAAAATGAAGCTGTTATAAGACCCAGGTCCCATCACACAATGCAACGCAGTCGAGGATAGGGTTTTCCCTTATAACAGCTAAAGAATGCTTGATACGTTTAAAACAAATCATTTGATACTATTATAAGTGCATAGTGTATAAAACAACTTCAAATCATAAGTATCAATCATAGGCGGCATAAGCGCCCCATCCCACTATGTCGCCATATATAGGTTTACATATAAAACCGCAAATGTCACGTATTTGGAAATTGGATTTCCGTCTATGAACCGAGGCAAAAGATAGTCCTCAACCGATTCGTGACTCTCTAGCCCGAGCCACAGGACCCAGACTCAGGTGAGCCCTTGGAGCGACAGGGCCGGTCCACCGATGTGGATTAAAATGCCTGAACACTACGTTTCCCCACCCTATGGGGTGTAAGTCTGGTCCGTCAGCCGACCAGAAGCATCGGCCGAAACCGATATAACCGAGGCGCCTCGCAACAGCAACAACCACATAAGTCAAACTCGTCAGGGCGTGAAAAACCACTGACGCCACTTCTAGCTAGAAAGAAACGCAAGTCCTCCCTGAGGTCCGTCTCCCGTTTTTGATTCATACCGGGTGTGAAACTCGCGAATCAAACGTTACACAAAGCTACGCCACAAAGGCCGTGCTTTGATCATCAACCACAAGACTTTGCTTTTCAACAGAAGCCTTGATCATTTGCATCTTAGCATGCCACACAGGCAAACCATCCTATGCAACAGATATCAGTCACACAGAATGAAATCCAATGTCAGACACACAGTCCATTTACAAGTCCGTTCTGGGTCTGAACGAAACCGGAGGCACCTAGTACCCCGCATCTCCTTCGATCTCCAAGTACGTCTGGACGATCACCTACTGTTTCCATCTTCTTGGGTGTACAGCCCAATCAAGATCATCAGTTATCACCCAAACGACGTGAAGACCTCCGGTCTTCGACCATCGTCTTCATCCTCGACTTATCGTCGTATCAGTTATTCAGAATGGGATAAACCCGGTCTTTCCGAATAACTCGCGTATATATTATAAAAGTGTTACACAAACACAACATACGCCTCATTCCAATCCATTAGTCACTAACCATAAATTAATCAAGAGAATAATTCCCCAAATATTAACCCCGAAGGCCGAAACCAACATCAGATCAATATCCAGAAAACCATTCTGCTTGGCCAACCGACAGTTAGTTTCTAAATTTCACATTCATAGGGAAAGATTCCCATTAATTTTATCAAAGATAAATTCCTTGAATTTATTCTTTAATCCATTTTTGAATATCAATTCAAACTAGTCGGGATTAGCGAACCTTACCGAAGTAATCATTTGTTTTAATTTCCCAATCCCAACCTATTCATCCCATGAAGTAAAACTGGCTTTACTTCATATCTAACACCACGGTGTTATCGGTAGATTCAATTACCATTTCACGTTCAAATCTAATTAAAGATTTAACTATCGCCTGGAGCAAAACTGGTGATACTCCATTTCGATTATTTCAATCTAATTAAAGATTCATTAAAACTCCACTTAGTTTTAATCTTTGACTGGGTTAAAGAATCAGTGTCATTTAAAAACACGGTTCACGATAAACCCAAAATCACATTCATTAATCGTCGGGTTAAAGAACGAGTGTTATTTAAAACACTGTCCACGATAAACCCGAAAATCAATATCGATTCAATTCCAATTAAATGTTATTTAATTGGTACACTTCATTAAATCTAAATAAAAAGATTTAATCCTTTCTCAACTGGGTTCAAGAACAGTGTTAGTGAAGACACCATTCACGACAAACCCAAATCACATTCATTAATTATCGGGTTAAAGAACAAGTGTTATTTAAAACACTGTCCACGATAAACCCAAAAATCAATATCGATTCAATTCCAATTAAATGTTATTTAATTGGTACACTTCATTAAATCTAAATAAAAAGATTTAATCATTTCTCAACTGGGTTCAAGAACAGTGTTAGTGAAGACACCATTCACGACAAACCCAAATCACATTTGATATTCAATATAAGGCTCTGAATAGAAAATATATCGGCTTATATTCAATATCAAATTCTACGATTAACAAATGTCGTATTGGAAATAACGATATAAATATATATCTTTCAAATTTCCGTAACAACATCCGTATAATCACAAATTCCAACATCGAAATATTCCGAAGACAATTTCGATTCTAATCCACTCC
Organism: Allium sativum; assembly: GCA_030737875.1. Lineage (NCBI taxonomy): Eukaryota > Viridiplantae > Streptophyta > Magnoliopsida > Asparagales > Amaryllidaceae > Allium > Allium sativum. Next base: position 714,115,665 of record CM060922.1, read on the forward strand.
AATGCAATCATTGGAAATTTTGGTTATTTTCAAAACCCTTTTCAAATTCAATTTATTTATTTAAAAATAAATAGAATTATAATTCTAGTTCAAAACTAGTTCATTTTGATAAAAATCTATTTTTATCCTTTCAAATATGGAGTTTTTCATCCCAATTCTTTCTAAATCATTTCTTATGATTTTACACAAATTATTACTATTTTTAATAATTTTATCAAGGCCCGTACAGTCGATTTCCATCAATGGCCATCGAACTGCACTTACAGCGACCTTTTTCAAATTTGATTTGGACATAATTCCAAATCCAACCGTTAGATTTCAAATTTCTAATATTCGTTAGAAAGCTCTTTTCGATACGAACCCAACGGTTCCGGTTTTAGGAGAATCCGACGGTCGGATCTCCCGTAATGTCCGTTTGAAATCAATGGTCGAAATTCGCGAACTGCCGCGGCGCGGCGCGTTCTATTCAGGCCATTATATTATATATATAATATATATAATATATATTTCGTCGATTTCTATTCAAAACGAATTATATAAATAGTTTTGAGTTCGTTTCAAAAATCCATTTCAACTTCCATTTCAATTCAAAGCAAAATTGAATTCTTCTTTATAGATTCGTTTCAAAACTCATTTCTATTCAATTCAAATTTCAATTCAATTTGAATTCATATTCAGTTCAATTCATTACGAAATCGTTTTCAATTCAATTCATTTCGAAATCGTTTTCAATTCAATTCATTTCGAAAACGTTTTCAATTCAATTCATTTCGAAATCGTTTTCAATTCAATTCATTTCGAAATCGTTTTCAATTCATTTCCTTTCGAAATCGTTTTCAATTCAATTCATTTCGAAATCGTTTTCAATTCAATTCATTTCGAAATCGTTTTCAATTCAATTCATTTCGAAATCGTTTTCAATTCAATTCATTTCGAAAACGTTTTCAATTCAATTCATTTCGAAATCGTTTTCAATTCAATTCATTTCGAAATCGTTTTCAATTCATTTCCTTTCGAAATCGTTTTCAATTCAATTCATTTCGAAATCGTTTTCAATTCAATTCATTTCGAAATCGTTTTCAATTCAATTCATTTCGAAATCGTTTTCAATTCATTTCATTTTGAAAACGTTTTCAATTCAATTCATTTCGAAAAATTCGATTTCGAGATTACTTTTCAATATTCATTTTAAAATGAATAAAATCGATATAAATATCGTTTACGTCAAAATGGCGTCAATCTAATCAACACGGCTTCATAAATTTCTATTTTCAAATATTCTATTTCAAATATTTCCTATTATCAAAATATTTGTTATTATCAAAATATTCTTTATTTTCACGATTGGAATGAGGCCCAATCAATTACCATATAAAATTAATTATATGGATTTTCATACAACACATGTATATAATAACATTGAAAATAATCAACCATCAACCAAAGTGCACTACACTGTATAAGCATCAAATATAGATATTCAACGCTTATAACAGCCTGTCAATCAATCGATCGACATATTTAATCAATCAGGATGAGTGAAATTCATATTTCATCCCAACACCCGTGTGGGGTTTCAAACAATCAAACACAGATTTTAGTTGTGCAGTTGGGCGATGTGTAAAATTTATCGTCCCAATCAATGTCATTCAAATAAGTGTACATAAACAAACCATCTGGTTTGTAAATGAATATTTATTTATTCACTTTACTATTTTCATATTCACGTTAAAAATTATATTTTTAACGATAAAACATTTTATTTCAACCTACGAATTTCTATTCAATTCATTTATTCAATAAAAATGATAAATTTTATTTTTCTAACATATTTTAGAAAATTTCGGCGGCATAACGGCACGATACTAGAAACGGGACAAGGCCTAGCCTTATCCCCGGTCTAGTGAAGGCCCACGCCATTCACACATCAATCAATCCATTCATTTCACCAAACAGTTCAATTCATTTCATTATGCAACCACAAAATTTGGAGTAAGGATCTAACCTAGCCTTACTCCTTCGCCTTATAACGGCGCACGTCTAATCCTAACCAATTTATCGATTCGATTTTTCACACCACAAACCACGTTCAAGCCAATATCGCAATCAATCACCAAACAGTCAAACAAACAAGTCCATGGTCTGTGGACGATTGTGTCGGGTGCTACTAAGCACCGTCTGCATCCTAGTATATATATATAACTAGAAAAAGAAAGTGAAAGGTGAGAAATTCTCACATATAGCTATCCTAGCTCCCCGGCACTTCATTTGCAGAAGTCTTCGTCGTTTCGCCTTTTTGTCACCTTCGTTGCTGCTTTCACTACATACGTAAAAATCACATTTTTACTTCGCTATTCAATATATAAAAATCGAATTTTTACTTCGATGTTCAATATATAAAAATCGAATTTTTATTTCGATGTTCAATATATAAAAATCGAATTTTTTTTCAAAGTTCAATATATAAAAATCGAATTTTTACTTCGATGTTCAATATATAAAAATCGAATTTTTATTTCGATGTTCAATATATAAAAATCGAATTTTTTTTCAAAGTTCAATATATAAAAATCGAATTTTTACTTCGATGTTCAATATATAAAAATCGAATTTTTATTTCGATGTTCAATATATAAAAATCGAATTTTTTTTCAAAAATATAAAAATCGAATTTTTATTTCGATGTTCAATATATAAAAATCGAATTTTTTTTCAAAGTTCAATATATAAAAATCGAATTTTTACTTCGATGTTCAATATATAAAAATCGAATTTTTATTTCGATGTTCAATATATAAAAATCGAATTTTTTTTCAAAGTTCAATATATAAAAATCGAATTTTTACTTCGATGTTCAATATATAAAAATCGAATTTTTATTTCGATGTTCAATATATAAAAATCGAATTTTTATTTCGATGTTCAATATATAAAAATCGAATTTTTTTTTTTTTTATATAGATTCCGCCTTTTCCATTTCAAAGATCTAATCTTTTCTTTTACTTTTCAAAGTTTAAATCTTTTACCTTTTAAAAATTCAAATCTTTTAAAACCTTTTTAAAATTCAAATCTTTTAAAACCTTTTTAAAATTCAAATCTTTTAAAACCTTTTTCTTATATTAAAGTTAAAACCTTTTTCTTATATTAAAGTAAAAAAAATTCAGTTTTTCTATACCTTTAAAAAAATTCAGTTTTAAAATACTTTTAAAAAAAATCATTTCAGTTTTAAAAATACTTTTAAAAAAATTCATTTCAGTTTTAAAATACTTTTAAATCAATTTAAAAATGCTTATAAAATCAGTTTAAAATTCTTCTTATAAAAACAGTTTTAAATCTTTAAACATAATCAGTTTTTATAAAATAAAATAAAAAAAAACAAAATAATAAAATAAATACTTACAGGAAAAAAAAAGGGGCGGGTGAAGTCGTCGTCGGCGGCACTTCAGAGGGGGGGGGGGTCGTCGGAGCTAGTACGATCGGGGGGCTTCTGGGCGTCTCGAGGGGGGGCGGCGGCAAGGTGGCAACGTGGTGGGGCCTGCAGCGACTGACTGGGCTGGGGTTGGTCGAGGGGCGCATTTGGGGAAAATCAAATCGAAAGGAGGAGAGAGGAGGAGGGTGACGGGGGGAGTGGTTAAGAGTGGCGGCGGCATCGATCTTGGAGGGGGCGGTGGGGCACGATCGACAAGGAGCGACGGGCAGCTGGGGTTTTTTTTTTTTATTTCTCTGATAAATGATCGGGGGGGGCCAAGCAGAAAGAAAAAGGGGAGAAGTTTATTTTTTTTTATTATTTTATTTTATTATTTAATTATTTATATTTGCACTAGGGTTGACTTTTACTTATGACCTCGAAACGAGGCCCACCGTCTGTCGTCCATAGCGTTTTACCCCCATTCCGAACACAATGGGATATGTATCGCAAGCTGATTTGATCGTTACAATCAGTTTCCTTTTGAATTTTCATTTAAATCACTATATTGAATTTTAAACGCACATTTCAAATTACCGGGGTCACATACTAACTAGAAAAATTCCAGAAAAATATTTTCTAGCTTCGTATTGATGATACGGTCCTAACAAAACTAATTTCGTCGAATTCTGAGACCGTTTGAAAAATGGCCAATTTCCAGTCGATTAAAATCAACTGAAACTGGTCAAACGCGTTTTCCTTTACCACGCTCACATACTGATTCGAAAAATTATGAAATTTGAAACCTAGCAATAACTTCACATCCCGGACCCAACAAAACTGGTTTCGTCGAAATCCGAGGTCGTTTGCAAAACGGCTATTTTTAAGGGCTATATATTATATAAAATATATATAAATTCCACAGCGACTATTCTGAATTTTCAACTGGACATATCTTATCATTTCTAAAGTGAAATCTCGGTTTGTTAACTTCGTTAGAAAGATATTCACTATTAGATTCCATTATTTTTGATTTCACTAAAATCCGGATTGTTTTGCACCCGGTATATTCAATTGAAGTTTGAAATCGAATTGTCGAACTACCGCGCCATTTTCAATTCTATTTATAATTATATATAATTATTTATATTCTAACGACGACGCGTATAATATATACGTTTGAATTCTATTCAAAATAAATTTCTCGTCGATATTATTTAAAATAATTCATTTTAAATAATCAAAATTCGATAAAATTGCCAAAATAAAAATTTTAAACTGGCCCAGATTTTACGGGTTGTTACAGAAAATATGTATAAACGGACATATAAGGAAAAAATATACATATAAGGAAGTAAAAAATTATATATATATATATATATGTGTGTATATATATGAGAATATATATGTATATATATGCATATATATATGTATATACAAGAGATAAAGTTCAAGATAAGGCTACAATCAATGAAATATGGCAAGAAACAAATTACGGTGCAACACCGAAGACCATATGCATACATGTAAAATGGTCATTACAAGTTTTGTATACATATAAGGGCCTTATATATGAACATATTCCAATCAATTCAAAACCGAAGACCATATGCAGTAAAAAATATTATAGCCGGGGTCGACCCACCCTAGATCCAGTCATGTTCATTATCAAATCTAGACTATTTTCTTAACCAAGTTGGAATGCTGAATCAGCGTTGCGTGTATGGTAATATCCTGAACACCTATAAATAGGCTAGCAGAGCCTAGCCTAAATCTAACATTCTCTATGACAACGTCTAAGCTCTGCCATTCTTTCTCCTCCTCAATTCTCTTCAGAAAAATAAGATAATTAGTTTAGGAAAATTCTGAATCAAGATCTGGAGGAAAAGATGAATATTAATTAAAAGATGTTCAGAATCATATTCAAAGTGAGGTAATTTTCTAGATCCGGTCTATTCAATTTTCATCCTCTTTCTTCCCTTTTTCTTTAGTAAAAATTATGAATCCATGGTTGTTAGGTTCTGAATCCAATTAAGGGAAAACCATGGAATGCTAGATCTGAACTAGATCCAGGATTTGGAAAGCAAATGAGGTAAGAGAATTTAAATTATATCATTTTTTATAATGATATATTACTGTTTAGCATTCCCCGTTATTGCGAAATGTGAATTTGCCAAAATAATTAAAAGTGTTAAAATGATGTTATAACATGTTGAGATATTAATATGAATATTTTGGAAAATTCATATGTTGAAACGTTTAAAGTGTTGAAATATTTACATATTGATAAATAAACTTGTTATAATATGGATAGTGACGCTATTGTTCGTATTACATGTTAACTTGTGACATTTATGTACATGAACCCTTATTTGTATAAATTGGAATGGTTACATGATTAAATGATTTCATGTTGGAATAGAATTAAATGTATGTTAAAATGGACATGCGACATAAAATGGGATTAATATGATGAACATGTAAAACATAGATTACAGTAAAGAATTAGAAAGAATGGACATGCCCAAATCATATAGAAAATTTATAGTAAAATAGAAACCTGTAATGCACTTAGACACGAGGTTAAATTCAACTTGTGGTAGAAGTCTTCCCGGAACCACTTGGCAAATTCATCATCCACAAGTTGTTAATTTAATGTGAGGGGTCTAGTGCATAAATAAAACATGTAACGGTACTAAGACACGAGGTTAAGTCAACTTATGAAAGAAGTCTGCCCGGAACCGCCCGACAAATCCAGCATCCACAAGTGGTAGGCTTAATATGAGAATTCTAGTACATAAGCATATATATAATTATATGTATATAAAATGATAAAAATAAATAACATTAATTGTGTTTAGTGGAAATGAAAGGAAATGAGTAAGGATATAAATGGAAATTACAATAGTAAAAGAAGTGAGTGGACGGGATATGATAATAACCTATTATAATTAATTACATTAACGAGAATGTTATATAATAGGTAGACATGTCCTAGGAACAAGTAGACATTATAACTTAGGTTATAATAAAATATTGAGAAAATGAGATAATTTGTGTAATGAGAAAAGTGGCACTTAATTGTGAACTAAGTAATCAGTAAATGGGGGGAAAATTCATGAAATGAAAGAAGTTGTACTTAATTATAAATTATGTAATGTGAAAACATGGAAATCTGAAATATGCTGATAAGAATAACATATTAAGGCTTGTCCTAGGGGCAAGAGGAAATTATAACATAGGGTATAATAAATGGAAAGGAGACTTATAATGAACCTTAGTTAAGAGATCTAAGTTAAAAAGTAAACAACGATAAGGTGTAGTGACAATGTAAGATGGAATTATGAATAAATAGGAAAGAGTGAGGCAAACTTATGAAATGAAATAAGTTAAATTTAATCATAAATAATGACTGACGTGTTAAACAGAAAACATGTGAATTGAGATATACTTAATTGCATGTTAAGTGGAGCATGTTATTGTGACTATGAAATCAAACAAGAATATAAAGGGATTGTGGATTACAGACCTTGGATCACAATCTAGGAAATAACATGCTGTGGGCTTATTAATAAACTTAAATGGGTTAAGTTATATGACTGAAATTAATAAGCTAGAGGAACTTGGTAACTTGAATAAGAAGTCAACATAAATGGGAATAACCAAGTTAAATGGAAACCTGATGAGGTAAAGCAAGCGCATAAAGGAATGTTTAGACATGCGGTCTAATAACATATTAAAATGAGGCACTCGGACCAGTCTGCACGTTTGAGGGTGAATAACCCAACGGGGTAGATCATCGTGGTGTCATGAGGCACGAGGGGAGCACACGTTCATCTGATTATTCTGTTGGCTCCAAAGGACTGAAAGGGAAAGCACGCGGCTTCCTGAGATACGTAAGGTGCTCTTGGTAGTCCTATGTACGGTGGCAGATGTTAACGCTGTGCTCGTAGAGGTTGGGTCTGCGCATTACTACTAGGTGGTTGACCTTGATTGCTAAAGTAGCTTAGCAGTCAGAATGATGTGACGAGGTGACACTAGGGTGATTTATCGGTCGCCTCAACGGGGCGGCAGAGGTCAGGACCAAAGAGGATAGTAGATCGTCGGGTACCTGTCATCGGCAACTAGTGGGATGCTAAAAGACTAGAGCTAAACCCAATAGACCATTCACCTTTCACTATCAAGGTACGCTAGTTGAGGGGAGATGCCAATTGGATGTTTGGATTGTTTGTTAGGGGCAAGTCGTTTAGCTCTCGTAGTCTTTGCTAGTTGAGAGAGGGGCCAAGGTGGGGCCACAGCCACCATGAAAAACAGACCCGAGGGATATCTATATTTTGAAGCCCTTAAAGGCGGGCCTGTACAAATTTGGAAAAGTTCCCGACCGAGTTCCGTATTTCTTATATAGCCTACCATGGAACTCAGTGCATATTAGAGGTTATGTGTGGATAAGGCATCAAATACGATTGATGACACGTACGTCGGAAAGTCTAGATACATGCATTTCTGCTCTAGGTGGTGTATCGTAGACTCGAGGGCATTACTCTGGGATAGAATCTTATTCGATCGATGGCGGCATTCCATATGCTTATGTAGCATAGTAAGGATAGATATATGCAGAACATAACAGAGATCCATATGTCACTCTGGCGTAGGATGAGGGACTACGTACATTTCTGTGACATTACGTGGAAGATCGTGCAAGTGGGGTACCATGGGGTGTACCTCAATATTGGGGTAGCTATATATATATACACACACTATATTAGGATAATCCACTAGGAGTAAATGGGTACGACGCGTGTGTAAGCCTTGAATGTTGTTAACCCAAGTAACCTGATAAATAAGAAAATAGGATTGAACGGTATACGTAGGATTATCCAAAGTGTATAATTTAAATCCAGTCATCAGAACTTGTGTTCTGACCACTTCCTCATAACATACTCGCAGGTTAGATTTGTGGCATAGATTTGATAGCTTTGGATACTGGTTTAGCAGTATTATTACTACGATAAGGCTATACTTTGGTTGTATTATACTTTATCCATTCCGCTATGAGATATTTTCTAAGCTCTGATATATTTTATATCTATGTCTTTTATGCAGGATACTAAAGCAACCAACACGGGTTTCGATGGATTAGAATTTTGAAAAAAAAATGATCCATCGGAATTCGGGGTGTTACATCTGGTATCAGAGCTTAGGTTTAGGATTCCTGTATAGATAGTGAGTGAACGTATTTGTATTTTTAAAAATATAAATAATATATATATACCTATATCCATAGAAAAACCCACTAAATAGAAAGAGTATAATATGGTAAGAATTGGGATATCCGTTTTGTATACTAAAGGAATGAATATGGAAATTTGAGACCCTTAGGAAATTAGGGTGGGAAGTGTACAATATATTTTGAAATAGAGAAAGGAGGATCCCATATGTTAGTATTTCGGATTAGTGGGCTTGGCAGTAAAACCTTATAAACTGGAAAAGGTTAAAAAGAGAAAAATGGATTAGAAATATATATATTTGAGAGAATTGTTGCGGCAGTGTCTAGGAAAGCCTAGAAAAATTGGAAACCCGCTGTGAGTCTAACCACATCGTTAACTTTTAAGAACTTGAAATTGTAAAAGTTTTGGGAAAATGGTTTATGATGTTTTCAACTTTTAATCTTAAAAGTTATAGTTTTAAATATTTAAAGTACACATATTTAGTTTTAAAGTAAAATGGGGAATATTATGTAAATAGTGGTTTCTTGTGAAAACTTTGTCTAAAGTAAAATTCTCTTTGTAAAAGGTGCATATAATAGAGCATGTATAGCTCGCTATTTTTCTTGTTGTATTTCATACAAGAATCTTTAGTAAAGAAAGTTTTGAAGTCTCTATTCTTTTGACAATCATTTTTGATAAATTGTTTAAAAGAGAAAATTTTGTTGGGTGGACAAAATAAGTTGTAGAAATTAAGAATAGAGTAGATGGTTGCACCTTGTAGTAAGAGACTGAACCGACCTTATAGGTAAGAACAAGTTATAAATCCGACTGAGAAATAGTTGTCCTTATCTACTCCAGTTTTTGTAAAAAAAAAATATGATTTACATTTTTTTAAGATGACATGTTTATGGTATGGCAAAAGTAAGTTTTCATGAGGAAAATAAAGTTTTGACACTTTTACATTTTTGGAAGAAAATTTAAATAAAAAGGGCAAACCGTGTTTTTAAAGTATGGAGTAGGTAAGGATTAGTGCCTAGGAAAGACAGGAAATTTTTTTGAGGCTGTAAAGAAAATAGAGAGAATTATCTTGGAATAATAGTAAGTTCCCGTAGAATGCATAAGCATTGAAAAGCCTACGGTATTTCTTGAAATAATTGTTGGTGCACAACTCGAACTAGTGGTGACTACTAGATAGTAAAAGGGTAAGTAAGTATTTTGATCATATTGCTAATATTCATGTTAGGGGTACAACCTGTTATTGCATTTCTGTTGGGATCAGTCTGTTATTTTTCTTGTTGGGTAGTTAGGGTAACACCTAAACGTGTCGTGGATCCCGTGGTTTGAACTTTTCTGTCTGAGGGGACATAGTCCTGAGATTCTTGGCCCTTAGTTAGTAGTTGTGTAGAGCGTCTGTTTTCTTGTTTTAGTTGAAAGACTAGAAAGCTTATTTGAAAACTAAACTTAGATCAGTTGATTAAATAAGCTAAGAAAAGAATAAAGGCATAACTAAAAAGGAAACATCAAATTCAGTAAAGCGACAAATTTGACAAATTACGAGAAAAGACGAATAAGAATAAAAATTTCCAAGATAAGACGAAAAAGAAAAGCTACAACAGAAAAATCTTATGTGGGCTGTGCTTGGGTAAGAAAATAGGGGAATTTTTATAAATAGTTTCATAAAATCCAAGTATGGTTGGAAATATGTCAAAAAGGAAAAACGGGGGATGTGAAGTTTTCCGTTTTCCGCCTTTTTGTAACATAAGAAATCGAATTTAGAAAATTAGTTTTTTCTGAAATTCGGAAAAAATAATGTTGGTTAGTAGGATTTTGGATGCAACAATTGGATGAACTGCGCTCTTGCGCTGCAAGAATGCGGGAAATTTGGATGAAAATATATTTAGATTTTCAAAAGTAGAACTACCAGTATATTTAGGCTGTGAGCATCATATTTTAAAAGGAATTTTGAAAAACTTTCATACACATAGGAGGTACTGCTTAGGCATACATGTATTATTATGTTGTATTTCAGTTTGCACAAGTGCACAATGTTTGCAAAAATTGGATGCACACATGATGAATTTATATTATGCGAGGGGTCAATAGATATTTACTCTTATCAAATTTCGGGGACAAAATTTCCTAAGGGTGGGAGAATGTAACATCCCACATTTTATGACAATTAAATGATAAATAATGCATATGTGTATATATATGCATAGATAGAAATGTATATATGAAGAATAAAATAAAGATTAATGCAAATAAAAATGTAATGCATACATTAAAAGAAAGAAAGGATTGGTTGCATGCGGTGTAAACGTGTTACACGTACTGATTATGCATTAATAATAAAAGAGAAATAAAAGAAAAAGATTCATGCAATGGTTTAAATGGATTATTGTAACAAATATGAGAAAGAGGAATGAGAAGAGAATAATATCTACCATTGTTCTAAGCCTTGTTAACAATAGCCTTAGTAGTCCAGTTGGTTAGAATATGTGACTTGCATACAAAAGGTAAAGAGTTTGATCCCCGCAGCCGTCATATTTTTGTTTTAAGGGAACGACTAAAATAACACATGTTCATGAGGGAAAATATGTATAAATGCACATATAAGGAAAAATATACATATAAGGAAGTAAAGAAAATATACGTATGTATATAAGAATATAGATGTATATATGTGCATATATATATATATATATGTATGTATGTATATATATATATATACGAGTACTCCAGCACGTGCGATGCACGTGCGCAGGACTTGAGGGTGTTAGAAAACACTGTTTATAAGTTTTTTTTTAATGTAAGAACACTGTGGTGTCTATGAAACATTCAATTTTATATGTCATATACACACACAAACACACACTCATACAAACACAATAACTCCAGAATCAACCATTCGTTAATACATGAATGAGAGCAAGTTAGCTTAGAGGATATATAATTAGCTAATGATAGTAATCAAGCATTGCATTAGTGTGTAGAGAAATGTAGTAACTAAGTGTAACGTCCCGTACTTTTATGGTGAAATAATTAATTTATTTAATTATTAAATATCGATTTGGCGATATCGATAACTTGAATTAAATAATATTTATATTTAATTAATATAAATAGTAGAATAATATATTTGTTATTCCGAAATAGTCGGAAATAGTGAATTGACAATATAATGTGAACTGGATAATTCAAAATATATATAATTCAGTTTGGAATCGAATTCGAATAACGAACCTACTATATAAACGACAGTTGAACGTAGAATTATAATATAATTATAATCGAGCTCAAAATGGCGGGGCAGTTCGCTATTTGGCGATTTGAACTTCAATTGAATATACAGAATCCGTTTTAAATCGGATTTCTACGAAACAAGAAACGTTCAGAGCTGGTGAAGTATATTTTTCTAATGGAAGAGAAAAATCGGGATTTCATTGTGTAAATTTTGATTTACGTCCAAATCAAATTTTAGAAAAGTCGCTATGGAATTCCTTTGAATTTATAAATATATATTTATATTATAAAAGGATTTTATAAATAAATCGAATATCGATATAACTGGGAATTTTGAATATTGAGTTATAAATCCAATTGGAGCTATATGATATTCTATTGTGAATATATACGATAATAATTAATTTTAAATATTTAATTTAATTATTTTTAAATATATCTATATATTTAAATGGGTTATTAAGAGTTTTAAAAATAGCCAGTTTTGCAAACGACCTCTGTTTTCGATGAAACTAATGTTGTTGGATCCGCAATATTAAATTATTGCTAGCTTTCAATTTCCGTGATTTTCTGAAGTCTGTATGTGGCCGTACCGGATTTTAAAGTGAAAAAAGTTCAGTATTTTGACGGTTAAAAATACGTTGTGTGAGCAAACAGAGTCGGAATTTGACGAAACCAGTTTCGTTGGGTTCGAATTGTCGAACTGTAGCTGCATGCCCATTTTCATGATTTTTGGGTATCGTATGTGATCATATGGATTTTTAAACAGCAAAACAAATAGCAGTTGATTAAAATTAAATATAATAATCAAATTAAAAAAATATTATCCCTATATATATATATATTCCTCAACTTTCCTAAACCCTAACCAAATTTTCTCTCTGGCAAAAACATGCGCCGCCACCGAAAGAAATTTTCATCAGTGAAAACCCAAGTTCCAAAATCGAAATAAAATCAAAGAAAAATCGATAAATTACAAAATACTTATATTCATGATTTTTTTGGCCTGCTCTTCATGCTGGTATGCTCAAATCAGGGTTCGACGCAAGCTCTTACTTTCTGTTTTCTCTCAGTGGCAACTAGGGTTAAGAACTGAGATCGATTCGAGCGCCAATCTTTATTGTTTGTTTCAGAATTGAGTTTATGATAGAAATTGAAGTGTGTATGGGAAGTTTGGTGGATTTCGATCAACAAATGGGATGCGCGATTTCCTATAGCACGAGTTCTGGATAGAGGATGGAAACTCCTGTTGGGTGCGAGGTTGACAACGATGGTGCGGGTGTGTAGAGGGGTTGATGAGGAGGACTATGGGTATTTTTGTGTGATTTTAAAAGGTAGAGACAAGGAGAAAAGGGGGATTCAAGATCAGCAAATGGTGTTTGGTTTACTGTAATGATGCGTGAAATTTTGTAAAGGATGAGCGACGGGTTTAGATACGGGTGGAAGAAGGCGTATTGGGTGTTGGTGGGTTTAAAAGTAGTTGGGCTTGGAAAATGAATCCGACCAAACTGGATCCGTTGGGATCGTATGGACGAGGACTCCACAATGGAACTGAACGGAAGTGAATTGGAGCTCGTTGGGATTTATGGTGAAATTAAACGCCTAAATCAAATCAATGATCGATATTTATCGATAACCGTCCAATGTGAGTAAAACTCACTAACTCTTGTTAGTTATATTTTTATAACGTATTTTTATAACTGATAAATGATGGTTGTTTGCGGTGTGTTGGCTGTTTGGTTGAACTGCTAGTTAATTGGTTGAAAATATAGATAACGATATAGATATAAATCGTTAACCGAATATTGATTCTGTTTATCAGAATATTTCATATTCGTGTTATTCATGTGATTAACATCAGTGGATGCAGGGAAGCAGGTCGGAGGGACCCAACTGGGTTCCTCAACATTTATTTTACTGTTTTTCTTATATTGTGATATATGATGTGATTTATAATCTGTTGTTGATAATGTGTTTTTGATCATTGTTATTTAGTACTTTTAAATACCAAAGGAATCACTGGAGTGTGAAAAGGGAGAATTCAAAACTATAATTTGAAACAAAATATTTATATAAAATCAAAGAATTTTATATAAAAAGCAAAATATTTGTAAAACAATTACAAGTAGAATTGAAAAGGAAGTATTTGTATAACATTTACAAATAAAATAGAAAGAGAAATATTTGTAAAACATTTACAAATAGAGTTGAAAAAGAATTATTTATTTAGAAAATAAATAAAGATAAAAAGGGAATTATTTGATAAATAAATGGAGTTAAAAGGAAATATTTATTTAGGAAATAAATAAAGCTATAAATGGAAATATTTATGAAATAAATAGAATTATATATAGGAAATATTTATATGATATAAATATAGACAAATAGAAAAGGAAGTATTTGTAATCGAATAGAGTTATCAAATATAATTTATTTGAATAAGAGTTAGACGATTAGGGTTAACCAGTTAGAGTTAATCAATTAGAATTAATCGATTAGAGTTAGAGATAATCAGTTAGAATTAACCAGTTAGAGTTAATCAATTCGAATTAACCAATTAGAGTTAATCAGATAGAGTTAACTATTAAGAGTTAACCGGATAGAGTAAATTGAATATAGTTAATCGAATTAGGATTAATTGAATATTAGTTATTCAATTAGAGTTGATCGAATATAGTTATTTGAGATGGAGTTAGTCAAACATAGTTATTCAGGATGAGTTGCCATTTCGTGCGATTGCTAGCGTAATTCGTAGGGTGCAGATAGCCTATGGTGGTCGGATGTTTCCTGAGGGAATTAGGCGTAACCATTGTGATCGCTGCGATCTAGAGTCAAGCGAATGGAGTTAAGTCGAATATTAGCCATTTGAAATAAAGTTAAAACAGACATAGTTATTCGAATATAAGTTAATCGAAATAGTTATTCGATAGGAGTTAAATAAGTTGAGTTAAATAAGTTGAGTTAATCAAGTAAGTTAATCAAGCTGAGTTAATCGAGTTAAGTTAGTCAAGATGAGTTAATCAAACCGAGTTAATCCAAAGGAGTTATTTGAAATAGTTTACTTGAATAGAATTAAAGGAGTTAATCGAATATAGTTTATTCGAAAGGAGATTAATCAAATGTAAATCATTCAAAGAAAGTTAATCGAATGTAAAACATTCGAAGAGAGATTATCAAATATAGTTATTTGAAGAAAGAGTTATCGAATATAGTTTATTCGAAAAGGAGTTACCAAATAGAGATTTTTCGAAAGAGAGTTATACGTTGGAATTCGATTATATCGAATTCAGGAAAGTACACTTTCCGTTTTTAATCAAGATTTAATGATTTCTTCATAAATTATCTATTTAGTTAAATTAAGGAATAAAAGTTATATTGTGAAGTTAGATATTTAAGAAGAAGGGATTATAATGCTATAGTTATAATCAATGTTTTAAAATAAAGAAGTGGATCCGTAAATAGAATCCAAAAGTTACATAAGGAAGTTTGTTAAAGATTTGAAAGGTGAACTTTGTCTATTTCGAGGTTAGAAATGTTGTTCAGTTAAGGTCTGAGAAGTAATTATACCCCAACTTGATTGACTTCGTTTTTAACCAAGGAATGGTTAAGGTTCGATAGTGAGGGTTGGTTAAATGGATTTAGTTAATGAGTGTAATGGTTTGAATTGGCTTAGTGATGTTTTATTTAAACATCTGTTAAATCCAATGAAGGAGTTTTGGAAATGTTTTCCAAATAAGAATCAGAATTTTTTCTAATATAAAAAAAAGAAATGGGAGTAAATATGGAAATGTTTTCCAATGATTAATAAAGTATATTTTCTAAATTTAGAAAATAGGAATTTACAAATATATAGAAATGGGTAAATAGATAAATTAATGATAAATTAAATTAAAGGAGATTAGTGTTGATTGATGATTGATCGATCGAATTTTTATACGGAAATAAGATCGTTGGTTGTACACCTATTTTTCTTTGATAGTTAAATCACCGACTATCGAAGTTTTTGACTATTTTTCCGTCGTCAATACGGAGAGACCGGGATCAGATTCATTATCTGAAAACCACTTTGTATGGACGTTAGCATTGCGATAAATATGATGAAATAATTGAAGACGGAATTATGTAAGGGCCATCCTGTTTACAGAATAGTGCCTACGGTTTGTCCAGTCTCAGGGCAACGTGAATGGACGAATGTCTGACAGAATATATCTAACGGATCGCGTAAGTTGATCTCTTTAAACGTACTTACGTTTGGTGGCGGAGGAATTTGTTTCTCTTAGCTTTATACCCATGGTATTTTTTGGGAAACCAATTTGTGATTTGTCGGGTATGACGATGTGGCATTCAAAGTGAATGGTGGTCAGGTGTATCAAAGATACGTTATGACCTCAAGCCTCATCTAACGGGAAATGACAGAAATCGGGCAGGCAGCATGGCTAGATAGGTCGCTTCCAATAGGGTGTATATCACCTATCTAGAGAAAATCTATTTCATTATTTTATCTATTCTCGATGCTGTCCCTTTTCGGGAAATAGTGGGTAGCTCTGAACCGTTGCTGGTATACATTCGATACACTCAAGCGAAATGAGTGGTCGGTCACAAAATGACCGCCACAAGCATGGTCATGTGAGAAAGAGAGAATACTTTGGTGTTCATGATCGGGTACGTACCTTCGAATGATTTGGTCTGGACAGTATCTGAAAAGATATGGGTCATCCCAATGGAAGTTTCAAACTTTAGAGAGAAATTTTTGCCTATCTTGTTTCGACCATTCAGCGGGTGTTTGTTGCGTGACAAGATAATTCACAATGTCAGCGTACCAAGGGGTGTTAGAGATGGAAAGGATTTGTTCGTCGGGAAAATAGTCATCGATTTGGGTGTCATCAACATTTTCGTGCATAATTCGAGAGAGATGATCAACTACAACATTCTCAGAACCCTTTTTATCTCGTATTTCTATGTCAAATTCTTGAAGAAGAAGAATCCAACGAATCAAGCGGGCCTTGGCATCCTTTTTAGAAAGCAAATATCATAAGGCAGCATGGTCAGTGTAAACTATGACTTTGGATCCTATGAGATATGGTCTGAATTTCTCAAAAGCGAAGACAACTGCCAAAAATTCCTTTTCAGTAGTTGAGTAATTCAATTGGGCCTCATTTAAGGTTTTGCTATCATAGTAAATGACTCGAGGGAGTTTATCGATTTGTTGGCCCAAGATTGCCCCAATCGCAAAATCAGAAGCGTCACACATAACTTCGAAGGGTTGAGTCCAATAAGGGGGTTGAATGATGGGAGTTGTGGTCAAGATTGACTTAAGAGTTTCAAAAGATGTTTTACAATCATCGGAAAATTCAAACTTGACGTCTTTGGCAAGTAAGTTTGAGGGAGGTTTTGAAATTTTTGAGAAATCCTTAATGAATCTTCTATAGAATCCCGCATGGCCAAGAAATGAACGAACATCCTTAACAGACTTAACAGACTTAGGAGGGGGTAGATTAGCAATCAAATTGATTTTGGATTTATCGACTTCAAGGCCATCTCTTGAGACGACATGACCTAGAATTATCCCCCTTTTTACCATGAAATGACATTTTTCTCAATTATGCACGAGTGATTTCTCCTTACAATGTTTTAGGACGAATTCTAAATGAGTGAGACATTGGGAAAAAGATGATCCGTAGATTGAAAAATCATCCATAAATATTTCCAAGAATTCTTCCACCATATTAGAGAAAATACACATCATACACCTTTGGAAAGTCTCGGGGGCATTACAAAGACCAAAAGGCATGCGACGATAAGCAGAGGTTCCAAAGGAACAAGTAAAGGTGGTCTTATGTTGATCCTCTAAAGCAACAGGGTTTGGTTATAGCCAGAGCATCCATCGAGAAAACAATAGTACTCATGTCCCGCTAAGCGTTCGAGCATTTGGTCAAAAAAAGGCAAGGGAAAATGGCCTTTTCGTGCGGCTGAGTTGAGCTTTCGATAGTCAATACACACACGCCATTTTGTTTTGATTTTTCTTAGGACAAGCTCATTACTTTCATTTTTGATCATTGTGACTCCCGATTTCTTTGGTACAACTTGTACCGGACACACCCAAGTAATATTAGAGATGGGGTAGATGATGTTATTGTCTAGACATTTGATTATCTCCTCCTTGACCACTTCTCTCATGTTTGGTTTAATCGCCTTTGAGCCTCACAGGTGGGTTTATCCTCATCAGCCAAATGTATGCGATGTTCCACAATTGTTGGGCTAATTCCTTTTATATCGCTCAATTCCCACCCCAAAGCATCTTTGTTTTCCCGCAAAATTTCTAAGAGTTTTTCTTCTTGGTCCTTGGTAAGATCAGAGGCTAAGATTACGGGAAAAGTTTATAAGGAGCCTAAGTATGCGTACTTAAGGTCTTGTGGCAAGGGTTTGAGGTCTAAGTTAGGATGTTCTTGAGTGTTAACATTGGTCAACATTCCTTGATTAGATTCAGATGATAAAGGATTGGAGTCAAGAAATTCATTCAGTTCAGAAATATATTCGAGTTCATCGAAATCGGAGTCGAAATGGTCAAGACACATTTTTAAGGCTTCAGAAGTGTCATCAGAGGTTTCATCAACTATGGTTTGAATCATGTCGATTTCATCGATCTCAAAATCCCTAGGTTGTTTGTTGAGATTAAAGATGTTTAGCTCAATGGTTAGGTCCCCGAAGGAAAGTCGGAGTCGACCGTTCCTACAATTAATGACAGCATTTGAGGTTGCTAAGAAAGGGAGTCATAATATCAACGGTATTTGAACATTGGGATTTGAGACAGGCTCGGTTTCTAGAACTATGAAATCGACAGGGAAGTAAAACTGTTCGATCTGTATCAAGATGTCTTCGATTATTCCCAATGGCTTTTTGACAGATCGATCAGCTAGCTGAAGAGTGATGTTTATTGGTTTAATCTCCCCTAATCCAAGTTGATGGTAAACAGTGTAAGGGAGAAGATTGACACTGGCACCAAGATCAAGTAGAGCACGAGAGATGTGAGTGTTTCCTATTTTACAATCAATCGTAGGGCAGCCAGGGTCTTTGTACTTGACTGGGGCAAGACTCGAAAGAATAGAGATTTTATTCGCAGTTAGAAAGGCGGTTTTTGGGACATTAGTCGCACGTTTTTGTGTGCACAATTCCTTAAGACATTTAGCATATTGAGGAATTTGTTCAATGGTGTCTAAAAGAGGAATATTCACATAGACTTATTTGAAAATTTCCAAAATTTTATCAAAATTTGCCGCTTTCTTCTTACTATTGAGTCTATGAGGAAATGGAGCTACTGGTTTTTCGACTCTGTGACCAGTTTCATCATTCAAAGAAGAAGGTTTATCCACAGAAAAAGAAGGTGGTAAGGTTGTAGAAGATGGAATGTTGGTATTGCCAACATCGATTTTCGAAGGTGGGTCGGGTTTGTCGACACTAGGAGAAAAAATGTTGGGATTGCCAACATTTGAGGAAAATCGAGGTTTAGAAGAATTGGCTTTCATAGCCAATGGGTGATCATCAAGATTTGGCATTGGGGTCGAGTTCGAAGGTTCGCCAGGGTTGCCCACATTATTATCAATCCTCTTTCCAGGTCGAAAGGTTGTAATAACATTGACCGGATTATGGTTTTCGTTCTCACAAGAATTTACAGAACGAGAGTTATATTTTGGATTCACCTCGGGTTGACTAGGAAACTTTCCTTTCTCATTATTTTTCATTAGTTCCTTCATCATATTCATCATTTGGTCGAGTTTAGCGTCGTGTGAGTTCATTTTAGCTTCGTGAGAGTTCAACTGTTTCTCTAAACGCACAATTTCTTATGACGATTGAGAAGGTTGAGAGGATTGGTTTGATGATTGAAAGTTGGGGTGCCTATAAGGCTGTTTGGACTGAGGTGCAGCTTGAGAGGTTTGAGAATTGAAAGGTGGAGCTTGGTAATTCGGATTTGGAATAAAGGGCTGCACGTGGGATGGGTTAGCCGAATTATTGGGGTTTGACCAAGAAAAAATTGGGTGTTTCCTCCAACCAGGATTGTACGTGGATGAGTAAGGATTATTTTGAGCTACAACATTAGGTTGGTCCTGAGAGTAATAGTGGGGTAGCCCTTCTCCGGCTTGAGGAGTTTGATTTTCTAAGGAAATTTGACTTGCGTCCACGACATGCACTCCTCTAGTAGAAGTACGAATGGGAACACGAATTGATTCCCATTGCATGTCCTTTTCTGAATAATCTTCTAAGAATTGCCAAGCTTCATCGGCCGTCTTAGACATAAAGTCTCCTCCACACATTGATTCTAGTTGAGTTCTAGTCTGATAGTTTAGCCCTTCATATGCAATTTGGCATAATTGGTCTTTTAGAATTCCATGATGAGGATAACTATATAATAGTTGGTTGAATCTTTCAAAGTATTTTGAAAAAGTTTCCCCCTCATTTTGACAAAATTGATTTATCTCGGTTCGAATTTTGAGAGTTTTATGGAAAGGGAAAACTTTTTCAAGAATGCAGTGACAAATTCATCCCAACTTCTTATGGAATGTTTTGGAAGAAAATTTAGCCATCTTTTAGCGCTTTCAAGTAGTGCAAATGGAATTAGCCTCAGCTTGATCGATTCGTTAGACAATTGTTGCATTTTTATTGTGGACGCATACAATTCAAATTCACTTAGAAATTCATAAGCATTTTCAAACCCAGTAAATTTTGATACCCCTTGAATAAAAGAATGTTTAAGCTCAAAATTGTTTCCTTCAGCTGGTGGGAACACGATGACAGAGGGTTGAACGGTCCTAGTTGGATAACATCGATCACGAAGAGATAAGGGTCTATCCATTTTGATATTGAGATTTTGAAAATTTTGATGTGCTCAATTTTGATCCCCAAAGTTCGGAAAGTTTTGAATATTTACTCAAATTTGATCCAACTCGTTTGGAAAATTTTGGTTTATTCGAGAACCCCTAGGAGAATTTTGTTGGCAAACACTTTTTTCACTCATTGTTGTTAAATGCACACACGGAAAAATCCTAGACTTAAGGTTGACACAAGAAGCTCTTAATCAAAATAAATAACGAACACAAGTGTATCTTATTAGTTGATAATCTTGATTTGAAGGGGGAAGAGGGTCTTATGGCCGTTCACGTATAGTATAAATACTAAGGGATACGACCAATGTTTTACGGGTAGTATGCAACCTCTTTTGCTAGAAGTTCAATAAATTGAATTAATATACATCCACGATCAAACATTTGAGAAAATCAATTTCACAAAATACACTTTTGGAGATAAATATTTTGCAAATAAAATTAAATAAATAGATTGAAAAGGTTAATTTGCTAGAATGTCGAAAAATTCCTGCTATAATATGTATCACCGTCCTTTACAAAAGGAATAGAACGAATTCCACACAGCAAAATAAATTTTTAAATCTAATATATTTAACCCAATTTGTTTGTCCTATTAAGCTAGAATTTTGCTCCTAAGGCAAACGTCTAATGAATTTTTATTTAGGTCCAAGGAGTATGCAAATGACCGAATTTAATTGTTTTGGAGCCAAGGAAAGGTAATGACTTCCTCACCTTATGTTTGTTAGGGCTTTGCTCGTAGCTAGATTTAGTTCAGAATGCAGCCAAAACAACAATCAAACACAAATAATTGCAGAAATTAAAAAAATTGTACAAGCAAGCCGTTGCCCCTGCAGATTTTTTTTACAAACAATGTCTATATTTTTTTCCTTTGCAGCAGAGCACCTGTAGAGTTAAGAAAATATTACAGTGGGGTATGGCAGTCCTTCCAGAGCAATGAATGGTGCTAGTTATTCAAATCCCACCGTTTGCAAATCGGTTGATTTCTGAATCCTTTGTCGCTTGCTTGAATCTGTTTCTTCCTTTGACCTTTGACTTGTTTTGAGGTTTTTTTTTCTAGAGAAGAGAAGAAATAAACAAACAAAGGGAAAAAAAATGAAACAAAGCTAAAAAAAAACTAAATTAAAAACTGATTACACTAAATAACATAAATGAACAACTAAAACTCAACTTTAAAACGGAACTAAACCAAGCTTGGAAAAAGAAAAAAAACTATTTTTTTAAAAATAAAATAAAATGGAAAGGAATTGTAAATAAAAGGGAGGAGAAGCGATGTAAGAAATTGGAAGAAAATTGGTGACAAGCAAAAGGGAAAAAGGAAAAAAAAAACAGAGATCTTTTTTATTTGTTGAGAGAGAAAAAAATGGCAGAAGAAATCTGAAGAAATAATGACCGAAAAATAGGAGAAAGTGGTAAATTTGAAGAAAGGAATGCAATGTACAAGGAAAAATAGAAAGAAAATTTATTTTTTATTTTTTTATGGATGAGATTTGTAAAAGAGAGAAGGACTTTGTAGAAAATTGGAAAGAAATAAATAAAAGAAGGGAGAAGAAATGGATGAAAATAAAGGAAATAAACTGAAGGAAAAGTTGGCAAGTGTTAATTTTTTTTTTGGAACTTGTAAAATAAGGAAGAGAATGTAAAAATAAAATGGGAAGAAAGTTGAAAAGAAAAAAAAGGATTTTTTTGTTTATTGTTGTTAGAGAATGAAAACCAATATATTAACAATTGGAAAGAAGTAAAAGGAAAGAAGGAATAGATGGAAAGAAATCAAAGAAAAATCGGAAAATTTGGCAAAATAAATGAACAATGCCAATGAATAATGAAGTAAAAATTGGAAAGAAGGATAGATGGAAAAAAGGAACAGATGAAGAAAGGAAAAAAATGAAAAGGGGAAAGAAATAAATTGAAAAGAAAAGGAAAGAAAATCAAGGGTATTTGGAAATTATTATTTTTCTCTTGTTAGGAAGATTACGGTATCAACTTATAATACTAAATCAACCAGTCAAGAATTTTTTCTATATCTATACACAAGAAAACAAAAGGAAAATAAAAATAAAAACTAACACGAATCAGAAATTAAACAAATAATAAAATTTAATTGTTCCCTCCCCCCCTCCCCTCGGCAACGGCGTCAAAAACGTGATCGACGCTTTCTTATGAATTAGAGGAGCGCGATTTATGAAATAATACTGCAAGCGTACAAGTCGCATAATATGCAGGTCAAATCACAGGAAGGTGTTTTAAATCTTATTATTTATCTATTCTTAGGCAAGTTAGGCAAAATCTTGAGATGTTTTTTTGAATTAATGTATTGAATTTACTATTGATCTGAATCTAATCAGATCAATATCAAATTCAACAACTGAAAAGAAAAGAACCAGTTAGAAAAAGAAAATAACAACTAGAACAATAACAAAAAATTAAAAGTAGGATTGTCGTTGAATCTAATCAACGATCAATCGCTAACATGCAGTAATAAAAGAAAATAACAATATGTGTGCTACCAAAACTAATTGCGTAGACACACAAATTGTTATGAAAGAAAAAAGGCAATCAATGAAGAAGAACTTTGTTATTCATAAACGAGAATACAGAATTAAAAAATGGCATGAACATTTACAATGAGTACAACGTATATTTATAGGTGGGATAGGCCAAACCCTAATCAGATCTATGAATAAATGGGCCTCTTTTCCTAAGAATTCTTATCATATCTCATGCCTTTCTTGACCAAGCTTGCTTGGAAATAATATTTAAGAATATCTGAGCATATCATGGTGAATATCTTCCAAATCTTCCATGTGGCTAATTGATTGGTAAAATATTTGCATGTGATTAATTCTTTCAAACATGGACTCTGATTAGACACCAAAAGTGCATAAAATCTTCAAATCTTCCATGTGGCAAATTGATTGGTAATCAGATTATATGTAATTAATTCTTCCAAACATGGACTCTGATTAGACTCTAAAAGCACATGAGATAAAGTCTTTGAAGTTGATCTTTTTCTTGTGTAATATCTTGCTTTCCGGGATGCATGAGGATTGATGAATGGCCTGTGAAAATATATGAAAAATACCCAATGTAAAATTTATTTATATACAATAAAAATAGGATAGAGCATAAAAATTAACACTTTTACATGTTAATCATGGTCCCATACCTTGTCATAGTCGGAATCCAATTTCCAATAAGCGCTCGCGGTTTTGTTTGTATACTATATATGTGGAACGTGAGATGCAAGCGTTCTGCTAGATTGTTATTTACTTGTGATTAGACATTATTATAATATCAGAGAAGTATTGATTTCCAAAAATGTTTTGGGTTATCGTAAGGCAAAAACCATTCGTGTTTATGTGTGGATCGGTCTTACGATTATCATTTCCTTTGAAAAGGATTTTGAAAAGTTAAACCAAATGATTTGAATTTACTCACACCAGTCCCATGACTGACCCAGAGTTTATTTTGTTTTGTTTTCCTTAAACTCTTGGGTGCCCAAGTTTGTATGGGCAGTCAAGTAGTTTAGGTCTTTACAGATATACTTGGAGGAGCTTGAAGCAGGAGGCTTCAGGATTATATAGCTATTGTTGTTTCCGCTGTGTGTAAGTGTTGTACTCTGATAATGTTATTCTATATATATATACACTATTTTATTGCAAAGTTATGTTATATATTATGTTTTATTCGTTCCGCTGTGAGATTCGTATTACTCTGATTCTGTTCTGTGTTGATCTTCTTCTTCTATTCTAATTTTCTGTCTTATCTATTCTCACCTTCTAATTTCTTTCTATTAATGATCAGGTATTTCCGATGTTTGAATAGTCAACATGGTAGTTTGTGTTGATTTTCGGAGCCAAAAATCCCAGTTGTTACAATAAGACCACACATTTCAATTGTTGTAAAGTGAAAAGATATGTAGTGTATATACGTGGAAAAGTAATATATTATCCTTTTAGTATGTAAAGAATTAGTCTTTTTGGTTTTAAAGATCATATCGTAAATGAAACCCTCGAATGGTAAATACTTGTTAAATAAAAAGCTATTTGACGCTAATGCATAAATTTTTAATTATTGTATACTATAATACTGTTTTGAAATTTCATAGATATTTAAGTATTGTAATCAATTTTGTCCTAACATTTATCAATTGTTGTTAGTAAGAATGCAACGAAAGTAATAATTGACAATAAGAAAAATAGTTGTAATTGTTTTCTCTCCTCCTTTTTCCGGGCTTGAGACCGACATCAGAAGCATGGTGATGGCGTAGTTAAAAATGTTTTTTTTAGGGATTTTTGATGTTAAAAATAATTATATTCTTGTAACGAAGCTAGTAATCTTCATTTGTGTGTGTATATATATATATGTATATCTTATATACATATATATATGTGTGTGTATGTGTGTGTGTATTTGTGTGTGTGTGTGTGTGTGTGTGCGTGCGTGTGCGTGTAAAGAATTAGTCTTTTTGGTTTTAACGATCATATCCTAAATGAAACCCTGTATGTCATGAATGGTAAATACTTGTCAAATAAAAAGCTATTTGATGCTAATGTATAAATTTTGAATTACTGTATACTATAATATTGTTTTGAAATTTAATAGATGTTTTAAGTATTGTAATCAATTTTGTCCTAACATTTATCAATTTTTGTTAGTAAAAATGCAATGAAAGTAATATTTGACAATAAGAAAAATAGTTGTAATCGTTTTCTCTCCTCTTTTTTCCAGGCTTGAGACCGGAATCAAAAGCATGGTGATGGCTAAGTTAAAATTGTTTTTAAGGGATTTTTTTAATGTTAAAAATAATTATATTCTTGTAACGAAGCTAGCAATCTTCATTTGTGTGTGTCTATATCTATGTATATCTTATATCTTTACTAATAGTTGGAATAGGTTTGGTGTCACATTTTTTGGTGTACACTCAAACTACCGAAAATGCCCTTTACCCGCATGTCATACCTAATTTGAGCGCCCTGATCATTTTCAATTAAATTATAAATCATGCGTCGCAACTTATGGCACATGTAAATGCGTTCAATTTTAAACATTTATTATTATTAATTAATATAATTATGGTAGGATTTATTTTCAATTGGTATATAATAAATGGATTATTTTATACATGATATTTTTAAATTGGTACATCCAAAATTGGTAGGAATGTAAATTGATTCTCAATTGGTAGACATAATTGAGTTGTGAACCTTTGGTACTATACTTAGAATTCAAATATAGTATGAAATAAATGGATTGTTTTATAATAGGTAGAATTAAGTCAGTAATACAAATTCTACCAAATATAGTGTTATTACAATATAAGACTATATTATGGTACATATTTGGTAATATAAATTCTAACATATTTGGTACCATAATCCAAATATACAATTCAAATATTGAGCTGTGCATATATTTAATCAAATTAAATTGAATTGTATGTTATTACAGATTTTCGGTATTATGGTAGGATATATGTATACCAATTCTACCATAGAATTATTGTAACGACCCACAAAATCTGAACCAATTTAAAAATTTTAAATTGGCTAAAATAATGGATTTTAAATATTTAAAATAAATATTTTAAATAATGGGGATGAAAACTGAGTTTGAATCGACAATTGAAAACGAATATAATTAATTATAATTATAAACAAGGCCTGAAATGGCGTGGCAGTTTCAAAAATTGAATTCAAACTTAGTCGGACTGTATCGGGTGCAGAACAATCCGGATTTTAGCGAAACCAAAAATATTAGGATCTAATTGGTAATATCTTTCCAACGAATCTGACGAATCGAAATTTGATAAAGGGAATCAAAAGATATGTCCAGTTGAAAATTCTGAATAGTCGCTATGGAATTCCGGCCCTTAAAAATGGACATTTTGCAAACGACCTCGGATTTCGATGAAACCACTTTTGTTAGATCCGCAGTGTCAAGTTATTGCTAGGTTTCGAATTTCATAATTTTTCGAATCAATATGTGAGCGTGGCAAAGGAAAACGCGTTTGACCGGTTTCAGTTGATTTTAATCGACTGGAAATTGGCCATTTTTCAAACGGTCTCAGAATTCGACGAAACTAGTTTTAATAGGACCGTATCGTCAATACGAAGCTAGAAAATATTTTTCTGGAATTTTTCAAGTTAGTATGTGGCCCTGGTAATTTGAAATGTACGTTTAAAATTCAATATAACGATTTAAATGTAAATTCAATGGAAACTGATTGTAACTATCGAATCAGCTTGCGATGCATATCCCATTGTGTTCGGAATGGGGGTAAAACGCTATGGACCACAGGCGGTGGGCCTCGTTTCGAGGTCGTGGGTAAAAGTCAACTTTATGCAATTAAATTAATTAATAAAATTTAAAAAAAAATATATATATATATCTCCCTCCTTATTCTTTCTGGCACCCCCCCCCCCCGATTTCATTAAACAGAAAACAAAAAAAAAGAGAAAAGAAGAAGAACGGAGTAGCAGCAGCCGCCGCCTCCACCGAAGCTCCGCCCTGACGACCCACGACCGCCGAACCCCCACCACGCTGCCGATCCCGCTCCTCTTCCCCTCGACGCACCCGAACCCTCCCATCGCGACGCCCAATTCGCGAGCCCTCCGATCGAGCCACCCCGCCTCCGCCGCCCCCTCGAAGCCAGCTCCGCCCCGACGACCTCCTGCCGCCGACTCTGACGACGCCCCCCCCTTTTTCTTCGCAGACACAGTAAGTTCTTTTATTTCATTTTATTTTTATTTTTAATTCTGAAAATACTGATTTTTAAAAGGTATTAAAACTGATTTTTAAAAGGTTTAAAAACTGATTTTTAAAAGGTATTAAAACTGATTTTTAAAAGGTATTAAAACTGATTTTTAAAAGGTATTAAAACTGATTTTTAAAAGGTTTAAAAACTTATTTTTAAAAGGTATTAAAACTGATTTTTAAAAGGTTTTAAAAAAGATTTGAATTTTAAAAAGGAAAAGATTTAAACTTTAAAAAGGAAAGATCATATTTTTTTTAAAAATAGAAAAGACGGAATTTTTATTTGGTAGAAGAAGTAAGATATGATTTTTATATTTTTAAAGTAATAAAAATATAATTTTTACATCATAGGAATATTAAAAATATAATCTTTATTTTTGAAAAGGCGGAATCTATAATTTTTGAAATTCGATTTTTATATATTGAATAGCGAAGTCAAAATTCGATTTTTATATATTGAATAACATAGTAAAAATTCGTTTTTACATATGTAGAGAATACGGGCGAAAGCGACAAAAAGGCGAGATTGGCGAAGATTTCTAAAGGAAGAGTCGCGGCGTTTGGTTAGCTAGTTGGTGAGAATTTCTCACTCTTCAATTTCTTTTTTTTCTAACCATATATATATGTGTCGAAATAAAAGTGAATTGCTATATATATATATATACGCCCCTCGTCCACAAATCATGGACGATATTTATTGATTGAAATTGTTGTGAAAATTGATTGATAGCGAATGATTGTTTGGGATAGTTTGTGGTTGATATTGATTGATTGAGGTTGAAAAATACCCGTTTGTGGTTGAGAAATATTTGGTTGAAACCACATAGGATTAGTTTGTGGAAATGAAATAAATATATACATGCCGCCTGCGTGCGAACTAGAAGCATGATTCCCATTGTCAAAAATCGCGAGGTTTTAAGGTAGAGCGAGGAGTCGTACTAGGGACGGTCCCGGTTTTAACTACCCTGCCGTTATGCTGCCGAAATTTTGAATAATATTCGTATGTTTGAATTATTTTCATCTGCTTAAACTATATTTATTCATTGTATAGAAAACATTCATGTGTTGAATTGATATTCATCCGTTGATTAGAAATTCATGTGTTGAATGGTATTCATATTTTGAAATAAATTGTTTGATAATAAAAATCACATTTTTATCTATATACAGAAACTATAGAAAACATTCATGTGTTGAATTGATATTCATTCGTTGATTAGAAATTCATGTGTTGAATGGTATTCATATTTTGAAATAAATTGTTTGATAATAAAAATCACATTTTTATCTATATACAGAAACTATAGAAAACATTCATGTGTTGAATTGATATTCATTCGTTGATTAGAAATTCATGTGTTGAATGGTATTCATATTTTGAAATAAATTGTTTGATAATAAAAATCACATTTTTATCTATATATAGAAACTATAGAAAACATTCATGTGTTGAATTGATATTCATTCGTTGATTAGAAATTCATGTGTTGAATGGTATTCATATTTTGAAATAAATTGTTTGATAATAAAAATCACCTTTTATCGACAATATGAACTGTGTAAAATAATCTCGTTTTAAAAGAAATTGTTTTATGATAAAAATCCCATTTTTATCACCAACATGAACTATATAGAAAAATAGTGTTTTGAAATGAATTGTTTTACAATAAAAATCACATTTTTATTGTATGCATAAATCGTTGAAATGTGAAGTGTTAAAAATAGCCACTTGTTCAAAATAAACATATATGAGTTGAAATATTCATTAATTAGCTAATGAAATGATTTGCACCTATTTATGTAACATTAGAATGAATGGTGTTTTTAAACCAAATAGAAATCAAATATGAAGTTGAATAGAAAATGATAAATGATAAGAACTGTATATATATGTACATGCATATTCATTGAACAGGTTATAGCAAAGGGGCTAGAGAAGAGGAATAAAATTTTGTGCCCGACAAATAGGTACACATTTACTGTTTTGTTTGGGTGATGATTTTATGAGCCTATTGGCTAGCCGCTTGGCTTTTTCTTTTTCTTTTTGAGATTAGAAGGACCGGGAAAGCTATTTGCGATTTCCCGATGCTCCCGGTGCAGGGGAGGTTATGGCGAAATTTTCCAAAAATTTAAGGCGTTAGTGAAATATTTGAAGTGAAAACGATATTGAAATCATTGAATGAACTATATTTATATAATTATATAAATATAAATAAAATTAAAACGAAACGTGGCCGTGTAGTTCGTATTTTGAAACCGTGATTTCAAACAACTAGTACGGGAAATCCGACCATTGGATTTTCCCGAAACCTCAACCGTCGGGTTCGCCTTGGAATAATCTTTCCAACGGCACCAACCTTGTAAAAATCCAACGGTTGGATTGTCTGGAATGTTTAATTCAAATCTGAAGAAAAACAGCGCCAGAAGCGATTATATTTATATATATATAAATATAATTA
This sequence comes from Allium sativum, assembly GCA_030737875.1. Lineage (NCBI taxonomy): Eukaryota > Viridiplantae > Streptophyta > Magnoliopsida > Asparagales > Amaryllidaceae > Allium > Allium sativum. Next base: position 714,145,612 of record CM060922.1, read on the forward strand.
TATATTTAATCGAATAACGACGCTGTAGTTCGTATTTTGAAATCAAAATTTCAAACGATTGTACCGGGAGATCCGACCGTCGGATTTTCCCGAAACTGGAACCGTTGGATTCGTTTTGAAAAGACCTTTCTAATGATGTTAACTTTGCGAAGATCCAATGGTTAGATTTTCAGATATGTGTAAATCAATTCTGAAGAAAAACAGCGCCACGGCCGCGTTATGGCTCGAAGCGTCGTTTTGAATAAATTGGCTATTTTAAAATAAATAAAAATAGCGATAAATAGTTATAAAATACCATAAACAATATGGAGTGGAAATAAACTGAATTTGCTCGATTTATGTTGTATTTGATGGTTGAATGTGTTTGGTGTGAAAATTACATTAAAGAACAAAATTGGTGTTGTCGAATAATTTAACCATTGAAATAAATCGAATTGAAATTCTAAATATACGTGAATTATTTGAGAAGGCCGAGTTAATTCTCATTTCAAGTAATTGACCGACGATTGAAAGTCGAAGATAAAGACGATGGTCGAAGACCGGAGATCTTCACCTCGTTTGGATGGTAACCGAGGTCCTGATTGGGAGGCATCCCGAAATATGGATAATGAGTGGTGATCGTCCAGACGTACGTGGTGATCGATGGGTTTGCGAGGTATTTAGTGCCTCCGGTTTCGTTCAGACCCAGAACGGACTTGTAAATGGACTGCGTGTCTGACATAGGATTTATTTTGTGTGGCATGCTAAGATGCATTGATCAGGGCTTCTGTTGAAAAGCGAAGTCTTGTGGTGATGATCAAAGCACCGCCTGTGTGGCGTAGCTTTGTGTATAACGTAAATTCGCGAGCCTCACACCCCGGTATGAACCAGAAACGGGAGCAGGACCTCAGGGGGGACGTGCGTTTTCTTTCTAGCTAGGGTGGTGTCAGTGACCTACCAGCCCTGACATTTATATACTTTTCACCTATGTGGTTGTTGCTGTTGCGAGCGCCTCGGTTTGATCGGATGATCTGGGTCCGATGGAGTCATTCGTTGGCTCATTTACACCCCAAAGGGTGGAGAAACGCATTGTTCAGGCATTATAATCCACTTCGTGTGGACCGGCCCTGACGATCCAGGGTATGGTCGCGGCTGTACCTGAGGCACGGGCTAGAGCGTCTCGAATTCGGTAAGGACTATCTTTTGCCTTGGTTCATGACGGAAAACCAATTTCCAAATACGTGACTGTGCGGTTTTGATTGTATACCTATATATGGCGACATAGTGGTATGGGGCATTAATGCCGTCTATGATTGATAGTTATGATTTGAAATTGTTTTCAAAACATATAAACACTAGCAATAATATCAAATGCCTTTGTTTTATTCGTATCAAGCATATTTTGGCCGTTATAAGGTAAAAACTCTATCCTCCGGTTTGCGTTGCATTGTGTGATGGGAACTGAGTCTTATGACGACTTCATTTTTATAAAAAGCATAGCGATGTTTAAAAGAAAGATTTGTTTTAAAGCACTGGCAATCCAATGGAGTAAACCCGTTCCACGAAAGTGGCGTGGTCCTGTGATTAGCCATATTATATATGTGTTGAGTAGATTTCTCATACCAGTCCCATGACTGACTCGTAGTTTGTTTCACTCTCAAACTCGGGTGCCCCTTTTTCTACACGGGCAGCCTTGTATTCAGGTTTAGCCGGTTCTTTTTCTGGATAGCTGGAGCTGAAGATGGATTCTATCATTTATCTCTTTTTATGCTGTTCAGCTCCTATTGTACATATTTTGTTTATTTCCGATGTAGACATTTATGTATAGCTGAACTGTATTTGTACTAAGTAAGATCCTGTATACTGTGTAACTCTGATGATTACTTTTATCCAGTATATTCTATTGTTCATTATCTGGTGTATTTATTTAATTCTGTTCTGCTATTATCTGTTTCTGTGTTATATTTCAAAAGATAACCCTCGTTTCCGTGAGAACGGGATTTCGGGTCGTCTCAACGTGGTATCAGAGCTTTGGTTAAGCTTAGTTCTGGAATATAACATATTAACGAACTCGTCAGAAATAGAACCAGTAGTGTTCTAGGACGGGCAACTCAATACAGATAGGATCAGTAATATCCTAGTATGAGTAGCAGAAAGAATGTAATGATCGCCAGCTTTATTATCACGACATCCTTGATTGACAAAATATCCATTCTTCAGAAGGAGGATAACTTTATTAAAGATATGATCAAAAGGATTCAGAAAGGCGAACCCTCGTGTTTTCAAATAGATAACGACGAGACCTTGAGGTTGAAAGGAAGGATTTGTGTTCCTGACATCCCAGAGTTAAAAAGGGAAGTGCTAGACGAGTGTCACAAGTCCAAGCTGAGTATCCATCCTGGTGTGGCCAAAATGTATATCGATCTCAAGCGAACATTCTGGTGGAAGGCTATGAAAAGAGATGTTTCAATATATGTTAGTCGATGCCCTACTTGCCAACTAGTCAAAAGCGACCAAAAGAAATTGGCTGGATTATTACAACCGCTAGAAGTTCCTGGTTGGAAGTGGGAACATATTTCTATGGACTTCATTGATGGTTTGCCCAGAACCAGAAAAGGAAATGACAGTATTTGGGTGATCGTAGATCGTTTCACGAAGACCGCCCATTTCATACCTGTCAGATCAAACAGAACTGCTCAGAGTCTGGCGCAGATATACTTCAGGGAAATAGTTAGACTGCATGGAGTGCCGCTCAGTATAGTCAGTGATAGAGATACAATATTCACTAGCAAATTCTGGGAAGCATTTCAAGTCGAGCTAGGAACGAAGTTGAACTTGAGCACCGCTTATCATCCTCAGACAGACGGTCAGACTGAAAGGGTGAATCGCATTTTAGAAGATCTATTGCGGGCTTGTGTTCTAGATTTCGGTGGATCATGGGAAGACCATCTGCATTTGGCTGAATTCTCTTATAACAACAGCTACCAGGCGAGTCTGACAATGTCGCCATTCGAAGCATTGTATGGTAGACCGTGCCGATCTCCTTCTTGTTGGGTCGAACCTGGTAATAGACTTGTGTTGGGTCCCGATATGATTCGAGAAGCTGCGGACAAAGTCGATTTTATTAAGAAGCGATTACTCGCCGCTCAAAGCCGACAAAAGAGCTATGCCGATAAAAGAAGAAGAGATGTATCCTTTGAAGTTGGCGACTATGTATATTTGAAAGTATCGCCGATGAGAGGAGTTATCCGGTTCGGTAAAACTGGAAAGTTAGCGCCCAAATTTATTGGTCCGTTTCCTATTCTGGAACGGATCGGAACTCTCGCTTACAGGGTCAAACTGCCTGATTGGTTGCCTGGAGTTCATGATGTATTTCATATATCTCAACTTCGAAAGCACGTTCATGATCCAGACTTGATCGTGGAAGAAGCAGCTCAACAGGACATTGAAATTACTCCAGAATTAGCCGTGAGACGTGAGCCGCTAAAGATTATCGGCAAAGAAACCAAAGAGCTGAGGAACAAGAAGGTTCGCTTAGTCAAAGTGCAATGGAGTGGAGATCCGCGAGATTGTACTTGGGAAACTGAGGAGAGCATTCAGAAAGCTTATCCTAGATGCCGAGTAGATATCTCTGATTGACTCCGGTGCCAGGTACATTTACCCTACTTTACACTACCATTCAATTCTCTATTCTATTGCTATTTTCTTCCCATGGATGTGCACTATTTATTCTATACTCTGAATGATTTTTAAAGGAATATAGGATTTGATTCGTATATTTTTTAAGGTTAAAAACAATTGGATTGGTTGTTGTATTGTGGGATTGTAGATTTATCAAACCACTTTCGGCTTTGTTCCTTTTCGGGGACGAAAAGTTTTAAGTGGGGGAGATTGTAACGACCCACAAAATCTGAACCAATTTAAAAATTTTAAATTGGCTAAAATAATGGATTTTAAATATTTAAAATAAATATTTTAAATAATGGGGATGAAAACTGAGTTTGAATCGACAATTGAAAACGAATATAATTAATTATAATTATAAACAAGGCCTGAAATGGCGTGGCAGTTTCAAAAATTGAATTCAAACTTAGTCGGACTGTATCGGGTGCAGAACAATCCGGATTTTAGCGAAACCAAAAATATTAGGATCTAATTGGTAATATCTTTCCAACGAATCTGACGAATCGAAATTTGATAACGGGAATCAAAAGATATGTCCAGTTGAAAATTCTGAATAGTCGCTATGGAATTCCGGCCCTTAAAAATGGACATTTTGCAAACGACCTCGGATTTCGATGAAACCACTTTTGTTAGATCCGCAGTGTCAAGTTATTGCTAGGTTTCGAATTTCATAATTTTTCGAATTAATATGTGAGCGTGGCAAAGGAAAACGCGTTTGACCGGTTTCAGTTGATTTTAATCGACTGGAAATTGGCCATTTTTCAAACGGTCTCAGAATTCGATGAAACTAGTTTTAATAGGACCGTATCGTCAATACGAAGCTAGAAAATATTTTTCTGGAATTTTTCAAGTTAGTATGTGGCCCTGGTAATTTGAATTGTACGTTTAAAATTCAATATAACGATTTAAATGTAAATTCAACGGAAACTGATTGTAACTATCGAATCAGCTTGCGATGCATATCCCATTGTGTTCGGAATGGGGGTAAAACGCTATGGACCACAGGCGGTGGGCCTCGTTTCGAGGTCGTGGGTAAAAGTCAACTTTATGCAATTAAATTAATTAATAAAATTAAAAATATATATATATATATATATCTCCCTCCTTATTCTTTCTGGCAACCCCCCCCCCCCCCCCGATTTCATTAAACAGAAAACAAAAAAAAGAGAAAAGAAGAAGAACGGAGTAGCAGCAGCCGCCGCCTCCACCGAAGCTCCACCCTGACGACCCACGACCGCCGAACCCCCACCACGCTGCCGATCCCGCTCCTCTTCCCCTCGACGCACCCGAACCCTCCCATCGCGACGCCCAATTCGCGAGCCCTCCGATCGAGCCACCCCGCCTCCGCCGCCCCCTCGAAGCCAGCTCCGCCCCGACGACCTCCTGCCGCCGACTCTGACGATGCCCCCCCTTTTTCTTCGCAGACACAGTAAGTTCTTTTATTTCATTTTATTTTTATTTTTAATTCTGAAAATACTGATTTTTAAAAGGTATTAAAACTGATTTTTAAAAGGTTTAAAAACTGATTTTTAAAAGGTATTAAAACTGATTTTTAAAAGGTATTAAAACTGATTTTTAAAAGGTATTAAAACTGATTTTTAAAAGGTATTAAAACTGATTTTTAAAAGGTTTAAAAACTGATTTTTAAAAGGTATTAAAACTGATTTTTAAAAGGTTTAAAAACTGATTTTTAAAAGGTATTAAAACTGATTTTTAAAAGGTTTTAAAAAAGATTTGAATTTTAAAAAGGAAAAGATTTAAACTTTAAAAAGGAAAGATCATATTTTTTTAAAAAATAGAAAAGGCGGAATTTTTATTTGGTAGAAGAAGTAAGATATGATTTTTATATTTTTAAAGTAATAAAAATATAATTTTTACATCATAGGAATATTAAAAATATAATCTTTATTTTTGAAAAGGCGGAATCTATAATTTTTGAAATTCGATTTTTATATATTGAATAGCGAAGTCAAAATTCGATTTTTATATATTGAATAACATAGTAAAAATTCGTTTTTACACATGTAGAGAATACGGGCGAAAGCGACAAAAAGGCGAGATTGGAGAAGATTTCTAAAAAAAGAGTCGCGGCGTTTGGTTAGCTAATTGGTGAGAATTTCTCATTCTTCAATTTCTTTTTTTTCTAACCATATATATATGTGTCGAAATAAAAGTGAATTGCTATATATAAATATATATATATATATATATATATATATACGCCCCCCGTCCACAAACCATGGACGATATTTATTGATTGAAATTTTTGTGAAAATTGATTGATAGCGAATGATTGTTTGGGATTGTTTGTGGTTGATATTGATTGATTGAGGTTGAAAAATACCCGTTTGTGGTTGAGAAATATTTGGTTGAAACCACATAGGATTAGTTTGTGGAAATGAAATAAATATATACATGTCGCCTGCGTGCGAACTAGATGCATGATCCCCATTGTCAAAAACCGCGAGGTTTTAAGGTAGAGCGAGGAGCCGTACTAGGGACGGTCCCGGTTTTAACTACCGTGCCGTTATGCTGCCGAAATTTTGAATAATATTCGTATGTTTGAATTATTTTCATCTGCTTAAACTATATTTATTCATTGTATAGAAAACATTCATGTGTTGAATTGATATTCATCCGTTGATTAGAAATTCATGTGTTGAATGGTATTCATATTTTGAAATAAATTGTTTGATAATAAAAATCACATTTTTATCTATATACAGAAACTATAGAAAACATTCATGTGTTGAATTGATATTCATTCGTTGATTAGAAATTCATGTGTTGAATGGTATTCATATTTTGAAATAAATTGTTTGATAATAAAAATCACATTTTTATCTATATACAGAAACTATAGAAAACATTCATGTGTTGAATTGATATTCATTCGTTGATTAGAAATTCATGTGTTGAATGGTATTCATATTTTGAAATAAATTGTTTGATAATAAAAATCACATTTTTATCTATATATAGAAACTATAGAAAACATTCATGTGTTGAATTGATATTCATTCGTTGATTAGAAATTCATGTGTTGAATGGTATTCATATTTTGAAATAAATTGTTTGATAATAAAAATCACCTTTTATCGACAATATGAACTGTGTAAAATAATCTCGTTTTAAAAGAAATTGTTTTATGATAAAAATCCCATTTTTATCACCAACATGAACTATATAGAAAAATAGTGTTTTGAAATGAATTGTTTTACAATAAAAATCACATTTTTATTGTATGCATAAATCGTTGAAATGTGAAGTGTTAAAAATAGCCACTTGTTCAAAATAAACATATATGAGTTGAAATATTCATTAATTAGCTAATGAAATGATTTGCACCTATTTATGTAACATTAGAATGAATGGTGTTTTTAAACCAAATAGAAATCAAATATGAAGTTGAATAGAAAATGATAAATGATAAGAACTGTATATATATGTACATGCATATTCATTGAACAGGTTATAGCAAAGGGGCTAGAGAAGAGGAATAAAATTTTGTGCCCGACAAATAGGTACACATTTACTGTTTTGTTTGGGTGATGATTTTATGAGCCTATTGGCTAGCCGCTTGGCTTTTTCTTTTTCTTTTTGAGATTAGAAGGACCGGGAAAGCTATTTGCGATTTCCCGATGCTCCCGGTGCAGGGGAGGTTATGGCGAAATTTTCCAAAAATTTAAGGCGTTAGTGAAATATTTGAAGTGAAAACGATATTGAAATCATTGAATGAACTATATTTATATAATTATATAAATATAAATAAAATTAAAACGAAACGTGGCCGTGTAGTTCGTATTTTGAAACCGTGATTTCAAACAACTAGTACGGGAAATCCGACCATTGGATTTTCCCGAAACCTCAACCGTCGGGTTCGCCTTGGAATAATCTTTCCAACGGCACCAACCTTGTAAAAATCCAACGGTTGGATTGTCTGGAATGTTTAATTCAAATCTGAAGAAAAACAGCGCCAGAAGCGATTATATTTATATATATATAAATATAATTATATATTTAATCGAATAACGACGCTGCAGTTCGTATTTTGAAATCGAAATTTCAAACGATTGTACCGGGAGATCCGACCGTCGGATTTTCCCGAAACTGGAACCGTTGGATTCGTTTTGAAAAGACCTTTCTAATGATGTTAACTTTGCGAATATCCAACGGTTAGATTTTCAGATACGTGTAAATCAATTCTGAAGAAAAACAGCGCCACGGCCGCGTTATGGCTCGAAGCGTCGTTTTGAATAAATTGGCTATTTTAAAATAAATAAAAATAGCGATAAATAGTTATAAAATACCATAAACAATATGGAGTGGAAATAAACTGAATTTGCTCGATTTATGTTGTATTTGATGGTTGAATGTGTTTGGTGTGAAAATTACATTAAAGAACAAAATTGGTGTTGTCGAATAATTTAACCATTGAAATAAATCGAATTGAAATTCTAAATATACGTGAATTATTTGAGAAGGCCGAGTTAATTCTCATTTCAAGTAATTGACCGACGATTGAAAGTCGAAGATAAAGACGATGGTCGAAGACCGGAGATCTTCACCTCGTTTGGATGGTAACCGAGGTCCTGATTGGGAGGCATCCCGAAATATGGATAATGAGTGATGATCGTCCAGACGTACGTGGTGATCGATGGGTTTGCGAGGTATTTAGTGTCTCCGGTTTCGTTCAGACCCAGAACGGACTTGTAAATGGACTGCGTGTCTGACATAGGATTTATTCTGTGTGGCATGCTAAGATGCAGTGATCAGGGCTTCTGTTGAAAAGCAAAGTCTTGTGGTGATGATCAAAGCACCGCCTGTGTGGCGTAGCTTTGTGTATAACGTAAATTCGCGAGCCTCACACCCCGGTATGAACCAGAAACGGGAGCAGGACCTCAGGGGGGACGTGCGTTTTCTTTCTAGCTAGGGTGGTGTCAGTGACCTACCAGCCCTGACATTTATATACTTTTCACCTATGTGGTTGTTGCTGTTGCGAGGCGCCTCGGTTTGATCGGACGATCCGGGTCCGATGGAGTCATTCGTTGGCTCATTTACACCCCAAAGGGTGGAGAAACGCATTGTTCAGGCATTATAATCCACTTCGTGTGGACCGGCCCTGATGATCCAGGGTATGGTCGCGGCTGTACCTGAGGCACGGGCTAGAGCGTCTCGAATTCGGTAAGGACTATCTTTTGCCTTGGTTCATGACGGAAAACCAATTTCCAAATACGTGACTGTGCGGTTTTGATTGTATACCTATATATGGCGACATAGTGGTATGGGGCATTAATGCCGTCTATGATTGATAGTTATGATTTGAAATTGTTTTCAAAACATATAAACACTAGCAATAATATCAAATGCCTTTGTTTTATTCGTATCAAGCATATTTTGGCCGTTATAAGGTAAAAACTCTATCCTCCGGTTTGCGTTGCATTGTGTGATGGGAACTGAGTCTTATGACGACTTCATTTTTATAAAAAGCATAGCGATGTTTAAAAGAAAGATTTTTTTTAAAGCACTGGCAATCCAATGGAGTAAACCCGTTCCACGAAAGTGGCGTGGTCCTGTGATTAGCCATATTATATATGTGTTGAGTAGATTTCTCATACCAGTCCCATGACTGACTCGTAGTTTGTTTCACTCTCAAACTCGGGTGCCCCTTTTTCTACACGGGCAGCCTTGTATTCAGGTTTAGCCGGTTCTTTTTCTGGATAGCTGGAGCTGAAGATGGATTCTATCATTTATCTCTTTTTATGTTGTTCAACTCCTATTGTACATATTTTGTTTATTTCCGCTGTAGACATTTATGTATAGCTGAACTGTATTTGTACTAAGTAAGATCCTGTATACTGTGTAACTCTGATGATTACTTTTATCCAGTATATTCTATTGTTCATTATCTGGTGTATTTATTTAATTCTGTTCTGCTATTATCTGTTTCTGTGTTATATTTCAAAAGATAACCCTTGTTTCCATGAGAACGGGATTTCGGGTCGTCTTAACTATGGTAGGATTTATTCGCAATTGGTATATAATAAATGGGTTATTGTATACATGATAATTTTAAATTGGTACATCCAAAATTGGTAGGATTGAAAATGGATTCTCAATTGGTAGACATAATCGAGTTGTGAACCTTTGGTACTAAATTTAGAATTCAAATATAGTATGAAATACCAATTCAAATATAGAATAAATGAATTGTTTCATAATTGGTAGAATTAAATCAGTAATAAAAATTCTACAAAATGTAGTATTATTACAATATAAGACTTTATCATGGTACACATTTGGTAATACAAATTCTACCATATTTGGTACCATAATCCAAATATACAATTCAAATATTGAGTTATGCATATATTTAATCAAATTATATAGAGTTGTAGGTTATTACAGATTTTCAATATTATGGCAGAATTATGGTAGGATTTATGTATACCAATTCTACCAATTATGATTATTTCATAGTATATTTACATGTAAATGTATTCTCAATTGGTAATGTATATAGCATTAAAATAATCATCTATAAAATAATCCAATTTAGATTTTAGTACTTCAATTCGATGGTAAATAGCGCATATATTTTATTGCATTCCTAAAATGCACTGTTTCATCTTGATATGTACACTTTCTCAGTTATAAATATGACACTGTATCTTTCTTCCCTGTCTCACAAAATCAATTGCTCTCTTCATTCTTCCATTTTCCTCTACAATTATTTAATCTTTTTACCGCTCTCAGGATCTCCAGCTTTAGATTACAGTTGGAAAGCTTCTGATTTCAAGACAGGTATTTTATATTATTTTATGCATTTATCTACTTCGGTTTGCATCGGTATTCAGTTGTGTCTTTTTGGATTTATCTGCTTGGTTTGGATTAGTATTTGGTCTTCAATAGTTTGCACCAAACCTATATAAGATTGCAAACGCCTAAGTGATCCGCAACACCATGCAACTGCGCAGCAATCAAAAGATCCTGTTAGTAGTTGAGTACGATTGAGATGCAAGTTTCATGTCTAAGTTGGTAAGCTGCATTCAAATATACAATTTATAAAGTAAAAAATATCCATTATTCAATTGTACTATCTAATCATGTTTTTTCCTTTACAGGTAAAGAACATGGATGGCGACAATGAAGATAATCAAGACGAATATTTTGTTAATAAATAAATTTTATCATTTTTTAGTATGACAATTGTATATTTTTAACATTACCATAATATTGGTTTGTAGTTAGATTTTTTTTACATTTGCATTTTTAACGACTGATATTGCATTTGAATTTATTTATATTGTATACTATTTTATTTCTTAGAGTGATAATTTATTAACAATGCAACATTAGTACAAATCATTTTTCCTTAAATTTGTAAAATACACAATATCTTTATTAATAGTTGGAATAGGTTTGGTGTCACACTTTTTTGGTGTACACCTGAACTGATGAAAATACCCTTTAACAATTTAGAAAAGTAGTGATTGAATTCAAAAAAATAGGATCTGCGTACATTCAAAGTATACGGCTGATATTTTCGTTTTATTCTCTGAAAACTCTATTTAAATAAGTGGCTAATATTTCTCCTAGAATATCGAGTCTGATTGAATTCAAAAAAAAAAGGATCTGCAAAAATGCTGACATTTTCGTTTTTTCCCTAAAAACTTCATCATTTAAATATGGACTTTGCTAGAACAATCGGAAATAAATTCATACGGGTGATGTGGAAAGAAATCAAGCGGTGGATATTAGAGGATGAAAACTATAATTCAGGAGGAAAAATAGGGAGGGTCCACTTTCTATCTCTACACCGGTGTTTTTCATCGCTTTTGTTGTTGGTTGAAATAACATTATCTTTTAAATATGCAGATGGTATTTCTCCTCTTGAATAACGAGATATCTCTTGTAATTGCACTCTTTTATTTCTTTCCTCTTTCCAGTATATTTTCCAAATTTTCATACAATTTCTTTTTGTCTTTCAATTTCCTTCCAATTTAAGTAAGCGCCTAATATTTCTCCTCCTTGAATAACGGGATATCTCCTGTAATTACATAGTATTTCACCTATAAATTTACATGGTCTTCTTTTTCTTTCTCAACTGTTAGCGCTGGGAACAAATATTTCTTCCTTTTAGCCTTCCATACTCTATAAAAGCTTCTAATTTTAGGTAAACCTCACTTTATATATTTGTTTCCCAATATTTTTGAACTCCTCCATATATGCCTTCATCTCACTGCCATAAAACAACAATCTTTCGTGCAGGAATCTATAACTTGGATGCTTTCTCTGTTTCTTCTCTTTTTTGTTATTTTTTATGTTCCTGTTTCATTTTTTCCCCTTTAATACAAAGGGGAAAATAAGATTAATTTTGCTTAAATACGTACTATACTGATTGCAGTGCTTCGCCCTGACTGTAATGCTTCCGCTTCATGTATTTGCGCTCATTAAGTAGTGCTATATATGTACTACAATGACAATAATGCTTTGCCCTCATTAAATATGCATTGGACTATATTCCTTTGACAGATGAGTACTACTTGAAGCTAACATGCAATGTTGGTGTGTAAGGTCTACCCGATTGTACAAAATATGTAGTGTGCAGCCGCAAATAATTTCTGGGCAGCAGTGGAAATAGTTTTCTGCCCCAAGATTGAATTTAACTGCCGTAATACGTTCCCAAAATTGAATTATTTTTGCTGTTTTTGTCATTTTTTGCTTATCAAATACTCTTTTTGTATAGAAAAAAAATCAAATCATGATGGATGTGAAAAGGAAACTTTTTGCTGCCCTCATTTCCATTGTTTGTCTGCCAAATTTCTTATAATTAATAATCCAAAATTTCTTAACTTCGTATTTATGCTACTTTTACTCATTTAAATTTTGCTATATTTAGTCATTTAAATTTGTTGTTGTGCATACCTATGTCTGCTCATTCAAAGGTGATCATGCAGTATATTTACACATTCAAAATGCTTAGATCCATGTGCTTCTTGATGCGCCCACACAAATCTAAATCTCTCTACCTGATCGTACTTAGTATGTATTCAGATATATATTTATACAATATAAAATATTAAAACAAAGTAATAAATTCACCATGTCGACATGTTCAAATATGCATTCTACACCTCCTCACATATATAAATTACACAATATTTGAGGAATAAAAATCCACGTACGAAGCGCGTGCCACGACCACGCGCGAAGCGCGTTTCGTTACCACACGCAAAGCACGTGCCGTGATGCTCGTATATATATATCTTATGTATATATATATATTAAAATTAACTTAGTCATTTAATTTATAAATGCAAGAGATTAAAGTAAGACAGAAAACATTAAGTGGAAAAACCATGTTAACTACAGTACTTGCTCATTTATTGTCATATAAAAAATTCCTTATGTAAATGGAGCAATGTAAGAGGTGGATAAAACAAAATTATGTGCATATTGATTATTGAAGTATAAAATGAATGGTAGAAATATTGCATGCGAAGTGAGTTTGAATTTATTTGGATTTGACAAAATGACATTGACCTGTACATAATGTGGCATTTTGTAGCCTCTAGATGCACAAATCAATCGTTTTCTATATATATTTATTGTGCCTCCAATTTTGGAAATTATCAAACTGTTGTACATAAGACGTTAACATAAATGAGAATATGTGTGCGCATGTGTTGCTATGTATAAGTACCATAGATTCTTGAAAAAATTTACTCAGTTCATTTATTTGGAGGTTGAGCATATACATGAGCGAGTATGAAACTGCCTGGTGCAATGATAAAAGTACATGAAAAATCTTGGGTGTTCAATATTATGTTTGGTAGTAATTTTCTCTGTATATTTATGGTATCAATATCTTACTACTTTTTATTTAATTCCTAAGGCATATTGATATGTTTTGTCTACATATACACTTTCATTTATGTAAAAGAATAAATGATTGAATTTGCTTTTTTTCATTGACAATTATAACAAAGTAAATAGAATATTATTTTTCTAAATATTTTGGTGTAGTTACCTATTTGATCAATACGTTGCCCATTTGATGTAGTTACCCATCTGGCGTCAGGTGATGGAAAACCATAACGATAACAAAAACTGATAAGAAACAACAAAAGTAGCCAAATCATAATTAATATCTTAAATGCAATGAAGAACGATACCAGCTTTTTTTAATTTTTTCTTCAGAAATGAAGTACAATATAAATCGGTTATACTTAATTAGTCAGCAAGCGTGATTCGTGATTCTAAGCAAACAAATTAAAAATACCTTTTGCCATATCCATAAAACAAATTGGAAAACAATAAATAAAGAACCCGAGCATGTGAAAATCAATTTTCCAATAACATATTGGTTTTCCTGTATTGTTTGGACAAAACAAAGGATGATCTAAGATCACAACAATTTAAAAAAGTTGGTGTTTAAAAAGTAGTATATAATTCAATGGAGTTATATTTAAAGAATTGCATCGGTAAGAAGGAACACACAAATTAAGGACAGCACACTTTGAAAATCAAGACCAAGTTGTATGAAACGAACAACATGCACTTTAGTAGCATAAAAGCAAAAATGTTATTACTTCTACAGCTATCGCCGCTGTTCCATGTTGTAACTGTAATCACAGAAAAAGGCAATTACATGTTCTTTGTTTTGTTATGTTCGTAAACAGCTATGGAATCAGTGAGCCGCTCTTCTGTCTACCTTATCACCACTTCAACACCTTCCTCTAAAGATCCAAAGGAATTAAGATCTTCCCACATTTACAGGAATTTCATCAACCTCAAAACAGTGGGGATTTGAATTCTAGCAGGCATGCAAATGACTCTAGTTATGCCCTCTCTCTTTGGGCATCACCACCATTAAGTCAAAGGACTCCCGAAAGACTTCCGTGCATGCCCCCCAATATGTGTTTCCTTACAACGTTAAACCCTGTAATATGCATTTGTTTATAGATGATGAGAATAGCAATGCTGGGATGCACAGTAATAAATACTTCCCATGTTTTATGCTTGGATATGAGATATTCTGAAAAGAAGATGACTATAATTTTTTTCTCACACGGTAACTGACCAACTCAATAGTAATTACCGAAGGGAAGATTTCATTAATAAGTCATAGCAACATTGCAAACTTGCATGTTTACAATATATAACCATTTTTTTTCATGTATCATTCTACATCTTAAATTTGAATAGCATAAAATGTTATGATTATTTAATATAAATTTATAACATCATGAAATACAGCTCTGAAGCAGCAAACTGTTTATTAATTACTACAGATACGATAATTTAATTGGAACACTTTAAAGACGATTAGGGATTCAAAAATATAGTAGCATCATTATTACCACTAACTATAATGTGGAAAAAAAAATTAGTACGCAACTGTGAAAGGAAATCATTTAATTATTATTAGTATGTAATTGTGGAAGATTACTTCACGGAAGTAGGTTTCTATTTCTCGCTTTTTTCTTTACTGGCCTACTTACCCAAACAAACAATGTAACTAAGCAGACAGTGAAATTAAACCAGTCAACAAAGATAAGCAACAACAACAAAAAAAGCACTAAAGAATCTTAGTAGCTCACAGTTGAAACTTGCTTTTTGGCAGGAATGGCAGCTGCTGTAAACTGTTCCCGAATTTCCTCCCTAAAAATTTCACATATTCAAAGACCGTAAGGCAATCCAGATCAAATCTACGTTATTTTTGATTCCGTTAGAGTGAAGATAAGTTTCCTATATATATATATATATATATATATATATATATATATATATATATATATATATATTCTTTTAAACTCAACTATAAAATGATGATGATCATTAATGCAATCCCAAAAACATAAAGACCAAAAGGCAATAAAGTAGACTTTTTTTAAACGGATTTATGCTGCAATTCTTGCAAGTATGGTATAGAATGAAAATAATAATAAGTAGTTGAGAAATAACGAAGTAATGATTTACTGACCGATGAAGTTACAGATGAACATTGAAAGATTTGCCAATGCAAGTTATTTACCTTTTGCTTTGAAATAATGAAAAATATTGCGTGTACACTATTTTAATTTTTCTGTGCATCAATGTGTAAATGAATGATAGGTCCTAATAGAGTCTGCCATATAGGATCCCATTTATAGCAATACACTTCTTGCTATATCAACCCAGTTATTTAAAAAGAAAAGCGGCTTTAGTATAATTTAACTTGGATCAAACATTATAAGTAGTTGAAAGCAGTGTTAAGAATTACAAATAATTGATACTGCAGTAACTAAAAAAGAAAATTCGTTAACACTCCCTACATATACTTATTTTTTGCTATTAGGCATCCAACAGTTTGGAAGTTAAAGCTTTTTATATGACAATACAAAATGCATATGGAAAATCCCACCGAATGTGGAGGCGCTAGAGTGCACTCATCGTCCAGGAAGGCTGTCCTTCATAATAAGCCTATACTCTGCCTCTATTCTAATTAAAAATAAAAATGGCATCGCTACTCTGCTAGAATCAAAACTAGAACTAGTGCATTTTCTTCCAATCTGAATAGAGAGAACAACTATTTTCTAATCTAATCGATAGTCTACGCCAAAGGAGCGCTATTCAGTGTCAGAATACAGATCTCGGAAATCAAGAATCGTTCCCTTTTTTGTGAGTACAGTTATTTTCAGATATGAAATTTAATAATTATCTTGACATTTTTGTGAATCGGGATCTGAGGTTATGCATACTTTTCTGTGGATTTATCTTGTTAATATTATTGTGACTGTTCTGTATCTGTTCCCTCTTTTCTTCCTTTTTGTTTATAGCCAGGCTACCACGAGCCTACGCCAAATCTCATAAGAGATTAACGCATGAACGATAAATTTTGGGACAAATAATGGATAATGCATAATTGGACATGACTGATTTGAGAAATGGACATATATTGTAAATTAGATCTAGATTTGTGTATACTCTGTAATTTGGAAGAAGAGGAATCATTGTACGATAACATATCACTTGAAACGCATGTTTAAAATTAAGATCTGATTTTGAGATGGTATAATTTAAAGATCTAGATTTTTGGGCATATTTTTATATAACGATTCATGACTTGAAAAAGGAATATGTGACTTAGGCGTAAAGACCTATATTAAAAATAGGATAA
Source organism: Allium sativum (assembly GCA_030737875.1). Lineage (NCBI taxonomy): Eukaryota > Viridiplantae > Streptophyta > Magnoliopsida > Asparagales > Amaryllidaceae > Allium > Allium sativum. The sequence continues at coordinate 714,162,440 of CM060922.1, forward strand.
ATATTAATGCGAATGCACCTAAAAATGGATTTTTGGATATTGACCTTAAAGGCTATAATTTGGCATAATTCATATTTTATATCATGATTTGGGGTTTTTAGAGAGTATTCTGTACCGTGCAAAGTTTAACTAAAATTTGGGGGCATATATTGTATTATGAATTATGACCATGATTTGGGCATGTAAGTTTACGCTTAATTTATGATTAGGCAAGATATGTAAATAGAATTTTAAGAAATTTAAATCTGCTAAATCTGTTATCTGCCCTGTGAATCTGTTGAACTGCCTAATCTGCTAAATCTGTTGAATTGTCTAATCTGTTAATCTGTTGAATCGCCTAATCTGCTACATCTGTTATCTGTTGAATTGCCTAATCTGTTAATATGTTGAATCGCCTAATCTGCTAGATCTGTTATCTGTTGAATTGCCTAATCTGTTGAAAACTAAATAATTGTAATTTGGGTATGAAAATCCGTAGGCTCGATCTAAGATTGAGTAAAACATGGAAATTTGATTAATCTGCTGTAACCTGTAAAGAAGTTTAATCTGTTAAATGGACATAATTAGTCTGATATCTGTATAATCTGTATTGGAATAAATTGGCTATGACACGAGGTTAGAGTATGTTTGCGGTAAAAGCCTGCCCGGAACCAACCGGCTTAACAAGCAACCACAAACTGTCAGTCTAATGTGAGAGGTCGTAGGCATACCTAAAATATGCTTAGACACGAGGTTAGGTCTGACTTGTGGCAGAAGTCAGCCCGGAACCGCCCGGCACATCCAGCGGCCACAAGCTACCGACCTAATGTGAGTGGTCTATGCATTAATATTTAATTAATGCAAATTTAAGAGAAATGTGGTGTCTAAAAACGTGTTGGGTGGATAGGGTTAAACCAACTGGACTGATGAATCTAATAAACCCGTTTCGTGAATCTGTAGGCCCAATACAAAGTTAGACAATCTGTAAGTCTGTTAAATCCGTACATCTGATCTGTTAATTTGAAAACTTGTCAACTTGATTGTCTGATCTGTGAACTAGTAATCTGAACTCTGTCTGAAACTTGTAAACAAGTTAATCTAAAATATGCTAGTCTGGGGATACAAGGTTAGGAGGGGAAATACTTGTGTCATCTGTTGTTTGGGACCCATATTAGTCAGTAACCCTTTCTGGTATAAAAACTTTGACCGCACACTATGTAGGGGTCCGGGCACGCTTACTGAACTAATTATAAGCGGTTCATTCTGATAATGGCGAGGGGTGTTGATGGTGTGTTTCAATCGGGTCATGTGCATGCATGGATCCGGTCTTCTCTGAGGATGTAAGACACCGTGACATATGTAAATAGGTCTGTGTCAATAGGTTGCCACTTTAGGGAGTGATACACCCTACTGTGGGGCCGATACAGGGTATTTATGTATTAGGGAGCCGATAGCTTGGGGGTAGGACTTATGGTACACTTAGTTCTGTCTGTTTCTGTTGGTACCATCTATTTCTGTTGGCTGGTAACACCTGTTTGTTTCTGCGTGGTACCGTTTGTTGGGGTGGTAAAGGCCCATTACTAGTGTACATTTAATTCTAACATTCTGTTTTCGTAGGGATTATTCTGTTTCCGTCTCTGATTCCGTTTCTGATTCTGTTTCCGTACCTTCTGTCTGTTGGGGTGGTAAAGGCCCATTAGTTGGGTGGTAAAGTGTAAAAACCCGTAGCTTCCCCGTAAAGGAAAGCGCGGATAGTTCGAGAACAAGCCACAACAGAACGCATACAGAAGAACATTTCATTGTATATTACAACAATGCACCAGAATACAAGAATGTACAGAGTAAAAATGAATATTACACAGAAATATCAGAGATTTAAATTACATTTAAATACATCGCAGCGGAAAATAATACAATACACAACTAGAAGAGATATACGGATACAAAGCTTTCCGGATATCGTTCCAGCTGAAAACCAGGATCCTGTGAATATAAATCTGCAAAACCAAAACTACTAGCTGCCCGTGTGGAAAATAGGGGCACCCAGAGTTTAGGTTAAAACAATAAACTCCAGGTCAGTCATGTGACTGGTGTAAGAACTAAAACAGTTATTTAAAACTGTACTTTAAAAGAGAGTAATTCAAGGGACCACGCCGTATAACACGGAACGGGTTTCCTCCCAAGAATACTAGTGCATAGAATAAACAACGCAATGCTTTTTCGAAAAATGAAGCTATTATAAGACCCAGGTCCCATCACACAATGCAACGCAAGCCGGAGGATAGGGTTTTCCCTTATAATAGCCAAACATGCTTGGTACGTTTAAAACAAATCATTTGATACTATTAATATGTGTATAGTGTCAAAACGATTCCAATCATAAATATCAATCATAGATGGCATGGGTACCATATATCATGTCGCCATACTAGTTCTACAATTAAAACCGCAATACACGTATTGGAAATTGGAATTCCATCATGGTGGCTCCTGATTCGAAAGATCGATCGCGGAATGCAATTCACCACGGCTTACATCCCCACAAGAGAAAACACCGTCTGCATCCGCACATTTGGGACCAGAGTACCACCGCGGCTTACGTCCCAGCGAGAGAAAACACCGCCTACTCTATATATCCCTGAGCACTAGGCTCATCTCGGTCGACCGAATCCACGACACCACTAAGGTGCCCATCCACGAAAAAGCATACTGATCAAACCATCAGTTTGCCACCATACCGGGGTGTGAGGCTCGCGGATCAACGCTATACACAAAGCCATGCTATATCAGCTGCACTTTGATCATCAACCACAAAACTTTGCTTTTCAACAAAAGTCTGGATCACTGCATCTCAGCATGCCACACTATCAATCCATATCGTACCACTGATTTCTGCCAATATATAACCTCTGAGCTCATATGTCTCAGAGAAGGGCGTTAAGCAAGAGAATAAATTCTCCGCCGCCAAACAGATATATATTTAGCAGAGATCAACAAATACAACATAAAGGAATACAATGTCAGACACACCATCCATTTACAAGTCCGTTCTGGGTCTGAACGAAACCGGAGGCACTTTCCTCGCATATCCATCCATCTCCAAGTACGTCTGGACGACCACCAACTATTTCCATCCTCTTGGGTGTACAGCCCAATCAGGATCGTCAGTAATTATCCGAACGATGTGAAGACTTCCGGTCTTTAACCACCGTCTTCATCTTCGACATATCGTCGAATCGGTTATTCAGAATGGGTATAAACCCGGCCTTCCCGAACAACCCGCGTATATTAAAACGAATGTTACACAAACACAGCATACGCCTCATTCCAATTCAGTAGCTACTAACCGTAAATCAACAAGAGAACAATTTCCCAAATATTAACCCCGAAGGCCGAAACCAACATCAGATCAATACCCAGGAAACCATTCTTCTTAGCTAACCTACAACTAGTTTCTAAATTTCAATTCTTAGGGAAAGGTTCCCATTAATTTTATCCAAGATAGATTCTTTAAAATTTATCCTTTGATCTTCCTTTGGATGTCATTTCAAACCAAATTATGGTTTTCCAAACTAGTCGAGATTAGCGAACCACACCGAAGTAATTATTTATTTTATTTCCCAATCCCAACCTATTCATCCCATGAAGCAAAACTGGTAATACTCCATATCTAACACCACGGTGTTATCGGTAAAATTAATTACCATTTCACGTTCAAATCTAATTAAAGATTTAACTATCGCTTTGGAGCAAAACTGGTGATACTCCATTCTCGCTCATTTTCTAAAGTTGATAATTTAAATTATCAATTCCCCATTTCAATTTAATTGCCGATTCATTAAAACTCCTTTTACTGGGTTAAAGAACCAGGTGTTATTTAAAATACAGTTCACGACAAACCCAAATCACATTCTATTTATTATCGGGTTAAATAACTAGTGTTATTTAAAACACAGTTCACGATAAACCCCTGAATCAATTCTGATTTAATTTAATTCAAATATATTAGGAATTCCGATTATTTAAAACCCCTTTTTAAATCTAATTTATTTATTTAAAAACAAATCGGGTTTTAAATTTAGTTCAAACTAGTTCATTTCGATAAAAATCTATTTTTATCTTTTCAAATATGGAGTTTTTCATCCCAAATTTTCCCCAAATCATTTCTAATGATTTTACACAAATTATTGATATTTTTAATAATTTTATCAAGGCCCGTACAGTCGATTTCCATCAATGGCCATCGAACTGCACTTACAACGACCTTTTTCAAATTTGATTTGGACGTATCTCCAAATCCAACCGTTAGATTTCAAATTTCTAATATTCGTTAGAAAGCTCTTTTCGATACGAACCCAACGGTTCCGGTTTTAGGAGAATCCGACGGTCGGATCTCCCGTAATGTCCGTTTGAAATAAATGGTCGAAATTCACGAACTGCCGCGGCGCGGCGCGTTCTATTCAGGCCATTATATATATAATATATATATATATATATATATTATATATATATATCTTCGATTACCTTTTTAAAACGAATTTTATAAGTCATTTCAAATTTGTTTTAAAGGCAATTTCAACCTTTAATTCAAATTCAAATTAAAATTGAATTTTCCCTTATAAATTCTTTCTACAATCACTTCTATTTGATTTCAATTCAAATCGATTTCGATTCTATTTCAATTCGTTTTCAATTCGAAATCGTTTTCAATTCATTTCATTTCGAAATCGTTTTCAATTCATTTCATTTCGAAATCGTTTTCAATTCATTTCATTTCGAAATCGTTTTCAATTCATTTCATTTCGAAATCGTTTTCAATTCATTTCATTTCGAAATCGTTTTCAATTCATTTCATTTCGAAATCGTTTTCAATTCATTTCATTTCGAAATCGTTTTCAATTCATTTCATTTCGAAATCGTTTTCAATTCATTTTAAATATCGTTCACGTCAAAATGGCGTCAATCTAATCAACACGGCTTCATAAATTTCTATTTTCAAATATTCTATTTCAAATATTTCTTTTTCAAAATAGTTGTTATTATCAAAATATTTCGTTCAACACATGACCAATCTCAATGGATGAGTACTGTCAACACATGAACCTTTATTTTATATTGATAAAGATGTAAATTTTATTACTAAAATATTTCGTTCAACACATGACCAATCTCAATGGATGAGTACTGTCAACACATGAACCTTTATTTTATATTATTCTTTATTTTCTAAATTGGAATGAGGCTCAATCAATCACCATATAACATTAATTATATGGATTTTCATACATCACACGTATATAATAGCATTGAAAAATAATCAACCATCAACCAAAGTGCACTACACTGTATAAGCATCAAATATAGATATCTAACGCTTATAACAGCCTGTCAATCAATCGATCGACATATTTAATCAATTAGGATGAGTGAACTTCAAATTTCATCCCAACACCCGTGTGGGGTTTCAAACAATCAAACACAGATTAAGTTGTGCAGTTGGGCGATGTGTAAAATTTATCGTCCCAATCAATGTCAGTCAAATCAGTGTACATAAACAAACCGTCTGGTTTGTAAATGAATATTTTATTTATTCACATTCACGTTAAAAATTATATTTTTAACGATAAAACATTTTATTTCAACATATGAATTTCTATTCAGTTCGTTTATTCAATAAAATGATATTTTTATTTTTCTAACTTATTTTAGAAAATTTCGGCGGCATAACAGCACGATACTAGAAACGGGACGATGCCTAGCCTTATCCCCGGTCTAGTGAAGGCCCACGCCATTCACACATCAATCAAATCAATTTCAATTCACCCAACAGTTCAATTCAAACCAAATAATCTAACTAATTTTTGCAATCAAACAAACAAGTCCATGGTCTGTGGACGATTGTGTCGGGTGCTACTGAACACCGTCTGCATCCTAGTATATATATATATAACTAGAAAAGAAATTGAAGAGTGAGACGTTCTCACCGATAGCTATCCAATATCACGACTCTTCATTTAGAGAAGTCTTCGTCGTTATCGCATCTTCGTCATCTTCGTTGCCCGTAGCCACTACATATATAGAAATCACACATTTTTATATTTTGATGTCTTTAAAATAAAAATCACATTTTTATTTATTCACCTTCAATTTAAAAATCATATTTTTATAATCACTTCATATATTTAAAAATCGAATTTTTACTTCGCTATTCAATATATAAAAATCGAATTTTTACTACTATGTTATATAGATAAAAATTATATTTTTATCACGCTATTTTCCACCTAAAGATTTCGCCTTTTCTAAAATAAAGATTTCGCCTTTATAAACACATATTCTTCGCCTTTTCAAATTTAAAGATTTCATCTTTATAAAAATCTCATTTTTATTTTTCTACACATATAAAGATGATATTTTTAATATTCCTATCATGTAAAAATTATATTTTTAATTCTCTACCTAAACAAAAATCATATTTCTACCACTTCTATATAGTAAAGATTATATTTTTAATACTTTAAAAATATAAAAATCATATTTTTAATTCTTTAAAAATATAAAAACTATATTTTTAATACTTTAAAAATATAAAAATCATATTTTTTATTATCTATACTATAAATAAAAATCGTTTCTTTATCTCCTAAAAATCAAATCTCTTTTATAATCAAAAATCTTTTCTCCCTTTTTATTTATTTATTTATATATAATCTAAATTTCATATTTAAAAACAATTTTAATTCAAATTAAATTTCAGATTTATCATATTAAGTAATTAGCATAAAAGAAAAATAAAATAAATAAAAATTACCTTTTTCCTTCATTGCTGATCACGCCGGAGGGGGAAAGAGGCGGCGCTTTTCGAATTGGAGAGGGAGAGGACGAGGTGCGAGAGGAGGAGGTGGAAGCGGGGTGGCTCGCGGTCTGGTGGTGAGGCCGGCGACGGAGGAGAATGGGGGAGCGATTTCCGATGGCGACGGGAGGTCCTGGGTTAGGGCGGCAGAGCTTAGAGCGAGGGAATCGAGCGCGAGAGGAGGGAGGGAAGGAGAAGAGGGGCGACGGTCGGAGGGCGTGGCAGCGGTGATGGGAGGCTCCGTCGTCGGCTTCGAGCGCCCCTTTCTCTTTTTTTTTTTCCAGAGGCCGACGGTGAAGAAGGAAGTGAGGGAGAGAGAAAAGGAAGTGGGGCCTTTTATATTTAATTATTTTATATTTTTCCAAACCCTAATTGTTGACTTTTCATTTGAACTCAGAATCGAACCCACCGACTATCGCCCCTAGCGTTTTACCCCCATTCCGAACACAATGGGATATGCCACGCAAGCTGATTCGGCTGTTACAATCAATTTACGTTAAATTTGCATTTAAATCATTATATTGAATTTTAAACGTACATTTTAAATTACTGGGGTTACATACTAACTCTAAAAATTCTCGAAAAATATTTTCTAGCTTCGTATTGACGATACGGTCCTAACAAAACTAGTTTCGTCGAATTCTGAGACCGTTGGAAAAATGGCCAATTTCCAGTCGATTAAAATCAACTGAAACTGGTCAAACGCGTTTTCCTTTGCCACGCTCACATACTGATTCGAAAAATTATGAAATTTGGAATCTAGCAATAATTTTACATCACGGACCCAAAAAAACTGGTTTCGTCGAAATCCGAGGTCGTTTGCAAAATTTCAATTTTTAAGGGCCTGAATTCCATAGCGACTATTCAGAATTTTCATCTGGACATATCTTTTGATTCCCGCTATGAAATTTCGATTTGTCGGATTCGTTGGAAAGATATCATCAATTAGATCCTAATGTTTTTGGTTTCACTAAAATCCGGATTGTTTTGCACCCGGTACATTCAATTGAAGTTTGAAATCGAATTATCGAACTACCGCGCCATTTTCAATTCTATTTATAATTATATATATAAATATTTATATTCTAACGACGACGTATATAAATATATATGTCGAATTCAATTCTAAACATTTTTCTCGTCGATATTATTTAAAATAATCTATTTTAAATAATCAAAATTCGCTAAAATTGCCAAAATAAAAAATTTAAACTGGCCCAGATTTTCGGGTTGTTACAATCTCCCCCACTTAAAACTTTTCGTCCCCGAAAAGGAACAAAGTCGAAAGTGGTTTGATTAATCAACTCTACGTTCGACCTGGCTTCCATTCTCCAACTTTTCAGTTTCTGAGAATTTTCAAATTCTTCAAAAATTTGGCTAACACCCTAAATTTTCGAAAAATTTCGCCATAACCTCCCCTGCACCGGGAGCATCGGGGAATTTCAAATAGCTTCCCCGGTCCTTCAGATCTCAAAAAGAAAAAGAAAAAGCCAAGCGGCTAGCCAATAGGCTCATAAAATCATCATCACCCAAACAAAACAGTAAATTATGTAGTAAACATGTACCTATTTGTCGGGCAAACAAATTTTATTCTTCGGCTCTAGCCTCCTTGCTATGACCTGTTCAGTGTAAGTACAAGTATATGCAAGCAAACGCAACCAATCTTCAATATAATTCAATATTTGGTTCAATTAGGCATAATGGTTTAAAATTATCAAACAAATAAACAAATAACACAAACATCAATCAATTAGTGGATTAAAGTTTCAAATCCATAATTTTTTTGATATATATACAGAAAATCATGTTTTTGATGCCAATTCACAACAATGTGTTATAACTATATAAGTTTTGGTTCTCACACCAGTCTAATGGAAATATATAGATATCACACCTTCGTCACTCGAATATAAGTGCTAGTAACGCTGCAGCATTATCAGAACCATCCCCGGGCAACTAGAGTGTGATCCTATATCTATCCAATATATTAAAACTTTGAATATACGTTTGCAAGGCGTATATGCAAATTCTTTATATACCGAATTGTCCAAAATGAATATAAATAAATAATCAAATACGAATAGTTGATTTAGATTTTCGAAACAAAATTTGTTTTCACTTGAAAAATATACTCTTCACACTCGTTCTAGGATACTACTGATCTTATCTCTAACGAGTCATTCTAATTGGATATTACTAATCCAATATCTGATGAATTCTTTTGTATTGTTCTAATGTGTCATGTTCTCTAAGCTTTGTAAACCAAAGCTCTGATACCAACTGTAAAAACCCGTAGCTTCCCCGTAAAGGAAAGCGCGGATAGTTCGAGAACAAGCCACAACAGAACGCATACAGAAGAACATTTCATTGTATATTACAACAATGCACCAGAATACAAGAATGTACAGAGTAAAAATGAATATTACACAGAAATATCAGAGATTTAAATTACATTTAAATACATCGCAGCGGAAAATAATACAATACACAACTAGAAGAGATATACGGATACAAAGCTTTCCGGATATCGTTCCAGCTGAAAACCAGGATCCTGTGAATATAAATCTGCAAAACCAAAACTACTAGCTGCCCGTGTGGAAAATAGGGGCACCCAGAGTTTAGGTTAAAACAATAAACTCCAGGTCAGTCATGTGACTGGCGTGAGAACTAAAACAGTTATTTAAAACTGTACTTTAAAAGAGAGTAATTCAAGGGACCACGCCGTATAACACGGAACGGGTTTCCTCCCAAGAATACTAGTGCATAGAATAACAGCGCAATGCTTTTTCGAAAAATGAAGCTATTATAAGACCCAGGTCCCATCACACAATGCAACGCAAGCCGGAGGATAGGGTTTTCCCTTATAATAGCCAAACATGCTTGGTACGTTTAAAACAAATCATTTGATACTATAATATGTGTACAGTGTCAAAACGATTCCAATCATAAATATCAATCATAGACGGCATGGGTACCATATATCATGTCGCCATACTAGTTCTACAATTAAAACCGCAATACACGTATTGGAAATTGGATTTCCATCATGGTGGCTCCTGATTCGAAAGATCGATCGCGGAATGCAATTCACCACGGCTTACGTCCCCACAAGAGAAAACACCGTCTGCATCCGCACATTTGGGACCAGAGTACCACCGCGGCTTACGTCCCAGCGAGAGAAAACACTGCCTACTCTATATATCCCTGAGCACTAGGCTCATCTCGGTCGACCGAATCCACGACACCACTAAGGTGCCCATCCACGAAAAAGCATACTGATCAAACCATCAGTTTGCCACCATACCGGGGTGTGAGGCTCGCGGATCAACGCTATACACAAAGCCATGCTATATCAGCTGCGCTTTGATCATCAACCACCAAACTTTGCTTTTCAACAAAAGTCTGGATCACTGCATCTCAGCATGCCACACTATCAATCCATATCGTACCACTGATTTCTGCCAATATATAACCTCTGAGCTCATATGTCTCAGAGAAGGGCGTTAAGAAAGAGAATAAATTCTCCGCCGCCAAACAGATATATATTTAGCAGAGATCAACAAATACAATATAAAGGAATACAATGTCAGACACACCATCCATTTACAAGTCCATTCTGGGTCTGAACGAAACCGGAGGCACTTTCCTCGCATATCCATCCATCTCCAAGTACGTCTGGACGACCACCAACTATTTCCATCCTCTTGGGTGTACAGCCCAATCAGGATCGTCAGTAATTATCCGAACGATGTGAAGACTTCCGGTCTTTAACCACCGTCTTCATCTTCGACATATCGTCGAATCGGTTATTCAGAATGGGTATAAACCCGGCCTTCCCGAACAACCCGCGTATATTAAAACGAATGTTACACAAACACAGCATACGCCTCATTCCAATTCAGTAGCTACTAACCGTAAATCAACAAGAGAACAATTTCCCAAATATTAACCACGAAGGCCGAAACCAACATCAGATCAATACCCAGGAAACCATTCTTCTTAGCTAACCTACAACTAGTTTCTAAATTTCAATTCTTAGGGAAAGGTTCCCATTAATTTTATCCAAGATAAATTCTTTAAAATTTATCCTTTGATCTTCCTTTGGATGTCATTTCAAACCAAATTATGGTTTTCCAAACTAGTCGAGATTAGCGAACCACACCGAAGTAATTATTTATTTTATTTCCCAATCCCAACCTATTCATCCCATGAAGCAAAACTGGTAATACTCCATATCTAACACCACGGTGTTATCGGTAAAATTAATTACCATTTCACGTTCAAATCTAATTAAAGATTTAACTATCGCTTTGGAGCAAAACTGGTGATACTCCATTCTCGCTCATTTTCTAAAGTTGATAATTTAAATTATCAATTCCCCATTTCAATCTAATTGCCGATTCATTAAAACTCCTTTTACTGGGTTAAAGAACTAGGTGTTATTTAAAACACAGTTCACGACAAACCCAAATCACATTCTATTTATTATCGGGTTAAAGAACTAGTGTTATTTAAAACACAGTTCACGATAAACCCCTGAATCAATTCTGATTTAATTTAATTCAAATATATTAGGAATTCCGATTATTTAAAACCCCTTTTTAAATCTAATTTATTTATTTAAAAACAAATCGGGTTTTAAATTTAGTTCAAACTAGTTCATTTCGATAAAAATCTATTTTTATCTTTTCAAATATGGAGTTTTTCATCCCAAATTTTCCCCAAATCATTTCTAATGATTTTACACAAATTATTGATATTTTTAATAATTTTATCAAGGCCCGTACAGTCGATTTCCATCAATGGCCATCGAACTGCACTTACAGCGACCTTTTTCAAATTTGATTTGGACGTATCTCCAAATCCAACCGTTAGATTTCAAATTTCTAATATTCGTTAGAAAGCTCTTTTCGATACGAACCCAACGGTTCCGGTTTTAGGAGAATCCGACGGTCGGATCTCCCGTAATGTCCGTTTGAAATAAATGGTCGAAATTCACGAACTGCCGCGGCGCGGCGCGTTCTATTCAGGCCATTATATATATAATATATATATATTATATATATATATCGTCGATTACCTTTTTAAAACGAATTTTATAAGTCATTTCAAATTTGTTTTAAAGGCAATTTCAACCTTTAATTCAAATTCAAATTAAAATTGAATTTTCCCTTATAAATTCTTTCTACATTCAAATCGATTTCGATTCGTTTTCAATTCGAAATCGTTTTCAATTCATTTCATTTCGAAATCGTTTTCAATTCATTTCATTTCGAAATCGTTTTCAATTCATTTCATTTCGAAATCGTTTTCAATTCATTTCATTTCGAAATCGTTTTCAATTCATTTCATTTCGAAATCGTTTTCAATTCATTTCATTTCGAAATCGTTTTCAATTCATTTTAAATATCGTTCACGTCAAAATGGCGTCAATCTAATCAACACGGCTTCATAAATTTCTATTTTCAAATATTCTATTTCAAATATTTCTTTTTCAAAATAGTTGTTATTATCAAAATATTTCGTTCAACACATGACCAATCTCAATGGATGAGTACTGTCAACACATGAACCTTTATTTTACATTGATAAAGATGTAAATTTTATTACTAAAATATTTCGTTCAACACATGACCAATCTCAATGGATGAGTACTGTCAACACATGAACCTTTATTTTATATTATTCTTTATTTTCTAAATTGGAATGAGGCCCAATCAATCACCATATAACATTAATTATATGGATTTTCATACATCACACGTATATAATAGCATTGAAAAATAATCAACCATCAACCAAAGTGCACTACACTGTATAAGCATCAAATATAGATATCTAACGCTTATAACAGCCTGTCAATCAATCGATCGACATATTTAATCAATCAGGATGAGTGAACTTCAAATTTCATCCCAACACCCGTGTGGGGTTTCAAACAATCAAACACAGATTTAGTTGTGCAGTTGGGCGATGTGTAAAATTTATCGTCCCAATCAATGTCAGTCAAATCAGTGTACATAAACAAACCGTCTGGTTTGTAAATGAATATTTTATTTATTCACATTCACGTTAAAAATTATATTTTTAACGATAAAACATTTTATTTCGACATATGAATTTCTATTCAGTTCGTTTATTCAATAAAATGATATTTTTATTTTTCTAACTTATTTTAGAAAATTTCGGCGGCATAACAGCACGATACTAGAAACGGGACGATGCCTAGCCTTATCCCCGGTCTAGTGAAGGCCCACGCCATTCACACATCAATCAAATCAATTTCAATTCACCCAACAGTTCAATTCAAACCAAATAATCTAACTAATTTTTGCAATCAAACAAACAAGTCCATGGTCTGTGGACGATTGTGTCGGGTGCTACTAAACACCGTCTGCATCCTAGTATATATATATAACTAGAAAAGAAATTGAAGAGTGAGAAATTCTCACCGATAGCTATCCAATATCACGACTCTTCATTTAGAGAAGTCTTCGTCGTTATCGCATCTTCGTCATCTTCGTTGCCCGTAGCCACTACATATATAGAAATCACACATTTTTATATTTTGATGTCTTTAAAATAAAAATCACATTTTTATTTATTCACCTTCAATTTAAAAATCATATTTTTATAATCACTTCATATATTTAAAAATCGAATTTTTACTTCGCTATTCAATATATAAAAATCGAATTTTTACTACTATGTTATATAGATAAAAATTATATTTTTATCACGCTATTTTCCACCTAAAGATTTCGCCTTTTCTAAAATAAAGATTTCGCCTTTATAAACACATAGACTTCGCCTTTTCAAATTTAAAGATTTCATCTTTATAAAAATCTCATTTTTATTTTTCTACACATATAAAGATGATATTTTTAATATTCCTATCATGTAAAAATTATATTTTTAATTCTCTACCTAAACAAAAATCATATTTCTACCACTTCTATATAGTAAAGACTATATTTTTAATACTTTAAAAATATAAAAATCATATTTTTAATTCTTTAAAAATATAAAAACTATATTTTTAATACTTTAAAAATATAAAAATCATATTTTTTATTATCTATACTATAAATAAAAATCGTTTCTTTATCTCCTAAAAATCAAATCTCTTTTATAATCAAAAATCTTTTCTCCCTTTTTATTTATTTATTTATATATAATCTAAATTTCAGATTTAAAAACAATTTTAATTCAAATTAAATTTCAGATTTATCATATTAAGTAATTAGCATAAAAGAAAAATAAAATAAATAAAAATTACCTTTTTCCTTCATTGCTGATCACGCCGGAGGGGGAAAGAGGCGGCGCTTTTCGAATTGGAGAGGGAGAGGACGAGGTGCGAGAGGAGGAGGTGGAAGCGGGGTGGCTCGCGGTCTGGTGGTGAGGCCGGCGACGGAGGAGAATGGGGGAGCGATTTCCGATGGCGACGGGAGGTCCTGGGTTAGGGCGGCAGGGCTTGGAGCGAGGGAATCGAGCGCGAGAGGAGGGAGGGAAGGAGAAGAGGGGCGACGGTCGGAGTGCGTGGCAGCGGTGATGGGAGGCTCGGTCGTCGGCTTCGAGCGCCCCTTTCTCTTTTTTTTTTCCAGAGGCCGACGGTGAAGAAGGAAGTGAGGGAGAGAGAAAAGGAAGTGGGGCCTTTTATATTTAATTATTTTATATTTTTCCAAACCCAGTTGTTGACTTTTCATTTGAACTCAGAATCGAACCCACCGACTGTCGTCCCTAGCGTTTTACCCCCATTCCGAACACAATGGGATATGCCACGCAAGCTGATTCGGCTGTTACAATCAGTTTCCGTTAAATTTGCATTTAAATCATTATATTGAATTTTAAACGTACATTTTAAATTACTGGGGTTACATACTAACTCTAAAAATTCTCGAAAAATATTTTCTAGCTTCGTATTGACGATACGGTCCTAACAAAACTAGTTTCGTCGAATTCTGAGACCGTTGGAAAAATGGCCAATTTCCAGTCGATTAAAATCAACTGAAACTGGTCAAACGCGTTTTCCTTTGCCACGCTCACATACTGATTCGAAAAATTATGAAATTTGGAATCTAGCAATAATTTTACATCACGGACCCAACAAAACTGGTTTCGTCGAAATCCGAGGTCGTTTGCAAAATTTCAATTTTTAAGGGCCTGAATTCCATATCGACTATTCAGAATTTTCATCTGGACATATCTTTTGATTCCCGCTATGAAATTTCGATTTGTCGGATTCGTTGGAAAGATATCATCAATTAGATCCTAATGTTTTTGGTTTCACTAAAATCCGGATTGTTTTGCACCCGGTACATTCAATTGAAGTTTGAAATCGAATTATCGAACTACCGCGCCATTTTCAATTCTATTTATAATTATATATATAAATATTTATATTCTAACGACGACGTATATAAATATATATGTCGAATTCAATTCTAAACATTTTTCTCGTCGATATTATTTAAAATAGTCTATTTTAAATAATCAAAATTCGCTAAAATTGCCAAAATAAAAATTTTAAACTGGCCCAGATTTTCGGGTTGTTACATAAAGGCCCATTATTAATATTCTGCTTCTGTACCTTCTGTCTGTTCGGGTGGTAAAGGCCCATTACTAGAATTTTGTTTCAGTAGAGATTATTCTGTTTCCGTTTTTGTTTCAGTTTAGACATTAGGGTAACACTTAATCCTGTTATACTATTATTAGTGCAGAGAAGCGAAAAGCTTAGCTTAGCCTATATCATCCCGTTTCTTCAGTTAACCTGCTATTCTTATTATGATTATCTCTCATCCAGTTTTATTTACATGTCATGATACTATTATCTGTTTATATGCTGAAAGTCACTGGACTCACCCGACTTATGTCTAACCTAGTTTGTTTCGCCTCTTTTCTTTCCGTTTCCCCCCAGGTTTTCAGGGTGGAAACATAAGTGCTTGATTCAGATTCTCTCTGCTTGAAGTGTTTGAAGTATTGCTTGGATTTGGCTCTATCTTTCCATGGCAGTTTATATTGGGGATTATGGCTTTAAAAACTATGCATTCTGAAGGCTTTTGTACAAGACCGATATTTATGTACTTGAATTCCAATATTGTGATTTTGAAAGATGTAACCAAACTTATTTCTGTTTCTATTGTAATAAAGTTATAAATTTTTCAAGTACTACTTTATCTGTCTTGTAAATTTCTGTTCTGTCTACTAAAAACGCTCCACCAAAGTTAAGGCATTACCTTTGCGAGTGACCTTAACGGTGGTGGGGAGTTACACTTGGTATCAGAGCTGAAGGTTACCAAATTTGATAAAAAGTTTTTGAAAACTATTTTCAAAAAGGTTTTAAAAAGTAAGTATTTTCAAAAGGAAAGTTATTTTGAAAAACAAAATCCCCAAAGCCATATGCCTATCTTTCTATCCTTTGTTTTGAATCTTTTCTTTTCTTTCATTTCAGCATGTTTGGGGATCTTAACCTTCCGAAGGGCATGCCGATACCTGGCTGGTTCAGGAGGTACCTAGAAGCTAGGGCTATTGATGCGGGCCCAGCAGACGTCCCTCCTCCCCCAACTGCAGCGGTTGCTTCTCCTCCTCCTCCGCACGTGAATACTTTCCCGAAGATATGTAGAGACTTTCGAGCCATGGGTGGGAAGAACTTTAATGGAACTGAATCCTTCGTGGAGGCAAGGAACTGTCTCAAAGAAACTTATAAGGATTTGTTCGTTATCTTGGAGGTGGACAATAGGCAGAAGATACAGCTGGGGGTATGGTTGCTTAAGGACGAAGCTTCTTTTTGGTGGGAGGTCACAAATGGAGAGCTTCCAGTAGAGACATGGATGGATTTCAGGCATAGGTTCGAGATGAAATTTCTCTCAAGAGTGGAAGAGATTCTATACGTAGAGAGTTTCTTGGCGTTGAAGCAGGGGGACTTATCAGTGAAAGAGTACGTCAACAAGTTTAATCAGTTGGCGAGATTCGGCTTAGATTTGGTAAATACACTGCATAAAAAGGCACTGAGGTTTGCTAAAGGTTTGAATGATCCGCTACACGGATTGGCGATGTCCCACATTCCTATGGGGGCAACCTTCGAGAATTTGGTGGACATGGCGTTAATGCATGAAGATGAAGCTGAAAGTAAAAAGAAAGTGGGAAAGCTTGAAGGACCACAGAACAAGAAGGCGGGGCCCAAAAAGGAAACACAAAAGAAGGATGAAAAGTCCGAAGATAATAAGGAGAAAAAGTGCTTTACTTGTGGAATCTCGACTCATCTGAACAAGGATTGCAGAAAGAGGAAGGGTACTTGATTCAACTGTGGAGAAATGGGACACTTCACTAGGGACTGCCCGAAGTAACGTGGGCAAGGGCAGAGGGCAGAACCTACTTCTGGAGGACAGGCGAATGCTCATGTGACTGGTAGATAGGGTAGAGATAGGAAAATTTCTGTAGAAGGGTTAATTTCCTTATCTGATTATTGAGTTAAAACTCTCTTTGATTCTGGCATTTTGGTTCTGTATTTGAAACTCTGCACTTTAATACCAGTCTTGTTTCTGATTTTGTTATAGTCTCAAACCCCATGAGGGTTACGACTCATCTGTTTGTGACAAGTTGGGGTTTGAAGGTATCTGTGTTAAGCGCTAAGTTGATTGTGACACATACATTCTGGTTTTTGTGGGATACAGTGGGGTTTTATCATGCTTAGTTTCCTAAGAATCATTTGATAATCTGATATGTACCAGTAGTCTGTAAGTATCTGAATATTTCTAAAGAGGATTCATTTTGATTTCATTTTGATAGTCTACTCTGCTAGAATCAAAACTAGAATCAAAACTAGAACTAGTGCATCTTCTTCCCTCCCAGAAAAATAATTATTGTGACTGTTCTGAGGGTTTAACACAGATACCTTCTAACCCCCAAAGGAGCGCTTATCAGAGCAGAAGGTTCCCTTTTTTCTGAGTATAGTTATTTTCAGATATGAAATTTAATAATTATCTTGACATTTTTGTGAATCGGGATCTGAGGTTATGCATACTTTTCTGTGGATCTATCTTGTTAATATTATTGTGACTGTTCTGTATCTTTTCCTTCGTTTCTTCCTTTTGTTTATAGCCGGGCTACCACGAGCCTACGCCAAATCTCATAAGAGATTAACGCACGAACCCTAAATTTTGGGACAAATAATGGATAATGCATAATTGGACATGACTGATTTTTGACTGATTTGAGAAATGGACATATGTTGTAACATAGATCTAGATCTGTGTATACTCTGTAATTTGGAAGAAGAGGAATCATTGTATGATAACATATGACTTGAAACGCATGTTTAAAATTAAGATCTGATTTTGAGATGTTATAATTTAAAGATCTAGATTTTTGGGCATATTTTTATATAACGATTCATGACTTGAAAAAGGAATATGTGACTTAGGCGTAAAGACCTATATTAGAATAGGATAACTATTAATGTGAATGCACGTAAAAATGGATTTTTGGATATTGGCATTAAAGGCTATAATTTGGCATAATTCATATTTTATATAATGATTTGGGGCTTTTAGAGAGTATTCTGTATTGTACAAAGTTTAACGAAAATTTGCGGGCATATATTGTATTATGAATTATGACCATGATTTGGGCATGTAAGTTTACGCTTAATTTATGATTAGGCAAGATATGTAAATAGAATTTTAAGAAATTTAAATCTGCTAAATCTGTTATCTGCTCTATAAATCTGTTGAACTACCTAATCTGCTAAATCTGTTGAATTGCCTAATCTGTTAATCTGTTGAATCGCCTAATCTGCTAGATCTGTTATCTGTTGAATTTCCTAATCTGCTAAATCTGTTGAATTGCCTAATCTATTAATCTGTTGAATCGCCTAATCTGCTAGATCTGTTATCTGTTGAATTGCCTAATCTTTGAAAACTAAATAATTGTAATTTGGGTATGAAAATCCATAGGCTCGATCTAAGATTGAGTAAAACATGGAAATTTGATTAATCTGCTGTAACCTGTAAAGAAGTTTAATCTGTTAAATGGACATAATTAATCTTATAACTGTATAATCTGTATTGGAATAAATTGGCTATGACACGAGGTTAGACTATGTTTGCGGTAGAAGCTTCCCGGAACCAACCGGCTTAACCAGCAACTGCAAACTGTCAGTCTAATGTGAGAGATCGTAGGCATAACTAAAATATGCTTAAGACACGAGGTTAGGTCTGACTTGTGGCAGAAGTCTGCCCGGAACCGCCCGGCACATCCAGCGGCCACAAGCTACCGACCTAATGTGAGAGGTCTATGCATTAATATTTAAATTAATGCAAATTTAAGAGAAATGTGGTGTTTAAAAATGTGTTGGGTGGATAGGGTTAAACCAACTGGACTGATGAATATAATAAATCCGTTTCGTGAATCTGTAGGCCCAATACAAAGTTAGACAATCTGTAAGTCTGTTAAATCCGTACATCTGATCTGTTAATTTGAAAACTTGTTAACTTGATTGTCTGATCTGTGAACTAGTAATCTGAGCTCTGTCTGAAACTTGTAAACAAGTTAATCTGAAATCTGCTAGTCTGGGGACACAAGGTTAGGAAGGGAAATACTTGTGTCATCTGTTGTTTGGGACCAGTCAATAACCCTTTATGGTATCAAAACTTTGACCCCACACTATGTAGGAGTCCGGGCACGCTTATTGAACTAATTATAAGTGATTCATTCTGATAATGGCGAGGGGTGTTAATGGTGCATTCCAACCGGGTCATGTGCGCACATGGATCCAGTCTGCTCTAAGGATGTAAAACACTGTGACATCTGTAAATAGGTCTGTGCCAATAGGTTGCCACTTTAGGGAGTGATACACCCTACTGTGTGGTCGACACATGGTATTTATGTATTAGGGAGTCGATCGCTTGGGGGTAGGACTTAGGATACACTTAGTTCTGTCTGTTTCTGTTGGTACCGTCTGTTTCTATTGGGTGGTAACACCTGTTTGTTTCTGCGTGGTACCGTCTGTTGGGGTGGTAAAGGACCATTACTAGTGTACACCTAATTCTATCATTCTGTTTCCGTAGGGATTATTCTGTTTCCATCTCTGATTCCATTTCTGATTCTGTTTCCGTACCTTTTGTCTGTTGGGGGTGGTAAAGGCCCATTAGTTGGGTGGTAAAGGCCCATTATTAGTATTCTACTTCTGTACCTTCTGTCTGTTCGGGTGGTAAAGGCCCATTACTAGAATTATGTTTCTGTAGAGATTATTCTGTTTCCGTTTCTGTTTCAGTTTAGACATTAGGGTAACACCTAATCCTGTTATACTAGTATTAGATCAGAGAAGTGAAAAGCTTAGCTTAGCCTATATCATTCCGTTTCTTCCGTTAACCTATTATTCCTGTTACGGTTATCTCTCATCCAGTTTTATTTACATGTCATGATACTATTATATGTTTATATGCTGAATGTCACTGGACTCACCAGACTTATGTCTGACCTAGTTTGTTTCGCCTCTTTTCTTTCCGCCCCCTCCCTCTACCCCAGGTTTTCAGGGTGGAAACATAGGAGCTTGATTCATATTCTCCCTGCTTGAAGTGTTTGAAGTATTGCTTGGTGAAACACCCCACCTCCATTAAGGTCACTCACAAAGGGAATGCCTTAACTTTGGTGGAGAATTATAGGTACAAGACACAGAAAAATTTACAAGACAGATAATTTTAAGCAGCGGAATCCAAATATTTATTTCATACGTAGTTCAATACAAAAGCATTATGTCAAATTGTCTCAAAACAACTTCAAAACATTACACCATAATTTCTGTCTTTATTATTCAATAAAGAAGCACAAACCAAAAAGTAAAAATGCATAAATCTCCAAGGATCATATCCAAAGCCATAGCCAATGCAGGAGAGTCCAAGTCATACATCTACTTTCTTGAAGCTTATAAAGAGTCTGATTAAGCTGGAGTATTTCCTCCCTGTGGACCTGAAGGGGGAACGGAAGAAAAGTAGACGAAAGAAAACGGGTCAGACAATAAGTCTAGTAAGTTCAGTGGTTACTAGTATTTAAACAAGAAAAGGGACCATGATAGTGATAATAGAACATTGGACAATACCTTAATATAATATAAGAAGGACGTGTGATCGCACCAATTACCATAGTCTCTGCACCTACTTAACCATTGGTTCAACCAGTCCACGTGTTTACAATAAACGATCCGCTAAATGATCTGCTCCTACTCGCATGTATTCAAGTCCTGTGTCCTTCGGCCCCGCTTGATTGTAGTCACCTGTGTTGGTCCCACCATGGGGTGTATAAGTCCCTCTGGTGGCAACCCGACATGATTCAAGATGCACAGTGTACACTACTGATGCCCAGTGCCTGATTTTTTTCCAATCCGGAGTACGTCCACGCCCATACTCCGTCGGAACCTACACTGGCCCACCAATCGCCGACGTTTTGACCGCTTATAATTCAGCCCAGTAATCGTGCCCCACCCTCCCTAGTTTCGGGGTACCATGATACATCTATGTGGGTTACTGCTTAAATGGGTCCCCGTTACTAGGGTTTTCTAATCAACATGTTTATTTGGTTAAGTGTCCAAGTTTACCTAACCCAGCCCATTCGTTTTAGTTAACATGTTGAATCGGTTAACTGTTTTCCTAACTTACTTAACCCTACCAATCCAGACTTAGCTTTAATTTATTAAAGCACCAAACACTCACATTAGACAGGTCGTGTTGTGGTCACTAGATGTGCCGATCAGTTACGGAAAGATTTACACCACAACTCGGTCTAACCTCGGGTTCTTTTTGGGCTTGATGCACTAACCACCCATATTAGACATGTCTTGTTGTGGTCACTGGATATGCCGGTCGGTTCTGGGAAGATTTACACCACAACTCAGTCTAACCTCGGGTTGGGCATATTCGTCTATTCTAAATTCATATTTTTCTATATATGTGAAATTTATTTACGTAAATTAATTTTAATTTACTCATGCCATGATTATCTATTCAAATATTGCTCACAATAAATGGTATATTAAATATACCATTTTATGAACAAACCTATGCCATGAATTTTCATGTTTTCCCATCGTTATCCCCCGTAGAACGTACGTATGAATCACATAAAATGTTGGGCTAACAAATTAGCCCAAACCCATAAACAAAAAGGGGTAAAAATCAAGAAACATGACATAAACATAAAATAGCATACATTAAACTTATCACATGAAACTTGACATAGATGTATCATTATCTCAACTAAACAGGTAAAGGTGAACTTATGACTATAAATCATGTAAACTTGACATGGGTCTAACATGGAGGTTTAGCATATAGACCACAATTTACCATAATAACCTATGCATGTCAAAACATTAAATCACAACTTGGCATGATAACTTATGTGTTAAAACATAAGAGGATTTCCGTAAACATGTTTAAATCACACTTAACATGATAACTTGTGTTAAAACATAAGAGGATTTCAAATCCAATCTTGCAACATAAATGGATTTCATAGTTCTAAATGTTAATCTAACATGTAAGCATGTGATTTAGATTATAACTTGCCAATAACCACCAATTTATAACATGACATGTTTTTGCATTTAATTGACAAAATAAACCCAATACCCAATTATAATATATTCCAATAACATAAAATGTTGTTCATCACCACAAGCATATTGACATGAAATACATATACAACATGTTCATCGCCACAAGCATATAGACATAATTAATTACAATGGTGCTTTAAGATAAACGAAAATCAAATCTTATACATAAGCATCATACTATATCCCAATTACAACATGTCATGATTAAATCGAAAAGAATGTTTAAATCTGCATAACGACTAACTAACAAACTAAAAGAAATTCTTGCGTTGTGAAATCTGAGTTCTGAAATTGGAGATGTGCGCCTTTGATGAAGATCGTTGAATTAAACTAGTTTTAATTTTGATTCTTGATTCAAGTTCTTTAACTCGTCTTTGAATTGGAAATGGTGATGGAAACTCCAAGTCTTCTACTGACGGCATTTCAGTTCTAGGTTTATTTTTCTGTGTCTTTTTATATTAGGCATTGAGTTGTTTATATAGAATTTCAGTTTGATTACAGCCGTCAGATGAACCTAGGGTTAATCACAGCCACTCAGACCTGATCAGGACCATCCAAAAACCCTAGTGACTCAGCAGCGAGTCAGCAGTCGTTCAAATTTCAGATTTGGCCGGGGGCCAGGTCGACCCCCAGGTCGACCTCTAGGGAGGGAGGTCGACACTAGGGTCGACCCCCTGATCGACCTGCCTGGGCGGGAATTTTCCCGCCCAGCCCGCTTCTGGCTTCTGTTTGAATTTTTAACTCGTTTTCGAACTGTTTGAATTTATTTGAAATCTCTGGAAACTTCCGACAGCCATAAATTCTTCATACGAAGTCCAATTTACGCAAACTCAGACTCTATCTCAACCAGAATTCTGAGACAAACACAATGGCGTAACCCGTTTCCCTTAATTATTAAATTTTAAATTAAGTATTCTAAGATTCATTATTATAACGTGAATAGAAAATACAGGGTGTTACATTCTCCCTTCCTTCTAGGATTTCGTCCCCGAAATCTCCAAGTCAGGAAGAACTTATATCCTACCATCAAATCAACCATCTACTCAACCATCAAACACAGGCGTCCAATGTCCTTAAAAGATTTCTAATGCTTCATGATCATATGCATAGTGTGTGTATATGCCCTTATCTAATGCAAAATCAGGCGGTCTACTGATTCAGTTGACCTCCTTAATGCAAATTATGTCAGTGCCATAAGTCCAATATGAATGCAAATTTTCCTACTCAAAATTTCTTACATGAGTGCACAACAATTCATACAAATGCAATGTCCATATGATAACACATCAAGTTTTAATCCATAAACCAATACATATATGCATATGCAATATGGAAGTGACTGAGCCGATCTAGTACCTAATGTGTGTGTATATGCATCCACTAGCAACCACTAGTGACCACTTGCAAACACTTGCAACCATCAATCATAACATGTTTCAATTACATGTTTACATCCAAATAGGTTCCTACCTAAGGATAAAGGATAGGATCAAGGAGATATACCTAAAATGATAGATACAAGCATAAACTTGAGGAAAAAGAGATTAAAGACGTACCCTCAAAAAGAGAAGGGTAGGTTGCGCGTATACGGTCCTCAGTTTCCCAAGTCGCGTCTTCCTCGGCGTCGCTCCATTAAACTTTGACGAGCTTAACTTCACGGTTGCGTAGCTTTCTAACCTTTGTTCCCAAGATGCGGGTTGGAACTCTTCTCACAGTTGCTTCTCGTTCAACTTCAACTTCTTCTAGCATACTTGGTTCTACCACTTCCGCAGGCTCGTGTAGGCACTTCCGCAGGTGAGAGACATGAAAGACATTATGAATCCCGGCAAATATTTCAGCCAGCTGTACCCTATAAGCCATCTTCCCAATCTTCTCGATGATAGGGAACAACCCTACAAATCTTGGTGCTAACTTTCCTACGGATCCAAAGCGAACGACGTTCCTCAAGGGAGATACTTTAAGTAACACCTTGTCTCCAACTTCGAACTCAAGGCCAGTTCTTCTTTTGTCTGCGTAGGACTTCTGTCTATCTTGGGCGGTCTTCATTCTTCTTCGTATCAAGTCTACTTTCTCTGAAGTCTCCCTAATCATGTCTGGTCCAAGTATGAGCTTGTCTGTTGAATCCCATCAGCAAGTTGGTGACCTGCACGGTCTTCCATATAAAGCTTCGAAAGGTGCCATGCCTATGGTGGCTTGGTAGCTATTGTTGTAAGCGAATTCCACCAAAGGTAGATGATCCTCCTATGTACCTCCGAAGTCAATAATGCATAACCTCAAGAGGTCTTCTAATACTCTATTGACTCTTTTCGTCTGGCCATCAGTTTGAGGGTGAGAATCCGTGCTTAAGCATAACTATGTGCCTACAGCCTCTTGTAATCTCTTCCAAAACTCGCTCATGAAGATAGGGTCTCGATCACTCACTATGCTGGAGGGTATCCCATGGAGTCGAGCTAACTCCTTTAGATATATGGATGCTAGAGATGAGACAGTCCTTCTACTCTTGACGGGTATAAAGTGGGCGCTTTTTGTGAGCCTGTCCACTATTACCCAAATGCTAGTATTGCCCCTTCTTGACCTAGGAAACTCATCTATAAAGTCCATCGAGATGCTATTCCATTTCCACCGTGGGACCTCTAAAGGATGGAGCAGACCACTAGGCTTCTTCTGCTCTGCCTTGACTTGTTGGCATATTAAACACTTAGAAACAAATTCAGCTATGTCTTTCTTCATGCCATTCCAAAAGAAAACTCTTTTGATATATTTATACATTTTGTCTTCGCCTGGGTGTATGGTCAGCTTGGAATGGTGTGCCTCTTCTAGAACCACCTTTTACCAAGCCCCTTGCTTGTGGGACACATAGTCTTCCATCTCGTCTCAACCAGACCTTGGCATCAATGGAGTACCTATTGAGGTGACTAGAAGTCTCACCCCTAATTAACTTGTCCCTCACATGGGCTAGCTGAGGGTCTTCTCTTTGCGCGGCTCTGATTGAGTCAAATAGAGTTGGTCACACTTCTAATGTTGCTAGCAAGCCAGGTACAAAGTCAGTGGAGGGTCTGAAGTTAAAGCTTTGCCTTTCCACAAAGAGAGGGCTTAAGGTTAGCTTTTTTCTACTTAAGGCATCTGCTACTGCATTGCCCTTTCTAGGCGTGTAGGAAATCTCAAAATCGTACGAGGCAAGAAACTCCATCCACCTTTGCTGCCTCAAGTTGAGATCTTTCTACGAGAATAGGTATTTCAACGATTTATGGTCAGTATACAGTTCAAATTTCTCACCTAGGAGATAATGGCACCATGACTTAAGCGCAAAAATGATGGCTGCCAACTCTAGGTCGTGGGTTGGGTAGTTTTTCTCATGTACTTTCAACTGTCTTCCACCATAAGCCACTACCTTGCCTTCTTGCATCAGAACAACGCTTAGTCCCATTCCACATGCATTTTTGTATACTGTGAACATCTTGCTTCCATCAGGCAATATCAGAACTAGGGTTGTTATTAGAGCCCTTTTCAAACATTGGAAAGCAATATCGCAATCCAAGTCCCAATTGAAAGCTAGGTTATTCTTTGTCAATCTTGTTAGTGGAGCTGAGATTTTTGCAAAATCTTTGATGAACTTTCGATAAAATCCTGCTAGCCCGAGAAAGCTTCGAAGTTCGGTTGCATTTTGAGGAACCTTCCAATCTTGCACAGCAACCACTTTTGCGGGGTCCACAGCTATCCCCTCTTTGGACACCACATGTCCAAGGAATCTAACTTCTTCTCTCCAGAAATGGCATTTGGATAATTTCGCCTTCAACTGATGTGCACGGAGAGTATCCATGACTTCTTTTAGATGTTGAGCATGCTCTTCCTCATTCTTTGAGAAGATCAAAATATGGTCTATGAAGACCACCAAAAACTTATTGAGGAACTCTCGGAACACCCTGCTCATTAAATCAACGAAGTAAGCGGGTGCGTTTATCAAGCCAAAAGGCATGACAAGCCACTCGAAGAAACCATCGGGAGTTCTGAATGCGGTCTTATCAATGCTGTCTTCAGCCACTCTTAGTTGACGAAACCCGGTAGCTAAATCTAATTGGGAGAAAACTGACGCACCTACAAGCTGATCGAACAAATCATCTATTCTTGGGAGTGGGTGTTTATTCTTCTTGGTCAGCTTGTTTATCTCCCTATAATCAACGCACAGGTGAAGCGAACCATCAGCTTTGGTTGCGAACACTACCGGAGCACCCCATTCAGAAATACTCCGTCTTATGAACCCCTTTTCAAGCAGCTCTTTGATTTGCTTGCTGAGCTCCTTTCTCTCCCTTGGGGCCATGTGCCTAACGGGTAAAGCAACGGGCTTTGCATTATCAACGAGGTATATGCGGAAGTCTATCTCCTGCTTCGGAGGTAAGCCCTTTACCTCTTCAAACACATCCGAATATTCACGGACTATCCTTACAGACTGCAAGTTCTCGACAGACGCATCAAGTGATTCTAGATAACTAAGCATGACGGAGTTCATGGGATTACAAGAAATTTCGAGAGTGTCACCGAGAAGAGTCATGAGTCTAACCACTATCTTTTCACAATCGAGGACGGCATCATTACTGGATAGCCAGTCCATGCCTAGAATCAACCCATAGCCCGTGAAGCCCAAAACAAAGGTATTACATCTAAACCCAACGCTTAGTATAGATATTTTCAAATCCAAACAAACCATTGACAAATAAGCTGAGCCCCCAATTGGATTTGAAACAACCAAGGGATCCTCTACTATACTGGTGTCTAGTGCAGAGATTCAACTAAATCAGCGGAAACAAATGAGTGCGATGCACCAGAATCAAACAATGTACGAAAAGGATGACCAAAAAGATAGGCTAAACTTTCGACAGAAATATTTCTACCTCATTCTTGCGGAGGTGCCGTGGGAGTGTGGACTTGTCCTCCAGAAGAAGGTCCAGCTCCCTGCCCTTGCTTCCTTGGGCAGGCTCTAGCCATGTGTCCCGTCTTACCACAGTGGAAACAGCCACCCATCTTCCTTTTCTTCTTCCTGCAGTCTTTGACCAGATGTCCAGGAACGCCACGGAAATTACACTTTCTCTTTTCACGGGGTTTGTTGTTCTTCCCGCCTTTCTTTGGATCAGCCTTCTTGTTCTATGAGCCTTCCCCCTTCTTATCTTGAAGCACTTCTGCTTTTGCCTCATTCTTGCCCTTGTCTTCCTCATTTAAGAGTGCCATGTCCACTAACCTTTCGTAAGTTTCCCCCATAGGTATGTGGGTCATAGCCAAGCTGTGAAGTGGCTCATTCAATCCCTTGACAAAACGGAGAGCCTTCTTATGAGGAGTATTCACTAAGTCCAGTCCAAACCGGGCCAGCTGATTGAATTGATTGAAGTACTCCTTGACCGTCATACTTCCTTGCTTAAGAGATAAGAACTTTTCCAGTTGTAAACTTCATTCAGCTTGTGAGAGGAATTTCATCTCAAACCTTATTCTGAAATCCATCCATGTTTCAACCGGCCTCTCAGCGTTAGTGACTTCCCACCAATAGGAAGCTTCGTCTTTGGGCAACCACATTGCCAACTGTATCTTTTGTCTATTGTCAACCTCGAAGATAACGAACAGATCCTGAGTTTCTTTGAGCCAGTTCCTTGCTACCACGAATGATTCAGCCCCTTGAAATCCTTTCCACCCATGGCCATAAAATCTCTACAGATTTTTGAGAAAGCATTTGCACGACGAGGAGGAGGAGGAACCGCTGCAGCTGGAGGAGGGATATCTGCTGGGCCTGCGTCGTTGGCCCTATCCTCTAAGTACGTCCTGAACCAAACAAGTATTGGCACACCCTCTGGAAGGTTAAGATTCCCAGACATGCTGAAACGAAAAAGAAAAGATTCAAAACAAAGGATAGAATGATAAGGCATATGGCTTTGGGGGATTATGCCTTTAAAATAAGATAACACTTTTTCTAGAAAAATGCTTCTTTATATTTCTTTTGAAAATAGTTTTTCAAAAATTCTTAACTAATCTGGTAAACCTTTTGCTCTGATACCAAGTGAAACATCTCACCTCCATTAAGGTCACTCACAAAGGGAATGCCTTAACTTTTGTGGAGAGTTATAGGTACAAGACACAGAAAAATTTACAAGACAGATAATTTTAAGCAGCGGAATCCAAATATTTATTTCATACGTAGTTCAATACAAAAACATTATGTAAAATTGTCTCAAAACAACTTCAAAACATTACACCATAATCTCTGTCTTGATTATTCAATAAAGAAGCATAAAACAAAAAGTAAAAATGCATAAATGCCCAAGGATCATATCCAAAGCCATAGCCAATGCAAGAGAGTCCAAGTCATACATCTACTTTCTTGAAGCTTGTAAAGAGTCTGATTAAGCTGGAGTATTCCCTCCCTGTGGACCTGAGGGGGGAACGGAAGAAAAGAAGACGAAAGAAAACGGGTTAGACAATAAGTCTCATAAGTTCAGTGGTTACTAGTACTTAAACAAGAAAAGGGATCATGACAGTGATAACAGAACATAGGACAATACCCTAATATAAGATAAGAGGGACGTGTGATCGCACCCATTACCATAGTCTCTGCACCTACTTAACCATTGGTTCAACCAGTCCACGTGTTTACAATAAACGATCCGCTAAATTATCGGCTCCCACTCGCATGTATTCAAGTCCTGTGTCCTTCAGCCCCACTTGATTGTAGTCACCTGTACTGGTCCCACCATGGGGTGTATCAGTCCCTCTGGTGGCAACCCGACACGATTCAAGATGCACAGTGTACACTACTGATGCCCAATGCCTGATTTTTTTCCACTTCGGAGTACGTGCATGCCCATACTCCGTCGGAACCTACACTGGCCCATCAACCACCGACGTTTTGACCGCTTATAATTCATCCCAGTAATCGTGCCCCACCCTGCCTAATTTCAGGGTACCATGATACATCTATGTGGGTTATTGCTGAAATGGGTCCCCGTTACTAGGGTTTTCTAATCAACATGTTTATTTGGTTAAGTGTCCAAGTTTACCTAACCCAGCCCATTCGTTTTAGTTAACATGTTGAATCGGTTAACTGTTTTCCTAATTTACTTGACCCTACCAATCCTGACTTAGCTTTAATTTATTAAAGCACCAACCACTCACATTAGACAGGTCTTGTTGTGGTAACTGGATGTGCCGGTTGGTTCCGTGAAGATTTACACCACAACTCAGTCTAACCTCGGGTTCTTTTTGGGCTTGATGCACTAACCACCCACATTAGACATGTCTTGTTGTAGTCACCGGATATGCCGGTCGGTTCCGGGCAGATTTACACCACAACTCAGTCTAACCTTGGGTTAGGCATATTCGTCTTTTCTAAATTCATATTTTTCTATATATGTGAAATTTCTTTATGTAAATTAATTTTAATTTACTCATGCCATGATTATCTTTTCAAATATTGCTCACAATAAATGGTATATTAAATATACCATTTTATGAACAAACCTATTCCATGAATTTTCATGTTTTCTCATTGTTATCCCCCGTAGAACGTACGTATGAATCACATAAAATGTTGGGCTAACAAATTAGCCCAAACCCATAAACAAAAAGGGGTAAAAATCAAGGAACATGACATAAACATAAAATAGCATACATTAAACTTATCACATGTAACTTGGCATAGATGTATCATTATCTCAACTAAACAGGTAAAGGTGAACTTATGACTATAAATCATGTAAACTTGACATGGGTCTAACATGGAGGTTTAGCATATAGACCACAATTTACCATAATAACCTATGCATATCAAAACATTAAATCACAACTTGGCATGATAACTTATGTGTTAAAACATAAGAGGATTTCCATAAACATGTTTAAATCACACTTAACATGATAACTTGTGTTAAAACATAAGAGGATTTCAAATCCAATCTTGCAACATAAATGGATTTCATAGTTCTAAATGTTAATCTAACTTGTAAGCATGTGATTTAGATTATAACTTTCCAATAACCACCAATTTATAACATGACATGTTTTATCATTTAATTGACAAAATAAACCCAATACCCAATTATAATATATTCCAATAACATAAAATGTTGTTCATCACCACAAGCATATTGACATGAAATACATATACAACATGTTCATCGCCACAAGCATATAGACATGATTAATTATGATGATAATTTAAGATAAACGAAAATCAAATCTTATACATAAGCATCATACTATATCCCAATTACAACATGTCATGATTAAATCGAAAAGAATGTTTAAATCTGCGTAACGACTAACTTACAAACTAAAAGTAATTCTTGCGTTGTGAAATCTGAATTCTGAAATTGGAGATGCGCGCCTTTAATGAAGATCGTTGAATTAAACTAGTTTTAATTTTGATTCTTGATTCAAGTTCTTTAACTCGTCTTTGAATTGGAAATGGTGACGGCTACTCCAAGTCTTCTACTAACGGCATTTCAGTTCTAGGTTTATTTTTCTATGTGATTTTAGGTTAGGCATTGAGTTGTTTATATAGAATTTCAGTTTGATTATAGCCGTCAGATGAACCTAGGGTTAATCACAACCACTCAGACCTGATCAGGACCATCCAGAAACCCTAGTGACTCAGAAGCGAGTTAGTAGTCGTTCAAATTTCAGATCTGGCCGGGGGCCAGGTCGACCTCTCTGGGGGAAGGTCGACACTAGGGTCGACCTGCCTAGGCGGGAATTTCCCCCCCCCCCCCAGCCCGCTTCTGGCTTCTGTTTGAATTTTGAACTTGTTTTCGAACTTTTTGAATTTATTTGAAATCTCTAGAAACTTCCGACAGCCATAACTTCCGCATACGAAGTCCAATTTATGCAAACTCGGACTCTATCTCAACCAGAATTCCGAGACGAACACAATGGCGTAACCTGTTTCCCTTAATTCGTATATTTTAAATTAAGTATTCTAGGATTCATTATTATAACGTGAATAGAAAATACGGGGTGTTACACTTAGCTTTGGCTCTATCTTTCCATGACAGTTTATATTGGGGATTATGGCTTTAAAAACTATGCATTCTGAAGGCTTTTGTACGAGACCGATATTTATGTACTTGAATTCCGATATTGTGATTTTGAAAGATGTAACCAAACTTATTTCTGTTTCTGTTGTAATAAAGTTATAAATTTTTCAATTACTACTTTATCTGTCTTGTAAATTTCTGTTATATCTACTAAAAACGCTCCACCAAAGTTAAGGCACTACCTTTGCGAGTGACCTTAACGGAGGTGGGGGGTTACATGTCTGCTCTGGGTGGTGTAACGTAGACTCGAGGTCATTACTCTGGGATAGAATTTGATTCGATCGAAGGCAGCAATCTGTACGCTTACGTATCATAGTAAGGACAGATATATGCGGAACATAACAGAGATCCATACGTCACCCTGGCGTAGAATGAGGGACTGCGTACATTTCTGTGACATTATGGTGGAGACCGTGCGAGTGGGTTACCATGCGGTGTACCTGAATATTGGGGTAGCTACATACATACTATATTTGGATAATCCATTGTGAGTAAATCGGTACGACGCATGTGTAAGCATTGAGTGCTGTTAACCCAAGTAACCTAATAAATAAGAAAATATGATTGAACGGTATATGTATAGGATTATCCAAAGTTTATAATTTAAATTCATCCACCAGAACTTGTGTTCTGACCCCCTCCTTATAACATACACGCAGGTTACATTTGTAGCAGAGATATGGTAGCTTTGGATACTGGTTAGGCAGCATTATTACTACGGTAAGGCTATACTTTGATTATATTATACTTTATCCATTCCACTATGAGATATTTTTTGAGCTCTGGTATATTTTATATCTCTGTCTTTTCTGCAGGATACCAGAGCAACCAACACGAATTTCGATGGATTAGAATTTTGAAAAAAAAAATCGGTCCATCAGAATTCGGGGTGTTACACTATGGCAGACTCTAGTCTCTTAAAACCCCGTCCTATAATCGTCAACGCTATTAAATATTCACTCCATTGTAATACAAGAAATAGTAATCTATCACTTAATATCGGGCTATGATAGACCCTCATCATCAGTTAAGACCCCTCTGGCGGTCCCGTGCTCTAGTATTTAATTGATATTATAGTTGAACTCCTATCAACTTAATACTTCCCTTGGAAAGGTGATTCCCCTTAGATGATTAGCGGAACTCTTAGTTGCCCATCTCTAGGTCAGCCCTTACTTGGCCCTTAGATAAGAAGCAACCACTTCAAGATAACAACCTTGCTCAGATGTCGCCATTTACTAGAATATTTTAATACCATATAAGAGAAAGTCGAAACCAATGATCATTTACAAATGTAATAAGTGCGGGTCCTATGGCTCTGGTCCAAAACTAAGGACCGAACCTTAGGAACGGACCGAGTCCTAACAACTTATCACCCAACAAGGTAGGTCAGCAAATTAATACTTTCTCAAGGCACGCCTACTTCACAAACAAATATATCAACCACATTTAGATGCCAGATGGTTCTGGGTAGGCTTCTACTGCAAGTTGGGCTTAACCTTGCTTCTTAGTATAATAATTATTATGACCCATGACACTTAGACCTCTCACATTAACTAGTCTTACTTGTAGATGCTGGATATGTCGGTCTGTTCCGGGTAGGCTTCTACTATAAGTAATTGTTAACCTCGTGCTTATGTGTCATTAATTATAATTAGAGCCAGTAGCTCACACATACAAATTCCCATAGGGACATTTAAATTTCTAATTACCTAATTTAAACGTATTTATTATACATTTAATACGTATTAATATTACGTCAATCATGTTATATATATATAGTAAATAATGAGGTGTAGATCACGCATTCGTAAAGAAACGTCCTAAGTCGTTAAAGTGTCAATCCTAATAATATAATAAAGGTATACAAGTTTATTTCCCTAATTTCTACAATCATAACATAAAATGTGTACTTACATTCAAATAACGAAGAAATAATAAACATTTATAGCATAACTTGTAACCAAGATTTGAGTATTATCTCAATAACAAAATAGAGACAAGGTACAATATTTCCGAATACATATGTAAATTCCTTTTTTGGTACTAATTCACTTTTATATTATTTTCGTATACAAAATCTGTATACTTTGGTGGCTTGCAATAATACGTTCAAACAATCTGTTTTGGACATAAATGTTTTAATTCTATTCGATTCACAATACTCAAGTCCTTAAGCATTTACAACAGAAATACATATATATGAATTTGCTGATTTACATCAAAGTGAATCAGACTATTTTCAAGGATTATACAAACACCTAAATGTCTTTTCCTTTATTACATCAATAATCCAAACCTAAATACAATAGATTGAGCATTTCCGCAAATAAATGTAAATAATAAGAGGTTTGGAGGATTTGGTATTGTTTTTTTTACGTATAAATTCAAATCCCTTTGAGGCGCAATAATCTTAAATTTACACTATCAGAATATAGTAAATAGCAAACTTATGAAAATTCAGTCACATAGATTAGAAGAAGAGATTAGTGGAATATAGTGTAGAATTAACTAAAAATTTGGATTTCTGTCTTCAGACCAACATATTCCAACTCTCCCTAATATATACGAGTATATATGCACGTCCAAATGGACCTGCATCTACTTGTCGAACCATATTTTACAGCATAGCTATGTAAAAAATGGCAATAAAATCGGTGAAATGATCACTTACCATATCAACAAATTCAGATATAGCTAACGCACTTGAATCGCCTCATGAAATGGTTCAACGTACATGAATAGTAAAATCCAACTTATATCAAACAATAAATGTATTATGTACCAATTTTAGTTTAAACCGATTATTTTATCAACTACTTTGTTCATGAGATTATGTTAAGTAATTTATTAACGCTTTATCTACGTATTTTGATATTATATTAACCAGTATGTTTGACACATCCGTTGGACGTGTGCAGAGAATTATTGGAACAAATTTGTTTATTGAAACGATGGTTATAAAATGCATAAATAATAATAATATGTAGGCTAATTTATTCCCACGTGAAATAGTATAAACGAATGCGCACATCTAAAACTTAAACCAAACTTAGTAACCCATTATTTCCTCACTGTCTGTATGGTTTAATAAAATGTTATGAATAGGGCTTGTTCAACACTTAAAAGAACTGGCAGTTATAAACTGTAAGTGTTCCAAGTTACATCTTGTAACATATTCGTACATTGAAAGTTATGTTGAAAATCATTTCACTCAAACGGAGATGGAGAAAACCGTTTTTAACAATTCCTAAGGTCTACTTTATGGAATCTTGTAGGATCGACCTTTTAGTAAATTAAAAGCAACAATATATTCATAACCGTACATTTTGGACGCATATGTATAAAAATGGTTTAACAGTCTAGCTTATGTCCTAACTTCTTGTAAGGAGAAGAAAAGGACCTATGACCCCAAAAAAAAAAAAAAAGGAAGAAAGTCTGCGATGAAACATTGTTAACTTCAGCATCTGCTAATAACATTACCCAAAATTTTCACTTGAATATATTGTCATCAAATTAATTACCAAAATAGCAATGCAAAGTAATAACTTCACAAAGATTTTCCTTCCAACATCTGCAGCTATAGGAATACTTCATTCCTTCGACATACTATCAAGAGCTTTATCCACAAATATCAAACTTAAACCTGAAATTCTGCACCGCAAATATTAAAAATATTTAAAACTTAAATGTATAAATTGGTACTAAAATATAAATAAAATGAAAATTTGAACCTCAAACAGAAACATTTCAGATTAAATAAAATAAAATGTATATAAAGGTTAAAAAAAACGTGTAAAAGCTAATCGATGACAAACGTAAAGCAAAGGTCATGAAAGGTATTCTTTGAAAATAAAGTTACCCGTAACTGCATTCACTATGATACTAAAAAAGCAATGTGGTTCAGATGTCAAAATTCATACTTTGTTCTTCCACTCCTTAATATGAGACACAACGTATCAGGTAACTCAGATGCAGAATTAAAGAAGTTCCATGATTCAAGCATTAGCCTTTTCCTGGAACCTTTGAAGTGAACAACCTAGAGATACACATATTTTAACCAGTAGCTGAATAATCTCTTACCTACAGAGAGTTGACAGACCTATGAAGCTTTCAAATCCTGGATCTTTCCAACTCACTGTAAACTGTCATGGTAATTGAAGATCCAATTTGGAAACTGACAACAATTAATTAATAACATATATCACAGTTAGCTGAAAAACCGACTATAACAAATTAGAGTAAAGCTTCATGATACAAACACATTACATACTCAATAAGATGACTTGAATTTTGTCCTTCACCAAATATTATTGAAGATCCTGTCTTCCCTTATCTAAAGAGAACATTTCAACGTATAATATATAAAACCCTACAAACAGAAAAGAAATTCCACATTTGGAAATCGTAATCAAGTTTAGAAGTGGTCTAAAAATTTGGCTTTAAAATATACCAACAGAAAAATGAATGGTATCTATAGAAATATCACATTGAGTAGAATATATGATAAGCGACACCATATGCATATTTGGTTATCATGAACAAATCTAAAGTAAAAAATTCAATACCTTTATTGTAAGAAACTTACTAAAAATTCATCTCTTCTCTAGTCATTACTTATTTGTTGGAAACTTCAGTTGTTTGTAGCCGACGATTTTCCAACTGATACAACACCTTCTTATTTATCATTTTTGTCTTCCTCCTCGCCAAAGCCAAAGCATTTCCTATTTGTACACAACTGTTTGATATATAGACCTGTAATATTATCATATAAACAATGCAAGTAATAAAGATTGACTGATTGAGGAAAACTTACCTAATTCAACAAAAGTTTCCTCTTAGTAACATCCTTCTTGTATATTTGACCTCAATATGGTAAAAATTACATTGGTAAGTTATTATACTTATTTAGTATAATGAACTCTATAACCACGTGAACATAATTTGAAGTCATATATGAATTAAAATAGCATGGAATCTATATACGTCACTCATCTAGTCCATTATGTAATTTCAACGTGAGTTAAACCAGTGATTCATATACTATGTTTGAATACATATGAGACACTATTTAAGAATCATTTCATAAATTTTCCATTTTAAAGCAACAGGAACTTCACAGTATTACCCAATTAAACTCCAAGCTATTTTATATTTAAATATTATATAAAAATTTATATAAAGCTAAAGCATATTTATTTTGATTTACCTTTAAAATGAACACATTCCTTCCACTATATCCATTAAACAGCAGTAACCAAGCAGTTATTGAAGATCTGAGTTGTTGAACTCTTGGAAGATTTTGTGAAGGCTCCACGGTTCTACTATTTGAATATGATACCATAAGTTATGCATATGCACTAAGTTTTGATCCTACACTAGTATAAACTTGGGATTCCCAAGAGTTCCATAAAAAATGCCAACAACTGCCAATGCGGTTCTTGGAATAATATCCCATCATGCCTATTCATTTGTGAATCTATATATTTAACATAAATTTCATCGAATGGAAGTCCCTCTTTGAACTCAACTTGAGGGCGGATATCCAAAATTGCAACGTAGTTCTCCTTTAGTGGATGGTAAGCTTCATTTGTAGCAATACTTCATCTTTTTATGAAGCAAAACCTCACGTTTGACTTCCTACTCAGCTATTAAAAAATAGAAGGAAAGATATGATCATTTATATTAAAAAATAAATTTCTATAACTACTGCAATGAATTTTTTTATTCCTCCAGCCCAATAGGAAATATGAACATAAATTCGTAAAGATGTGTATACTTTCACTACCGTTTCAGAATGTTACACAGAACATTTGTTTATTTAGATGGTTTTTAGGTACAACTTGATTGTTGTTTCACATAAGCTACTGGCATATAGAGAGTTAAAACGTAAATTGAATGAGCAAACGGTCGATGGAATAAGAAATAGTGCATATTGATTTACAGTTGCAACCAAGTGTTGTCTAAAATGCCAAATGTTAAGTTTAGTGCTTAACAATGTTTAAAACCAGGACATGTAATACACATTAACATTAAATATTAAACTTATATAACGACACTTAGTTACTAAATAGTACACGTAAGTAATTCTATATTAATTACTGATCAACATCATAAAGCTTCAACCAATGATTCGGCGTTCATTCATTTAGCTGATGAATTAAAATGTAGTAGCAACATTTATCTTTGCAAGATATGCTATAAAAAAAAGTACAATTTACAACTAAATTTGTATCCAAAGTTCGTAAAAGTTAAAGCATACTGCGAGTTGAAAATCTCAACTGTAATAACATAGAGATACAACTGTAGCTGAGTGGAGATTGTATGAACTGGATAGAGTTTGAATTGAGCAAAAAGGTGTTTTTTCCAATGTGAATAACGAATGAACAAAGGACGGTGCAAAATCAAATATGAAGTGTTTTTGGAATAAAGATTAAAGTGGAGAAAGCAGAGTGCGTTGTTTAACATAGAACAAAGGGAAATAGTAAACAAGTCACATTGTATACAATAAAAAGAAACAATAGAGGATAGAGTGAAGATGTAGCTGACAGAACTGGTTTGTGGTTGCGGATAGAGAAAGAGATTGTAGAAAGTAAGATTTAGGGTTTTCTAAGACAAAAAAGAAAGACGATAAACTAGGAGTGCATAAAGCACGAGTCATATCGAACCACACTGTAATCTGACTAATTACCCGAAAATATGGATTAAATCTCTTAGATTAAAATCCCTTCCTCAAATCCGAAATAAAAACTTACAAACTAAAATAAGATTTGCATCTATTGTTTGATATTGGCCTCTAATGAATTTGGGCATTTATTTTTTTTTTGGCATAGCCGACCGGTTTTTACAGTGTTCCGTAACACTCTTTTATTTATTACAAAATAAAAAAATACATATGTGAACAGGTGATATGCTTTGTACATATCAACTATCGGTTTTTAAGGTGGACCGACCACCGACAACGGCATTTATAGTGGGCCGTCCACTGAATATCTTCTCCACGCAGGGAGTATTTCATAAATACAAGCTACACAAAGTAACAAGTACAAATTACATGGTCAATAACATAGGCTAGTGCTGTGAACAGCAACCTTGAACAGACAAGACAGAAGCCACCTATCAAGCCGCAGAAAAGTCTTGAACCACACAACCGAAAGAACAGCAATAGGACAGAGCCCATCCCCCTACTTCCACTTGCAACGCCAAGTACATTATTCAAACCATCAGAAAAAAACTCTCGTGAATCCAAGAGTACAGTAAGCATAGGGATGGCGCATCACCATCACAAACAGTGCACACACCAGTTTGTGAGAACATACCCAGATCATCCATCTCCAGAGACATGTGACAGTACAACTTAGGGAGACAGGAAAGTAACATAGTAGGAACCATAACAAAGCAAAGCTTGAAGAAAAACATAAGACTGATCACATTGGGTTCGTGACAGGAAGGAAATGATAAACTCCACCAACCTATAGGCAAAGGCTAGAGCCGAAGCTTCTCATATATTGCCAAAGGAGATGAAGAGAGCAACAAACCAGATCACCACATCGCGAAACACAACCAGTGACCAGCTCAAAGATGACATAGCGCGATACCATGGCCAAGTTAAGAGGCCGAGATTCCCCTGAACACCACAAAACTGCATAAAATAACCACAGCTCCAATCTGAAACACACGCTCAGAGAAATACACACACCGAAGCTTCGACCAGACAGTCGAACCACCAGACAGTTGCAGAAGTCAGTAAACAAAAACAAGCTACAAACCAGCAGCGATAAATCGCTCTATTCCAAGATCTTGACTCATCAGAGCAGGCCTTGGAACTGCCTTTGGGAGTATCTTACCGTGTTAACCGAAGACAACATACCTGCCATTTAAGTGGGCTCAAGAGCATCGTCGTAGTGCAGTTCTAAACTTCGGCAGAAAAGAAACTGGGTTTCTTGAAGAGAAGCAGTTTGAGTATTCAAGGAAAGGAAACGCACGTTACCCAAAAAAGATGAAGATCTGAAATAGATCTGAAATTAGAAAAGGAGGTAACGCACGCTGGCACGCTCGGTTACGTGGACATGGAAGAAAGCTTGGAAGAAATGGAGGAAGCGATTTGACTGAGGACATGAGAGAAAGGGAGATACAGTAGAAAAAGAATGGGAAAGAAGCGGATGAAGAAAAGGGGAGACCAAGTCCCCATGGCCAACGTAACACGAGCTGCTTTGACTTTTTTGAGAGGTCTCTTGGGCATTTATTTTAGTTATGATTTTAAGATGTAGCTTACCTTTCACTTTGGGAAACAAAATTTAAAGAAGATTTAGAGCATGAAGAATATAAATTAAAGAATAGACATAACGACAACTAAAAATAATTAACTCTGACTGATACCTTCCGTAATTACAAAGGGGCCATTAAGTTGTTGGGCCAAAGCCCAAAATCTACATATATTGTCTAAATTATTAGTTATCTTCTAAAATCCATATCATCGTACTGTTAACTTCGACTGCTACACTTAAATACACCATTTCCTTTAACCTACAAAGTTCCATGCAATGAAATTAACATAAAATTGAGGTTACCATGATGTCTTTCTTTCAATTTTTCTATGCTTCCATTGTAGGCCGCAACCAAATGTGTTTTATATTCACTCCTTCAAGATCAAATTTTCACTTATAACGTACGACCTTATTAAATATCAGTATACCTTGTAGCTTCTCCACTTAGATATCAATAATGATCTTCAAAACCGATTTTGGTATTTTCCTAAATTTTCTTCATTATTTCTCATATGTCAATCTCTTTGCTTTCTACTAACCATTTTTATATATGGATCAATTGTTGAAGCTGCACATATGAAAACACGAAATAAATGGGTCGTAATATCAGCCACTAAACTATACTATCCAAACATATCAACCATTAAGTACCATGTTGTTGAACCAAAAATTGGCACTAACACCCAAATGCAGATCACATATCACAGAATGCAGAAAACAATAAATAAAGAGGAGACACACGAGGTTTTTATAGTGGTTCGGCTGTAGATGTACCCTACGTCCACTTTATAATCTTATTGTTATACTGACAGATTACAAGAATCAGTTACATGCAGGCACACAATCTGTGTGTTAATTGAGATTATAAGGGTTTATACACGTAATCCACGTGTTAATTATGTAGGAAAGAGAAGAATTTGACTGTAGGAAAGTGCAAAGTCCTTGCACTTCAGTAATGATGGAAGCAGTGAAGAAGAATGGCCAAAAGATCCTTGAAAATGCCTTCAAATGGGGTATTTATAGCCTTTTACAGCAGGCGGATCGCAGGACACGTGACACGTATCCCAAAAATCTCGAAAAGAGGTGGAAAACATCCAGAAATCATCTCCAAATCGTCATATGACATATGTAATAAGATCCATGCAAGTTGGAGTGAAAATAGCCTTGAGAATAGGTCAGAACAAGCTGCGCAGGAGCAGGTGCGGGGATCGGATCGTGGTCCCCCTATGCACCACGATCGGGTCGTGGTAACCTCGACCCCTAGGAGGGAGCGAGCAGGGTGATGAGCTGGAGTGGTGAGACCACGAACGGATCGTGGTCCAGGTGCCTACCACGATCGGGTCGTGGTTCAGGGGGCGAGTCCAAGGGGGCGATCCGACCAGGGGGCGATGCTTCGGTGCTTCACGAGACAGGAGGAGTGGGCGATCCACAATCCAAGGTGGGTCCCACGAGCCGGTCCCACAATCCGAGCCAATGATGCTTCATCACTTCATCCAAATATTCAGTGTGACAGCTTTTACCAAAAAGTGTATCAACAAGTTTGCCCCCCAGAACATATCTTGCTGGTTGAAGGAAGATGTGTTCTGGATAGTCCAAGAAACCTGTAAAGAGATAAAGGAAAAAACAAACGTGCCAAATCCTGGCGGTATTGTTCAAATTTTCTGAGCATAAACCATGCTTCGACGTCTGATGAGCATAAACCATACTCAAGGGACGTTTAAGTCATCCTGCCAAATCCTGGCAAGGGCCAACATTTCCTGGCATAATCCATACCCAGAAGTCCAAATCGAGTATAATCCATACCCGATTTCTTTTGTCACATCCTGGCAAGACCGTTTGCAGGGCATAATCCATACCCTGGAGTTCAAACCGAGAATAATCCATACCCGATTTCTTTTGTCACATCCTAACAAGACTATTTGTCATTCCTAAGTATAATCCATACTTAAGATTCCTAAGTGAGTATAAACCATACTCAGACTTGAAGTAGAGCTACACTTGCCACAACCTGACAAGATATTCCGTTCCTAGGCATAATCCATACCTAGAGTTCCATAATAAGTATAATCCATACTTTAACCGTTGAGGATCCTGCCACATCCTGACAAGATACTTAAATTCTCCAAACATAATCCATGCTTGGAAAGTCCTTATTCAATTCAAAATGCAAAACCAAAGCAAATCCTGATTGGTTTGACACCGAGTCTAAAGCACGCTTTGGGGCTACATCCTAACCCCGTACGTGTGTACTCCGATTCAACCAATCGGAAAACCTAATGAAAGCAAAAACAAATCTTAAAGCCTAAGAAATGCAGAAAATGAAAGCTGATCTCATCCAGATCAGTTGATGATGAGCCCACGAGAGCTGGATCCAGGGTCATTCCCTCTCCGGGGAGCAGTAGATGGAAGCGCAGGTGCTGTTGGTGGTTTCACATACTCGGGCAACTCTCCACGTCTAACCCGTTCCTCAATCAAATCACGAAGATGTTTGCATTCATTCGTGTCATGTCCGTCCATATCGTGGAATATGCAGTGCTTTCCAGAATCGCGTTCTCTTTGCGATGGCTCCCTCCTGGGAGGCTTCGGGTAGGAGATAACACCGTTTGTGTCAAGATAGATGTCTGAAAGTGAGGCATTAAGTTCAGTGTACTTTTCATATCTGGGCCCTCTCCGGGGCTGAGTGTTGTGGTCATTCTTGACGGCGGCTTTTCCTTTTCCATTTCCAGAATCAGACGGTTCTCCATCTTTGAGCAAGTTGACTTCGAGGGTTTTCTTCTCGGAAGTTGCGTCTTCCTCACATAGGAATCTGTCTGCTTCAAGGTAGAATTCGCCCAGGTTTCGCGGTGGATCTCGGTACAAATATTTTTTGAATTCCATGTTATCCAGAACGTCGGATACCGCTGCCATCAGAACCATCGATTGTTCAGGTCGGTCAACCGATGCTGCTGCAACGTTGAATCTTTCCAGGAATGAACGCAGAGTTTCTCTAGGCCTCTGCTTGATTGTGGTGAGTGACATGACGTTCTTGGGTCGTGCGATGTGGACCCGAAATTGTTCAAGGAAGCGAGCGACCAACATATTCCAACTGTTGATCGATTCCGTCTCTAGCTGCCGAATCCACATGGCTGTTATATCTGTCAGAAAGAGGGGAAAACACTTTGCCACGACATTTTCCAATGCTGATTGTACTTCCATATGCCGTTTGTAGCGCATCAGGTGCATGGTAGGATCCGTTCTACCGTTGTACGGCTCTAGTTGTGGGAGTTTGAAATCTGGAGGATTGCGGGAATTCATGATTTCCTGAGTGAACGGGTTGTGATTGACGTCATCCACGTCGTTCTAATAAGTACGGCCTCTCGAGAGGCGTTCAATCAGTTCTGCTAGCCGATTTCCTTCAAAAAGCTGTTGCAAATTGCCAAAATCAGAGT
Source organism: Allium sativum (assembly GCA_030737875.1). Classification (NCBI taxonomy): domain Eukaryota; kingdom Viridiplantae; phylum Streptophyta; class Magnoliopsida; order Asparagales; family Amaryllidaceae; genus Allium; species Allium sativum. The sequence goes on from CM060922.1 coordinate 714,205,648, forward strand.
TGATGCCCCCAGCGTTGAATGCAGGAGAGGTTGGAAGCTGTTGGTGAACTGCCAGAAGTGGATCGTGGGTCGCGGATCGCGGATCGTGGTGGGGAGCCGACTAGTATCTGTGTGAAGTTCGGATCGTGAATTCAGATCGTGGACAGGGGGCGATCCGAACTGGATCTGGTGCCCCATCACGAGCTGGCTGGTGTTGATGCGTGGGATCTTGCGGTCCAGTGTTCGTTCGATCTGGAGCTGGAGTCGATCGTTGTGTATTTGCAATAGGGAGTGGGTTGCCCCCGAGCACTGGTGCTGGCGGGTCGCGGGTCGCTGGGCCCGACCCGATCTGATCGTGGTGGCCTGTGCGAGCCGCTTTAGTGGCTCCGTCTCCAATGGCTCGAGCGTTGCTCGGCCTTCCATCCATCCGAACAAAGAATTGGTTGATCATTTCCTGTTGTTTCTGGAGGAGATCGTCTTGCCGTGCCGTCTGATCTCTCAGTTCAGCGAGAACTCCATCCATCTCATCTCTGGTCAAGTATGCAGAAGGATCTCCATGAGAGGAAGCTTCCTGGCTTGCCTCGTTCCTTGTGCCTTCAGCATCAGCATCATCAGCATGAGTGGAAGTTCCAGTCTTCTTCCTTTTGTTCGCCATTGATCCAATAGCCAAAAACCCCAAGCAGAAGTTGAAGTTGTCGTGTGCCCCCCTACCTGGCGCGCCAAAATGTTGAACCAAAAATTGGCACTAACACCCAAATGCAAATCACAGATCACAGAATGCAGAAAACAATAAATAAAGAGGAGACACACGAGGTTTTCATAGTGGTTCAGCTGTAGATGTAGCCTACGTCCACTTTATAATCTTATTGTTATACTGACAGATTACAAGAATCAGTTACATGCAGGCACATAATCCGTGTGTTAATTGAGATTACAAGGGTTTATACACGTAATCCACGTGTTATTTAGGTAGTAAAGAGAAGAATTTGACTGTAGGAAAGTGCAAAGTCCTTGCACTTCAGTAATGGTGGAAGCAGTGAAGAAGAATTGCCAAAAGATCCTTGAAAATGCCTTCAAATGGGGTATTTATAGCCGTTTACAGCAGGCGTATCGCGGAACACGTGGCACGCATCCCAAAAATCTCGAAAAGAGGTGGAAAACGTCCAGAAATCATCTCCAAATCATCATATGACATGTGTAATAAGATCCATGCAAGTTGGAGTGAAAATAGCCTTGAGAATAAGTCAGAACAAGCTGCGTAGGAGCTGGTGCGGGGATCGGATCGTGGTCCCCCTATGCACCACGATCAGGTCGTGGTAACCTCGACTCCTAGGAGGGAGCGAGCATGGTGATGAGCTGGAGTGGTGAGACCACGAACGGATCGTGGTCCAAGTGCCTACCACGATCGGGTCGTGGTTCTGGGGGCGAGTCCAAGGGGGCGATCCGACCAGGGGGCGATGCTTCGGTGCTTCACGAGATAGGAGGAGTGGGCGATCCACGATCCAAGGTGGGTCCCACGAGCCGGTCCCACAATCTGAGCCAATGATGCTTCGTCACTTCATCCAAATATTCAGTGTGACAGCTTTTACCAAAAAGTGTGTCAACACATGCCAATTGCCAAAATGTACATACATTATATTACGCTCTAGAAGCAAGTCATAAATTTACGTTCTTCCCTTTAACCATAACATTCCAAATATAATATTCAAACAGCCTTCCTTGCAACCGTTAAAACTTATATATAAAAAAGATTATATAACAGTCATTTCAATAGCATATTTGATTCCTATCATACATGCTATTTATACTATATAATATAAGAAGCTCTCATATTTTCCTAGTCTTAACAGTCACAATCACAGTATTTCTATGCTAGCCTATTTCTTAGGATAACAAATTCTACAAGGATTTATTACTCCTATCACGGGATAAAAAAACACTCAAATTTATATATCTATCAAAACCAATTATATACAATTACAATAAGCCAGCAACAAGAAAGTTATTGAGCTAACAGGGTACAATGTTGACCAAATACACACATATAAGAATAGAAAGAAAGACAGAAGATACTTTCACCGAAAGAAAGAGAAGGCAAGAACAGAAGAAGACGATTGAATATAATTCATAGAATAGTACAACGACTGGAGTACTACTGCAACAAAGTGATTCAATGTACTTCTAAATTTGAGCAAATTTAAGGATAAAATGAAGAACTGAGTGAACAACAAACGATGCAGCAATTCTCATCTCGATTATCAGTCGTTTCACTTGATCGAAATTACGGCTTGAGAAAACTAACATAATAATTAGGATTAGGAAAGGAAGGCAAGGGATTTTGAGGGAGGGTGGAAAAATATGAATAATGCTGCTAGAGATTTTAATGAAACAAACGATGCTGCTAGAGATTTTAACATAAAACTGGAAGCAATGAAACATGAATAATGCTCCATATTACCTGGGTCAATGCTCAAGTATTCTCCCGTTCATGATTAACTGCTTCATGTTGTCCAATTTCCATTTCAATATTGTAAGCTATATACATAAAACATTCGACGGCAATGAAAAGCTTTGGTTATATGTACCTAAAAATGTAACAAAATACAAATAAAGTTAAAGAAAGAACAAACTGAAAAAGGATTAAGATCGAACTGAAGCTGACGCAAATACAACAACACGCCAAAGATGATAAAAGAGGACTCCACACTTGTCATGAACAGCTTCGACAATTGGTTTCCATTGTTAAACTTATTCTTCCAAACGGATGTTAGACTGGGATGGATGCAAGCTCAAATGGACAAAAAATCAACATTGATGATAAACTGCAATAGTGAATGTCGACAGTATAAACACAATGCAGGAAACATAATCGTAAGCCTAAAAAATTGAATGTATAATTAAAATATATTGAGAAAATAACATATATCATAAACCAAACTCTAATTCATTGAAATATTGTATTTGAAAAACTGCATTCTTAAATTTATTCTTCTGAAGGGATGTTAGATTGGGATGGAGGCAAGTTCAAATGGAAAAAAAATTAATATTGATGATAAGGTGGAATAGTAAATGTCGATAGCATAAACAAAATGCAGGAAATAGAATCATTAGCCTAAAAAAGAAATATATAATTAAAATATATTGAGAAACTATAGACTAAACTCTAATTCATTGAAATATTCTATTTAAAAAACCGTCTACATTTGAATAATTTTCAAATAAATAATGAAAAATATTGTTCCAATGTTTGAAATCAGTTTTAAGCGCAGAAGTATGGAATAAAGCTGAAAAGGAAATATTTATGGCTAAAAGGTAAAAGTCAACGAAACAATTTTCAGTGTAATGTGATATGGTTAACATTGATTCCAATGTTGAATACCTTACTGAAAAACAAAAAATAAATAAAAATCAATCAAAGGTTGGCCGAAATGGTTGAAAATAAAATCAATAAATTCCATGCATGGCCAAATAATGGGATAGAAAATCCAAATGTTTGAGGAAAACCAATTACTAATGCTAAATGGAACAAAATATTAACATATTAGGAAAATATCAGTTTCTAGGGAGTAACTACCTGAGCTCGAAGTTTAGGGTTGAGAAAATCGCCAGTAGAACCAGGGAGCTAATCTAGGGTTGAGACAAAACCAATTACTAAAGATCAAAATCGAACAGCGAAAAGAAAGAACAACAAAAAATATAATTAAATCTAACGTTTTAAAAAATTAAAGCAGGTATAATGCCGATAGTTTATCGGCTGTTGATTTCAGAGAATCATACCTGAAAAAAATAGCCCGATTGATAGAAAAACCCTAAATCACCATCTATCCCTTTTGCAATAGCCTCAAGTTAATCATCTGCATTGATTCAAGTCGATTGACTTCAAGGCCGACATAGGAGAAGGAAGTTGTTGTGGATGCGGAAGAAGATCGATTTTGGGGAAATTGGAGGAAGAATGAAAGTGATATTTTTTGGGAAATTGAAGGACATGGAACAATTGGGAATAGAAGATGTGAGCGCATAAGGCATGATGCAGTCACAAAAATGGAAGGGATTTCTGATATTTCAAAAGGACGTCAAGTAAAATAGTGTAAAGAATTTACCTTATCAGTAGTAGAGATAAGAGAATCAAATTTTAGAATTTCATATACATATAACTTTATTCCAGACTGTATACATATGAAAATGTAGATCTAAAAAGATAGACTAAGGTTAGAAGAGAGAAGAGAAACCTAACCCAAAAATTAGGAATAAGAAAAAGAGAGACAAAGTGGAGGCCTAGAAGAACGAGATGTTGGATTTAGGGAGTAGCTAGAGGGTCTTATTTATAGTTGAAACTATGTACGTAGACCATCAGATTAGTTACATTTAATTTGGTCAGTTCGTTGTTGTGAAATTATGAATAAACCCATAAAAAAACAAATCCATCTTCCACTTTTACACAAAGGGTAGTCGACTCCTGGTGTAGAAGGGTGGTCGATCCCCAGGCCGACCCACTTCTATAAGGGTTGTCGACCCCCCTTCTGGGGTCAAGGCAAAAAAATTGTTTCCCTGCATGTTTGATTTTATATCAATTATTCATCTGTGAGATTTATTGTAACACCCCGCATTTTTAATGTAATTAAAAATGTTTATATGCATGATAGTGATATGCAGTTTAAATTAATACATACGTTGAAAAGAAGAAAATTTATACGATAACAATGTATGTAACAGAAAAAGATAATAAAATAAAGATACTTAATTTAAATATTAGGAATTAAGTAAAAGAGATGTCATCATTGCGTTCGCCTCAAAATTCTGGTTCAGATGGATACCAAGTTTGCGTAAAACGGATAACATATGAAGAAGTTGTAGGCCGCAGAAGTTTATATACGCGTAGGATAAAATATATATATTTTATATGCATTGACATATTTAAGGAAAAGAAAAGTAATATACAATAAGGAATGCGCGTTTAAAGAGAAGAATGGAAATACATTCATATGCGTGTTCATAAATTTAGTTTAAATTGTAGAGATTGTCATGCACTTAAAAGGTTCAATGTATTTGAAAAAAAAAAAAGCATTAAGTACTCTTTTTGGAACCGACAGAGGTTGAAATAAATGTGGCACGTTTTTCGATTTAAATGTTTGGAGACTAGATGCATGCACCTGTGATTAAGGAGACTAGATGCGTGCACCTATGATTATGGAGATAGATGCATGCACCTATGATTAAGGAGACTAGATGCATGCACCTACGATTATTTATAGCAAACATGTAAATAAAAAAAAGTTAATGCATATTTATGACATTAATAAATTGGCTTGAGGTTGACTAAATGTTAAGTATTTGGTATTTTATATATATATATATATATATATATATATATATATATATATATAAGAGGCAACACTAATTCGAGATTAGGGGATTTGTTTTACTGGTAATAAATGAAATTGGTAAATTAAAGACATTAATGTTATATTTAGGATAATATAACGGTTACATTAAATATGGAAAAAGAGAGTACATGTACTAAATGCATTTAGGCATTTCAAATATGACATGAATAGAAAAACAATGAATAAATAGCCATCAATAATGGCTATGAGAAGGATAAAATAAAAATAAAAAGATATTAAATTCCCTTCAGTAAAATAGTTAACACATACTATATTTTCTACGATTAAAAATGAAATAAAAATAAAGGCATAGTTGGATACCATATTTGATAAGAACATGAGTGTAAGTAAACGTATGGTATTTATTTACATAAATAAATAATAATTATGTTAAAAAGGTAGAGAAAAATAAATTGTTTCCTTGTTTAAATAAAAGAAAAAGGGAAACAAATTTTATACGGTTAAGGTATAAAAAAGGAATGGTTTTGCTAAATAAATCTTCATTAATGTTCTTTAACAAATAAAAGAGGGCTAGATTCGTAGTTTGGCACCTATATAAACAACCCTAAGCTCATTGTAAACTTCACAACAATTCGTGGCGAAGCCATGGCTCCCTTCTCTCTCATTTTCTTCTTCTCCAAAAGACCTTGGATCTATTCTCCCCTCTTTTCTCTACAACATATATTCTTTAAAATAAAAAGAATAAGATCTAGAAAAACAATGAAATAGAAAAGAGATTCAAAGCTAAAGAGAAGATAATGGATTCAGATTTGCGAATTTATGCCGCAAAGAGAAATCAAAGATGATTCAAAAACAGAAATCCAACCTAAGCAAAAGAGGGAAAACAATACTGGAGTTATCTAGTACTCATTTTGAAGACGACAAGCAATGTGAGTGGTTTATAATATGACTTTTGTATAAGATTATTATTTATCGTTCAAACATTCCCCATGTAAAACATGCGATGAAATTATTATGAAAGATTGGACCTATAATGTTTTCATATGTTAAATTATTATATGGTCACGTTCCTCCTTTTATCCTTCCCTCTTTATTTCTTTATAATTAGGCTATCTCGAGCCTAGATCTATCATGAAATGAATACGATTGAATATTGCGAACAAAAAGGGGAAACACTAGATTTTGGGATATGACATAAATTGGAGAGTTTGGTTATGAATTACAAAGGGGTTTGGGTATAGTATACCATTAGCAAGGTTTGAATGTGTAAACCAAGTTGGGAAGTATAAGTATGAACACGATTTGGGTTTTAGCATAAGATTGTCATCATTGAAAAGATTTGAACTTGTTAATTAGCCTATGACACTAGAATAAAACATGGATTTGAATTTTGGGATTTAATATGTTAGTCATATTTTTTTAGGACTCGAACTTATTTAAAAATATGAATACCACTGGAAATAAATGATTTGGAATTGGTAAATTTGAATAAAAGTTGGGTAATTGGGTTACATGTAATTTGGTATGAATCAACATTAAATTGGTCTAATTAATGACCACTTAAATAGACTTAAAAGTAAATTTGAACTGCATAACATGAAATTTGGGGGTTTGGGTGAAATACGAATATTAATAAACCTTTGACACGAGGTTAGACGCAATTGTGGTATAAGACTGCCCGGAACCGCCCGGCAAATCTAGCTGCCACAATTGGACGTCTAATGTGAGAGGTCAAAGGAGGAAATTTGAGCGTAACGGTTTATGATACGAGGTTGGACTCAAGTTGTGGCATAAGACTGCCCGGAACCGCCCGGCACATCCAGCAGCCACAAAATGTTAGTCCAATGTGGGTGGTCATACATCGTTATGGCATAATGAATGCATTAAGGAATACTAACCATAATAAGACATGTGGGTGACATGGGTATGGTTAGAGGGTTAAGTGGGTACATGTAAGTATAGACTTAACTGTAGTAAGACAAGATATGTATAAACATGTAAATATAAGACTTAACCGTAGTAAGACATGTGTAAAATATGGAAACAATAATAATAAAAAGGTTAATCTGAACTAATGACGGAATATGGGGAATGATAAATAACCTATTACAAATTTGAATTAGAAAAACGAAGGATAATAGGTTAGACTTGTCCTAGGGACAAAAGGGGAAAATATGGCTTATGGGATACGATAAGTTATAAGAACAAAAAAGGGAAGAATGAGATAACTTATATGAGGAGATATACTTAATTATAAATTAAGCGGTTTGAAAAGGAAGAAGAAGTAAATTTTGAATCATATATGTTGGTTGGGTAGAGTAATTCCCGAGGTGTCAGTCTGATGTTGATCTCGGTCTTCGGGGCTGGTATTTAGGGGGTTGTTCCCCCAATCAGTATATATGTGGGATAAGGTATGCTTAACAATGAATTAAATATAACATGTTGTTGTGACCCAAAAAGGGAATAATTTATGAAATTGAAAGACAACATGTTATAAGGCTTATCAATGGACTTAAGTAAGTTAAGTATAAATTCAGTTAATAACCAACGGTAAACATAAACTAAGTATCAAACCATGGTTAAGAGAATCAAGTAATAAACCTTAGTTAAAATAACTAAGTAGATAACGAGAAAGAAAACTAAGTAGTAAACCTTAGTTAAAGTGGACTAAGTTGTAAACCTTAGTTAAGAAAAATGAACGATTGATAGAACTAAGTAGTAAACCTTAGTTAAAAGGACTAAGTAGTAAACCTTAGTTAAGAAAACGACGATTCAGGAAACTAAGTAAACCTTTGTTAAAAACTAAGAGGGATAAGTAGTAAACCTTAGTTAAAGAAACTAAGTAGTAAACCTTAGTAGAACACGAGAAGGAGCGTACGACCGTCTGATTTTGAAGAAGGCTCCAACGAATAGGGTTACGAAGCCCGAGGCTTCGAGGGGATGTGAGGGTACTCTTGGTATCCCTCTGTGAGGCTGCAGATGATCCTGCTGGGCTCACAGAGGTTAAGGTCTGCGTTAGAAGAACCAAGGGTGTGCTTTGGTTGCAATAAATGGCAACCTAAAGACTAGGATGGACCAGCATGATTCGGCGAGACCAGTAGCCCTGTGATAGCAACTCGTCGTCTACCTACCATCTTGAGTCTGTCGAGATACGCACAGCTGAAAGGCGGAGAACTCCTACGAACCATATACTTGCTATCTAGTTGTGGTTGCAGTTGTGGTTGGCCATAGGTTAGTGGGGCATAGAGGGACCGACATATAGTTCTCATTTTTCAAGGATGGCCTTTCATTTGTTGAGGGAGGGGTCGAGTGGGACCATAGCCACTAGAAAAACAGACCTTAGCATCTGCATCGGCAGACAACTTAAAGCTCCCGACCGAGTTCCGTGTTTCTTGACTTGCCCTGCCACGGGACTCGGGTAGCACATATAGAGTACATGTGCATCTAGTCATCGAAAAACGGTTCACGATACTTACGCGGGGAAGGTCTAGGAACATATATCGCTCTGGGTAGTGTGTCCTAGACTAGAGGGCATATTTCGTTAGGTAGCATAATCCCTAGTAGCCCTAGGTGGCATAAACCTTAACCGAATTAAGGAAACGTGGCAGTCCAAACAATTACGGAAATGGTGGCACTACGCTGAGGTAGTATATAGTTACGTAATGAAGTCCGTACGATAAATGGAAAGGGACTGTACACATACATGGAAAAGATAATACGAGTAGGGGGTATCCACATATACGAGATATTAGGTTAATATACTAGTATGTGAATAAGAACGACATGAGTTTAGCCTTAGGTGCTAATGACGAGATTAACCTAATAACTAAGAAAATATACGGAACGTTATATGTAGTGTTACACATAAGTTTATTATAAGTCCTCTCACACAGAACTTATGTTCTGACCCCCTCCTCATTACATACTTCCAGGTTAGGTTCATGACAGAGATGGTATAGCTTTGGATACTGGTTAGACAGTAAGATTTATAAGGTAAAGCTATTTTTGAATATATTATATTTTAATTCCTTCCGCTGTGAGATGCTCTACGAGTTCTGACATGTTTCTTTATCTCTGTCTTTTTCTGCAGGATACCAGAGCACCCAACTCGGGTTTTGATAGATCGAATTTGAAAAATTCGGTCTGTCGGAATCCGGGTTATCACATCCGGTATCAGAGCTTCGGTTTAGTGTTCCTAGGGAGATAATGAGTGAACGTATTTGTATTTTCTTAAATATAAATATATTGTATATATAAACCTAGATCAATATACTAGCCCACTAGACATGAAAAGAGTTGGGATATTTAGTTTGTACACTAAAGTAATAAACATAGAAATTTTTGAGACCCTTAGGTGGTTTGGTTGGAAAGTGTACAATATGATTTGGTATTAGGGAAAGAAAGTATCTCATAGAGTTAAAACTTAAATGTTATTATTTCAGAGTAGTGGGTTTAGAAGTGAAACCTTATAAACTAGAAAAGGTTGAAAAATGTGGAAAATGGATTGGGAATATATATAGTCGAGAAAATTGAATTCGCGAAAGTGCCTAGGAAAGCCTAGTGAGTTGAAGAACCACTTTGAGTCTAACCCAATGATAAGTTATTAGAACCTAACTGGAGATTGGTGGGGTTGAGCGATTCTCTGCGTATCAATCTGATGTTGATTTCGGTCTTCGGGGTTGAAGCTTAGGGAATTATTCTCTTACCAATTTCCGGTCAAAGATTAGCTAATGTTAAAACTAATGGAAAATTCCCGTAGAATGCATAAACATTGAGAAACCTAGGTTTGTTGCTTGAGAAAAAGAGATAAAGTATAGGCTAGTAATACACAGCATGGACTAGTAGTTACTACTAGGCAGGGAATGGCAAGCAAGTGTATAGATCCTATTGTGTGGACTCGCGATTGTTAGAGTTAACAAAGTCCTAAGATTCTAGGCCCATAGTTGTAGCTGTGTAAGATACTGTTTGAGTAGAAAACAGAAAAGCTTGGTTGAAAAATAAACTTAAGAAGAAGACTAGCCTAACTAACAAGAAAACAACTAAATCAATCAACCAACAAAACGTGACGGGAAAAGAAATTGAAAATCTAAAGAAAAAGGAAAAAAAGATGAATAAATATGAAATTACTCCAAGATATGTTGAAAAAAAAGTTTCTTATGTAATTGTGCTCGGATAGGAAAATAGGAACTTTTTATAGAATAGCTATGTAAAAATCCAAGTGCAACTAGAAAAGGTACATAAAAGAAAAACGGAAAATGTAAATTTTTCCGTTTTATACCTTTTTGTAACATAAGAAATCAAATTTGGACAAAAATAGATTTTTCTAAATTTCGAATTTAATGATGGTTGGTAGGGTTTGGATGCAACAATTGGATGAACCGTGCTCTTATTTAAGAGTGTGGAAAAATTTGGATGAAAAATGTTTTGGTTTTTCAAAAAAATTGCATTCATATAGAACTGCAAGTATATTTAGGATGTGAGCATCATGTTTTGAAAGAGTTTTTAAAAATTTGCATACATATAGGTGGTACCAAATTAGGCATACATGCATTACTATGATGGGTTTCACTTTGCACATGTGCACAATGTTTGAAAAAATGGATGTACACATGATGGATGATATAATATGCGAGGGATTATTTGATTTTACCCTTACCAAATTTCGGGGACGAAATTTCTTAAGGGTGGGAGAACGTAACACCCCGCATTTTTAATGTAATTAAAAATGTTTATATGCATGTTAGTGATATGCAGTTTAAATTAATACATACGTTGAAAAGAAGAAAATTTATATGATAACAATGTATGTAACATAAAAAGATAATAAAATAAAGATACTTAATTTAAATATCAGGAATTAAGTAAAAGACATGTCATCATTGCGTTCGCCTCAAAATTCTGGTTCAGATGGATACCAAGTTTGCGTAAAACGGATAACATATGAAGAAGTTGTAAGCCGCAGAAGTTTATATACGCACAGGATAAAAAATATATATTTTTTATATGCATTGACATATTTAAGGAAAAGAAAAGTAATATACAATAAGGAATGCACGTTTAAAGAGGAGAATGGAAATACATTCATATGCGCGTTCATAAATTTAGTTTAAATTGTAGAGATTATCATGCACTTAAAAGGTTCAATGTATTTGAAAAAAAAAAGCATTAAGTACTCTTTCTGGAACCGACAGAGGTTGAAATAAATGTGGCATGTTTTTCGATTTAAATGTTTGGAGACTAGATGCATGCACCTGTGATTAAGGAGACTAGATGCATGCACCTATGATTAAGGAGACTAGATGCATGCACCTGTGATTAAGGAGACTAGATACATGCACCTACGATTATTTATTGCAAACATATAAATAAAAAAAATGCATAATTATGACATTAATAAATTGGCTTGAGGTTGACTAAATGTTAAGTATTTGGTATTATATATATATATAAGAGGCAACACTAATTCGAGATTAGGGGATTTGTTTTACTGGTAAGAAATGAAATTGGTAAATTAAAGACATTAATATTATATTTAGGGATAATATAACGGTTACATTAAATATGGAAAAAGAGAGTACATGTAGTAAATGCATTTAGGCATTTCAAATATGACATGAATAGAAAAATAATGAATAAATAGCCATCAATAATGGCTATGAGAAGGATAAAATAAAAATAAAAAGATATTAAATTCCCTTTAGTAAAATAGTTAACACATACTATATTTTCTACGATTAAAAATAAAATAAAAATAAAGGCATAGTTGGATACCATATTTGATAAGAACATGAGTGTAAGTAAACGTATGATATTTATTTACATAAATAAATAATAATTATGTTAAAAAGGTAGAGAAAAATAAATTGTTGCCTTGTTTAAATAAAAGAAAAAGGGAAACAAATTTTATGCGGTTAAGGTATAAACAAAGGAATGGTTTTGCTAAATAAATCTTCATTAATGTTCTTTAACAAATAAAAGAGGGCTAGATTCATAATTTGGCACCTATATAAACAACCCTAAGCTCATTGTAAACTTCACAACAATTCGTGGCGAAGCCATGGCTCCCTTCTCTCTCATTTTCTTCTTCTCCAAAAGACCTTGGATCTATTCTCCCCTCTTTTCTCTACAACATATATTCTTTAAAATAAAAAGAATAAGATCTAGAACAACAATGAAATAGAAAAGAGATTCAAAGCTAAAGAGAAGATAATGGATTCAGATTTGCGAATTTATGCCGCAAAGAGAAATCAAAGATGATTCAAAAGCAGAAATCCAAGCTAAGAAAAAAAGGGAAAACAATACTAGAGTTATCTAGTACTCATTTTGAAGACGACAAGCAATGTGAGTGGTTTATAATACAACTTTTGTATAAGATTATTATTTATCGTTCAAACATTCCCCATGTAAAACATGCGATGAAATTATTGTGAAAGATTGGACCTGTAATGTTTTCATATGTTAAATTATTATATGGTCACGTTCCTCCTTTTATCCTTCCCTATTTATTTCTTTATAATTAGGCTATCTCGAGCCTAGATCTTTCATGAAATGAATACGATTGAATATTGCGATCGAAAAGGGGAAACACTAGATTTTGGGATATGACATAAATTGGAGAGTTTGGTTATGAATTACAAAGGGGTTTAGGTATAGTATACCATTAGCAAGGTTTGAATGTGTAAACCAAGTTGGGAAGTATAAGTATGAACACGATTTGGGTTTTAGCATAAGATTGTCATCACTGAAAAGATTTGAACTTGTTAATTAGCCTATGACACTAGAATAAAACATGGATTTGAATTTGGGGATTTAATATGTTGGTCATATTTTTATAGGACTCGAACTTATTTAAAAATATGAATACCATTGGAAATAAATGATTTGGAATTGGTAAATTTGAATAAAAGTTGGGTAATTGGGTTACATGTAATTTGGTATGAATCAACATTAAATTGGTCTAATTAATGACCACTTGAATAGGCTTAAAAGTAAATTTGAACTGCATAACATTAAATTTAGGGGTTTGGGTGAAATACGAATATTAATAAACCTTTGACACGAGGTTAGACGCAATTGTGGTATAAGACTGCCAGGAACCGCCCGGCAAATCCAGCTGCCACAATTGGACGTCTAATGTGAGAGGTCAAAGGAGGAAATTTGAGCGTAACGATTTATGACACGAGGTTGGACTCAAGTTGTGGCGTAAGACTGCCCGGAACCGCCCGGCACATCCAGCAGCCACAAAATGTTAGTCCAATGTGGGTGGTCATACATCGTTATGGCATAATGAATGCATTAAGGAATACTAACCATAATAAGACATGTGGGTGACATGGGTATGGTTAGAGGGTTAAGTGGGTACATGTAAGTATAGACTTAACTGTAGTAAGACAAGATATGTATAAACATGTAAGTATAAGACTTAACCGTAGTAAGACATGTGTAAAATATGGAAACAATAATAATAAAAAGGTTAATCTGAACTAATGACGGAATATGGGGAATGATAAATAACCTATTACAAATTTGAATAAGAAAAAAGAAGGATAATAGGTTAGACTTGTCCTAGGGACAAAAGGGGAAAATATGACTTATGGGATACGATAAGTTATAAGAACGAAAAAGGGAAGAATGAGATAACTTATATGAGGAGATATACTTAATTATAAATTAAGCGGTTTGAAAAGGAAGAAGAAGTAAATTTTGAATCATATATGTTTGTTGGGAAGAGTAATTCCCGAGGTGTCAGTCTGATGTTGATCTCGGTCTTCGGGGCTGGTATTTAGGGGGTTGTTCCCCCAATCAGTATATATGTGGGATAAGGTATACTTAACAATGAATTAAATATAACATGTTGTTGTGACCTAAAAAGGGAATAATTTATGAAATTGAAAGACAACATGTTATAAGGCTTATCAATGGACTTAAGTAAGTTAAGTATAAATTCAGTTGATAACCAACGGTAAACATAAACTAAGTATCAAACCTTGGTTAAGAGAATCAAGTAATAAACCTTAGTTAAAATAACTAAGTAGATAACGAGAAAGAAAACTAAGTAGTAAACCTTAGTTAAAGTGGACTAAGTTGTAAACCTTAGTTAAGAAAAATGAACGATTGATAGAACTAAGTAGTAAACCTTAGTTAAAAGGACTAAGTAGTAAACCTTAGTTAAGAAAACGACGATTCAGGAAACTAAGTAAACCTTAGTTAAAAACTAAGAGGGCTAAGTAGTAAACCTTAGTTAAAGAAACTAAGTAGTAAACCTTAGTATAACACGAGAAGGAGCGTACGGCCGTCTGATTTTAAAGAAGGCTCCAACGAATTGGGTTACGAAGCCCGAGGCTTCGAGGGGACGTGAGGGTACTCTTGGTATCCCTCTGTGAGGCTGCAGATGATCCTCCTGGGCTCACAGAGGTTAAGGTCTGCGTTAGAAGAACCAAGGGTATGCCTTGGTTGCAATAAATGGCAACCTAAAGACTAAGATGGACCAGCGTGATTCGGCGAGACCAGTAGCCCTGTGGTAGAAACTCGTCGTCTACCTACCATCTTGAGTCAGTCGAGATATGCACAGCGGAAAGGCGGAGAACTCCTACGAACCATATACTTGCTGTCTAGTTGTGGTTGCGGTTGCGGTTGGCCATAGGTTAGTGGGGCATAGAGGGGCCGGCATATAGTTCTCATTTTTCAAGGATGGCCTTTCATTAGTTGAGGGAGGGGTCGAGTGGGACCATAGCCACTAGAAAAATAGACCTTAGCATCTGCATCGGCAGACAACTTAAAGCTCCCGACCGAGTTCCGTGTTTCTTGACTTGCCCTGCCACGGGACTCGGGTAGCACACATAGAGTAAATGTGCATCTAGTCATTGAAAAACGGTTCACGATACTTACGCGGGGAAGGTCTAGGAACATATATCGCTCTGGGTAGTGTGTCCTAGACTAGAGGGCATATTTCGTTAGGTAGCATAATCCCTAGTAGCCCTAGGTGGCATAAACCCTAACCGAATTAAGGAAACGTGGCAGTTCCAATTACGGAAATGGTGGCACTACACTGAGGTAGTATATAGTTACGTAATGAAGTCCGTACGATAAATGGAAAGGGACTGTACACATACATGGAAAAGATAATACGAGTAGGGGGTATCCAAATATACGAGATATTAGGTTAATATACTAGTATGTGAATAAGAACGACATGAGTTTAGCCTTAGGTGCTAATGACGAGATTAACCTAATAACTAAGAAAATATACGGAACGGTATATGTAGTGTTACGCAGAAGTTTATTATAAGTCCTCTCACACAGAACTTATGTTCTGACCCCCTCCTCATTACATACTTCCAGGTTAAGTTCATGACAGAGATGGTATAGCTTTGGATACTGGTTAGACAGTACGATTTATAAGGTAAAGCTATTTTTGAATATATTATATTTTAATTCCTTCCGCTGTGAGATGCTCTACGAGTTCTGACATGTTTCTATATCTTTGTCTTTTTCTGCAGGATACCAGAGCACCCAACTCGGGTTTTGATAGATCGAATTTGAAAAATTCGGTCTGTCGGAATCCGGGTTGTCACATTTATTGGTTTCTGTTTATTGATTATTCTTGTCCCCCTTTTCATATATCCCAATTAATAATTAATTATATTATGGGTTTATAATTAATCAATTTGAATTTTAAATCTTGTTTGTAAACATTTACGTATAACTTGTTTTATTAATAACTTTTACATAAGAACTCCATTTTCAGTAAATAAAATATGAAAACGGATCAGAAACTTGCCATGAATAAAACTACAATACTTTCGTAGCCAAATTATCAATTCACAAAATTATACTTTCAGCCCTCAATTTATTACTAATTATTATTATTATTTATTTTAAATTTAATTATCCTATGTCTATTTAAGGCACATTATATGGGATGTTACATTCTTCTCCTCTTCAAAGAGATTTTGTCCTAAAATCTTTTTGAAGGGGCTTGTAACAACCCGCATTCTACGCATCGGAGGATCATAGAATATTTATTTCTTTCTTATATGAAGGCGTATGGTCATGTAACTTTAGGAAACGACTATTGGGGCCATTTCCCATGTTCATGATTTTTGCCTATTTTTAAATGACCATTTTGCCCCTAGCTGGTACTGTTTTGGCCATAACTTTTGACTGGAAAGGAATTTTGACTTGAAACAACTTCCATTAGATTCGTTTGATGGTTTACCTTTCCGTAGAGTGGTCATAATAGCCAAACGGACTTACCGTTTGGGAGATATGGCTGAAATAAGGTTTGGAAGGTGAAAAACTGCTTAACCGGGCCAAAAAGGGGATTAGTGAATGGGCCCATAACCCATTTCGGGATTAGGGTTATGGGGAGGCTGAAAAGAGTTAGAGATTCATTCCATTTCAGTTTTCTAGCCTCCACTTACCTCTTAGAAACTCAAAAAATGGCCTCCAACCTCTAAATCACCCCAAATCACTTCCTAATCAAGGATTAAACTTAGCAACATCAAATCAAGGGAGATCTTCACCAAATCAAGATTAGAGCTACTGATTTGCATCTTTACTCGTGCCCAAATAGAGATTTATTTCAGATCTAAGGTTTATTTGTGACTAAGGTGAGTGATTTGCATAGTTCCTCACTAATGATGGTTAATTGAGGGTAATTAGTGTTAATTAGCGAATTTAAACATGATAAAATTCTGGAAAAATATTTATAAATTCTTAAATGATGTTTTAGACCTTTGATATGAACTTGGGTTAATTTGGTTAAGTGTTGCTAATCCTATCATTAATTATGCTTGAACATGCTTAAGGGAAAATATGGGGTTTTGATCCATTTTAACCTATTATATTGATGTTTTGGTGTTTGAGGTCACTTCTACTTGTTGTTATGACTGTATAGTATGCTTTGTGATTGATTAGAACAGATAGAATGGTTGAAAAAGTCGTCGAATGGCGTAAAATGCTCGCTGGAAAAGTTGCAGAAAAACAGTGCAGATTTTCGGATCAGATCGGAGGAATGGGCTCGGATCGAATAGAGGACTGGGCAAGGGATCACCGAACCGAACCAAAGCTTGGCACAAGGGGAAAGTGTGGCAAAAAGGAAGGCCACAATGGTTGAACTAGGATCGGATCGAGCTAGAGAAGGGGGGATTGGATCAGAGAGGATGGGAATAGGAATGGGGATCGGATCAGACCAGAAGATCAAGCAAGGGACGAAAGGAAGACAGTTGGCGAACCGACCCGATGTGACATGGAGGACCCGAACCGACCCGATGTGACATGGAGGACCCGAATCGAACCGACATACTACTAAGGGACTTGGAGACCCCCGACCCAAACCGAAGCATTTGGAGGATTCCGATCCGAACCGAACTGATGATTAGGAGGAGATCCGAACCGACCCGGTGATGACCAATAACCCGAGATGCAAAGGTAGTCCAAATGGAAGTTAGAGCTCGGGATCCAGTTGGGAACCGATGAGTTCACTTCATGGTTGGGCTTTGCTGCGGGACGTGTGCCAAGGAGTTGTCGATATTCATAACTTCGATTCACCGCTGAAAAGGAATGACGGGCTACGTATCAGTGCAATAGAGTCATTGTGACTCGAGGGGCAAAGTGATCGTAGCGAGACTATGAGCCAGTGCAGTGGAGCCATTGTGATTTCATGGGGCAGAGTGGACATAGTAAAGGATTAGTAAGGCTATGAGCCAGTGCAGTGGGGTGTGAACGACTCCATGGGGCAAAGTGGACATAGCGAAGGATTAGTGGCTATGGATCAGTGCAGTGGGGTCGTTATGACTTCATGGGGCATAGTGATCATAGCAAAGTATTGGGTGATCGAAGTGGTGGATATCGTATGCTTTACGCACTGAGTGCGAGATGTGAGGATGGTTGCTATTTTTGACTTGTTTGCCATCATTATGACATGCACACCCCCACCCCCCGTATGCTAGTACACCATATGTTAGTGGCACCTTAGAGTGTTGTACAGTATGTAGTGCTAACTCTTTGGTTGCAGGTCCACGTTCAGGTATGGTTTAGTATACCTGTTATTGTTCTGTTTAGCTGCTTATCGCTCATACCAGACTTTTTTTCTGACCCAGAGTTTTATGTCTCTTCTTATTACTCTGGGTGCTCACACGAGCAGACTAGAGACAGGTTAGCTGGTGATGTGCGAGTAGCGGATTCGGAGGCGAGCAGGAGGCTTCCACGTATGATATATATAGATATTCTCCCTGTGTCGTTGCTGGTCACTATTTTGGGCATTAGCAGTGTACCTTTCTTGTTTAGCTTTTTGAGATAGTTTTTAAAAGTTGTAATAATGTTGGCTTTGGATCATAAGCTGTACTTTGGATTTTCCGCTGCTATGATAGTTTGTTTTCAGCTTATGCACTGTCTCACCTATTTTATGTCAAGTATGATGTTATTATATTTTGTTCTATGCACTGTGAGACATTCTACAGGTTCCTTGTTGATTCTTCGTCTTCTTTCTTTCCTTTTATGACGACCTTCCCGTGCTAACTGGACATGTGTACAGCGCACTTGTGGAGTAAATGTCGGTTGGTGCGGGGCGGGTTGTCACATTTGGTATCAGAGCTCTAGGTTGCGTAGTTAACCTAGGGAAAGACACTAGGGAGGGATAGTATGTATATGAGAGTGCGTATTTGTGATTACTTTGGTTTTCAAAAGCTATATATATATATATATTATTAGTATAGCTAAGGATGAAGTTGCACTGCATTAGCACCACTATGGAGATGGTTAATCGTTTTCTCTTTACAGATTGAACGATGAGCCGATATGCAAGAGGTGCTGGCAGAGGAGCCAATAATGGGAATGCTGCTGACATGAGGGCGATGTTTACTAACCTCATGAGAGAAATGCTTAGGGATGTGCAGGGGGAAATTCCCAATCCCGGTAATGGTGGTGGTCCAATAGTGAAGGCGCCTAAGGCCGATTTCGCCAAGCTGTGCAAGGATTACACTCACCTTGGTGGGAAGCCGTTCCACGGAACTGAGTCGGCCATGGATGTTCAGGATTGGTTGGATAGCTGTGATCGTATCTTCGACGACTTGGGTATCGAGGATGCGATGAAGAGAAGGCTAGCGTCTCGTCAGCTGCAAGGGCGAGCGATGAATTGGTGGAATGCTATTAAGACAGCCACTCCAGAGGATCAGGTTACTTGGGATCAGCTTAAGGCTCGCTTTAGCGACAAGTTTATCCCAACTGCTCAGAAGTCGGAATTGTTTAGGAAGTTCTTGGAGCTTAAACAGAATGGTAGAGCAGTCTCAGACTATATTGCTGAGTTCGACACTTTGTCGAAATATGCATTATCCCTTATCGATACTCCTGAGAAGAAGAATGAGAAGTTCATTACTGGTTTGGATGGATACTTGGGAGAAAGGCTTATCAACCACATCGATGAGACTTTTGAATCAATTGTTGGGAAAGCTTTGAGATCAGAGAGTCTTTACCCCAAGTCAAAGACTGAGGTTGCATCTGCAGAAGGGCTGAAGCCGCAAGCAGGCGGTGGAGGCAAGAATAACACTCAGAACAAGAGGAAGCAGAACCAAGCTAAGGATGGCCAGAAAAAGAGCAAGAAAGATGTTGAGTGCTTCAGCTGTGGTAAGAAGGGCCATTATGCCAAAGAATGTCGGGCCAAGCCAGCGGATAGGAAGTGCTACAACTGTGGCCAAGTGGGACATCATAAGGATAAATGTCCACATCCTCTTAAAGAAAAGCAGATTGTGAAAGCATATGTTATTAACGTTGTTCCTTCTTCGTCCAATGCCCCAACTGCGGCGGAGAAAGGAAAGAATGTCGTCATTCAAGGTATGCTTTCTATTTATGATGTACCTGTTCGAGTTTTGTTTGATACCGGGGCTTCCCGTTCCTTCATATCTAATGACCTGGTAGATAGGTTGGGACTGAAACCCGAGATAGTCGATAGACCGTTGGTTTTGACGAACCCGATTGGTGGTTCAACTAACCTTAGTATGATTTGCCGAAATTTGGTCTTATCGACTCATGGATGTATGTTTGTGATTGCTTTGTTTTGGGCTTTACTGGGTATGGCATTATATTGGGAGTCGATTGGCTCCAAGGATACGGGGTGGTGGTAGACTGTGAGGGCTTTTTGGTGACAGTTAAGGCGGATGATGGACGGAGGGTAGTGTTTGGTAGTCTACCTAGTGATGGGGTAATGGCTAGTTTTATAAATTCCCTCGACATCCCGCATGATGAGCTGTCAGATATGCCCGTGGTTGGCCAGTATCCGGACGTCTTCGAGGAGGTGATCGGGCTCCCACCACACCGAGAGATTGAGTTCTGTATTGATTTAGTGAAAGATGCCAGACCTATAGTGATGCCACTTCGTCGTATGGCACCAAGGGAGCAGTGAGAGCTCGGGGTGCAAGTAAGCGATCTTTTGAAGAAGGGGTTTATTAGAAGAAGTGTCTCCGAGTAGGGAGCACCAGTTGTGTTTGCCACTAAGACAGATGGTTCCCTTCGTTTGTGTGTGGACTATCGCGAGTTGAATAAGGTGACGAGGAAGAATAAGTATCCTCTACCGCGAATAGATGATTTGTTTGATCAACTGGAAGGAGCAAGAGTGTTCTCCCAGTTGGACCTCGCGACAGGGTTTCATCAGCTTCGAGTAGCGGCTGAGAGTGTGCCGAAAACGGCATTTAGGACGCCGTCTGTATTCTATGAGTGGTTGGTCATGCCATTTGGGTTGACCAATGCACAAGCATATTTCGTGGATCTTATGAATCGAGTGTTCATAGATTAGTTGAATAAGTTCGTTCTTGTGTTCGTAGATGACATCCTTGTTTACTCGAGGACAGAGGAAGAACACAAGGGGTATTTGAGGATAGTGATAGAGGTGTTGAGAAAACACCAATTGAAAGCGAAATTCTCTAAGTGTCACTTCTGGGGGAGGGAAGTGAGATTCTTGGGCCATGTTGTTTCAGAGAATGGTATTGCCGTGGACCCTGCGAAGGTGGATACGGTACAGGATTGGCCTACGCCCAAGAATGCAACAGATGTGAGAAGCTTCTTGGGGTTAGCTGGATATTATCGTAAGTTTATCCAGGACTTCTCCAAGATAGCACCACCGTTGACTCAGTTGACTAAGAAGAATCAAGCCTTCGTCTGGGACGAAGTATGTGAGAATGCATTCAAGAGTCTAAAAGAAAAGTTGACGCGTGCGCCCGTATTAGTCATTCCTAAAGGGAATGAAGAAATGACGGTATACATGGATGCTTGTGGTACCGGACTAGGTGCTGTATTGATGCAAGGAGGTAGGGTTGTAGCTTATGCTAGTCGGCAACTAAAGACGCATGAGAAAAAGTATCCTACCCATGATTTGGAATTGGCAGCGATCGTGTTCGCGTTGAAGATGTGGAGACATTATCTCTTGCGAGAAAGATTTGAGTTGTTTACCGACCATAAATCGTTAAAGTATCTCTTCTCCCAGAAGGATCTGAATCTCCGCCAATAGAGATGGCTAGAGTTCTTTGCTTCGTATGATTTTGATATCGCATATACATCTGGGAAAGGCAATGCGGTAGCTGATGCCTTGAGTAGGAGACATGCCAGTTTAGGGGCTATGTTTCTTGAATGGAAGCAACTGGAGTATATCGCAGGGTATGATTTCAGACCAAAGTGCGAATTGGATCCAGAGATATTAGCTAGTTTGACGATCAGACCCACCTTGATTGAGCAGATTGGTTCCAGTCAGAGGGACGATCCTAATCTATTGGAAATCATCTCCAAGTTAGAGATGAACATCAACGGTGAGGAGATGAATTTGTATGGGCTTGATCGAGAAAGATGGCTTCGAAAGAATGGAAGACTAGTTGTACCCAACGTGAATGGTTTGAGAGATGAAGTGCTTAGGGAATGTCATCACTCAAAACTGACTATACACCCCGGTGGTGATAAGATGTATCGAGACATGAAACAGACTTACTACTGGGAAGAAATGAAAAGAGACGTTGGGAAGTTTATATCCAAATGCATGAATTGCCAGCTAGTTAAAGCTGAGCAAAAGAAGCCTAGTGGTTTGTTGCAACCATTAGAAATTCACGAATGGAAATGGGAGCAAGTCTCGATGGATTTCATCGATGGTTTACCAAGGACTAGATCGGGACATGATAGCATTTGGGTAATTGTGGATCGATTGACCAAGAGTGCAAGATTTATACCAGTCAAATCGACCAGAACGACAGCTAAATTAGCAGAATTGTATATGAAGTGGGTAGTGAGATTTCATGGAATACCTAAAAGCATTGTAAGTGACCGAGACCCGTTGTTCACTAGTGGGTTTTGGATGGGCTTACAAGAGGCTCTAGGGTCGGAACTATATCTCAGTACCGCGTATCATCCTCAAACTGATGGTCAGACAGAAAGGGTGAATCGTATATTGTAAGATCTCTTGAGAGCTTGTATATTGGATTTTGGTGGATCATGGGATGACCATTTGCATCTAGTAGAGTTTGCATATAATAATAGCTACCAATCCAGTATCGGTATGGCTCCATATGAAGCTTTGTACGGAAGACCGTGCAACTCACCATCATGTTGGATAGAGACTGGCGAGAAGTTTATGCTTGGACCAGATGTGGTGAGGGAAACTTCAGATAAGATTAAGATCAATCAACAACGGATGAAGGCTGCCCAGGATAGGCAGAAGAGTTATGCTGGCAAGAGGAGAAAAGACTTAAAATTCTCCGTTGGTGACCTAGGGTTTGTCAAGGTTTCTCCATTGAAGAGCGTGATACGATTTGGCAGGAGAGGCAAGTTGGCACCAAGATTTGTTGGCCCATTCCCGGTTCTCGAGCAAGTTGGGAATTTGGCGTATAGAGTTGACTTACCCAAAAAGATGGCGGGAGTTCATAACATATTTCATGTTTCCCAGTTAAGGAAGTTTGTGCACGACCCAGATTTGACTATTTCACCTGATCAGTTGGAGGACTTCGAAGTGGAACCCGAGGCGGTTAGGAACCACAAGCCAATTCGTATTGTCGAGCACGATATGAAGCGACTTCGAAGGAAGGCGGTGAAGCTAGTCAAGGTTCAGTGGGGCGAGAACGAAAATGACTGTACTTGGGGGACAGAGGAGAGCATTAGGAAAACATATCCAGAACTCTTTGCCTGGTAAGATTTACTTTGCAGTTTAGTTATTCCGCATGCTAGGATAGGCTTGTTTTGCATGTTTGACTGTTGTTTTATGGTAGATAGGCATGCGGGACCCTTTGTGTGTTTTGTTTAGGGAATTTCAGGGGCGAAATTTCTTAAGGGGGGAAGAATGTAACAACCCGCATTCTACACATCAAAGGATCGTAGAATATTTATTTCTTTCTTATATGAAGGCGTATGGTCATGCAACTTTAGGAAACGACTATTAGGGTCAATTCCCATGTTCATGATTTTTGCCGATTTTTAAATGACCATTTTGCCCCTAGCTGGCACTGTTTTGGCCATAACTTTTGACTAGAAAGGAATTTTGACCTGAAACCACTTCTATCAGATTCGTTTGATGGTTTACCTTTCCGTGGAGTGGTCATAATAGCCAAACGGACTTACCGTTTGGGAGATATGGCTGAAATAAGTTTTGAAAGGTGAAAAACTGCTTAACCGGGCCAAAAAGAGTGATTAGTGAATGGGCCCATAACCCATTTCGGGATTAGGGTTATGGGGAGGCTGAAAAGAGTTAGAGATTCATTCCATTTCAGTTTTCTAGCCTCCACTTACCTTTTAGAAACTCTAAAAATGGCCTCCAACCTCTAAATCACCCCAAATCACTTCCTAATCAAGGATTAAGCTTAACAACATCAAATCAAGGGAGGTTTTCACCAAATCAAGATTAGAGCTATTGATTTGCATCGTTACTCGTGCCCAAACAGAGATTTATTTCAGATCTAAGGTTTATTTGTGGCTAAGGTGAGTGATTTGCATAGTTCCTCACTAATGATGGTTAATTGAGGGTAATTAGTGTTAATTAGCGAATTTAAACATGATAAAATTCTGGAAAAATATTTATAAATTCTTAAATGATGTTTCAGACCTCTGATATGAACTTGGGTTAATTTGGTTAAATTTTGCTAATCCTATCGTTAATTATGCTTGAACATGCTTAAGGGAAAATATGGGGTTTTGGCTATGTTTGATCCATTTTAACCTATTATATTGATGTTTTGGTGTTTGAGGTCACTTTTACTTGTTGCTATGACTGTATGGTATGCTTTGTGATTGATTAGAATAGATAGAATGGTCGAAAACGCCGTCGAGTGGCGTAAAATGCTCGCTGGAAAAGTTACAGAAAAACAGTGCAGGTTTTCGGATCGGATCGGAGGAATGGGCTCGGACCGAATAGAGGACTGGGCAAGGGATCACCGAACCAAAGCTTGGCACAAGGGGAAAGTGTGGCAAAAAGGAAGGCCATAATGGTTGAATTAGGATCGGATCGAGCTAGAGAAGGGGGGATCGGATCGGAGCGGATGGGAATAGGAATGGGGATCGGATCGGACCAGAAGATCAAGCATGAGACGAAAGGAAGACAGTTGGCGAACCGACCCGATTTGACATGGAGGACCCGAACTGACCCGATGTGACATGGAGGACCCGAACCGAATCGACGTACTGCTAAGGGACTTGGAGACCCCCGACCTGAACCGAAGCATTTAGAGGATTCCGATCCGAACCGAACTGATGATTAGGAGGAGATCCGAACCGACCCGGTGATGACCAATAACCCAAGATGCAAAGGTAGTCCAATGGAAGTTAGAGCTCAGGATCCAGTTGGGAACCAATGAGTTCACTTCATGGTTGGGCTTTGCTGCGAGACGTGTGCTAATGAGTTGTCGATATTCATAACTTCGATTCACCGCTGAAAAGGAATGATGGGCTACGTATTAGTGCAATGAAGTCATTGTGACTCGAGGGACAAAGTGATCGTAGCAAGACTATGAGCCAGTGCAGTGGAGCCATTGTGGCTCCATGGGGGCAGAGTGAACATAGTAAAGGATTAGTAAGGCTATGAGCCAGTGCAGTTGGGTGTGAACGACTCCGTGGGGGCAAAGTGGACATAGCGAAGGATTAGTGGCTATGGATCAGTGCAGTGGGGTCGTTATGACTTCATGGGGCAGAGTGATCATAGCAAAGTATTGGGTGATCGAAGTGGTGGATATCGTATGCTTTACGCACTGAGTGCGAGATGTGAGGATGGTTGCTATGTTTGACTTGTTTGCCATCATTATGGCATGCAACCCCCACCCCCCGTATGCTAGTACACCATATGTTAGTGGCACCTTAGAGTGTTGTATAGTATGTAGTGCTAACTCTTTGGTTGCAGGTCCAGGTTCAGGTATGGTTTAGCATACCTATTATTGTTCTGTTTAGCTGCTTATCGCTCATACCAAACTTTTTGTCTGACCCATAGTTTTATGTCTCTTCTTATTACTCTGGGTGCTCACACGAGGCTATTGCAAACATAACTCAGAGTGATTTTGTATTACAGACTTGCTAAAGTGAGCTCAGTCCTAGCGTGTACGTGTAATAAGTGATGCAGCATGTATGCAACACATCCTATTATGAATATAATTCTATATGAGTACACGACGCGTTTGTATTGCAACCATCTCCTACCATCGAATCTAGCAATGACAACGCGACTATACAAGGATTTTTTAGATGAAATAATTACCTGAGAAAAGCACTAGATGAGTTTTCCTTATCTTCGCTTCGGTTTCCCAAGTGCTTTCCCCAGGGTTATCTTCCTATTGTATTCGGACTAGGTGAATAGATGTGTTGCAGATTCTTTAGATTATATGCTCCATGATCTTTGCGGTGGCGTGAGGCACCCTATACTCTAATTCGAAGGTTCATATGTCCCTAATTTCATCTAGTTCGAGTATGAAGGTGGAATCAAGAAGGCATTTCCGAAGATGAAAAACATGGAAAACGTTATGGACACCCGATAAGCGTTTAGGAAGATCCACACGATAAGCCATTTTCCCTATTCTATCCACAATCTTAAATGACCCAGTAAATCTGGGGAGACAAATTGCCAGTCTTTCCAAGTCATATTGTCTACCTAAGAGGGGAAACTTTAACAAGTACCAAATCTCCAGCGCTAAATTCTTGTTCCTTCTATCTGCGCGTACGATTTCTGTTGGTCGTGGGCAACCTTTATCCTCTTCCAAATCAATGCGATTTTCTCTATTGAATCACTGATAAGGTCTGGTCCGAGTAAAATATTGTCAGTAGTCTCCCACCAACAAGTAGGTGATTTGCATGTGTGATAACCCCAAACTCCCGTGCCACTGAAGCAAGGATAATCATTGGAATATAACACATTTATCACAACAGCAGATTAC
The DNA here is from genome assembly GCA_030737875.1 of Allium sativum. Lineage (NCBI taxonomy): Eukaryota > Viridiplantae > Streptophyta > Magnoliopsida > Asparagales > Amaryllidaceae > Allium > Allium sativum. The sequence goes on from CM060922.1 coordinate 714,232,352, forward strand.
AGATAACAGCATAACACATTAAATCATAGGATAATATCATCATGGCAATGGAAATTAGAAATGTCATCAACATCAGAGTTGCACAGACACAGGACACAACTTAGCACACAAAAAGTATAAGCAAATAGAAATAGTTCTAAAACATCATCAAGTAAAACATAGATAAATGATGTCGTTCCAAAATAGAGAATAAAAGATAGAGATAATCTTCATCTTCTACCAGAGAGCATACTCCACTTCGGTACATATCCAAATTAAGCATGTTACCCGTCACTCGGCTGCCCGTGTAAAAATAAGGGCACCTTAGTTTTCAAGTGAAAACAAACTATGAGTCATTCATGGGACTAGTATGAGAAATCTTTACTTAACTTATCTAACAATAAGGCTAATTACAGGACCACACCGCTAACGTGGAATGGTTTTACTCCATTGGATTGCCAGTGCATAAAATAAGTAAATCCTTTTTAAAATAACGCATTGCTTTCTAGAAAAATGAAATCATTATAAGACTCAAGTCCTATCACACAAACCGGACGATAGAGTTTTACCTTATATTGATCAAACATGCTTGATACATATAAAACAATAATCAGTTTATATTATTACTAGTGTCTAATCAGTTTAAAAACACTTCCAAAATAAATGTATCAATCCTAGACGGCATAGTACCCCATCATACTATGTCGCCATATATATGTTTACAATCAAATCCATAATGTTGTATTGGAAATTGGGTTTCCATCATGAGTCGAGGCTAGGGATGGCTCCTCCCGATTCGAGACACTCTAGCAAATGCCTCAGGATCACACCTATGGGCAACCCATGGATCTTCAGGGCCGATCCACAAATACTTTAGTGGATTGGTTATGCCTGAACATGTAACACCCCACATCCGTTAAGGTCACTTATAAAGGGAATGCCTTAACTTCAGTGGAGCATTATGGGTACTGGAACAGAAATATTACAAGACAGACATATATAAAACAACGGAAAGTAAAGTAGAAGTACTTCAAATCATTTATTAAATAGAATTGTTTACAATAAAAGCCCATCAACTTCCAATACCCAAATACATAGCTAAAATATCTATCTGCGCAAAAACAAAGAAGCATGAAAATAAATTGTAGTATTCCCCAATAAAGCAAAGCAAGCCATAGCCAAGAGAGATCCAAGCCGCACATGAAAGAGCCTTGGAGCTTGGTAAGATCCGAACTAAGCTGTATTCCCACCCTGCGAACCTAGGGGGGAACGGAAGAAAAAGAGGCGAAACAAACCGGGTCAGTGATAAAGACTGATTAAGTCCTAGTGGCTTTTAACATAAAAATAGGTGAATATAATATGCCATGAATAAACTGAAAGTAAACATAAGCATGATGACAAGATAAGCTACAGGCACGATAACTAAGAATAACATCATAGGATTTTTGTCTTGTATAACATTGCAAGGTTCCCATTCAAGATGAACTAAGTATAGTTTCGCAAGATTTCTGTCAAGCATCGCAAGATTTCTCGGCTTCACCATTAAAATGATATCTATTTGCTCTGCACCACCTAACTAGTGTCCCAACTAGTAATCTAGATAAAATGATAAAATCATAACGTGATCCCAATTCCCGAAATTAAGGTTGATTTCACGTGTACATCTATTATTTATTACCTAGATCTAATCTAGGATTTTCTATCGAGCGCTTCCTAGGTTCAACCAGGATTTGTGCCACCTAGGTCCAACCTAGGGATTATGCTACCTATTGAACACTTATCGGATTTAGGGTTTATGCCACTTAGGTCCAACCTAGGGATTATGCTACCTATCTGTGTCATACGGCCCCCGATGATTGTAGATACCTATGCTGGTCCCACCATGGGGTGTATCAAGACCCATGGCGGCGGCCCGACGCAATTCTAGAAGACATAGGTTATACTACTAGTGCCCCCAGTGCCCTGTTTGTCTGCTCTGAAGTGTGTGCATGCCCGCACTCCGTTAGAACCTACACTGTTGCACCCACCGCCGTCGCTTTGACCGCTTACAATCAGCCCAGTAATCGTGCCCCACCCTACCTAGTTTCAGGGTACAATGATACATCTAGTGGGTTACTGCTGAAATAGGTCCCTGTTACTAGGGTTTCCTATTGGTTAAGTTCGTGGGCCTATATTTACTAATATTACCCACCAACCCGATATGTACTTAACCCTCTCCGTCCATCACGTTAAGTTGGTTAAGTGTTTTCTCTTGTTTTACTTAACCCTACCACACATCATGTTATATCGGTTAAGTGTTGTTCCTTGTGTTACTTAACCCTACCGCAAGCTTTGTTATACTGGCTAAGTGTTCTCCCTTGTGTTAACTTAACCCACCGCATGTCATGTCATATTGGTTAAGTGTACATTGACTTAGCCCACCTACTTATCATGTTGTGACGGTTAAGTGTTACCCTTTGTTGTTACTTAACCTTACCACACATCACGTTATATTGGTTAAGTGCATGTTAACTTAACCCCATCCACCAGTCATATTATAATGGTTAAGTGTTACCCTCTAGTGTTTTACTTAACCCTACCACGCATTAGGTTATATCGATTGGGTGTTATCAACCTATTCAAGTTAGCCCAACCCATCCGCTAGTCATGTTATAACGATCAAGTGTCATTAGCCTAGCCATGTTACTTAACCCACCCATTGGTCTGATTAACAGTTATGTTGGTTAAGCCCACATTTATAAGTTTTACATGTTCTTAACTCATACCGGTTAAGTCCACATTTACATGTCAAATTTCCATGTCATCCCACCTAACCCTCTAACCATACCCACGTTTTATTATGGTTAGTATTCCTTAATTCATTCATTATGACGAACGAATCATGACCTCTCACATTAGACCGTGCACTTTGTGGCCACTGGATTTGCCGGGTGGTTCCGGGCAGATTTACACCACAAACTGAGTCTAACCTCGTGTCATAAATCGTTACGCCTACAATTCGACCTTCGACCTCTCACATTAGACTGACACTTTGTGGCTACTGGATTTGCCGGGCGGTTCCGGGCAGATTTACACCACAAACCGAGTCTAACCTCGTGTCAAAGGTTCATTAATGGTCGTATTCCACCCAAAACCCCAATATCAGTTCATGCGTTTAACATATAGAAATGTTCATGATTCACGTTTTTGCCCCAAAACGTATTCCCAAATTATTATCATAATTCACTATAAGGTTATGCCAAGTTATAGCCTTTTATTTACAATACACGCCAATTACCTAAAACCCAACTTAGGCGTGTTCATATTAAACCTTTACCAAGTCATAAATTTTCATATATGTTTCAACTCTAAATTTTACATAATTAACATATGACCAAGTTCTAGATTACATGTAAATTTTACATATGCCCAATTCGTACCAAATTTACATATGTTCAATTTATGTCTTTTTACATGTATGCCAATTTTATGCCATTTTACCTTATCAAGTTCTAGCCAAAATTACATGTATCAAGTTTTATACCCAATAAACCCAAATCATGATTCATGATGCAGTTATCCCAAACTATAATCTTTTTATTACAATACATGTCAGTTCCCCAAGTTCATAATACATGTTTATGCCAATTATCAAGTTTACAATCGCTTTCATGTTCAAATTCCCAATTCTACATATGCCTAATTAACATAAACCCAATCTTTTGATTTAATTTACATAGTCCCAAACTCGTGATTTAATTTACATGACAATTGATGTATGCCCAAACTTGCAATTTCAATTATATTGACAATGCCCAAATTTCAAATTTCATGTTATGCCATCAATTCCACCACACACATATATCCAAATAGGTAATATCCCAATATTTCCCCGTATACAAATCGCACGTATATCGTAGTTTAGGCCTAGGTCCGAAATTGACCAAGGTTCATCAAAAGAAAATAAATAGGGGAAGGTAGAATTTGTATAGCAATAAGTACAGAGAGAAAACTGGCATAAGAACATCGTTTCAGGCATAAAGGATAGATCTTGATAATAATATCAACATGAATCAAGAAAAAATAATTTACAACAAGCTGAATAGATCATAGGCTTGACATGAAAAATGAGAATAGAAAAGTCCCAAAACTCAAGATCCAAGAAGCAACAGAAATAGATCTGAATTAATAAACATACTTAAATCTAATTCCACTTTATTCCATGGCCATATTATAATTTAAATGTTTAAATCTAAAAACAACTAGAACTTACAGAGCATGGCCAGTGAATTAGGAACTGAAATTGTCATAGAACGTTGTAGTAGTGTTGATTTATTGTTTGAACCATTGTTGAAGCTTTGTTCTTCAAATTGATTTGAGTTTGAATGCTTAAGCTTTAATTTGGGGGCGGCGACCATGGTTCAAGAGGGAGTTCAGCAGCATAATAGTGTAAGAATGATTTGATATCAATTAGGTTAGGTCTAAGGTTGTTTTTATAGGTGTAGAAACTAGTTTAGGCCCTTAGATTAACCTTAGAATAAATCCTGACCATCAAAACACGTCTAAGGCTTCAAAAATGAGTTCTGGGTCAAAACAGGCCGACCAGGTCGACCTGTAAGGGAGGAGGTCGACCATATGGTCTACCTGGGGGGTAGGTCGACCCTATGGTCGACCTGGGGGGGGGGGGGGGGGGGGGTAGGTCGACCCCCTGGTCCAGTGCTGCCTGAAAACTGCTGAAACTTGTACATGCCATAACTTCTTCATCCGAACTCCGATTTTTGAAAAATCGGACTCTATTTCATGTAAAATTTCGAGACGAACGCAATGGCGTAATCCATTTCCCCTGATTCTGATTTTAAAATTTAATTCTGCCTTGATTTCTTGTTTTAATATGCTATAAAAATATGGGTTGTTACATAACACACGTTTCCTGGTCCCATCAGACCTATCACATTGCAAGTAGCAACCAATATATCAAGGTACCTAGCAATCCATCATGCACATAAGTAAAAATGTCTGGGCTCCATACCATGACACCACTTCTAGCTAGAAATGCATGCACTCCCTGCAGTCACGATCCTGTTTTTTCCTTATACTGGGTTGTGAGGTTCGTGAAGTAACGCTATACGCAAAGCAATGCTAATTAAAGCTGTGCTTTGATCATCAACCACAAGGCTCTGCTTTTCAACAAAAGCCTTGATCATTTGCATCTTGGCATGCCACATTGACAATCCACGCCAAGCAATTGATGTCTATCAATATATAACCTCTAAGCTCGTACGTCTCAGAGAAGAGCGTTAAGCAACATAATAAATTCTCTGCTACCAAACAGTTATATATCAAATAGAAATCAATTAACATAGAAATAAATCCAATGTCAGACACACATCCATTTACAAGTCCGTTTTGGGTCTGAACGAAACCGGAGACACCTAATTCCTCGTCCCGTATGTCCAATACGGAAGAGTGGTTCTCGCCTATCCGGACAATCAACAAGTACATCCGGACAGCTACTACTGTAACCCTTTCAAGGCAGCAACTCCAATCAAAGGCATCAGTAGTTGTCCATTCGATGTGAAGATCGTCGGTCTTTAACCACCGTCTTCAATATCTTTGATTTAAGCCATTATATAATTATTTGAAATGAGATTGAACTTGGTCTTTTCAAATAATTCTCGAATATATATAATTAAAATCATTCTATGTTGTTAATGTTGTTTTATAACGATTTATTGCTATTTTTATTTATATAAAAATAGCCCATTTTAATTTAACGACGCTTCAGTCGTTACGTGGCGCTGGCGTTGTTTTTATCCAAATTTGAGTTACACATTTCTTGAAATCTAACCATTGGATCTTAACAAATTTAATATTGTTGGAAAGATCTTTCCAAAGCGAACCTAACTGTTTCAGTTTTGGAAAAATCTGACGGTCGGATCTTACGGTATAATCATTTAAAGTTACGATTGCCGAAACGCGAACTACTGCACGTGATTCATTTAATTGTAATTTATATATTATATACATATAAATATGAATCGTTCGACGATTTCACTGACATGTTTAATGTGATGTTTTCCACAAAATGAAACATATATTAACATATAAACATTTTCCTATTTTACCAACATGTTAATGACAAGTTCCATTTTGATATGTCATTCTTTTTAATCTAAATGAACATGTAAAATGTAACATTTTGATTACAAATCCTATTTTTAACATATATTCCTTTTTATTTAAATAATCATGTAAAATTTCATTTTTAATGAAGCTAAATAAACATTGAAAATGTCCTTTTTGATCTCTAAACAATTTCTAATGAACCCATCATTTTTAATACTAAATCATTTGTAATAAAACTAAATATACATTAAAAATGTCCCTTTTTAATATTTCAACATTTTTCCCTAAACATGATTCTTTTAATAATGAATATAAATATATATAGAAATTATCATTTTTAATGTTTCAACATTTTTTTCCCTAAAACATGTCTCTTTTAATAATGAATATAGATATACATTAAAAATTATCATTTTTAATGTTTCAGCATTTTGAACAATTCTATTATTAACATGTACAATAAAATGAATATTTTATTATTTAACAAATTCTAACATTAACATGTTACAGTAAAAAGAATATTTTTATTGTTTTACAAATTCTAACAATTCTACAATTACAATAAAAAGGAAGAATTTTATTATCTACAATTACTATGTTCATATGACAATTAAAAATGAAGAATTTTTATTATTTACAATTACTATGTTCATATGACAAATAAAAAAGAAGAATTTTTATTGTCTTCAATTACTATGTTTCATATGACAAATAAAAAGGAAGAATTTTTATTGTCTACAATTACTATATTTTATATGACAAATAAAAAGGAAGAATTTTTATTGTCTACAATTACTATGTTTCATATGATAAACAAAAAGGAAGAATTTTTATTGTCTGCAATTACTATGTTCATATGACAAATAAAAAAAGAAGAATTTTTATTGTCTACAATTACTATGTTTCATATGACAAATAAAAAGGAAGAATTTTTATTGTTTACAGTTACTATGTTTAACTCGTACAATAAAAAGATTATTTTTATTGTATAAAAAATTCAACAAATTCAATTATTAGCATGTACAATAAAAATATCATTTCATTGTATGACAAATTCAACAATTTCTATTATTCATATATAAACAATAAAAAGGAATTTTACTGTCTAATGATTTTCTATCCAATTCATTCCAATGGATCACCACAAACAGCATCAACCAATTCAAATCACGTATAACACACAACTGAATTTTAATAGCGTATATTTAAAAATTTCTCAATGCAAAACAATTAATTTTAAATTTAAATAAGAGATCTAACAGTGCTTGGAATTCCTCAAAAAATTTAGATCGATCTAAAATTCCCTGGTCGCTTCTAAAATGAAGTAGACTCCATCACGATCCAAACTATTCCTGTTTCATACGATTCCGATAACGTATGAATGAGTTATGAATTTCATTATGATAATAATATTGTAAATTTAAATTAATAAATTAATAAATTAATTAATTTAAAAAAACCTCACCTCCTTCTTCCTACATAAACAAAGCCACAACCTTTTCCTTTAGTTCAAAACTAGGTTTAAATCTTTCGATCAAACCGCTAAGCTTCATAACGATCAGACCACGCCACGCTGGAGAGGGAGGAGGCACGCCCAGGGTGGACCCCACTATTGTCAACTCGATCGACACAAGGAGGAGGGGCGGCAGTCGCAACGCCTAAGGTTTGGGGTGTTGGTTCTCGTCGGATATTCGATGTTCGGAGGGGATGTCCGTACGGATTTGAAGAGTGCAAAGAGTACTTAATATTCTCCAAAGGAGAGAGTGATTTTATTGAATGGATGGAGAAATTTTAAGGAAGGAAGTTCGGATGATTTAGGCCATGGATTGATGAAGAAGGCGGCGGCTCCAGTATGAATTAGGGTTTTAATTTCCTATATTTATAATATAGTATTATTAAAATTTCCAATTTTCAGAAAAAGCCCGTTAATCCCTACTAACCCTAAATCCATCTTAGCGAATGCCGTTGCTAGCCAAATACCCCTATTCCGAACACAATGGAGTAGGTCTCATCAGCCCATTTGATTGTTTCAGCCCACTTTTCTTTAAATTAAAATATAAACCATTTAATTATTTAATTTGATCGTACAATTTAATTTACTGGGGCCACATATTGACTCCAAAAATTCTCGAAAAATAAATCTAGCTATGTTTTGACGATACGGTGCTAACAAAATTAATTTCGTCAAATTTTGAGACCGTTTGAAAAAAGACCTCTTTAACAGTCGATCCTATTCAACAAAAATTACCAAACACATTTTAATTTACCAAGCTCACATATTAATTCCAAAATTATGGAAATTTAAACCTAGCAATAATTTGATATTCCGGATCCAACAAAATTGGTTTCGTCGAAAACGGTGGTCGTTAGCAAAATGGCTATTTTAATATCTTTATTATTATTTAAAAAATGGAATTTTTAAATTCTGACATATTTTCTGTCAAAATTTCTTAAAATAAAATTTTTAAATTGGTTATGATTTTCCGGGTTGTTCAATCTCCCCCACTTAAAAACTTTTCGTCCCCGAAAAGGAAACAATAGTAAAGTAGGAAACAAAACGGAAAATGCAAAATATTGTAAATGTACCTCAACACAAGAGCTAATCAGAGATGTCCACTCTGCACTTGGGATAAGCCTGTTTGATGCTATCCTCGGTCTCCCATGTACAGTCTTTAGGATCTCCGCTCCATTACACTTTGACTAAATGGATCATCTTGTTTCTCAGGACTCTGGTTTCTTTGCCAATAATTTTCACTGGCTCCCTTCTCACTGCTAAGCTAGGGGTAATCTCCAAATCTTGTTGTGCTGCTTCCTCCAAAATCAGATTTGGATCATGTACATGCTTTCGAAGTTGAGATACGTGAAATACATCATGTACTCTGGCAACCAGTCAGGCAACTGAACCATGTAAGCGAGAGTTCCAATTCTTTCGAGAATAGGAAATGGACCAATGAATCTAGGCGCCGACATCCATGTCTTCCCGAAACGGACTCCTCTCAGTGGGGAGACTCTCAAGTATACATAATCATCAACAACAAATTCTAAATCCCTTCTTCTTGAATCTGCATAGCTCTTTTGTCGGCTCTGAGCTGTCTGAAGTCGCTTCTTAATGAAATCGACTTTATCCGATGCTTCTCTAATTATGTCGGGGCCCAATACTAGTTGATTGCCTGGTTCTACCCAACATGCGGGAGATCTACATGGCCTGCCATACAATGCTTTAAATGGCGACATTTGCAAGCTTTCTTGGTATCTGTTATTATATGAAAACTCAACCAAAAGCAAGTGATCTTCCCCTGACCCACCAAAATCAAGAATACATGCTCGTAACAAGTCTTCCAGTATACGATTCACCCTCTCAGTCTGGCCATCTGTTTGAGGATGATAAGCGGTGCTCAGATTCAACTTTGTCTCCAGCTCCTCTTGGAATGCTTCCCAGAATTTACTAGCGAATATCGGATCACGATCATTAATAATGCTGCTGGGAACTCCATGTAGTCTGACAATTTCTTTGAAATAAATCTGCGCCAGACTCCGAGTTGTTCTAATAGATCGAACGGGAATAAAATGGTTGGTCTTCATGAAACGATCTACAATCACCTATATACTGTCATTGCCTTTCCTGGTTCAGGGAAAGCCATCAATGAAATCCATGGGAATTTGATCCCACTTCCAATTTGGAACCTCTAGTGGTTGCAATAATCCTGCGAGTTTTTGTTGATCGCTTTTGACTTGTTGGCAAGTAGAACACCTACTAACATATATGGAAATTTCTCTCTGCATCGCCTTCCACCAGAATGTGCACTTGAGATCATGATACATCTTACTTACTCCTGGATGGATGCTAAGTTTAGATTTTTGACATTCAACCATTACTTCTCTTTTGAGCTCGGGAATATCCAGCACATAGATTCGCCCTTGCATTCTAAGAGTCCCCTTGCTATCAATTTGGAAGCTTGAAGCTTCGCCCTTTCGAACTAGTTCACTGATCATCTGAATAAACTTATGATCTTTCTGAAGAGTAGAGATCTTATCAATTAATGAAGGTGTAATAATAAGATTGGCGATGATCGCATTCTTCCTACTAAGCGCATCAGCTACAACATTGGCTTTCCCTGGGGTATACAAGATATCCAGATCATATGCCACAAGAAATTCTAACCAACGTTGCTGCCTCAAATTCAAGCCCTTCTGGGTGAACAGATATTTCAATGATTTATGATCTGTATATAATTCGAACTTCTCACCCAAAAGATAGTGTCTCCATATTTTCAAAGCAAACACAATGGCTAATAACTCAAGATCATGGGTAGGATTTCTCTTCTCATGCGGCTTTGACTAGCAGCTAGCATAAGCAACCACTTTGCCCTTTGCATTAATACCATACCAACACCTTCATGAGAAGCATCTGTATAGACAGTAAAATCTTAATTTCCATCAATAATAGTCAGCACTGGAGCAGTGATCAACTATAATTTCAGCTCTTGGAAAGCTGCCTCACATTCAGGCGTCCAATTAAACTTTGTATGCTTCTTGGTAAGCTTCGTTAATGGACAAGATAGCTTCGAAAATTCTTTAAAGAATTTCCGATAATAGCTAGCCAATCCTAGAAAACTTCTAATTTCTGTAGGAGTGCTAGGCTGCTTCCAATCTCGAATGGATGTAATTTTACCTAGGTCCAATAAAATTCCTTTATTCGATATAACATGACCGAGGAACTTTACTTCTTGCAATTGAAAATTTGGCTTTTAATACATTATTTCTCAGAATTTCCAGAACTTCTTTCAAATGCTCTTCATGCTCAGCAGTGGACTTAGAGAAGATTAAGATGTCGTCAATGAAAACCAACACAAATTTATTCAAGACATCGCGGAATACTCTGTTCATCAGATCGACAAAGTAAGCAGGAGCGTTACATTAGCCGAATGACATTACTAACCACTCATAGAATAAGTCTGGACCTCTGAAAGCTATCAAAGTAACACATTCTTCGGCAATGCGCAATTGATGGAAACCTATAGCTAGGTCCATCCTAGAGAACACTTGCGCTCCATTCAAGCGATCTAATATATCATTAATGCATAGCAAATGATATTTGTTTTTCAGTGTCTGCTTATTGAGGTCTCGGTAATCCACATACAATCAGAGAGTACCGTCTGACTTTGGGACAAACATCATTGCTGCACTCCAATTTGAGAAGCTAGGCCTGTTCAGACCTTTACACAAAATCTTTTTAGTTTGGTTGCTCAATTCTTCTTTCTCTTTCAACGTCATTCTCCGAATAGCATGCACAACTGGCCTTGCGTTCTGAACTAAATCGATCCTGAATTCAATTTCTGTAACACCCCACCTCCGCTAGGGTCACTCACAAAGGGAATGCACTAGTTTTGGTGGAGTATTATCTAGGTAAACATGCACAGAGATATCACAAGGCTAAACATAAATAAAGCAGCGGTAGAAATTAAAAACCAACTTCTTATTATTTCCAAGAAAAGAGTCAAAAGCTCATATATCCAAGATACAAATTATTCCATTACATCAAGTTCCAAAGAAGCATAAACTTAAGATAACCAAAAGTAAAATATTCCCCATAAATAGCAGAAGCAGCCATAGCATAGCTCAAGACCAGACCGTACATGAGCTGTCAGAAAGCAAGCCAAATCCAAGCTAAGAGCTAGTGTTTCCTCCATGAGAACCTGGAGGGGGGAGGGGAACGCAAGAAAAGGAGGCGAAAGAAAAAGGGTCAGTCATAAAGACTGGTAAGCCCTAGTGACTTTCAGTATGAAAACTAGTAAAGGTAACATGATATGTGAAAACTGGAATTAAACATAAGGGTGATAACAGAACTGGTAGGATAATCAAGATAACAAGATAAGTCAAGTCTAGCATCACATGTTCAAGGTTCGCTGCACCAACTATACTAGTATTCTAACCCATGTCAATTATTAACCATGAAATGATCCCTTGGCCCAGTATCATGAAGTGACCCATTACGGGGTCCTACGGTATGATCTATTAATCGATCGGCTCCCTACAAGTCCTAACTCGTTATGTGTCTGTGTCATACGGCCCTATCCTGAAATGTAGTTACCTGTGCTAGGTCCACCATAGGGTGTATCAAGTCCTATGGTGCCAACCACCGACACGAATCAAGCACGCACAGTGTAAATCTACGGGTGCCCAATGCCTGCTTTTTCAACTCCGAACTACGTGCACGACCATAGCCCGCCTGAACCTACAATGGCGCACCTACTCAGCCGTCGTTTTGGTCGCTTACAATCAGCCCAGTAATCGTGCCCCACCCTGCCTAGTCCCAGGGTATCGTGATACATCTAAGTGGGTTACTGCTGAAAAGGACCGCGTAACTAGGGTTTCTAATGGGTTAAGTGTTGTCATTCAAATTTGTGACTTAACCCTATCCAGATTATGTATCAAGTTGGTTAAGTGTGTTCAAGCAGTTCATGACTTAACCCTATCAAATCATTGTGCCAAGTTGGTTAAGTATATTCAAGTGGTTCATGACTTAACCCTATAATGTGGCCTTAATTCATTAGTGCACGCCAACCTCTCACATTAGACTAACTGTTGTGGTTACTGGATTTGTCGGGCGGTTCCGGGCAGATTTACACCACAACATAGTTTAACCTTGGGTTTTACGTGCGATATGACCAACTACCCACATTGGATCCTATTGTTTGCAGCCACTGGATTTGCCGGGTGGTTCCGGGCAGATTTACACTGCAAACTCAACCCAACCTCGAGTTGGCCATTTTCAAGTTATCTAATTGTCATGCCCACGTTTAAGTTTTCATGTCTAGATTCATGTCCAATTTTCAGGTCATGTTTCGTGTCAAATCATGTCAAGTTCATGTCCATATTCAGGTTCAAGTCATAACAACGTTCTTGTTCAAGTTTAAAGCTAATTCATGTTTTACCTAGTCTACCCAAATCGTATTCCCATCGCACGTAAGCTTGAATCGATATAAATAAATCTAATTAGGGAATAACATAAAAAGGAATGGGTATGAGGTGGCAAAAGTGATTACTAGCATAGCATAGTATGACTTGAAATGAAAGATTAAAACATTACTGGCATATGGAATATTGGCCTCAAACATAAGGATTCCAATTCTAGCAAAATAAGGTACTAGTCATGATAACAGTTGTCATAAGGTGATAGTATAGTCATGGTAACGACTATCATAAGGTGATAGTATAGTCATGGTAACGACTGTCATAATAAGGTGATAGTATAGTCATGGTAACGACTGTCATAAGGTGATAGTATAGTCATGGTAACGATTGACATAAAGTGATAGTCATAAACTTGTGACTAATAGCAGATTCAACATGATAATATGAGGGGTTTCTCTTTTTGATTTACAACATGAATAGGCCCCAAATCAATGTCATAATAATATCCAAGAGTCAAGATCCAAGATGAACAAGAATGGATGTAAAACAGTCATCATACATAGGTCCAATTTCAATTTTACATCATATTCATATTACATTTACAGTTTAAATCTAAAAATAACTGGGGCTTACAGATCGTGGTTCGAGAATTAGAAAAAGAGAGTCGATGTTGAATCTTTATATGCTTAGTCAAGTCCTAATAGAAATCCCCAAATCAGCAATTCCCTTAACGCAGTCTCAACATAGAAGAAGCTGCCCCTCACTCAAACTTTTCGACCAGAATTAGAGCAGCATAAAGTCAGAAAGAATTTTGTGTAGAGAGACTGTTGTTAGGGGCTGTATTTATAGGGTTAGGTCAACGAATGTGGACAGAAACTAGGCCTAATACATCAGAGTGAATCCAGCTTTAGAAATGGGCTCGGGCACCAGGTCGACCCCCAGGTCGACACTATGGTCGACCTGGTCCTGGGTAGGTAGACTACATAGTCGACCCCCAGGTCGACCTGGTCTTGGGCGGGAAATTTCCCACCCAATCCATTTGGAAGCTTGAAATTCGAATTTTTGAATTCGAATTGAGCTGTTTTGAACTTGAAACTTCTGAAAACTTCGATAGGTCATAACTTGGTCATACGGGCTCCGATTTTCGAAAACTCGGACTCGTTTCCAAGCAGAATTTCGAGACTAACGCAATGGCGTAACCCGTTTCCCTTGATTCTTATTTTAAAAATTAATTCTGCCCTGATTTATGGTTATTACACGTTATAAAAACACGGGTTGTTACATTCTCCCCCCTTAAAGGATTTCGTCCCCGAAATCTCCAAGTTAGGGAGGATGTGTCCTACCATCCATCATACATCTACTCAAAGCATCATCCACAGGTAACCATTGTCCTTAAAAGATTTCTAGTGCTGTATGAACATATGCAGAAAGTGTGTGTATATGTACTTATCTAATGCAAAATATCAGGCGGTTACTGATTCAGTATACCTCCTTAATGCAAAATATGTTAGTGTAATGAATCCAACATGTATGAAAATTCCTAACATAGTTTATAATCTCTACATGAGTGCACAAACATTCATCCATATGCAACATCCGAGTGATAGCATAACAAGTTTCCATCCATGTACAAGTATAAGCACTCATGCATATGCAACATGAAAATGTGACTGAGCCGATCTAGTGCCTAATATGTGTCATGCATCCACTAGCAACCACTTGCAACCATTTGCAAACATCAACCATAACATGTTTCAATCACATGTTTACATCCATATGGTTCTACCTAAGGTTCTCAAGATAATATTGAGAAGATAACAAGACAAACGTACATAGTAGAAGCATGATACGAAAAGGTTTTCAAGGAAAAAGAGATCGAGAATGTACCCTCAAAAAGAAATGGGTAAAGCGCACGTATCTTCTCTTCGGTTTCCCAAGTTGCGTCTTCTTGGGCTTCACTCCACTGCACTTCAACTAGCTTGACTTCTCGATTCCTTAGCTTCTTAATCTCCTTTCCTAAGATACGAATCAGAACTCGCCTCAATGTTGCTTCTTTTTCTACTTCTACGTCTTCAAGGATGCTTGGCTCAACAACTTCGGCTGACTCATGCAAGCACTTCCGGAGATGTGAGACGTGAAAGACATTGTGTACTCCAGACAACTTCTCGGGTAAGTCTACCTTATAGGCCATCCGTCCAATCCTCTCAACGATAGGGAACAGTCCTACGAACCTTGGTGCTAGCTTTCCAACGGCTCCAAAACGAACTACATTGCGTAACGGAGAAACTTTTACAAAGACCATATCTCCGACTTCGAACTCTAGGTCTGTCCTTCTCTGGTCCGCATAAGATTTCTGTCTATCTTGGGCCGTTTTCATCCATCATCGCATCAACTCAATCTTCTCAGAAGTGTTCCTTATCATATCAGGGCCAAGTATAAGCCTGTCTGTCGTCTCCCACCAATAAGTTGGTGATTTGCACGGTCTTACATACAGGGCTTCGAACGGTGCCATTCCGATGCTAGCTTGGTAATTGTTATTATATGCAAACTCCACGAGAGGAAGATGGTCTTCCCAAGTACCACCAAAGTCAAGAATGCATAGCCTTAGGAGATCTTCTAGTACCCTATTTACCCTTTCGGTTTGTCCATCCGTCTGTGGGTGATAGGCTGTGCTTAAGTTCAGTCGTGTTCCCATTGCTTCTTGCAGACTATTCCAAAACTGGCTAGTGAAAATCGGGTCACGATCACTAACTATACTAGAAGGAACTCCATGCAACCGTACTATCTCTCGAAGGTAAATAGACGCTAGCCCTGATGCGGTCCTCTTGCTTTTCACTGGAATGAAGTGAGCACTTTTCGTGAGTCTATCAACTATGACCCATATGCTAGTATTTCCCTTTCTAGACCTAGGAAGTCCATCCATGAAATCCATCGAGATACTCTCCCATTTCCATTGCGGAACTTCCAAAGGATGTAATAGCCCACCAGGCTTCTTCGACTCGGCCTTTACTTGTTGGCACACCATGCACTTCGAAACGAACTCTGGCACGTCCTTTTTCATTCCAGCCCAAAAGAAAATGCGTTTCATGTCCCTGTACATCTTATCCCCTCCGGGATGTATAGTCATCTTCGAGTGGTGCGCTTCTTCGAGAACTTTCCTTACTAGGTCTCCCACTTTTGGGACACATAGCCTTCCATCGTGCCTTAGCTATCCCTTGTCATCTATGGCATACCTACTGAGGTGACTTGACGTCTCGGCCCTAATCAGCTTGTCCATGATTTAACTATCTGTGGGTCTTCCTTCTGTGAAGTCCCTACTTGATCTAGAAGTGTAGGTCTTAGCTCAAGAGATGCAAACGTAGCAGTCAATGACTCAACAACAGGTGTAAAATCAAAGGTTGCTATAAACTCAAGGCTTTTCATTTCAACAAACAAGGGGCTCAAAGTCAACCTTTTTCTACTTAGAGCGTCTGCCACCACATTACCCTTGCCAGGGGTATAAGCTATATCGAAGTCATATGATGCCAAGAATTCCATCCACCGCTGTTGTCTCAGATTTAAATCTTTCTGTGAGAAGAGGTACTTAAGCGATTTGTGGTCGGTATACAGCTCGAACCTCTCCCCTAGAAGATAATGACGCCACACTTTAAGTGCAAAGATAATCGCGGCCAACTCCAAGTCATGCGTGGGATAGTTTTTCTCATGAACTTTAAGTTGTCTGCCCCCGTAGCATATTACTCTTCCTTCTTGCATTAGGAAAGAGCCTAACCCCGTGCCGCATGCATCAGTGTACACCGTAAACATCTTACCTCCATCGGGTAATGCCAAAACTGCAGCTGTGGTGAGGGCTCTCCTAAGTCTCTGAAAAGCAGCGTCACATTCTATGTCCCATGTAAAAGCTAGGTTCTTCTTTGTTAACTTAGTAAGAGGGGCTGAAATCTTAGCGAAGTCCTTAATGAACTTCCTGTAGTAGCCCGCCAAACCGAGAAAGCTCCTCACCTCCGTTCCATTCTTAGGAATTTTCTAGTCCTGTACCGCAACTACCTTTGCAGGGTCTACGGCTATGCCTTGCTTAGAAACTACATGTCCAAGGAACCGAACTTCCTTTCTCCAAAAATGGCATTTGGAGAACTTAGCCTTTAACTGGTGTGCTCTAAGCGTTTCCATGACTTCCTTGAGATGTCTAGCATGCTCTTCTTCATCTTTTGAGAAGATCAAAATATCATCCACGAAAACTACCACAAACTTGTTAAGGAACTCCCGAAAAACCCTACTCATCAAATCCACAAAGTATGCGAGTGCATTAGTTAATCCAAACGGCATGACGAGCCATTCGAAGAACCCATCTGGAGTCCTAAACGCAGTTTTGTCAATGCTATCCTCAGCCACTCTAAGCTGATGGAATCCTATGGCTAGATCGAGTTGAGAGAAAACAGATGCTCCTACAAGCTGGTCAAACAAATCGTCGATCCTTGGTAGTGGGTGCCTATTCTTCTTTGTCAGCTTGTTTAACTCACGATAATCTACGCATAGACAAAGCGATCCATCCGCCTTAGTAGCGAATACCACCGGAGCACCCTATTCAGAAATGCTTCGCCTTATGAAATTTTTCTCAAGCAACTCATTAATTTGTTTACTGAGCTCTCTTCTTTCTCCCGGGGCCATGTGCCTAACGGGCAATGAAACTGGCTTGGCATTATCAACAAGATAAATTCGGAAGTCTATCTCGCGTTTAGGAGGTAACCCCCTCACTTCATCAAAGACATCTAGATATTCTCAGACCACTCTTACAGACTGCAAATTAACGTCGGACGAGTCAAGGGATTCAAGATAACACAACATGACCGGACCCTTAGGGATACAAGAAATTTCAAGGGTATTATCAAGGCGAGTCATGAGCCTCACTACCCTTCGTTCACAATCAAGAATGGCTCCATAATCAGATAGCCAATCCATACCTAGGATCAAACCGTATCCCATGAATCCGAGAACATAAGCATTACACGCGAATTCTACGCTTAAGATAGAGATCCTCAAATCCACACACATCATAGATAAATGGGCGGAGCCCCCAATTGGATTTGAAACTATAACGGGATCCTTAACCAGACTAGTACTTAGGTGCAGATTTTCAATAATATCAGAGGAAATAAAAGTATGCAATGCGCCAGAGTCAAATAAGGTTCGAATAGGAAAGTCAGAAATGTAAACAAGGCTTTCTACGGAAATATTACTACCTCGGTCAAGAGCTGGAGTGGTGTTGAGAGCGTGCAACTGCCCTCCAGAAGGTCCTGCTCACTGGGTCTGCCCTTGCCCCTGCCCTTGCTTCTTAGGGCAATCCTTGCTGATGTGTCCAGTATCTCCACAATGAAAGCATTCTCCCAACTTCCTCTTCTTCTTTCTACAGTCTTTAGCTAGATATCCAGTAATACCACAGAAGTTGCACTTCCTCGTCTCACGTGGTTTGTTGTTGCCCTTGTTATTCTTGTTGTTCTCCTTCTTGAAGTCATCTTTCTTATTCTGAGTATCGTTAGGCTTAACCTCCTTCTTGCTATTCTTGTCTTCCTCATGAAGTAGAGCCATATCCACCAAGCTTTCAAAGGTCGCCCCCATGGGTATAAGAGTTAGGGCCAAGCTGTGTAGTGGCTCGTTTAATCCTCGAGC
The DNA here is from genome assembly GCA_030737875.1 of Allium sativum. Lineage (NCBI taxonomy): Eukaryota > Viridiplantae > Streptophyta > Magnoliopsida > Asparagales > Amaryllidaceae > Allium > Allium sativum. Next base: position 714,251,015 of record CM060922.1, read on the forward strand.
AAAGCGTACAGCCTTTTTTTGGGCTGTGTTGACCAAATCCAAACCGAACCGAGCAAGCTGATTAAACTTATTCACGTACTCCCTCACAGACATATCCCCTTGCTTGAGTGCTAGGAACCTCTCCATCTGAAGGTTCTCCTCTGTTGATGACAAGAATTTAAGCCCAAACCACTCTCTAAAGTCTGCCCAAGTCTCAACTGGCCTGGTAGCGTTGGTGACTTCCCACCAAAATGCAGCTTCCTCTTTCAACAACCATGCTGCCAACTGAACTTTCCTATGGTCCTCCAAATCAAAGTTAATGAACAAGTCTTCTGTTTCCTTTAGCCAGTTTCGTGCCTCAACAAAGGTTTCAGTTCCAACGAAGTTCTTGCCACCCATTGCTTTAAAGTCTTTGCAAATTTTGGCAAAGGCGGTACCAGGAGGAGGAGGAACCGCGACCACTGGGGGAGGAGGAGGAGGAGGGATGTCTACCATGCCCGCGTCGTTGGCCCTGGCTTCTAAGTACCTTCGGAACAATCCGGGCACGGGTATTCCCTCAGGCAGGTTAAGATCAGCCATGCTGAAAAACGAAAAGAAAAAGATTCAAGCGAGGAAACAAAGGAAAGTGCTAATGGCTTTTGGGGAAAAGACTTTTTAAACATAAAACTTTTCTTGAAAAATGCTTCTTTATAAATGGTTTTGAAAATAGTTTCAGAAGGTTTTTAAAACTTTTTGCCCAGCCTGGTAACCTTCTGCTCTGATACCAAATGTAACACCCCACCTCCGCTAGGGTCACTCACAAAGAGAATGCACTAGTTTTGGTGGAGTATTATCTAGGTAAACATGCACAGAGATATCACAAGGCAAAACATAAATAAAGCAGCGGTAGAAATTAAAAACCAACTTCTTATTATTTCCAACAAAAGAGTCAAAAGCTCATATATCCAAGATACAAATTATTCCATTACATCAAGTTCCAAAGAAGCATAAACTTAAGATAACCAAAAGTAAAATATTCCCCATAAATAGCAGAAGCAGCTATAACATAGCTCAAGACCAAACCATACATGAGCTGTCAGAAAGCAAGCCAAATCAAAGCTAAGAGCAAGTGATTCCTCCCTGAGAACCTGGGGGGGGGGAACGAAAGATAAAGAGGAAAAAGAAAAAGGGTCAGTCATAAAGACTGGTAAGCCCTAGTGACTTTCAGTATGAAAACTAGTAAAGGTAACATGATATGTGAAAACTGGAATTAAACATAAGGGTGATAACAGAACTGGTAGGATAATCAAGATAACAAGATAATTCAAGTCTAGCATCGCATGTTCAAGGTTCGCTGCACCAACTGTACTAGTATTCTAACCCATGTCAAGTATTAACCATGAAATGATCCCTTGGCCCAGTATCATGAAGTGACCCATTACGGGGTCCTACGGTACGATCTATTAATCGATCGGCTCCATACGAGTCCTAGCTCGTTATGTGTCTGTGTCATACGGCCCTATCCTGAAATGTAGTTACCTGTGCTAGGTCCACCATAGGGTGTATCAAGTCCTATGGTGCCAACCACCGACACGAATCAAGCACGCACGGTGTAAATATACGGGTGCCCAATGCCTGCTTTTTCAACTCCGGACTACGTGCACGACCATAGCCCGCCTGAACCTACAATGGCGCACCTACTCAGCCGTCGTTATGGTCGCTTATAATCAGCCCAGTAATCGTGCCCCACCCTGCCTAGTCCCAGGGTATCGTGATACATCTAAGTGGGTTACTGCTGAAAAGGACCGCGTAACTAGGGTTTCTAATGGGTTAAGTGTTGTCATTCAAATTTGTGACTTAACCCTATCCAGATTATGTATCAAGTTGGTTAAGTGTGTTCAAGTAGTTCATGACTTAACCCTATCAAATCATTGTGCCAAGTTGGTTAAGTATATTCAAGTGGTTCATGACTTAACCCTATCATGTGGACTTAATTCATTAGTGCACGCCAACCCCTCACATTAGACTAACTGTTGTGGTTACAGGATTTGCCGGGCGGTTCCGGGCAGATTTACACCACAACATAGTCTAACTTCGGGTTTTACGTGCGATATGACCAACTACCCACATTGGATACTATTGTTTGCAGCCACTGGATTTGCCGGGTGGTTCCGGGCAGATTTACACTGCAAACTCAACCCAACCTCGAGTTGGCCATTTTCAAGTTATCTAATTGTCATGCCCACGTTCAAGTTTTCATGTCTAGATTCATGTCCAATTTTCAGGTCATGTTTCGTGTCAAATCGTGTCTAGTTCATGTCCATATTCAAGTTCAAGTCATAACAACGTTCTTGTTCAAGTTTAAAGCTAATTCATGTTTTACCTAGTCTACCCAAATCGTATTCCCATCGCACTTAAGCTCGAATCGATACAAATAAATCTAATTAGGGAATAACATAAAAAGGAACGGGTTTGAGGTGGCAAAAGTGATTACTAGCATAGCATAGTATGACTTGAAATGAAAGATTAAAACATTACTGGCATATGGAATATTGGCCTCAAACATAAGGATTCCAATTCTAGCAAAATAAGGTACTAATCAAGATAACAGTTGTCATAAGGTGATAGTATAGTCATGGTAACGACTGTCATAAGGTGATAGTATAGTCATGGTAACGACTGTCATAAGGTGATAGTATAGTCATGGTAACGACTATCATAAGGTGATAGTATAGTCATGGTAACGATTGACATAAGGTGATAGTCATAAACTTGTGACTAATAGCAGATTCAACATGATAATATAAGGGGTTTCTCTTTTTGATTTACAACATGAATAGGCCCCAAACCAATGTCATAATAATATCCAAGAGTCAAGATCCAAGATGAACAAGAATGGATGTAAAACAGTCATTATACGTAGGTCCAATTTCAATTTTACATCATATTCATATTACATTTACAGTTTAAATCTAAAAATAACCGGGGCTTACAGATCGTGGTTCGAGAATTAGAAAAAGAGAGTCGATGTTGAATCTTTATATGCTTAGTCAAGTCCTAATAGAAATCCCCAAATCAACAATTCCCTTAACGCAGTCTCAACGTAGAAGAAGCTGTCCCTCTCTCAAACTTTTCGACCAGAATTAGAGCAGCATAAAGTCAGAAAGAATTTTGTGTAGAGAGACTGGTGTTAGGGGCTGTATTTATAGGGTTAGGTCAACGAATGTGGACAGAAACGAGGCCAAATACATCAGAGTGAATCCAGCTTCAGAAATGGGCTCGGGCACCAGGTCGACCCCCAGGTCGACACTATGGTCGACCTGGTCCTGGGTAGGTCGACTACATAGTCGACCCCCAGGTCGGGAAATTTCCTGCCTAGTCCATTTGGAGGTTTGAAATTCGAATTTTTGAATTTGAATTGAGCTGTTTCGAACTTGAAAACTTATGAAAACTTCGAAAGGTCATAACTTGGTCATACGGGCTCCGATTTTCGAAAACTCGGACTCGTTTCCAAGCAGAATTTCGAGACGAACGCAATGGCGTAACCCGTCTCCCTTGATTCTTATTTTAAAAATTAATTCTTCCCGGAATTATGGTTATTAAACGTTATAAAAACACGGGTTGTTACAATTTCTCTTTGCGGAGGTAAGCTATCAACTTCTTCAAACACGTCCGCATAATCTTTAACAACAAGAATATTCTCAATAGAAGTAGGAGTACTTCTAGAGAAGACCAAAATTGAAACACCACACCTCCGTTAAAGTCACTCACAAAAGTGAATGCCTTAACTTCGGTGGAGCGCTATAGGTAAAACATACAGATAATTTACAAGACAGACATACAAACAGCGGAAAAACTAAATTTATTTCATAAGCACGTGGTTCAGTCAAAACATTACAACAACTGTCTCAAACCAACTTCCAAATCATTACAACAAAATCTCTGTGTTGATTAAAACATAAAGAAGCATAAAATAACAATAAGGCAACATAAATCCCCAATAAGAGTGTATCCAAAGTCATTGCCTAAGAAAAGAGAATCCAAGCAATATATCTACTCTCTTCAAGCTGGAAATGGTCTGAACTAAGCTGAAGTATTCTCTCCCTATGGACCTAGGGGGGAGGAACGGAAGAAAAGAAGAGGAAAGAAAAATGGGTCAGACATAGGTCTGGTAAGTCCAGTGATTTTTCAGCATGAGAACAAGAAAAAGGATCATGACATGAATAAACCGAAAATAGGATAATACCAGAATAACAAGATAACATAAGGCAAGATAAGGAAAGTTAAACTGAATATACTATCGCACCCATCTCTATTTCTCTGCACCTACTGACTATTGTTTCAACCAGCCTCACGTGTTCATAACAAGGTGATCCCCTTTATCTATCGGCTCCTACTCGTATACGTTTACTACTTGTATCATTCGCCCCCGCTTGATTGTAGATACCTGTGTTGGTCCCACCATGGGGTGTATCAAATCTTATGGTGGCAATCCGACACAATTCAAGATGCACAATGTATAACTACTAATGCCCAGTGCCTGCTTTTTCCACTCCGGAGTACATGCACGCCCACACTCCGTCGGAACCTACACTGACGCACCACCTTCCGTTGTTTTGACCACTTATAATCAGTCCAGTAATCGTTCCCCACCCTGCCTATTTTAGGGTACCATGATACATCTATGTGGGTTACTACTGATATGGGTCCCTGTTACTAGGGTTTCCTAATCGGCATGTTAAAATGGTTAAGTGTTCTCAAATTAACCTAACCTCACCCATCAGTTTAGTTAACATGTTGTATTGGTTAAGTGTTTCCTTGATTAACTTAACCCTACCTTTTTAGCCTCCCTGTTCCTTAGATTTAATTCATTCATTAAAGCACCAACCTCTCACATTAGATCTATATTGTTACGGTTGCTGGATGTGCCGGTCGGTTCCGGGCAGACTTACACAGCAACTCAATCTAACCTCGGGTTCTTTTGGGCTTAATGTGCTAACTTCTCACATTAGATCTATATTGTTACGGTTGCTGGATGTGCCGGGCGGTTTCGAGCAGTCTTACACCGTAAGTCAATCTAACCTCAGGTTAGGCATATTCGTCTTTTACTTAATTTACATATTTACCCTTCATATTTATATGTAAATTATCCACAATTTTTGTCATTCAAGTCATGCCCCATCATGTTCATAATTTTTAGGTATATAAATTATACCATTTCATGCTAATAACCATTTACATGATTATGAGCCAAACTATGCCAATAATATGTAATTTAATGTTTTTCCCAATGTTACCCCCGTTATACGTTCGCATAATTCACATGGAACGTTAGGCTCGCAACTTGTCCTTACTCATAAATAAAAGGGAAAAGAAAGGTGCATGTACCATTCCAACAACATAAAAAAAGTATGGATCTAACTAAACATGTGACATATAAATTTGGCATAGAAAAATGAACTTGGATTTTAGATCTAATTAACATGAATCTTTAGCTTATGAACAAGAACTTACATATAATTACACAAATCCAATTAGGCATGTAATGTGAACTTGCATTTGAGTTGGATCAAATTAACATAGATCTAAGAATATGAGAATGTAGATCTAAACATATAGGCATATATGACTTAGCCTAAAAACTTGCATGTAACATAACATGAAAGAGTCACCAAATTTATATGATACATGATTGGTTTAATATACAACATGATAAGTCCAATAAACCACAATAGTCTCATAGGCATATATGATAAAATTGTCACAAGAATAGACATGAGTCAGAATCACCATTTTCTTACAACCAAGCACAGTTCTAGTTTCACTTTATTACAAATCATGACTTTTATTTGTTCACATCCAAAGAATAACTGAACTTACAAACAAAAGAAAAATCTTGTTTTCTGGGATCTGTTTTCTGAAACTGAAAAGCTATCCTTTGACGTAGAATATTGGTTCTTTAATTTGGATTTGATTTGTAGCTTCTAACTTGCTTTCTTGTTGTAGAAGAATGGTGGCTATGCTAGGTTGACCATGGACAGCATTATGGCTCCTTGGAATGAAATTGTGCGGTTTAGCGTTGAGGGTTGGGGTTGTTTATATAGAAGTTTAGATTTATGTGAGCCGTTAGATCAAACTAGAAGAAATCAGAACCATCCAAACCAGATAGAGCTATCAGAAACCGCCACATATGCCCTAGTGACTCAGTAGTGAGTCAGAAATCGTCACTGTTCGGATCAGAATACAAGAGTCGACCCCTACAGGGGGGTCGGCACCTATGTCGACTCCCCTACAGGGGAGATCGACACCTATGTCGAATCCCCCTAGGGGGGTGGGGTCGACTCCTGAGCGGGAATTTTCCCGCTCAGCCTCTTTTGCCTAAATTTGAATTTCGAACTGCTTTTATTTATTTAATTATTTATTTTTTTGTTTAAACATGAAATCTTCTGAACTCCATAACTTCTTCATACGGAGTCCAATTCACGCAACCTCGGACTCTATCTCAAGCAGAATTCCGAGATGAATACAATGGCGTAACCCTTTTCCCTTAATTCTCAGTTTTACAATTTAGTATTCTTTAATTCGTTACTTTAATAAACATAGAAAATACAGGGTGTTACATTCTCCCCTCCTTAAAGGATTTCGTCCCCGAAATCTTCAAGTCAAGAAGAATGAATATCCTACCATCCAATTGTCCATCTACTCAACCATCAAATACCGGCACCCATTGTCCTTAAAAAGATTTCTAATGCTTTCATGACTGTATGCATAGTGTGTGTATATGTCCTTATCTAATGCAAAATCAGACGGTCTACTGATTCAGTTGACCTCCTTAATGCAAATTATGTCAGTGCCATAAGTCCATTATGCATGCAATTATTCCTAATCATACTTTCTACATGAGTGCACAATCATCCATACAAATGCAACGTCCATATGATAACACTCCAAGTTTCATCCAGATATAAATACATATATGCATATGCAACATGAAAGTGACTGAGCCGATCTAACACCTAATGTGTGTGTATATGCATCCACGAGCAACCACTTGCAATCATCAACCATAACATGTTTCAAATACATGTTTACATCCATTGGTTTCAACCTAAGGATAAAGAATAGGACGGAGGAGCTATACTTAAAAAGGTAGATACAAGCATGTATAAACATATGGAAAAAGAGATCAAGGATGTAACCTCAAAAAGAAAATGGTAGGCTGCACGTATTTTTCCCTCAGTTTCCCAAGTCGTGCCTTCCTCAGCGTCACTCCATTGAACTTTAATAAGCCTGACTTCACGGTTGCATAGCTTTTTGACTTCGTACCCAAGATATGAGTTGGAACTCTTCTCACAATCGCTTCTCGTTCCGCTTCTACTTCCTCTAGTATCCTTGGCTCCACAACTTCCGCAGACTCATGTGAGCATTTTCATAGTTGAGAGACATGAAAAACATTATAAACTCCAGCTAGTCTTTTGGGTAGCTCTACTCTGTAAGCCATCGCCCCAACCCTTTCAATGATAGGAAATGGTCCTACAAATCTTGGTATCAACTTTCCAACGGACCCAAAGCGAATGACATTCCTCAAAGGAGATACTTTAAGGAACACCTACCTCCAACCTCAAACTCAAGGTCGGACCCTCTTTTGTCTGCGTAGGACTTTTGTCTATCTTGGGCAGTTTTCATTCGTCTTCGTATTAAGTCCACCTTTTCTGAAGTTTCTCTGATCATGTCTGTCCCAAGTAGGAGCTTGTATGTAGACTCCCACCAACAAGTTGGTGATCGGCATGGTCTTTCATATAGAGCTTCGAAGGGTGCCATGCCTATGGTGGCTTGGTAGCTATTGTTGTAAGTGAATTCCACCAAAGGAAGATGATCCTCCCATGTTCCTCCAAAGTCAAGAATGCAGCATCTCAAGAGGTCTTCTAATACTCTGTTCACCCTTTCCATCTGACTGTCGGTTTGGGGGTGATAGGTCGTGCTTAATCATAGCTGTGTGCCTACAGCTTCTTGCAAACTCCTCCAAAACTCGCTCGTAAAGATAGGATCTCGATCACTCACTATGCTAGAGGGTATCCCATGCAGTTGAACTACTTCTTTAAGATAAATGGATGATAATGATGAGGCAGTCCTCCTACTCTTAACCGGTATAAAGTGAGCGCTTTTTGTGAGCCTGTCCACTATTACCCAAATACTGGTATTGCTCATTCTTGACCTAGGCAACCCATCAATAAAGTCCATCGAAATGCTATCCCATTTCCACTGTGGGACCTCTAGAGGATGAAGCAAACCACCAAGCTTCTTCTACTCTGCCTTGACTTGCTGGCATATCAAGCACTTGGCGACGAACTCAGCTACATCCCTCTTCATGCCATTCCAAAAGAAAACCCTTTTTATAACTTTATACATCTTGTCTCCACCTAGGTGTATGGTCAACTTAGAATGGTGTGCTCCTTCAAGAACCGTCTTCACCAAATCCCTTGCTTGTGGGACGCATAGTCTTCCATCTTGCCTCAACCAACCCTTATAATTGATGGAGTATCTATTGAGGTGGCTAGAAGTCTCACCCCTAATTAGCTTATCCATTACATCAACTAGCTGAGGGTCTTCATGTTGTGCGGTTCCTATTGAGTCCAAAAGAGTAGGCCACACTTCTAGCGATGCTAACAAACCAGGTGCAAATTCAGAGGATGGTCTAAAGTCAAAGTTTGCTATGTACTCCAAGCTTTGCCTTTCTATAAAGAGAGGACTTAAGGTCAGGTTCTTTCTACTCAAGGCGTCTACTACCACGTTGCCCTTGCCAGGGGTATAGAAAATATCAAAATCATATGAGGCAAGGAACTCCATCAACCTTTGTTGTCTTAAGTTAAGATCTTTCTGTGAGAAAAGGTACTTTAATGATTTATGGTCAGTAAACAGTTCAAACTTTTCTCCTAGCAGGTAACGACGCCATGACTTAAGAGCGAAAACAATGGCAGCTAGCTCTAAATCATGAGTTGGGTAGTTCCTCTCATGTACCTTCAATTGCCTTCCCCGTAACAAAGTACCTTGCCTTCTTGCATCAAGACAAAGCCTAATCCTGTACCGCATGCGTCCATGTATACTGTAAACATTTTGCTTCAGGAAGGCAATGTCAGAACTGGGGCTGTTGTAAGAGCCCTTTTCAAACGTTGGAAAGCAACATCGGAATCCAAATCCCAAGTGAAAGTTAGGTTCTTCTTCGTCAACCTTGTAAGTGGGGCTGAGATTTACGCAAAGTCTTTAATGAACTTTCGGTAAAAGCCCGCTGGCCTGAGAAAGCTTCGAACTTCGGTTGCATTCCGTGGAACCTTCCAATCTTGCACCGCAACTACTTTTGCGGGGTCCACAGCTATCCCCTATTTGGACACAACATGTCCAAGAAATCTTACTTCTTCTCTCCAGAAATGGCATTTGGAGAATTTTGCCTTCAGCTGATGTGCACGAAGAGTATCCATGACTTCCCTTAAATGCAAAGCATGCTCTTCCTCACTCTTTGAGAAAATCAAAATGTCATCCACGGAGACCACCACAAACTTATTAAGGAACTCCCTGAACACCCTGCTCATCAAGTCAACGAAATAAGCGGGTGCGTTTGTCAAGCCGAAAGGCATGACAAGCCATTCGAAGAAACCATCCGGGGTTCTGAATGTGGTTTTATCAATGCTGTCTTCGGCCACTCTTAGCTGATGAAAACCGGTAGCTAGATCTAATTGGAAGAATACCGATGCACCTACAAGCTGATCAAATTATTCGTCTATTCTTGGAAGTGGGTGCCTATTCTTCTTGGTTAGCTTGTTTAGCTCCCTATAGTCAACGCATAGGCGAAGTGAACCATCTGCTTTGGTTGCAAACACCACTGGAGCACCCCATTCAGAAATACTCCGCCTTATAAACCCCTTTTCAAGCAACTCTTTAACTTGCTTGCTGAGCTCTTTTCTCTCCCTTGGAGCCATGTGCCTAACGGGTAGAGCAACGGGTTTTGCATTATCAACAAGGTATGTGGAAGTATATCTCCCGCTTCGGAGGTAAGTCCTTCACCTCTTCAAAGACATCCGAGTATTCACGGACTACTCTAACAGACTGCAAGTTTTCAACAGACGCATCAAGAGATTCTAGGTAGCTAAGCATAACAGGATTCATGGGATTACAAGAGATTTCGAGAGTGTTACCGAGGCGAGTCATAAGTCTAACCACTCTCTTTTCACAACCGAGGATGGCATCATTGCTGGATAACCAATCCATGCCTAGAATCAACCCATAGCCCGTGAAGCCCGAAACATAGGCATTACATCTAAACCCAATGCTTAGTATAGAAATTTCCAAATCCAAACAAACCATTGATAAATAAGCCGAGCCCCCAATTGGATTTGAACCAACCAAGGGATCCTCTACTATACCGGTGTCTATGTGCAGAGATTCAATAAAGCAGCAGATATAAAAGAGTATGATGTGCCAGAATCAAAAAGTGTATGAACATGATGATCAAAAAGATAAACTAAACTCTCAACAGAAATATTTCTACCTCGTTCTTGCGGAGGTGCTATGAGAGCGTGAACCTGCCCTCCAGAAGTAGATCCAGTCCTCTGCCCTTGCCCTTGCTTTCTTGGGCAGTCCTTAGCCATGTGTCCTGTCTTGCCGCACTGAAAACAACCACCCATCTTCCTCTTTTTTTCTACGTTTCTTAATCAGATGTCCAGGAATGCCACAAAAACTACACTTCCTTTTGTCATGGGGTTTGTTGTTCTTCCCGACCTTCTTTGAATTTGTCTTCTTATTCTGCGACCTCTCCACTTTCTTATCTTGAGGTACTTCCACCTTTGCCTCTTTCTTGCCATCCTTGTCTTCCTCCTGTAACAGTGCCATGTCCACCAGTCTCTCATAAGTCGCACCCATAGGTATATGGGACATAGCTAGGCTGTGCAGTGGCTCATTAAAACCTTTAACAAAACGGAGAGCCTTCTTATATGGAGTGTTCACTAACTCCAGTCCGAATCTAGCCAGCTGGTTGAATTGGTTGACGTATTCCTTGACCAACATACTTCCCTGTTTGAGAGCTAAGATCTTCTCCATCTGTAGGCTTTGTTCAGCTTGCGAGAGGAATTTCATTTCAAACTTCATTCTGAAATCCACCCAAGTTTCAACTGGTCTCTCAGCATTAGTAACTTCCTACCAATAAGAGGCTTCGTCTTTAAGCAACCATACGGCCAACTGTATCTTCTGCCTGTCGTCCACTTCAAAGATAACAAACAAATCCTCGGTTTCTTTGAGCCAGTTTCTTGCTTCCAAGAATGATTCAATTCCATTAAAGTTCTTTCCACCCATAGCTCGAAAGTCTCTACATATCTTTGAGAAAGCATTTGCACGTGGAGGAGGAGGAACGACTGCAGTTGGGGGAGGGGGGAGGAACGTCTCCTGGGCCTGCATTATTAGCCCTAGCCTCTAGGTACCTTCTGAACCAGCCAGGTACCGTTACGCCTTTGGAAGATTAAGATCCCCAGACATGCTGAAACAAAAAAGATAAGATTCAAAACAAAGGATAGAAAGATAGTGCATATGGCTTTGGGGATAATGCCTTTTAAAATAAAACAACACTTCTCTTGAAAATGCTTCTTTAAACTTCTTTTTGATAAATGGTTTTCAAAAACTTTTATCTGATCTGGTAAGCTCTGATACCAAGTGAAACACCCTACCTCCATAAAAGTCACTCAAAAAAGGGAATGCCTTAACTTCGGTGGAGCGCTATAGGTAAAAGATATAGATAATTTACAAGATAGACATATAAACAGCGGAAAAACTAAATTTATTTCATAAGCACATGGTTCAGTCAAAACATTACAACAACTGTTTCAAACCAACTTCCAAATCATTAAAACAAAATCTCTGTCTTGATTAAAACATAAAGAAGCATAAAATAACAATAAGGCAGCATAAATCCTCAATAAGAGTGTATCCAAAGCCATAACACAAGAAAAGAGAATCCAAGCAATACATCTACTCTCTTCAAGCTGGAAATGGTCTGAACTAAGCTGAAGTATTCCCTCCCTGCGGACCCGGGGGGAACGGAAGAAAAGAAGACGAAAGAAAAATGGGTCAGACATAAGTCTGGTAAGTCCAGTGATTTTTCAGCGTGAGAACAAGAAAAAGGATCATGATGTGAATAAACCGAAAATAGGATAATACCAGAATAGCAAGATAACATAAGGCAAGAGAAGGCAAATTAAACTGAATATACTATCACACCCATTTCTATTTCTCTGCACCTACTGACTATTGTTTCAACTATCCTCACGTGTTCATAACAAGGTGATCCTCTTTATCGATCGGCTCCTACTTGTATATGTTTACTACTTGTGTCATTCAGCCCCGCTTGATTGTAGATACCTGTGCTGGTCCTACCATGGGGTGTATCAAATCCTATGGTGGCAACCCGACATAATTCAAGATGCATAGTGTATAACTACTGATGCCCAGTGCCTGCTTTTTCCACTTCGGAGTACGTGCACGCCCGCATTCCGTCGGAACCTACACTGATGCACCACCCGCCGTTGTTTTGACCGCTTATAATCAGCCCAGTAATCGTGCCCCCACCCTGCCTAGTTCAGGGTACCATGATACATCTATGTAGGTTACTGCTGAAATGAGTCCCTGTTACTAGGGTTTCCTAATCAACATATTAAAATGGTTAAGTGTTCTCAAATTAACCTAACCCCACCCATCAGTTTAGTTAACATATTATATTGGTTAAATGTTTCCTTGATTAACTTAACCCTACCTTCTTAGCCCGCCTGTTCCTTAGCTTTAATTCATTCATTAAAGCACAAACCTCTCATATTAGATCTATATTGTTGCGGTTGCTGGATGTGCCAGTCGGTTCCGGGCAGTCTTACGCCGCAACTCAATCTAACCTCGGGTTCTGTTGGGCTTAATGCGCTAACCTCTCACATTAGATCTATATTGTTACAGTTGATGGATGTGCCGGGCGGTTCCGGGCAATCTTACACCGTTACTCAATCTAACCTCGGGTTAGGCATATTCATCTTTTACTTAATTTACATATTTACCCTTCATATTTATATGTAAATTATCCACAATTTTTGTCATTTAAGTCATGCCCCATCATGTTCATAATTTTTAGGTATATTAATAATACCATTTAATGCTACTAATCATTTACATGATTAGGAGCCAAACTATGCCAATAATATGTAATTTAATGTTTTTCCCAACATTACCCCCATTATACGTTCGCATAATTCACATAGAATGTTAGGCTCGCAACTTAGCCTAACTCATAAACAAAAGGGAAAAGAAAGGAGCATGTACCATTCCAACAACATAAAAAAATTATGGATCTAACTAAACATGTGACATATAAATTTGGCATAGAACAATGAACTTGCATTTTAGATCTAATTAACATGAATCTTAAGCATATGAACAGGAACTTACATATAATTACACAAATCCAATTAGGCATGTAAATGTGAATTTGCATTTGAGTTGGATCAAATTAACATAGATCTAAACATATGAGAATGTAGATCTAAACATATAGGCATATATGACTTAGCCTAAAAATTTGCATGTAACATAACATGAAAGAGTCACCAAATTTAGATAATACATGATTGGTTTAACATACAACATGATAAGTCCAATAAACCACAATAGTCTCATAGGCATATATGATAGAATTGTCACAAGAATAGACATGAATCAGCATCACCATTTTCTTACAACTAAGCACAGTTCTAGTTTCGCTTTATTACAAATCATAACTTTTATTTATTCACATCCAAAGAATAAATGAACTTACAAACAAAAGAAAAATCTTATTTTCTGGGATCTGTTTTCTGAAACTGAAAAGCTATCCTTTGATGTAGACTATTGGTTCTTTAATTTGGTTTGATTCGTAGCTTCTAGCTTGCTTTCTAGTTGGAGAAGAATGGTGGCTATGCTAGGTTGACCATGGACAACATGACGGCTCCTTGGAATGAAATTGTGTGGTTTAGGGTTGAGGGTTGGGGTTGTTTATATAGAAGTTTAGATTTATGTGAGCCGTTAGATCAACCTAAAAGCAATCAGAACCATCCAGACCAGACAGAGTTGTGACGGCCCGCCCCGCACCAGTCGACATTTCCTCCGATAGTGCGCTGTACACATGCCCGACTAGCACGAAACGGTCGCCAAAGAAAGGAAAGAAGAGGAAGGAACCAGCAAAGAAACCTGTAGAATGTCTCACAGCGCATAGAAAAAAATATAATAACAACATACTTGACATAAAACAGGTGAGACAGTGCATAAGCTGAAAACAAACTATCATAGCAGTGGAAAATCCAAATACGGCTTATGTTCCACATCATCATTATTACAACTTTTCAAATTGTCTCTAAAGGTAAAAGCAAGATAAGGGAGGTACACTACTAATGCCCAAGTAGTGACCACCAATGACACAGAGCGAATATCTGTATATATCATACGTGGAAGCCTCTTTCTCGCCTCCGGATCAGCTACTTATGCATCACCAGCTAACCTGTCTCTAGTCTGCTCGTGAGAGCACCCAGAGTAATAAGAAGAGACATAAAACTATGGATCAGACAAAAAGTCTGGTATGAGTGATAAGCAACAAAACAGAACAATAACAGGTATAATCCAATCATACCTGAACCTGGACCTACAACTAAAGAGTTAGCACTTCATACCGTACAATACTCTAAGGTGCCACAAACATATGGTGTACAAGCATACGGGGGTGGGGGTGTGCATGCCATAGTGATGGAAAACAATCAAGCATAGCAACCATCCTCACATCTCTCACTCGGTGCGTAAAGCATACGATATCCACTACCCTGGTCACCTATCCATTGGGCCATGACGGAATCCAATCCCGTACAACTATCACTACATGCCCACTATCTGGTTCTCAGTGGTGAACCAAAGTTATGAATACCGACAACCCCTTTGCACACGTTCCGCAGCAAAGCCCAACTCATGAAGCCGACTCGTTGGTTCCCAACTGGATGCTGAGCTCTAACATCCATTTGGACTACCTTTACATCTCGGGTTATTGGTCATCACTGGATCGGTTCGGTACTCGGCCCTTCTTCTCTGTCTGTTCGGATCGGTCTTCATTCAGTTCATGATCATCATGCAGGCTCGGGTTCAGCTCAGTTCGTAGCACCCTCTTCAGATCGGTTCGGATCGGATGACCTTCCCCCATCAATTCGGATCGGCCTCCTTCCAAGTGCTCCGGATTGGGACATGGCCTCCAAGTCCCTTTGTAGTACGTCGGTTCGGTTCGGGTGCTCTCTGGCAGGTCGGATCAGTGTACCCTTTCCACTTCCCTTTTTTCTTCCATTTCCATCCCCTTATTTAGCTCGATCCGATCCCAGTTCAACCAATTTGTCCTTCCTTTTTGCCATACTTTCCCTTGTGCCAAGCCTCGGTTCGGTTTAGTGATCCCTTGCCCAGTCCACTATCTGGTCCGAGCCCATCCCTCCGATCCGATCCGAAAACCTGCACCATTTTCTGCAACTTTTTCCAGCAAGTGTTTTACGCCATCCGACGACGTTTTCGACCATTCTAACTATTCTAATAAATCACAAAGCATACCATAAAGTCATAGCAACAAATAGAAGTGACCTCAAACACCAAAACATCAATATGATAGGTTAAAATGGATCAAACATAGCCAAAACCACATATTTTTCCTTAAACATGTTCAAGCACAATTAATAATAGGATTAGCAAAACTTAACCAAATTAAACCAAGTTCATATCAGAGGTCTAAAACATCATTTAAGAATTTATAAATATTTTTCCAGAATTTTATCATGTTTAAATTCGCTAATTAACACTAATTACCCTTAATTAAACATAATTAGTGAGGAACTATGCAAATCACTCACCTTAGTCACAAATAAACCTTTGATCTGAAATAAATCACTTAAATGGCGTGAATACCAATGCCAAACAGCAGCTTTAATCATGATTTGGTGAAGATCTCCCTTGATTTGATGTTGCTAAGCTTAATCCTTGATTAGAAAGTGATTTGGAGGTGATTTAGAGGTTGGAGGCCATTTTTAGGGTTTCTAAGAGGTAAGTGGAGGCTAGAAAACTGAAATGGAATGAAACCCTAACTCTTTTCAGCCTCCCCATAACCCTATTCCCGTAATGGATTATTGGCCCATTCAATAATCACCCTATTTGCCCCGGCTAAGCAGTTTTTCACCTTCCAAATATTATTTCAGCCATATCTCCCAAACGGTAAGTCCGTTTAGCTATTATGACCACTCTACGGAAAGGTAAACCATTAAACGATTCTAATGGAAGCGTTTCAGGTCAAAATTCCTTTCTAGTTAAAAGTTATGGCCAAAACAGTATCAGCTAGGGGCAAAACGGTCATTTAAAAATCGGCAAAAATCATGAACATGGGAAATGACCCCAGTGGTCGTTTCCCAAAGCCACATGACCATACGACTTCATATAAGAAAGAATTAAATATTGTACGATCCTCCGATGCGTAGAATGCAGGTTATTACAAGAGCTATCCAGAAACCGCCACCTATGCCCTAGTGACTCAGCAACGAGTCAGAAATCGTCACTGTTCGGATCAGAATACAGGAGTCGACCCCTACAGGGGGGTCGACACCTATGTTGACTCCCCTATAAGGGGGTCGACACCTACGTTGACTCCCCTTGGGGGGGGGGGTGTCCCCTGAGCGGGAATTTTCCTGCTCAGCCTCTTTTGCCTAAATTTGAAATTCGAACTGCTTTTGTTTATTTAATTATTTAATTTTCTGTTTAAACATGAAATCTTCTGAACTGCATAACTTCTTCATACAGAGTCCGATATACGCAAACTCAGACTCTATCTCAAGCAGAGTTCTGAGATGAACGCAATGGCGTAACCCGTTTCCCTTAATTCTCACTTTTACAATTTAGTATTCTTTAGTTCGTTACTTTAATAAATATAGAAAATACAGGGTGTTACATTAATTCTTTTCTATCAGTTTCTGAGCCGTGACATGGTATAAATATATCTTTGAGCTTAGTTTTAACTTTGACAATTCTTTCAGCACATTTAACTTCGGCCTCATATTTTGTTTGCCAATCCAGCCCAATAATGATATCAAATTCAGAAAAATTCATGATGATAAGATCAAAAGAAAACCGGTAGCAAAAGTAAGAGATCGACACTCTACAGTATAAACCGAGGACAAGAGAACCTCCTATCGGATTATGGACACTAATTGGTTCTTTAAGACTTTTTGGTTTCAGATTTAACTTTTTAATTATGTCAATAGAAATGTAACTTCGTGATGCACCAGTGTCAAACAATACTATAACAAGAATATCCTTAATAGTAAGGGTACCTCCCAAGACATCTAGTTTACCTGCTCCTTCGGAAGAAGCTAGTGCACTTGCTCCGTTATATACGTGAGCCACCTCGGATTTCTTCAACAGTGGACAATTTCTAATAAAATGCCCCGTCTTATGGCAGTTGAAGCATTCGTTAGCATTTCGAGGATCTGACTGGGCCCTGATTCACTCCTCTTTGGAGCTTTGCATTCATAATTGTAGTGTCCGAGTTCCTGGCAGTTGAAGAATTTGACCTTGGCCCTTTTACTCTCTTGAGGCTTGGCGGCTACAGTGTTGCTCGCCTCCGGCTTCTTATCAGACTGCTTCCTCTTATTATTAGCTTGATTTCTTTCACGGTCCTACTGAGAATTTCTTTGGTCAATCTCCTCGTATCTGCAAGCCATCTCAATTGCTTTGGCAAACGGAAGCTCAATATGTATTGTCACCCTGTTGTGATACTTCCTCAAAAGACCATTAATTGACCTCTTGTTTTTCTAAAGCGGGTCCTGAATCAATTCCGGTGCATATCTGGAAAGCTCGTCGAATTTCCTCACATACTCCGTAATAGTCCAATCTCCTTGTTGAAGGTTAGCAAATTCATCATGAAGGCGTTCAACTTCTTGCCGGGGAATGAACTTCTCATTAAAGAGCTCCTTGAACTTTGCCTGAGACATATCAGCATCAATATCACCAATCGTAGCTGTCTCCCACCAAATTAAAGCCTCGTCCTTTAGCTGCCATGATGCCATGAATCTCTTACGATGGTCCTCTAGTTCCAAGCCGCAAAATTCTTCTCACATGACTTTAGCCACGCCTAAGCCTCTACCACTGTCTCACGGCCAGTGAATGGCACGCCTCCCAAATTCTTGAATTTCTTTGCTACTTTATCTAGATCAAAAGGCTGCGGGGGTGGTGGTGGCGGCACTGCAGCCTCTAGATTAGGCTGGTCCTGAGCAACATAGATTTCACCCCTTCCCTGGCCTCTACCTGGTCCATCTCTACCTCTATTTTTAGCCATCGTACTCATCTCAGTCAGTTCTGTACCATCAAGGAAAGAGTCAGACCAACATAAATGATAATTTTTAAGGAATGGTAAAAGTGGAAGGATATATGAAAAAATGATGATGTAATGACTGACTATTATGTGCTATTCTGCTGTGCTCATTCTAGGACATTACTAATCCTATCTCTAATGATCTACTCGCCTTAGAATACTACTGATTCTATTTTGACAAATTGTTTAAATATGTTATACTCCCGAGCTAAGGTTAGCCTATGCTCTGATACCAACTGTGATAACCCCAAACTCCCATACCACGGAAGCAAGGATATTCATTGGAATATAACACATCTATCACAACAGCAGACTACAGATAATAGCATAACACATTAAATCATAGGATAATATCATCATAGCAGCGGAAATTAGAGATGTCATCAACATCAGAGTTGCACAGACACAGGATACAACTTAGCACATATGAAGACTCAGCAAATAGAAATAGTTCTAAAACATCATCAAGTACAACATAGATAAATGATGCCTAAATGTTCCGAAATAGAAATAAAAGATAGAGATAATCTTCATCTTCTGCCAGAGAGCATACCCCACTTCGGTACATATCCAAATTAAGCTTGTTACCTGTCACTTGTTTGCCCATGTAAAAATAAGGGCACCCGAGTTTGTAAGTGAAAACATACTACGAGTCAGTCATGGGACTGGTATGAGAAATATTTACTTAACTTATCTAACAATAAGACTAATCACAGGACCACGCCGCTAACGCGGAACAGGTTTACTCCATTGGATTTCCAGTGCATAAAATAAGTAAATCCGTTTTAAAATGAAGCAAATCTTTTTAGAAAAATGAAATCATTATAGGACTCAAGTCCCATCACACAATGCAACGCAAATTGGAGGATAGAGTTTTACCTTATAATGATCAAACATGCTTAATACGTATAAAACAGTAATTAGTTTATGTTATTACTAGTCTCTAATCAGTATAAAAACACTTCCAAAATAAACGTATCAATCCTAAATGGCATAGTACCCCATCCTACTATGTTGCCATATATATGTTTACAATCAAATCCGTAATGTCGTATTGGAAATTGGGTTTCCATCATGAGTCGTGGCTAGGGATGGCTCCTCCCGATTCGAGACACTCTAGCAAATGCCCCTTAGGATCACACTTATAGGAAACCCTTGGATCTTCAGGGCCGATCCACAAATACTTTAGTGGATTGGTTATGCCTGAACACACGTTTCCCGGTCCTATCGGACCTATCATTTGGCTAGTAGCGACCAATATATCGAGGTACCTCGCAATCCATCATCCACATAAGTAAAAA
Organism: Allium sativum; assembly: GCA_030737875.1. Taxonomy (NCBI): domain Eukaryota; kingdom Viridiplantae; phylum Streptophyta; class Magnoliopsida; order Asparagales; family Amaryllidaceae; genus Allium; species Allium sativum. The sequence continues at coordinate 714,270,710 of CM060922.1, forward strand.
TGTCTGGGCTTCATACCATGACACCACTTCTAGCTAGAAAGAAACGCATGCACTCCCTGCAGTCACGATCCCGTTTTTGACTCATACCAGAGTGTGAGGCTCGCGAAGAAACGCCAGACACAAAGATATGCTAATTAAAGCTGTGCTTTGATCATCAACCATAAGGCTCTGCTTTTCAACAAAAGCCTTGATCATTTGCATCTTGGCGTGCCACATTGATAATCCACGCCATGCAACTGATGTCTATTAATATATAACCTCTAAGCTCGTACGTCTCAGAGAAGGGTGTTAAGCAAGAGAATAAATTCTCCGCCACCAAACATATATATATTAAATAGAAATCAATCAACACATAACGAAATCCAATGTAAGACACACATCCATTTACAAGTCCGTTCTGGGTCTGAACAAAACCAGAGACACCTTATTCCTCGTCCCGTATGTCCAATACAGAAGAGAGGTTCTCGCCTATCTGGACAATCAACATGTACGTCTGGACAACTACCACTGTAACCCTTTCAAGGTGGCAACACCAATCAAAGGCATTAGTAGTTGCCGGTCTTCAACCACCGTCTTCAATATCTTCGATTTAAACCGTCGTATAATTATTTGAAATGAGATTGAACTTAGTCTTTTCAAATAATTATCGAATATATATAATTCAAATCATTCTATGTCATTAATATTATTTTATAATGATTTATCGCTATTTTTATTTATATAAAAATAGCCCATTTTAATTTAACGATGCTTCAGATCGTTACGTGGCCCTGGCGCTGTTTTTATCCAAATTTGAGTTACACATTTCTCGAAATCTAACTATTGGATCTTAAAAAATTTAATATCGTTGGAAAAGTCTTTCCAAAGTGAACCTAATGGTTCCAGTTTTGGAAAAATCCGACAGTCGGGTCTTACGGTATAATCATTTAAAGTTACTTGCCAAAAAACGAACTACCACGCGTGATTTGTTTAATTTTAATTTATATTTATATATTGTATACATATATAAATATAAATCGTTCGACGATTACACTGACATGTTTGAAGTGATGTTTTCCACAAAATGAAACATATTTTAACATGTAAACATTTTCCTATTTTACCAACATGTTAATGACAAGTTCCATTTTGATATATCATTCTTTTTAATCTACATGAACATGTAAAATGTAACATTTTAATTACAAATCCTATTTTTAACATATATTCCTTTTTATCTAAATAATCACGTAAAATGTCATTTTTAATGAAGCTAAATAAACATTGAAAATGTCCTTTTTAATTTCTAAACAATTTCTAATGAACCTGTCATTTTTAGTAGTGAATCATTTTTAATGAAACTAAATATATATTAAAAATGTCCCTTTTTAATGTTTCAACATTTTTCCCTAAACATGAATCTTTTAATAATGAATATAAATATACATAAAAATTACCATTTTTAATTGTAATGGCCCGAATTTCTGTACTCTTTGAGTCGACTAATAAAACCACACGTCCAACCCAAATTGCACAGAAATACAAATCATTATTAGGAAGAAGTTAGAGGATGAGAAATATAAAGAAAGAAAAATTAGAATAGAAGAAAACAAAGAACACAAGTCACACAATGGAACAAATAAAATATATAATATAATATAATTTTTGAAATAAAATCAGTAACTGTATATACGTACCATCATTAGAGCACAATAGTTATTCCTGGAACAGTTATAAACACCTGTTTCCAGATACAACGTAGTATACAGCGGAAAATATAATAGTCTATAGCTAATTGGTGAAGCCTCCTGCTTCAAGCTCCTCCAAGTGAATCTGCAAAATCCCGACTACTTGACTGCCCGTACAAATATGAGCACCCAAGAGTTTAGGGAAAAAAAAAATAAACTCTGCAGTCATGGGACTGGTGTGATTAAACTCCAACCATTTGTTTAACTTTCAAAATCCTTTCGAAAGAAATGATAATCGTAAGACCATCCATACATAAACACGGATAGTTTTTACCTTACGATAACCAAAAATATTTTTGATATAAAATTCAATGATATTACAATAGTGTCTAAATCAAATAAATAGAAATCTTGCGGAACGCTTGCATCTCACGCTCCATATATAATATTAAATCAAAAACCGCAGGGCGCTTATTGGAGATTGGGTTTCCAACATGACAAGGTATGGAACCACCTTCCGATAGTGTATCTCTAGAGGGGAATACACTGGGTTCAACAAGAACGTCTTGCAACTGGACCCACACTTGGCTGGCCACTCATTTAACTTGAGTGTATCGAGCATATTATCACTAACGGTTGTGATCAACAACCGTTACCGAAAGCATCCAACAACGAATAGAATAAGAAGCAAATGAAATTTCTCTAGAACAGGTGATAATACCCCTAATGGGAATGACCCACATGGCCATGCTGCCTATCCGATTTTTGTCATTTCCCGGTTGATGAGGATTGAGGTCACGATTATCTTTCAGAACTTCTGGCCACCATTTACTTTAAATGCCCCTTGTCAGATCCGTCCATATATGTTGTCCTGGGACTGGACAACCCGAAGGCACCATTCCATCAATCCATCTTGGGCAATTTCTACCTAGGATTAACATAATAGCCCTTGCATTTTACTTCGTCTTCAATTATCTTCAGCACAAGTTGATTCGTAACGCTTATGCCAATACAGAGTGGTTTTCAGATAATAAATCTGATCCCAATCTCTCTATATTGACAACGGAGGTATAAAGTAAATCAAAACTTTGATAATTGGTGATTTAACTATCAAAGAAACATCCATACAATCAACGGTCCTATTTCCAAATGGAATTTCTACTGATTTACCATCAAACAATATTGGCCCCTTTTAAATCAATTTCTTATTAAATTATCATTTCCAATTCCCATCTCACATCTTTTGTATCCTTTCAAAGCTCTATTTTCTCTCTCGATTCTTGGAAAAAACATTTGCAATATCCTAATTCCTTTATTCGAGAAAATACCCCTTAGTCCTGTTAGAAATAATTTCTAAATATTCACGAATCCTTATTAACATCGGAAAATATTTCTATATTCCATTTCTTAATTCCTCGTTGACCAATTCATTTCATTTTCTATGCATAGAAAATATCTCTCATTTTATTTGGGGAAACATTTCAAATTCATTTAAATTAACGCGATGTTATAAAACATCGTTATTATAACTCAAACCACTAATCATTTATTAACTAACCATATTGCAAACCAATCTTCATTACCGAACCTTAACCATTTCTCCGTCAGTCATGAAGTCAATCAAGTTGGTGTATAATTACCTCTCATACCTTAATAGAACAACATTTTCAACTTTGAAATAGTCAAAGCTTACAACTTCAAACAAAACATCGCTTACGCGACTCTCAGATTCAATCTAAGAATACATTTCTTTTACGAAAACATTGATTATAACGGTAGCGTTATAATCGATGTTTCCAAATATTTGATTTATAAAACATTTATTTTAACGGTAGTGTTAAAATCACTATTTAGATTTGTAAAACATTTATTATAACATTAGCATTATAACCGCTGTTTAAATTTACAAAACATTTATTATAACAGTAGCATTATAATCGCTATTTCCAAATATTTGGTATATAAAAATATAAGTTGTACTTATTAATTTCAACAAATAGATTAATAAGTAAACAAATAAATAATTAAATTTGATTCAAAACGGAAAGTAAAAATAACTACTTCACTAAATTCGATATAATCGAATTCAAATAAATAGCTCTCTCTCGAATAATCTATATTCGATTTATATTCCTAACTTCGGAATTTATCTACCATTGCAGATTAATTAAAATTCCAAATTCATTTTTGAATTTATCCTTTCCAAATCATTACAAAATTCCTTTATAACCATTTCCATTCGTAAACATTTGCTTTCAAGCTATTATTCATTTTCAAATATGAAATTCATTCCTTAATAGGAATCTAAACTCGTTTATTCAAATCAACTTGATTTTTATTTATAAGTATCATTACTGCTCTACTTCTAGTTATCGAGTACCTTTTTAAAACCACATCATATTCTGTTTCATTTATAAACTCTGTTTATAGAATTGTTACTTAATTAACACTTTCCATTTATTTTAAACAATTCAAGTTTTCTTTTGAATGTGTTTATGAGCTATACATTCTGTAACTTCCGAAATTAATTTAATTTATTTCTATAAATCCCTTTTATGTACTATTGCAAAACATAGAATTTACTGAAATATTAACCTCTTTAATGTATCTAAATTAAATTATAGTTCATGTTAAATAAATTGTAAATATCCAGGAAATAAATCATTTGTTAAAATTAGACATAGCCAAATTCATTTTATAAATACATTGGAATTATCTCGATTTATTTTATACTCCAAATTTGGAATAAAACCCATCGTTTCCCTTTATGACCGATCTCTAATTTCTCTTCTTATTCAAATTTCCATTTGAGTTCTCTTTTTCTCAACTTAAATCACTTTTACAACTACTGCGTTTAAATCCCACTGCAAATATCAGTGTCAACACCGATTTCTACTTTACTTATATAAACTCAACTTGAATTTATATTTTTACATTATGCAATGATAGATTTTTCACTTTATTGATAATCATCATTTATAAATCTAACTACTTTATATATTTATTAAACAAGTTTCTATTTTAAGTCGGTTTGAAATCTAATTTCTATTTTTGGAAATAATTTCCTTTTTAAAATCTCAAATTTTCTTTTTCTATATTCTAAAATATTTTATGGTATTTAAATACCAAAATTTTGGGGCTAGTTTAATTCAACCACAACATAATCAATTACCGGTCCTATATCACAGTATATAACAATAATAAAATAGTAAATAAAATGTTCAGGAATCCAGTTGGATCCCTCCAACCTGTTTCCCTGCATCCACAGATGTTAATAACATTAATAATATTAATTTCACATCAATATGAAATATCATAGTGAACAGAATTATTAAACGATCAACAATATAACTAATTCAACCAATTTTATTAGCCATTCATCCAAACAACCATCACACAATATAAAATTACTATAAATAAATTTAAAACTCGTTTATATACAAATATAATGGGGCAGAATTAGTGAGTTTACTCACCTCCGTTCGCAGTTGATGGTTCCACCTTGGTTTCATTGAAAATCAAACGAACGTTTAATTACAGCAGCTTTGTTCTCCGCCACATTAATTTCATCACGTGGATCTTGTCGTTTCGATTTTGACATAACAGGTTCCGTTTAATTCTGATCACAGACGAACTAGTTATTGCTATATAAATGTTAAATTTACGTTATAATGAAATAATATTTACTAATCTTTCCTTAATCAGATATTTTCTTTTATTTTAAAATCCTTACTATTTTTTTAGCTTTCTTCTTCCTGCTAAAACATGCATTGAAGCTCCCTTATTTCCAGCGTTTAGTCCTTTCCACATTGAAAAGAAACCGCCTCTATCTGCTGTTCTTCACACCATGCGAAAATATACTTCACTAATTCCTTCTTTAAAATAAATGCCTTATTCTATTCCACGTCATCTTCTCTCTCCCACTTATTTCCTTACTTCTGCTCCTTTAAACACAACATCTCTCTTCCTATAGAATTTCGAATGTCTCTAGTATTGGTCACACACTATTTTCATCTCCACTCTTCTCGCTCTCTTTCACATTCCAAAACATCACGTTGTCCTTCTCTTCCATGAACCAAATGTGACCACCACAATTGTTAACATCTGAATAAGTATTTACTTTATTTTAATAGTCCCCTTAATTGTTTCCTCATCCCTTCTCCTCGTATGCTTCTTTCGAGTTCTAATAGAACACCCTCCCTTTTCCATGAAACAACAAATTCTCCACAATCACCAGCTAATTATAAATTAGTCTCCCTTAATCACCCTCCTACACCCTTCTTCTACCTTAGACTCTTCTTTCATCCATCATGAAACCCCAGTTCGAGATCACCAATGGATCGTCTACCCCACGAGCCTGCCTTATGTTCTCAAGAATCTGAAATCGCACCCCAGACAAAATTTCCAACCTTCATTGACTGATTTCCGTGACTATGTGTCACCTACATGCATGTAACCCGACTAAAATTTTCAAAACCACGTGCCTTGTTTCTCTGAAATTCAACGTAACCAATAGTTTGCCCTATGCAAGCTCCTGGATCTCCACTCTGTCATTGATAACCCGATGCCCTCCTCCAGAATCCGATAGTTGGCTTTCCCCTACGCTGTACTGAAAACAACAACAAGAATTTCCTCCCAGTGCCACCTGGAATTTGCCTACCGATTCATCTCCTCGCTGCAACCCAATGCTACTCTCGAGATGATCTCTGGTCATCCCATTCGTGTGGCGGTCAGCCCTAGTGGCGCTGTAGTATATCGAACATCCAAGAATTTTGTCAAACCCTGTAAAAAGATCACCACGTTGAAGAGCTTTCCTCCATGATTCTTAACATGTATATTTTCAATTTTTTTATGGAGTATGGAATTTATTTTATTCTTATTTAAAAGGGGAGATTTTGGTTTTATTTTGCTTTCTGAGGATCAGTGGAAGCCGGGTATTTATAATATAAGGTAGCTTGGTAGCCATGGTCATAGGTTTGTAGGAGATAGGGTAGGCCGGTTTTGGATTGATTTACATGTGCTCTCATTAAATTCTTGTATCGGACTGTGTATTGCTTGTGGGTAGAAACTGTGTATACTGTATAGTGGTATGTGCCTAGTTCGATAGTATGGTCTGCATAGAAAAAGAAGTGCAAATTTCAGTAGTAGGCATGTGCGTTCATTTAATTCTTCAGAGGACATATGCGGTGAAGGTTTCATTTCAAAGTAGCCATGTGGAAAGAAATACATAGATCTGCGGATTTTATATTCATGTGATTTGCATTCTCACTCTGCACAGGGTAGGCCTATTTCTATTTGAAGTTTATGTGGTGCAAGTTACGAAGTATTACGCTTATTTACCGACCGCTGTGGATAGTAATAAGAGTATTGTTATGTCTAACAACGTGTCATCGTCACGTAAATATAATAAAATTGACTAGTTTATTTATTTTGTGATACCCTGAAATGTTGCGTAGGGTGTAAAATACTTCAAATAAAAAGTTGCTTATTTTTCAAAATAAAAATTACAAGAAAATTTTATAAATTAAATTATAACTACGTCTCAAAAATCTTATCCAAATTCGAAACCAATATTTAATTGTATTAATTAAACCGCTATGGTTTAAAAACGATTTCACATCGACTTCCTGAAAAATTGATTTAGGCATAACTCATAATCTATAAAATGAAATCTCATTTTTGCTCTTCCATTAGAAAACTATTATCCAATAGGTTTGAACGTTTCTTATTTCAAAGAAATCTGACTTATATTGGATTCTGTACATTCAATTGAAGTTCAAAACATTAAATTACGAGCTACCACGACATTAGGAGCTCGTTTTAAATTTGACTATAATTTATACGTTCAATTGTCATTATTAATTAATTCATTCCATATAAAAATCAGTTTATATTTCCAATACAACATTAAAAATAAAATTTAAATGTTTAAAATAAACCATTGAAAATACGGGTCGTTACATTCCTTCCCCCTTAAAATAATTTCGTCCTCGAAATTGCTAAGTAGTAAAAATGCTATAACTCTAACTCCTCATAACCTACTTAGTTGAAGTCTTATATTCCATATCTTCATAACCCAGTTCTTACCCAACTTCTAATTCTCATACCAATACTTGACCATTCATAATTCTTTCCAAAGGATCTTCCTACCGTTTTTGGACAATCCATCATCACTTTTTTGCCTTCAATCCATATGCTCTTCTGCATATCCACAACCATTCCAATTGATTTTAAATCCATTTATCAGTTTCATTATTCCATCTGAAATTTTATTAACCAATTCTGATTTTCTTATTTCAATTACAATTAACAACTCTATTTTAAATTGTCAAAAATATCTTAAAATTTTTCTAACTCTTTAAATTTTTGAGAAATTTCGCAAGCATCTCCTTTGCATGGCTCAATCGGTACAACCACAACTTGCCTTTTTAGGCCTTCTCCAACCCAATAGAAAATCATAAAGCCAAGATGCTTACCAAGTAGGATCATAAAACCATCAACCCATGTAATATTGTAAACATGTACCTTTTTGTCGAGCACAAATTCTATCTCTTGCATTTGCTTCCATCCAGTATCTGCTCAGTATACATATATCCATTTCCACTTGGTTCCAGATCAATCCAGCTTCCATTTTATCAGTTCAAGTCTGATTTCTATTTAAGTCAATCCACTTATTATACTTGAATCCAAATTTATTACAATTCCATTTCAATTAACAACACTCAATATATATTCAACTTGCTTATTCATAAGTCGAATTCATATTAATAATTCGAATCTCAACATTTCTCTTTATTTAATTTCATTCGTAATTATTTCTAATCCAATCCAATTTTGTTTAACTTAAGTTAAATTTCAATTCATTTGATACATTTTTACCATTTCAATCTATTCGACTTATACAATTAAATTAAAATTTCAGAATTCAAACTTCCGGGTTTTATTTCAAATTAGTTAAAATCATATATATTTATATACATATATTTATAATCAACTCAATTCAAAACATTTTATTTTCCAAAACATCTTGTCCTTTTCAAACAAATCTTTCATTCCCAAATTACTATGGTAGCAATCAGTCACTCAGAAACTTGAAAATGAATACCGATAATGTCGCGATCCATTATTAGAATTATTATCTTGCCACTGAAGTGATTTCAGTGCTTAATCCCTTTTAAAAATCCATTTAAACCATTCTTATTCAAAAATACTGTAAAGTAATGTTATAGTAATTTATAATATTTCAGAAAATATTTTCTAAACACCCGGAATTTAAATTCCAATTCTGGTTTGAACTTAATCTTGGTTTATCTCATTTGTATACATTATCTGTATACAAATTATATAACTATTTCAATATTTCATAATTTCATTTTATTGTAATAACAATCAACGCATTCATATATAATAATTCCGAAATTATTCCTTTTATATCAAAGTAAAAATTTTCATTTACCCATTTAAAACAATACTGTAGCGAATTGCTTTTTTCGAGAGTTTAAAAACACCTATCGATACAGTTATACATTCTGTATCGATCAGAATTCATAAACCACTCAACAAACCAGTCAACACAATATAAAACAATTTCATATTAAATCTACAAATACGCTCTCATGTATATACACTCAAATTCAATCTAGGGTATTTCTTACCCCATCTCTATTGAGTCATACCACAGAGCCAAGGCTACTATTCAACCTTCAGCTCTGATACCAAATGTAATGTACCAGCGATTTCGGTAGGCTTTTCAACCATCCCTCAACCCCCAAGTCTGCGAGCTAACATCCAATTGTGGTTTACATTGGTACCCAACCAACTCATTTTACGGCCAGCCTTTCGACTTCACAAGCAACCCTCCCTTACATTCGAGGGACATGTAGAGGTAAGAGTCTACTGTCTGCCACCTAACGCGAAGCAAGAACCCTCTATCATGCGTACCCAGCTCACACAGCCAGCAACGAGTTGGGGTATAATTACCTCTCATACCTCAATTGAACAACATTTTCAACTTTGAAATAGTCAAAGCTTACAACTTCAAACAAAACATCGCTTACGCGACTCTCAGATTCAATCTAAGAATACATTTCTTTTACGAAAACATTGATTATAACGGTAGCGTTATAATCGCTGTTTCCAAATATTTGATTTATAAAACATTTATTTTAATGGCAGCATTAAAATCAATGTTTAGATCTGTAAAACATTTATTATAACAGTAGCATTATAATCGCTGTTTAAATTTACAAAACATTTATTATAACAGTAGCATTATAATCGCTATTTCCAAATATTTGGTATATAAAAATATAACTTGTACTTATTAATTTCAACAAATAGATTACTAAGAAAATAATTAAATAATTAAATTTGATTCAAAACGGAAAGCAAAAATAACTACTTCCCTAAATTCAATATAATCGAATTCTAATAAATAACTCTCTCTCGAATAATCTATATTCGATTTATATTCCTAACTTCGGAATTTATCTACCATTGCAGGTTAATTAAAATTCCAAACTCACTTTTGTATTTTCCTTTCCAAATCATTACAAAATTCCTTTATAACCATTTCCATTTGTATACATTTTCTTTCAAACTGTTATTCAATTTCAAATATGAATTTCATTCCTTAATAGGAATCTAAACTCGTTTATTCAAATCAACTTGATTTTTATTTATAAGTATCATTACTACTCTACTTCTTGTTATCAAGTACCTTTTTAAAACCACATCATATTCTGTTTCATTTATAAACTCTTTTTATAGAACTGTTACTCAATTAACACTTTCCGTTTATTTTAAACAATTCAAGTTTTCTTTTGAATGTGTTTATAAGCTATACATTCTATAACTTCCGAAATTAATTTAATTTATTTCTATAAATCCTATTTTATGTACTATTGCAAAACATAGAATTTACTGAAATATTAACCTCTTTAATGTATCTAAATTAAATTATAGTTCATGTTAAATAAATTGTAAATACCCAGGAAATAAATCATTTGTATAAAATTCGACATAGCCGAATTCATTTTATAAATCCGCCGGATTTATCTCGATTTATTTTATATTCCAAATTTGGAATAAAACCCATCGTTTCCCTTTATGACCGACTTGTGATTTCTCTTCTTATTCAAATTTCCATTTGAATTCTCTTTTTCTCAACTCAAATCTCTTCTACAACTACTGCGTTTAAATCCCACTGCAAATATCAGTGTCAACACCGATTTCCACTTTACTTATATAAATTCAACTTGAATTTATATTTTTACTTTATCCAATGATAGATTTTTCACTTTATTGATAATCATCATTTATAAATCTAACTACTTCATATATTTGTTAAACAAGTTTCTATTTTAAGTCCGTTAGAAATCTAATTTCTATTTTTGGAAATAATTTCCTTTTTAAAATCTCAAATTTTCTTTTCCTACATTCTAAAATATTTTATGGTATTTAAATACCAATATTATGGGGCTAGTGTAATTCAACCATAACATAATCAATTGCCAGTCCTATATCACATCATATAACAATAAATAAAAAATTAAATAAAATGTTGAGGAATCCAGTTGGATCCCTCCAACCCGTTTCCCTGCATCCACATATGTTAATAACTTCAATAATATTAATTTCACATCAATATGAAATATCATAGTGAACAGAATTATTAAACGATTAATGATATAACTAATTCAACTAATTTTATCAGCCATCCGTCCAAACAACCATCACATAGTATGAAATTACTATAAATAAATTTAAAACTCGTTTATATAAAAATACAACGAGGCAGAATTAGTGAGTTTACTCACCTCGGCTCACAGTTGACGGTTCCATCTTGGTTTCATTGAAAATCAAACGAACGTTTAATTACAGCAGCTTTGTTCTCCGCCATGTTAATTTCATCACATGGATCTTGTCATTTCGATTTTGACATAACAGGTTCCGTTTAATTCTGATTACAGACGAATTAGTTATAGCTATATAAATGTTAAATTTAAGTTATAATGAAATAATATTTACTAATCTTTCCTTAATCAGATATTTTCTTTTATTTTAAAATCCTTACTGTTTTTTTAGCTTTCTTATTCCTGCTAAAACATGCGCTGAAGCTCCCTTATTTCTAGCGTTTAGTCCTTTCCACATTGAAAAGAACCACCCCTTTCTGCTGTTCTTCACACCATGCGAAAATATACTTTACCAATTCCTTCTTTAAAGTAAATGCCTTATTCTATTCCACATCATCTTCTCTCTCCCACTTATTTCCTTACTTTTGCTCCTTTAAACGCAACATCTCTCTCCCCATAAAATTTCGAATGGCTCCAGTATCGGTCACGCACTGTTTTCTTCTCCACTCTTCTCGCTCTCTTTCACATTCCAAAATATCACGTTGTCCATATCCTCCATGAAACAAATGTAACCACCACAACTGTTAACACCTGAATAAGTATTTACTTTATTTTAATAGTCTCTTTAATTGTTTCCTCGTCCCTTCTCCTCGTATGCTTCTTTCCACTTCTAATAGAACGCCCTCCCCTTTCCATGAAACAACAAAATCTCCACAATCACCAACTAATTATAAATTAGTCTCCCTTAATCACCCTGCTACATCCTTCTTCTACCTTAGACTCTTCTTCCATCCATCATGAAACCCCGGTTCGAGATCACCAATGGATCGTCCACCCCACGAGCCTGCCTTCCATTCTCAAGAATATGAACTCGCACCCCAGACAAAAATTCCGACCTTCACTGACTGATTGCCATGACTGTGCGTCACCTATATGCATGAAACCCCACTAAAATTTTCAAAACCATGTGCCTTGTTTCTCTGAAATTCAATGCAGCCAATAGTTTCCCCTTCACAAGCTTCTGGATCTCCACTCTGTCATTGATAACCCGAGGCCCTCCTCCAAAATCTGATGGTTGGCTTTCCCCTACATTGTACTGAAAACAACGACATGAATTTCCTCCTATTGCCACCTGGAATTTGCCTACTGGTTCATCTCCTCGCTGCAATCCAATGCTACACTTGAAATGATCTCTGGTCATCCCCGTTCGCATGGCGGTCAGCCCTAGTGGCGCTGTAGTATATCGAGCATCCAAGAATTTCGTCAACCCCTGTAAAAAGATCACCGCGTTGAAGAGCTTTCGTCCGTGATTCTTAACATGTCTATTTTCAATTTGTTTACGGAGTATGGAATTTATTTTATTTTTATTTAAAAGGGGAGATTTTGGTTTTATTTTGCTTTCTGAGGTTTAGTGGAAGCCGGTTTTTATAATATAAGGTAGCTTGGTGGCCACGGTTATAGGTTTGTAGGAGATAGGGTAGGCCATTTTTGGATTGATTTACATGTGATCTCATTAAATTCTTGTATCAGACTGTGTATTTCATGTGGATAGAAACTGTGTATACTGTATAATGGTCTATGCCTAGTTCGAATGTATGGTCTGCATAGAAAAAGAAGTGCAAATTTCAGTAGTAGGCATGTGCATTAATTTAGTTCTTCAGAGGACATATGCGCGAAGGTTTCATTTCAAAGTAGCCATGTGGAAAGAAATACATAGATATGCGTATTTGATATTCATGTGATTTGTGTTCTCACTCTGCACAAGGTAAGCCTATTTCTATTTGAAGTTTATGTGGTACCGGTTATGAAGGATTCTACTTATTTACTGACCGCTATGGATAGTAATAAGAGTATCGTTATGTCGTACAACGTGTTACAGTCATGTAAATATAATAAAATTGACTAGTTTATTTATTTTGTGATATCCTGAAATGCTGCGTAGGGTGTAAAAATACTTCAAATAAAAAGTTGCTTATTTTTCAAAATAAAAATTACAGGGAAATGCCATAAATTAAATTATAACTACATCTCAAAAATCTTATCCAAATTTGAAACCTATATTTAATTATAATAAATAAACTGCTATGGTTTAAAAATGATTTCACAGCGACTTCCTGAAAAATTGATTTGGGCATAACTCATAAACTATAAAACGAAATCTCATTTTTTCTCTTCCATTAGAAAATTATTATCCAATAGGTCCGAATGTTTCTTATTCCAAAGAAATCCGACTTATATTGGATTCTGTAAATTCAATTGAAGTTCAAAACATTAAATTACGAACTACCATGACCTTACAAGCTCGTTTTAAATTTAATTATAATTTATACATTCAATTGTCATTTTTAATTAATTCATTCCATACAAAAATCGGTTTATATTTCCAATACAACATTAAAAATAAATTTTAAATGTTTAAAATAAACCGTTAAAAATACGGGTTGTTACATTAATGTTTCAACATTTTTCCCTAAAAAATGTCTCTTTTAATAATGATTATAAACATACATTAAAAATTATCATTTTTAATGTTTCAACATTTCTAACAATTCTATTATTAACATGTACAATAAAAAGAATATTTTATTGTTTAACAAAATCTAACATTAACATGTTACAATAAAAAGAATATTTTTATTGTTTTACAAATTCTAACAATTTTAATATTAACATGTACAATAAAAAGAATATTTTATTGTTTAACAAATTTCTTACATTTCATATGTATAAATAAAAAAAATATTTATTGTCTACATATTTTCTACATTTCATATGTGTAAATAAAAAGAATATTTTATTGTCTACATATTTTCTACATTTCATATGTATAAATAAAAAGAATATTTTATTGTCTGCATATTTTCTACATTTCATATGTATAAATAAAAAGAAAATTTTATTGTCTACATATTTTCTATATTTCATATATATATAAATAAAAAGAAAGAATTTTTATTGTCTACGATTACTATGTTCATATGACAAATAAAAAAGGCGTATTTTTATTGTCTACAATTACTATGTTTCATATGAAAAATAAAAAGGAAGAATTTTTATTGTCTACAATTACTATGTTTCATACGATAAATAAAAAAGAAGAATTTTTATTGTCTACAATTATTATGTTTCATAGGACAAATAAAAAGGAAGAATTTGTTATTGTCTACAATTACTATGTTTCATATGACAAATAAAAAGGAAGAATTTTTATTGTCTACAATTAATATGTTTCATATGACAAATAAAAAGGAAGAATTATTATTGTCTACAATTACTATGTATCATATAACAAATAAAAAGGAAGAATTTTTATTGTCTACAATTACTATGTTTCATATAACAAATAAAAAGGAAGAATTTTTATTGTTTGCAATTACTATGTTACATATGACAAATAAAAAGGAAGAATTTTTATTGTCTACAATTACTATGTTTCATATGACAAATAAAAATGAAGAATTTTTATTGTCTACAATTACTATGTTTCATATAACAAATTAAAAAGAAGAATTTTTATTGTCTACAATTACTATGTTTCATATGAGAAATAAAAAGGAAGAATTTTTATTGTCTACAATTACTATGTTCATATGACAAATAAAAAAGAGGAATTTTTATTGTCTACAATTACTATGTTTCATATGGCAAATAAAAAGGAAGAATTTTTATTGTCTACAATTACTATGTTTAACATGTACAATAAAAAGATTTTTTTTTATTGTATAACAAGTTCAACAAATTCAATTATTAGCATGTACAATAAAAACATCATTTTTATTGTATAAAAAATTTAACAATTACCATTATTCACATGTAAACAATAAAAAGGAATTTTATTGTCTTATGATTTTCTATCCAATTCAATCCAACGGATCACCACAAACAACATAAACCAAATCAAATCACGTACAACACACAACTGAATTTTAACAGCATATATGTAAAAATTTCCCAACGCCAAACAATTAATTTTAAATTTAAATAAGAGATCTCACAGTGCTTGGAGTTCCTCAAAAAATTTAGATCGATCAAAAATTTCCTGGTCGCTTCTAAAATGAAGTAGACTCCATCAAGATCCAATCGATTCCTGTTTCATGCGATTCCGATAACGTATGAACGAGTTATGAATCTTATTGTGATAATAATATTGTAAATTTAAATTAATAAATTAATTATTAAAAAAACTCACCTCCTTCTTCCTATAGAAACAAACCCGCAACCTTTTCCTTTAGTTCAAAACTTGGTTTAAACCTTTCGATCAAACCGCTAAGCTTCGTAACGATCAGACCACGCCACGCCAGAGAGGAAGGAGGCATGCCCAAAGTGGACCCCACTATGGTCAACTCGATCGACACAGGGAGGAGGAGCGGCGGTCGCAATGTGTTGGTTCTCGTCGGATATTCGATGTTAGGAGGTGTTGTCCGTATGGATTTGAAGAGTGCAAAGAGTACTTCAATATTCTCCAAAGAAGGGAGTGATTTTATTGAGTGGATGGAGAGATTTTAAGGAAGGAAGTTCAGATGATTTAGGCCATGGGTTGATGAAGAAGGCGGCGGCTCCAATATGAATTAGGGTTTTAATCTCCTATATTTATAATATAATATTATTAAATTTTCCAATTTTCAGAAAAAGCTCGTTAATTCCTACTAACCCAAAACCCAACCCAGTGAATATCGCCCTTAGCCAAATACCCTTATTCCGGACATAGTTGACTAGGTCTCATTATCCCATTTGATTGTTTCAACCCATTTTTTTAAAATTAAAATATAAACCATTTAATTATTTAATTTGATCTTATATTTTAATTTACCGGGGCCACACATTGACTCCAAAAATTCCCAAAAAATAAATCTAGCTATGTTTTGATGATACAGTCCTAACAAAATTAATTTCGTCGAATTTGGAGATCGTTTGAAAAATGGCCTCTTTATCGATCGATCCAATTCAACAGAAATTACCAAACACATTTTAATTTACCATGCTCACATATTAATTCCAAAAATTATGGAAATTTAAACCTAGTAATAATTTGACATTCTAGATCCAACAAAAATAGTTTCATCGAAAACGGAGGTCGTTCGCAAAATGACTATTTTTAATAGCTTATTATTATTTAAAAAATGGAAATTTTAAATTCTAACACATTTTCTGTCAAAATTTCTTAAAATAAAAATTTTAAATTGGTTCTGATTTTCCGGGTTGTTATAGCATGGCTGCCCATATAATGCTTCGTAAGGGTCCAACAAATCATTGCTTGATAACTATTATAATGCGAAAACTCCACCAAAGGCAAATGCTGCACCCAAGCTCCTCTAAACTCGATGAACTAGGCTTTAGTTAGATACTCAAGGACTCTATTGACTCTCTCTGTCTATCCGTCGGTTTGTGGGTGATAGGTTATACTTAGCTCGGCATTATCCATAAAGCTGCTTGTAGGATCCTCTAAATTTAACTTGTAAACAAAGGGTCTATATCACTAACTATGCTAGTTGGGATTCCATGCAGTCTAACTATCTCCTTGACGTATAACTTTGTTAACGAAGTGACAGTCCTATTCTTCTTGATTGGGATCAAATGGGCACTCTTCGTTAATCGATCCACAATGAGAAACTTAATATCATTTAATTCAAAATAATTTAGTGAGAAAGGATCTCATTAGTGTGCATGGGAAGTTAGTAAAGGTTTGAGGCAATTTTGAGAAGATGTTTAAATTGGTTACTATTTAGTAGAAAACTCAAGTCTAAGTTTTTTACAAGTAAATTTATGGCAGGGTTAGTAATTATTATAAATCCTTTTTAGCGCCCTTTGAGGAAATAGGAAAGTTCACTTTTAGTATAGATTTGCATTTCTATGCAGTGTCTTATTTTAGAAAAATAGTGTAATGTCCCGCATTTTTAAAGGTTTGTATTTGAATATTTAAATCAGTTTAAATATTGAATTCATGATATAAGTGGATTATATATTAATTAAAATGATGTTGAACGTATAAAATTATATATTAAATATAATCAAGCCCATAATATCGCGGTAGTTCGTAATTTAACGTTCTGAACTTCAACTGAGTGTACGGGAGTCGTTTTAAACCGGATTTCTGCAAAACAAGAAACATTGGGGTCTGTTAAACCACATTTTTCTAATGGAAGTGAAAAACCAAGATTTCGTGTTATAGTTTGTGAGTTCTGGCTAAATCAAATATTCAAACAGTCGCTGTAAAATCGTTTATAGAACCATAACGGTTTATTTGATATAACTAGATATCGGTTTCGAATTCGAACAAGTTTTTTTTGGAGATGCAGCTATAATTTAATTTTTAGAATTTTACTGTAATTTTTAATTAATTAAATAAGCAACTTTTTATTTGGAGTATTCTACACCCTAAATCAGCATTTTGGGATTTCACAATATAAGTTAATCTACCGGTATTATTATATTTTTGGGATCGTGGCACATTTCTCTCCACAATGGTAATTTTATTTGTGTCGGTAGCAGTCCTTAAATGATAAAATTATGGGTAGTTCAGTAACGTTAAATCTAACGTGACTCCTTCAGCACTAAGTTTCGTACAAACCTATACTTTGCAGACCGAACCTACCCTATTCTGAAGACACCCTGTATGCGAGATAACAAAGCTCTGCATTCCTTCGTGCCAAAGTAAATTAAAAATCTGCAAATCTACGGACTTTACCCTATATTTTACTGCTGCAATGTTCTTTCTTTTCAACATTTAATACACTGGCCTATAATTAAATTTTCACATGCCAACTTTCTCTTTTTCACGTAGGCCTTTCATGCCTAACATTTAGGCTTAAAAAGAAAATGCTGTCAACCTTTACAAACGAAATCTATATGAAATATAAATATATATATATATATATATAAAGCTCCCTTCCATGCTAAGTATAAGCACCGCCCATACCCTATGCTACAACCTATATGTGAGCAGCTCAGGAACTCGAATTGTCACCCATCCTTCAATGTGCCTACCCTAGTACTAGCATCAGTGCTATCCTGTGCTTCATTTCCTTGGCAATTAAGTTTCAGCTGTCATAGATACGAACAGGTTCTCATCATTTCTTCTACACAATAACCCACTATGCCGAAGTTATTTTTTGGCAATATGAACTCAAAACCAATCGAGCACTCGAAAGAAATATATTCCAAAACCTATGTATGTAAATCCCTAAGATGATCCTCAATATTCTAGTATAAGTTTCAAGGGAGTTCCACGTCGTTTGTCCTCTACGAAAACATGCAGTAATGACGGGTTTGAAGATCGAAGTTGGGTTTTGGACATTGCACTGAGATGAGTTGAAGTGGGTCTTTCTTTGATGGTTGCCGGAGTTATGGTCAGTGAATGGTTTGTTGTAGTTTGAGGAGATGGATGAACTCGAAGTGCTGTTGGCTGTGAAGCAGAAATGGGCGGACTGCATGGGTGAAAGGTGTAGATAGGAGAAATGGCTTGTTTTGAAGCTACAGGGAGGACTGATGAGATGCTTGCGTCGGTATAAGCAAGGAGGTGGGTTTGAATGGAAAAGTGAGTAGTGGTATAGTGAAGAGCTGTGCATGTCACGGAGGTTTGGGGAGTTGCCACGTGGTGGAGAAGAGTGTTCAGTGGTGTGTTCATCTGCAGGAGTTGCATTATGTAGCCTAA
The DNA here is from genome assembly GCA_030737875.1 of Allium sativum. Classification (NCBI taxonomy): domain Eukaryota; kingdom Viridiplantae; phylum Streptophyta; class Magnoliopsida; order Asparagales; family Amaryllidaceae; genus Allium; species Allium sativum. Next base: position 714,289,882 of record CM060922.1, read on the forward strand.
AAGGGGATGGTATACGGTGAGAATGTTATGGACCGTGGATTAAACAGGTAAGCCCAAAATAAAGTAAAAACAAGGAAGAAAAAAAGGTCCAAAAAGGGAATACATGAATTGACATGGACGACAAGAGTTCATGAAGCATAGTATCAAATTGAAGATGGAAAGAAAAGATGGTATGGGCCGATATTAAAATAATTGATGAGCCATCTGTCGCATTGGAATCGTAGCAACAGACTCTACATCGTAGAACTGATTTCGGGGAAAACAGAGTCGCTTGAATTTCATGATTAAATCAGCTGACGCAAATCGTTATTTAACGGTTAACGCGCAAGGTGAGTAAACTCACTAACTCTAATTTCTTTTTAAAATATTATAATTATATTTTAAATATTGGTTGAATGCTATGTGATGGTTAGTTAGGTAATTTACAGTTAAATTGGTTAAAATAGAAATATATCATTGCATATGTACACATCATTGGTTGGATACTAATTTGACTAACATCGTTGAATGCAGGAAACCGGTTGGAGGAACGCAATCGGATTCCTCAGTATTTAGATTTACCGTTTGGTCTATATATGCAATGTTTGAACCCAAATGACGTTTAAACCCTATGTGATATTGGTGTTGAAGGGAAATTCAACAATGGTTTTGAGTTAATCAATAAACGGTATCGATTAAGAAGTGGCAACAGACGATCGTAAATTCATCTTTTTGTTAAGACGTTGAATTGTCATCAGACGAATCAACGAAATTAAATTTATAAAAATTATATTTTCATAATTGAGGCGAAGTTTTAAAATTATGATAGAGGTGCTATTAGAAATTAATACTTTGTGGTTACTTTTATAACGTGAATATGAACGATTTGTTTTGGACATTCTATATAAGGTTATAAGAAGATAAAAGTTGTAAATTTTCCTATGAGTAAATCTTTTTGGATAATTAATTTAAGATGAACAATCTAGAAATATTATTAAATTAATTATAGTAGTCTAATTATAAGAAGTAATTAAGGTCAGTTAACAAACTAACTAATGGTAGGAAGTTGACTAAAGCAACAAGATTAGTGGAAAATGATTTTTAGATAAATAGATATTCCATTGATCTGATGTTAATAACTTGGAAATTAATTGTTCGAAATTAATAAGATTTCTTATTAATTACCTTTTTAATTAATGAAGTTTAAATGATTAATTAACTAATATAATTAGTATAAGGAAAGCAACTAATCTAATTAGATTAATAAAGAAATAAATTTTTTTAATTCAGCAACGAATAATTATTATTTAATTTTTTTAAAGTAATTGTTTCTTAAATGGATTTCATTTAAGATGGCATGGAATTGTGATGGTATGTTACTTGAATTAAGTATAACAATTCAAGTAAAAAGTAAAACGACTGAAGATAGAAAGTAAATGCATTTTAGTTATAAATGAAATTGTATAAAGAGGATGAAACGAAGAGTTAATGTTTAAGATAAATAATTATAAACAACCAAGTTTTCAAAACAGGGATATGGCGTTATAAAACCAGATTTAAAATAAAGCAGAGGTACGGTTTAACAGATTATAAAGTATAAGAGGTTGGAGTTACGAACTTACATCTGTTCTAAGATAAGAATGTTGTTGATCAAGGTTTGAGAGGTAATTAAAATACCCCAACTTGAACGGCTTCACAGTTATCGAGGGATGGTATTTGTTTGTAACGGAAAGAGATGTCAAAATTTTTGTAACGGAAAGAGATGTCAATATTTTTGTAATGGAAAAAGATGTCAAGATTTGTATAAAGTGGAATATAGCAGCGTATTGCAAGTATCTGAACTACAGCGATAAAATAACGTTGTTGACCAGGCTTAAGCGTGACTGTTATGTCGAGCTTTGTTATAAAGGGGAATATTACCGCGTATGACAAGTTTATAACTATAACGATAAATTAGCGCTGTTAACCAAGCTTAAGCATGATTTTTATATATATAGCACTATCCCCTAGGGAATGAAAACAATTTGGTTTGAAATCCACTTATTCTAAAGTAATAAGTAACGTGTTGTCCAAAGAAATATAAGAATAAGAGTTTATAATAACTGAGAATGTTTTTCCAAGAAGTGTGCAAGTGCTAAAACGGGGTTTGAGAAATATCTAGTAAGATATGGGAATTTGAATAATAAAACGAATGTTAAATAAAAGCGCCCGTGGTTGTGTGATGTTTAGTTGTACATTTGAATGGATGTTGTTTTTACTTCGATAGTTAAATAACCAACTATCGAAGTGTTTTGACCGTCATTGTCAATACGGAGAGACCGGTTGGATATATTGTCTAAAACCACTTTGTATAGGCGTAAGCGCTGCGAGTTAGTTTATGCTGAAGATAATTGAAGTTGGAGTGAAATGCAAGGGTCGTCAGGTTCCAGAATGGTGTTTTTCTGTTTTGTCCAGTCCTAGGGCAACTTGTATGGATGAATGTCTGACAGAGTATTCCTAACGGTCACATAGGACGATCTTTTCAAGGTATTATGTCTGGTGGCGGAGAAATTCGTCTCTCTTAGCTTTGATACCCGTAATATTTTTGGGAAGACTAACTAGTGATTTGATGGGTTTGACAATGTGACATTCAAAGTGTATGGTGGCCAGATGTTCTAAAAGATAGACGCAACCTCAAGCTTCACAACCAGGAAATGACAAAAATCGGGCAGGTAACATGGCTATGTGGGTCGCTCCCATTAGGGTGTATAATCACCTATCTAGAGAAATTCCTTTTACTTCTTTAATCTATTTTGATGCTGTCCCTTTGCGGGAAACGGTGGTTTGAGCCCAACCGTTGGTGATATACATTCGATACACTCAAGCGAAATGAGTGGTCGGTCATGTGTGGGCCGGGTTGCAAGACGTTCTTGTTGAACCCATTGTATTCCCCTCTAGAGATACACCATCGGCAGGTGGTCCCATACCTTGTCATAGTTGGAATCCAATCTCCAATAAGCGCCCTGCGGTTTTTGATTTTATATTATGTATGTAGAGCGTGAGATGCAAGCGTTCTGCTATTTGGTTATTTACTTGATTAGACATTATTATAATATCACTGGATTTTGATATCAAAATATTTTGGGTTATAGTAAGGTAAAAACCGTCCATGTTTATGTGTGGGTTGGTCTTACTATTATCCTTTTGTTTCAAGATGATTTTCAAAGTTAAATAGTATGGTTGGAATTTACTCACACCCGTCCCATGACTGACCCAGAGTTTATTTTGTTTGTTTTCCCTAAACTCTTGGGTGTCCAAATTTGTACGGGCAGTCAAGTGTTTCAGGCTTTTACAGATACACTTGGAGGAGATAAAAGCAGAAGGCTTCACCGTTAGTATTTAGAGATTATTTCCGTTGTGATATGATGTATTGTACTCCGATAATGGTATGCATATATAATACAGTTTTGTATTTCAAAGTTATGTATATAATACATTTTATTTGTTCCGCTATGAGATTCGTATTTACTCTGATTCTGCTCAGTTGTGTTCTTCTTCTTCTTCTATTATATTAGTTTTATCTTATATTTCTCATCCTCTTATTTCTTTCTATTAATGATATGAATTTTCGTACACTTTGAGTTGAATACGTAGAATATTAGTCAGCTCAAATTGGTATGGATTTTTGGGTCGTTACAGTTGGTATCAGAGCTGAAGGTTAAGTGATTACCTTGGCACTGTGGCGTAACTCAATAAAGATGGGGTTAGTAATACTCTAGATTGAGTTTGAGTGTATATATATGAGCGCGTATTTGTAAATTGATATAAAAAATGTTTTATATTGTATTGATTGGTTTGGCAAGTGGTTTATGAATTCTGGTCGATACGGTAGTGCAAACCATATCGATAGGTGTTCTAAACTCTTGAACAAAGTAATTCGACATAATATTGTTTTGAAAGAGGGTAAATGAAATATTTTTGCCCAAAATATGTTTTGATATAAAAGAAGTATATATCTTGAGATTATTATAGTATATTGGATATGATGATCGTTATTATGATCAAATAAGATTATAATTGAGTTGATTATTTAAATAACCAATCGAAATATTATGTAAGAATAATATGCGAACTCAGATGAACTAAATCTGAATTTAAAAACTAGAATTGAAATAAAACTCTAGAAACTTAGAAAGATTTATAAATAAATTTTGAATTGAATATATGGGAAATTTAAAATTTTGGGAGATTTGAAATTGTTTCCTAAGTGCTATGAAAGATATTTTGAAGTAATTTTCAAAAGGAAATGTTTTAAAATGAGTTTTGAAGATGATATAGTATTGAACTCACTTCTGTCACTGGAAAATAATTCTGATGATGCTGGCCACATCATCGGTGTCATTTTCAAGTGTCGGAGGGGCGGGTTACTACCAAAGAATTTTGTTTTTGAAATTGCTTTAAGAAAACAAATTATTTTGAATCCTGGAAAGGAATATTTATTCTAGAAAGGCAAAGCTGTTTAAAAACTCCCGGGATGATATTGTTTTGAAGTAAAACAAGTATACAAGACGAAATTGTAATAATGGATATAAAAATTTACTTAAGGAAGTAAATAGGGATTGCGAAAGCAAACTGAGAATTACCTGAACCATGATATTGTAATAAAATCAGGTTGGGCTTAAGATAAGGATAACCAATTAGTAGATGGGACATGGAAATTAACTTGGTTAAATATATTGGTGTGGGTTAAAGATGATCCAGAATGGAATTGAATTATTAAGTAAAAATTTGGAATTAAGATCAGAGCTAGCGTTTGAAATGAATTCTGGGTGAATGATTGGATTAGAGAATAAATTGATTGGAGATCAGTTGGAAAGTTTGGATGTATGCTGGTTTGATAACAGATGGCAGAGATAGAGTTGAATGCCAACAGAGAAGGTATACGTTTATATACGAGTATGAGATTTTTATGAGTCTGTTTGGCAAGCTGTTTGGCTGATTGATTTTCTTTTGGATTGGAAAATGCCCAGAGAGACAAGATGTTGTAGTACCAAATAAGCCGTGCACATGAGATGCTGGCAAAAAAAAAAAAAACATTCTCTGAAAATTTGAGCTATTAGGAAATTTTCAGAATTTTGAAATATTCGAAATAAGAAGGAATTAGTATTTAATTGGAATTTATTAGTTCAGTTGAAACTGAAATTAGGAAATAAACCAAAAGTATTTTTAACCCGTTTACAACAGAGATTGTAGCATTTTCCCTATCTTAGCAATTTCGAGGACGAAATTATTTTAAGGGGGAAGGAATGTGATGTCCCGCATTTTTACGGTTTGTATTTGAATATTTAAATCAGTTTAAATATTGAATTCGTGATATAAGTGGATTATGTATTAATTAAAACGAAGTTGAACGTATAAAATTATATATTAAATATAATCAAGCCCGTAATATCGCGGCAGTTCGTAATTTAACGTTCTGAACTTCAACTGAGTGTACGAGACTCGTTTTAAACCGGATTTCTGCAAAACAAGAAATGTTGGGGTCTGTTAAGCTGTATTTTCTAATGGAAGTGAAAAACCAAGATTTCGTGTTATAGTTTGTGAGTTCTGGCTAAATCAAATATTCAATTAGTCGCTGTAAAATCGTTTATCGACCATAACGGTTTATTTGATATAACTAGATATCGGTATCGAATTTGGACCAGGTTTTTTTTGAGACGCAGCTATAATTTCATTTTTAGAATTTTACTGTAATTTTTAATTAATTAAATAAGCAACTTTTTATTTGGAGTATTCTACACCCTAAATCAGCATTTTGGGATTTCACAATATAAGTTAATCTACCGGTATTATTATATTTTTGGGATCGTGGCACATTTCTCGCCACAATGGTAATTTTATTTGTGTCGATAGCAGTCCTTAAATGATAAAATTATGGGTAGCGTAGTAATGTTAAATCTAACGTGACTTCCTTCAGCACTAAGTTTCGTACAATCCCATACTTTGCAGACCGAACCTACCCTATTCTGAAGACACCCTATATGCGAGATAACAAAGCCCTGCGTTCCTTCGTGCCAAAGTAAATTAAAAATATGCAAATCGACAGACTTTACCCTATATTTTACTGCTGCCACATTCTTTCTTTTCAACATTTAATACACTGGCCTATAACTAAATTTTCACATGCCAACTTTCTCTTTTTCACGTAGGCCTTTCATGCCTAACATTTAGGCTTAAAAAAAATGCTGTCAACCAGTACAAACGAAATCTATTTGAAATATAAATATAAATAAATATATATATATATAAAGCTCCCTTCCATGCTAAGTATAAGCATCGCCCATACCCTATGCTACAACCTATACATGAGCAGCTTAGGAACTCAAATTGTCACCCATCCTTCAACGTGCCTACCCTAATACTAGCATCAGTGCTATCCTGTGCTTCATTTCCTTGGCAATTAAGTTTTAGCTGCTATAAATACAAACAGGTTCTCATCATTTCTTCCACACAATAACCCACTCTGTCGAAGTTCATTTTTGGCAATATGAACTCAAAACCAATCGAGCACTCGAAAGAAATATATTCCAAAACCTGTATATGTAAATCCCAAAGATGATCCTCAATATTCTAGTATATGTTTCGAGGGAGTTCCACGTCGTTTTTCCTCTGCGAAAACATGCGGTAATGACAGGTTTGAAGATCGAAGTCGGGTTTTGGACATTGCACTGAGATGAGTTGATGTGGGTCTTTCTTTGATGGTTGCCGGAGTTATGGTCAGTGAATGGTTTGTTGTAGTTTGAGGAGATGGATGAACTCGAAGTGCTGTTGGCGGTGAAGCAGAAATGGGCGGACTGCATGGGTGAAAGGTGTGGATAGGAGAAACGACTTGTTTTGAAGCTACAAGGAGGACTGATGAGATGCTTGCGTTGGTATAAGCAAGGAGATGGGTTTGAATGGATAAGTGAGTAGTGGTACAGTGAAGAGCTGTGCATGTCACGGAGGTTTGGGGAGTTGCCACATGGTGGAGAAGAGTGTTCAGTGGTGTGTTCATTTGCAGGAGTCGCGTTATGTAGCCTAAAAGGGGATGGTATACGGTGAGAATGTTATGGACCGTGGATTAAACAGGTAAGCCCAAAATAAAGTAAAAACAAGGAAGAAAAAAAGGTCCAAAAAGGGAATACATGAATTGACATGGACGACAAGAGTTCGTGAGGCATAGTATCAAATTGAAGATGGAAAGAAAAGAGGGTATGGGCCGATATTAAAATAATTGATGAGCCGCCTGTCGCATTGGAATCGTAGCAACAGACTCTACATCGTAGAACTGATTACGGGGAAAACAGAGTTGCTAGAATTCCTTGATTAAATCAGCTGACGCAAATCGTTATTTAACGGTTGATGCGCAAGGTGAGTAAACTCACTAACTCTGATTTCTTTTTAAAATATTATAATTATATTTTAAATATTGGTTGAATGATGTGTGATGGTCTATTAGGTAAATTACATTTAAATTGGTTAAAATAGAAATATATCATTGCATATGTACACATCATTGGTTGGACACTAATTTGACTAACATCGGTGAATGCAGGAAACCGGTTGGAGGAACCCAACCGGATCCTCAGTATTTAGATGTACCATTTTTTTATATATGCAACCCAAATGACGTTTAAACCCTGTGTGATATTGGTGTTGAAGGGAAATTCAACAATGGTTTTGAGTTAATCAATAAATGGTATCGATTAAGAAGTGGCAGCAGACGACCGTAAATTCATCTTTTTGTTATGACGTTGAATTTTCATCAGATGAATCAACAAAATTAAATTTATAAAAATTATATTTTTATAATTGAGGCAAAGTTTTAAAATTACGATAGAGGTGCTATTAGAAATTAATACTTTGTAGTTACTTTTATAACGTGAATATGAACGATTTGTTTTGGACGTTCTATATAAGGTTATAAGAAGATAAAAGTTGTAAATTTTCCTATTAGTAAATCTTTTTGGATAATTAATTTAAGATGAACAATCTAGAAATATTATTAAATTAATTATAGTAATCTAATTATAAGAAGTAATTAATGTCAGTTAACAAACTAACTAATGGTAGGAAGTTGACTAAAGCAACTAGTTTAGTGGAAAATGATTTTTAGATAAATAGATATTCCATTGATCTAATGTTAATAATTTGGAAGTTAATTGTTCGAAATTAATAAGATTTCTTATTAATTACCTTTTTAATTAATGAAGTTTAAATGATTTATTAACTAATATAATTAGTATAAGGAAAGCAACTAATCTATTTAAATTAATAAAGAAATAAATTGTTTTACTTCAGCAATGAATAATTATTATTTAATTTTTTTAAAGTAATTGTTTCTTAAATGGATTTCATTTAAGATGGCATGGAGTTGTGATGGTATGTTACTTGAATTAAGTACAACAATTCAAGTAAAAAGTAAAACGACTGAAGATAGAAAGTAAATGCGTTTTAGTTATAAATGAAATTGTATAAAGAGGATGAAACGAAGAGTTAATGTTTAAGATAAATAATTATAAACAACCGAGTTTTCAAAATAGGGATATGGCGTTATAAAACTAAAATTAAAATAAAGCAGAGGTACGATTTAATGGATTATAAAGTATAAGAGGTTGGAGTTACGAACTTACATATGTTCTAAGATAAGAATGTTGTTGATCAAGGTCTTAGAGGTAATTAAAATACCCCAACTTGAACGACTTCACAATTATCGAGGGATGGTATTTGTTTGTAATGGAAAGAGAGGTCAAAATTTTTGTAATGGAAAGAGATGTCAAGATTTTTGTAATGGAAAAAGATGTCAAGATTTGTATAAAGTGGAATATAGCAGCGTATTGCAAGTATCTGAACTACAACGATAAAATAACATTGTTGACCAGGCTTAAGCGTGACTGTTATGTTGAGCTTTGTTATAAAGGGGAATATTACCACGTATGACAAGTTTAGAACTATAACGATAAATTAGCGCTGTTAACCAAGCTTACGCGTGATTTTTATATATAGCACTATCCCCTAGGGAATGAAAACAATTTGGTTTGAAATCCACTTATTCTAAAGTAATAAGTAACGATGTTGTCCAAAGAAATATAAGAACAAGAGTTTATAATAACTGAGAATGTTTTTCCAAGAAGTGTTAAAGTGCTAAAACGGGGTTTGAGAAATATCTAGTAAGATATGGGAATTTGAATAATAAAATGAATGTTAAATAAAAGCGCCCGTGGTTGTGTGATGTTTAGTTGTACATTTGAATGGATGTTGTTTTTACTTCGATAGTTAAATAACCAACTATCAAAGTGTTTTGGCCGTTGTTGTCAATACAGAGAGACCGGTTGGATATATTGTCTAAAAACCACTCCGTGTAGGCGTAAGCGCTGCGAGTTAGTTTATGCTGAAGATAATTGAAGATGGAGTGTAATGCAAGGTTCGTCATGTTCCAGAATGGTGGTTTTCTGTTTTATCCAGTCCCAGGACAACTCGTATGGATGAATGTCTGACAGAGTATTCCTAACGGTCACATAAGACGATCTTTATGTCTGGTGGTGGAGAAATTCGTCTCTCTTAGCTTTGATACCCGTAATATTTTTGGGAAGACCAACTAGTGATTTGATGGGTTTGACAATGTGGCATTCAAAGTGTATGGTGGCCAGATGTTCTAAAGATAGACGCAACCTCAAGCTTCACCACCAGGAAATGACAAAAATCGGGCAGGTAACATGGCTATGTGGGTCGCTCCCATTAGGGTGTATAATCACCTATCTAGAGAAATTCCTTTTACTTCTTTAATCTATTTTGATGCTGTCCCTTTGCGGGAAACGGTGGTGTAACGACCCAGAAAATCTGAACCAATTTAAAAATTTTAAATTGGCTAAAATAATGGATTTTAAATATTTAAAATAAATATTTTAAATAATAGCAATGAATAGTGAGTTTGAATCGACGTTTGAAAACGAATATAATTAATTCTAATTATAAACAAGGCCTGAAATGGCGCTGCAGTTTCAAAAATTGAATTCAAACTTTGTCGGACTGTACCGGGTGCAAAACAAAACGGATTTGAGTGAAACCAAAAATATTTAAATCTGTTAGTGAATACCTTTCTAACGAATCTGAAAAATCAAATTTTCATTGCGGAAAGCAAAAGTTATGGCCAAATGAATTTTCAGAAAGGTCGCTATGGAATTTATATAGCCCGTGAAATGGGCCATTTTGCATACGACCTCGGAATTCGACGAAACCACTTTTGTTGGATCCGGGATGTGAAGTTATTGCTAGGTTTCAAATTTCATAATTTTTGAAGCTAGTATGTGAGCGTGGCAAAGGAAAACGTGTTTTGATCAATTACAGTTAAATTGGATCGACCAGAAATGGACCTTTCTGCAAACGGTCTCAGAATTCGACGAAACTAGTTTTGTTGGGACCGTATCGTCAAAACATAGCCAGATTTATTTTTCTGGAATTTTTCGATTTAGCTTGTGGCCCTGGCAAATTGAAATGTACGTTCAAATTAAATATTGAATGTTTTATATTTTAATTTGAAGGAAAACTGACTGAAACATTCGAATGGGCCTTCGAAACATATCCCATTGTGTTCGGAATGGGGGTTAAACGCAAGGGACGACAGTCATTGGGTTTTGATTGGTGATCGTGTCAGAAAACCCCTTTAAAACTCCCCCGGCCAATCATATTTTTTTAAGATAAAAAAAAATAAAAATCTTTTTTTTCTCTCTCCCGCTATACAGCGATACACGGCGGAAAACCCTCGCCGCTTCCAGGCCAATTTCCGGCCGCTCCGGTCAACGAAACCCACCGCCCCAGTTCAACTTTTTGTAGTGCTCGACTTCCCCTTCAAATCAGTACCTGTTGCACCCCAAACCGTCGCGCCATTGAAGAGATCAATCGCCTCAAAGCTAGCGCCTTCGAAGAGCCGTCGTGCCCTCCTCCCTACGTCGAAGTGGACCCCACTGGGCTGTGCACGTGCGCCCCTCGACGCTCTACAGCGTGGCGTTGGCTGATCGTCTTCTAGCTCCACGGATTTGCAGAAAATTGCTGACCTAGTTTTGAACATCTAGTGAGGTAATCGACTGTATATATTTTAAATCGGTTTTAACATCTTTAAACCGTTGCAAACATTGAAAAATCATATCTTTTTCGTGTGTTGACGAACGAAATTCAGTGAAACAAGAGATAGTGGACTCGTGTGGACGTCTTCTACATTCTAGAAGAGACCGCATATTTTTCTGAGCCTTCTGCTATTTTTGGTGGAGTGGAACCCAATGTGAGATTTCTAATTTATAAACGATATGGAAAACGATGATGTATAAATTATATAGTCGATGTATGGGTTATATAAGCGTTGTACACCTCATGTATAAGCGTTGTATAAGTTGTACGTTCGATGTATAAGTTATATATGCGTTGTAAAAATTATATATGTGTTGAAATAGAAGTGAATTGCTATATATAAATATATATACATATATATGCCCCTCGTCCACAAACCATGGACGATATTTATTGGTTGTGATTGGTGTGAAAATTGATTGATAGCGAATGGTTGATTGGGATTGTTTGTGGTTGATATTGATTGATTGTGGTTGAAAAATACCCGTTTGTGGTTGAGAAATATTTGGTTGAAACCACATAGGATTAGTTTGTGGAAATGAAATAAATATATACATGCCGCCTGCATGCGAACTAGATGCATGATCCCCATTGTCAAAAACCGCGAGGTTTTAAGGTAGAGCGAGGAGCTGTACTAGGGACGGTCCCGGTTTTAACTACCTTGTCGTTATGCTGCCGAAATTTTGAATAATATTCATGTGTTTGAATTATTTTCATTTTCTGAAACTATATTTATTCGTTGAATAGAAAACCTTCATGTGTTGAATTGAAATTCATTCGTTGATTAGAAATTCATGTGTTGAATGGTATTCGTGTTTTGAATATAAAAATCACATTTTTATCTCTATATATATAAACTATAGAAAACCTTCATGTGTTGAATCGATATTCATTCGTTGAATTGAAATTCATGTGTTGAATGGTATTCGTGTTTTAAATATAAAAATCACCTTTGTATCTACATATACAAACTATAGAAAACCTTCATGTGTTGAATCGATATTCATTCGTTGAATTGAAATTCATGTGTTGAATGGTATTCATATTTTGAAATAAATTGTTTTATAATAAAAATCACATTTTTATCATCTATATGAACTATATAAAATAATAGAGTTTTGAAATGAATTGTTTTACAAAATAAAAATCACATTTTTATTATATACATGTATTGTTAAATATAGCGAAGTGTTGAAATAGAAGACAGTTAGATAAAAATATCATTTTTATCAAATGTATGAAAAGAATATAGCTTTGAAATCGAAGAATCGATATATATATATATATATATAAATGGAATTAAGATATATCGAATAACGACGCTGTAGTTCGTATTTTGAAACCGTGATTTCAAACGATTATACCAGGAGATCCGACCATCGGATTTTCCTGAAATCACAACCGTTGGGTTCGCTTTGGAAAAATCTTTCCAACGGCACCAACTTTGTAAAAATCCAACGGTTGGATTGTCTGGAATGTTTAATTCAAATCTGAAGAAAAACAGCGCCAGAATCGATTATATTTTTATATATATATAAATATAATTATATTTAATCGAATAACGACGTTGCAGTTCGTATTTTGAAATCGAAACTTCAAACGATTATACCGGGAGATCCGACCGTCGGATTTTCCCGAAACTGGAACCGTTGGATTCGTTTTGAAAAGATCTTTCTAATGATATAAATTTTGTGAAGATCCAACGGTTAGATTTTCGGATATGTGTAGATCAAATCTGAAGAAAAACAGCGCCACGGCCGCGTTATGGCCCGAAGCGTCGTTTTGAATAAATTGGCTATTTTAAAATAAATAAAAATAGTGATAAATCGTTATAAAATATTATAAACGATATGGATGTGATTTAGAAATTAACTGAAGGTTGGCTAAGTCGAATGATTTCCTGGGTGTTGATCTGATGTTGGTTTCGGCCTTCGGGGTTAATATTTGGGAAATCGTTCTCTTACTGATTGACGGTTAGTGACTAATGAATTGAAATGATGCGTGTGTATGTTAGTGTTGCACTTGTTTATTATGTACGCGAGTTTCTCAGAAAGACCGGGTTTATCCCATTCTGAATAACTGAATCGACGATAAGAAATCGAAGATGAAGACGGTGGTCGAAGACCGGAGATCTTCACCTCGTTTGGATGGTAACCGAGGTCCTGATTGGGAGGCATCCCGAAATATGGATAATGAGTGGTGATCGTCCAGACGTACGTGGTGATCGATGGGTTTGCGAGATATATAGTGCCTCCGGTTTCATTCAGACCCATAACGGACTTGCAAATGGACAGTGTGTCTGACATTGGAATTTATTCTGTGTGATTGATAGCCATCAGTTGCACGGTGTGAATTGCCTGTGTGGCATGCTAAGATGCAGTGATCAGGGCTTCTGTTGAAAAGAAAAGTCTTGTGGTGATGATCAAAGCACCGCCTGTGTGGCGTAGCTTTGTGTAGAACGTGAATTCGCGAGCCTCACACCCCGGTATGAACCAGAAACGGGATAAGGACCTCAGGGAGGGCATGCGTTTCCTTCTAGCTAGGAGTTGTGTCAGTGTTTTTATATGGCCTGACATTTTACTTATGTTGTTGTTATTGTTGTGAGGCGCCTCGGTTTGATCGGACGATCCGGGTCTGATGGAGTCATTCGTTGGCTCACTTACGCCCCATAGGGCGGGGAAATGTAGTGCTCAGGAATTTTAATCCACATCGATGGACCGGCCCTGTCGCTCCAAGGGTCGATGCGTTCTGATCCTGAGACACGGGCTAAAGCGTCTCGAATTCGGTAAGGACTATCTTTTGCCTTGATTCGTGACGGAAATCCAATTTCCAAATACGACATCGTGCGGTTTTGATTGTATATATATATGGCGACATGATATATGGTACCCATGCCATCTATGATTGATAGTTATGATTTGAAATTGTTTTCAAAACATATAAACACTAGCAATAATATCAAATGCCTTTGTTTTATTCGTATCAATCATATTTTGGCCATTATAAGGTAAAACTCTATCCTCCGGTTTGCGTTGCATTGTGTGATGGGAACTGAGTCTTATAATGGCTTCATTTTTATAAAAAGCATTGCGATGTTTAAAAGAATGATTTGTTTTAAAGCACTGGTAATCCAATGGAGTAAACCCGTTCCACGAAAGTGGCGTGGTCTTGTGATTAGCCATATTATAAATGTGTTTAGTAGATTTCTCATACCAGTCCCATGACTGACTCATAGTTTGTTTCACTTTCAAACTCGGGTGCCCCTTTTTCTACACGGGCAGCCTTGTATTCAGGTTTAGCTGGTTCTTTCTGGATAGCTGGAGCTGAAGATGGATTCTATCATATATATTTTTTTATGCTGTTCAGCTCCTATTGTACATTATGTTTGTTTTCCGCTGTAGACATATATGTATAGTTGAACTGTATTTGTACTAAGTACGATCCTATATACCGTGTAACTCTGATGATTACTCTTATTCAGTATATTATATTGTTCATTATTTGGTGTATTTATTTATTTCTGTTTTGCTATTATCTGTTTCTGTGTTATATTCCACAGATTACCCTTGCCACCGTCAATACGGGGTTTGGGGTCATCTCAGGTGGTTTGAGCCCAACCGTTGGTGATATACATTCGATACACTCAAGCGAAATGAGTGGTCGGTCATGTGTGGGCTGGGTTGCAAGACATTCTTGTTGACCCCAGTGTATTCCCCTCTAGAGATACACTATCGGCAGGTGGTCCCATACCTTGTAATAGTTGGAATCCAATCTCCAATAAGCTCCCTGCGGTTTTTGATTTTATATTATGTATGTAGAGCGTGAGATGCAAGCGTTCTGCTATTTGGTTATTTACTTGCTTAGACATTATTATAATATCACTAGATTTTGATATCAAAATATTTTGGGTTTTAGTAAGGTAAAAACTGTCCATGTTTATGTGTGGGTTGGTCTTACTATTATCCTTTTGTTTCAAGAGGATTTTCAAAGTTAAATAGTATGGTTGGAATTTTGTAACACCCCACGCCCGCTATGGTCACTCGCTAAGGGAATGCCATAGCATCGGTGGAGTATTTTAGTGAATATAGAACAGAAAAATTACAACAAGACAGATATATACAGTACTTGAAATTTAAAATATCATCTCATAACAGCGGAAGTAAACATGTCTGGTTACATCATAAAACCACAATAAAAGTCAAGTACTATATCCATCAAAATAAAGGAGTACATAATCCCACTCTCAATACAATAGCCAGAACAAAAGAAAAGATAACTGGATAACTGGAGCTTTACATCTACCCAAGCTCCTCAAGACTGGAACAGCAATCCGATCAAGCTCTACTACTGCTAGGATCCACCGTAGGACCTGAGGGTTGGAAAAAGATAAAAGCAACGGGGTCAGACATAAGTCTGAGTGAGTCCTATAACTTTAACAATACAATCCTTAAAGTAACCAGAGAAGACATAACCTCGACCTACGGTAATATCTGGGGATGAATGGCTACACTAAGCAGCTTGGTAGACTTAGGATAAACTAAGATAACCGTAAAGACGCATCTACCCACCCAAGGATAATTACTAACCGCACCACACCAGTCATTCCTACTTAAAGGTTGATCCCTCCCAAGAACTTAGAAAATTTCCCCAGTAGTTTCTTGTACTCCTAGCCACTACATAGGTGCCGTCTGCCCCTATCTCCACTAGGTGTACTTAGTAATTTTACCCAGTAGTTTCGTGTACCCCTACATAGGTGCCGTCTGCCCCTATCTTTACTAGGTGTACCCACTACTCCCCAGCGATCGGCTCCCTACCGTAGATACCCGTGCTGGTCCCACAGTGGGGTGTATCATTCCCCTAAAGTGGCTACCTGATAATATCAACGGTGCACGGCTTTATATCTACACGATGCAACAACGGCTTATCTACCAGCCCGGGCCCACACACGCATATGAAACCCGTTGGACTTGCGTTGCCACCGCTAACCCGTTTTGGCCTCTTATAATCAAGCCCAATATGCGTGTCCCGTCACTCGACATGGGTCGAGCCCACAAAGATATGTTTGGGATATTGGCTGAAATGGGCCCCCACAAGCTACCCACCTAAGCTTGTCACATATCTAGTGTATCCCACTTAACCCTTTAATCATGTTTAATTACATGTTTCCACTTGGTTAAGTATTCTAATCGTATTTTCTATTGCCACCCAAGGCAACCCACTAGATTCCACATGCCACCCAAGGCAACCACAAAATTTCCACATGCCACCCAAGGCACCCACTTAACCCCTCATGTCCCACTACATGCTAATATGGTTAAGTGTTTCTTAATTAATTAAGACCGTGATTTCTCATAAAGACCTCTCACATTAGACTGGCTGTTATGACCGCCTGGTTAAGCCGGTAGAGTCCGGGCAGTCTTACGTCATAACAGAGTCTAACCTCGTGTCTTTACTTTAGTCACGTATTTAATTTATGGCTAAGACCTCCCACATTGGGCTAACATTTGTAGCAACTGGTTAAGCCGGTCGGGTCCGGGCAGTTTTACACTACAAATGAGTCCAACCTCGTGTCTTAGTCGATTAATTACACCTAATTAATCACCCCCATATTAATTATCCCTAATTAATATCAAGTTTTCCATAACATGGGTAGACCTAACTCAATAGGTAAATTCCCATGGGGTAGACCTAACTCAATAGGTAAATTCCCACTTATGGTAATTTATTTTTATGGTATGCTTAATCATACCCAATCATACATTTATTAACATATTTACCCACCCCATCGTTCCCCACGTAAATCGTTCACATTTCATGACATAATAAAGGGGAAGATCCATCACAAATATCATGGGTTTAGCATATAACTTTGTCATGGGTTAAGAGGTTGTCAACTTGCATATGTGAGCACATATTAACCCAACTACATTTAACCCAAACTTGCATATTATCATATACATATCTTGCATAATATGTGGAACTTGTATATAAGCATTCTCACAACTTGCATAACATGTTAAACATGCATTTAAGCATACACATAACTTGCATAAGCATTCACATACTTGCATAAGCATCCACATACTTGCATAAGCATTCACATACTTACATAAGCATGCATAACTTGCATATCATATTAAACTTGCATTTAAGCATATACATAACTTGCATAAGCATTCATATACTTGCATAAGCATGCATAACTTGCATATCATGTTAAACTTGCATTTAAGCATATACACAACTTGCATATGAACTTGCATATCAACCTACACATAACCTACATAACATCATACACATGACTTGCATATGAACTTGCATAACTCACTTTGTTAAACATGCATAAATCCACTTGTTAAATATGCATAAACCCACATATTAAACATGCATAAACCCTCTTGTCAAACATGCATAAACCAACTTGTTAAGCATGCATAAACCAACTTATCAAACATGCATAAACTCACTTATTAATTATGCATAAACATAGAAAAACATAGAGTAGCATATCATTACAAATGATTCAAACTCACTAATCCGTATTTAAGACCATAAGTCTCATTACACCCAATCTACTTACTTTAACAATTGATGTTAAAGTGATAGAAACTCACCAAACCCAAGATTAGCAACCTTATGAAGTGGAATTAGTTGCTAAATATGAAGATAGTGATGATTAGAGATTGATTAGAGAGTGATTAGCTTGCAACTTCCTTCATAAACTAGTGGAGGCTCTCTAAGATTTAATTTGGCGGCATGAGGCCATCATTTCTATTTTTAGTATGGATTAGGGTAGGTTTAGGGTGTATTTATAGATTAGGTGAGTGTTTTAGGCCCTTAGATTAACCCTAAATTAGATTAGGACCCTTAGATTTCGGCACCTTCCAGAAACCAGCCCTAAGACCAAGCCCAAACCCCAAACTGGTGCACCCAACCACAGAATTCTCTAGAAACTGTGCAGGTTTCTTGGCTCGGCACGGGCGCACTTCCCAAGTGCGCCAGTGTATCTTTGTACTGGCGCACTTCATAAGTGCGCCAGTGCATTTTTGTTCTGGCGCACTTCACAAGTGCGCCAGTGCATTTCTGGCCTGTTTCTGGTTTTTCTGCCCAACTTCGTTCGTCCATATTTCTTTCATACGGTACCCGTTTTACGCAAACTCGGACTCTATTTCGCGTATTTTTCCAAGACGAACGCAATGACGCAGCCCGTTTCCCCTAATTCCCACATCTGGGATTAGTTATTCTTTAATTTGTGAATTTTAATCATTAACCGAAATTCGGGGTGTTACATTCTCCCCTCCTTAAAGGATTTCGTCCCCGAAATCTCTAAGCTAAGGAGAATGCATATCCTACCATCCAAACAACCATCTACTCAATCCATCAAACACGGGCATCCATTGTCCTTAAAACAGTTTCTAATGATGTATGAGCATATGCAAAAAGTGTGTGTATATGTTCCCTATCTAATGTATGAACATATGCAAACCATGATAGTGCCATGCATCCATTATGTATGCGAGAGAACCCTATCGACACATACAATATCTACATGAGTGCACAATCATTCACCAAAATGCATCATCCATATGATAACACAATCATTATACATCCATAAATATAGCTTCCTACACACAATTTTATGCAATATGCAATATGAAGTGACTGAGCCGATCTAGTGCCTAGAGTGTGTGTATATGCATCCACGAGCAACCACTAGCAAACACTTGCATCCACTTGCATCCATCAACCATAACATGTCTCAAACACATGTTTCAACCATAGGTTTACCCTATCTAAAGGTCAATCAGTACTAACGAGAGGATATACTAAAGATAAGATAAGTACTAGACAAGCGATAAAGGAGAAGTTAAAAGACATACTCTCAAAAAGAAATGGATACAAAGAACGCATCTTCGCTTCCGTCTCCCAAGTAGCATTGCTTTCGTCATCTCCCCATTGCACTTTAACTAGCTGAACCTCTCTGTTCCTCAACTTCCTAGTTTCTGACCCAAGGATGCGAGTAGGAGCTCGTCGAATCGTCGCATCACGCTCTACCTCTACATCTCTAAGCAAGCTCGGCTCTACCACCTCTGCGGTCTCATGTAAGCACTTCCTCAGATGTGATACATGGAATACATCATGAACACCACTAAGTCTGTCGGGCAACTCCACCCTATATGCCATCCGTCCAATCCTTTCCTTAATAGGAAACGGCCCAACAAACCTCGGTGCTAACTTCCCAACGGACCCAAAGCGAACAACATTTCTCAACGGAGATACTTTGACAAAAACCATGTCCCCAACCTCAAACTCAAGATCCGTCCTTCTCTTGTCCGCATAAGATTTTTGCCTATCCTGTGCTGCTTTCATCCTTCTTCGAATCAAGTTAATTTTCTCAGAAGTCTCCCTAACCATATCAGGCCCAAGTAAGATCTTATCCGTAGATTCCCACCAACATGTAGGTGACCGACAAGGCCTTCCATAGAGAGCTTCGAAAGGAGCCATACCAATACTGGACTGAAAGCTGTTATTATATGCGAACTCTACCAACGGAAGATGCTCTTCCCATGTACCTCCAAAATCTAAGATACAAAGCCTCAAAAGGTCTTCTAGAACACGATTCACCCTCTCAGTCTGGCCATCCGTCTGAGGATGATATGCGGTGCTCAGACACAATTGAGTCCCCACTGCTTCTTGCAAACTTCTCCAGAACTCGCTAGTGAAGATAGGATCTCGATCACTCACTATGCTAGAGGGTACCCCATGCAATCGGACTATCTCTCGAAGATATACTGAAGCTAGCCATGGAGCGGTCCTCTTGCTCTTCACAGGTATGAAATGGGCGCTCTTAGTAAGTCTGTCTACCACCACCCAAATTCCTGTATTACCCTTCCTCGATCTGGGTAACCCATCAATAAAATCCATCGAGACGCTATCCCACTTCCATTGCGGAACTTCCAATGGGTGAAGTAACCCTCCTGGTTTCTTTTGCTCCGCCTTCACTTGTTGGCACACCAAGCATCGAGCGACATACTCGGCCACATCTTTCTTCATACCAGCCCAGAAGAAAACCCTCTTCATGTCTTGGTACATCTTGTCCCCACCGGGATGAATAGTCATCCTAGAACGGTGTGCATCATCAAGAATAACCTTCCTCAAACCCTCGTCTTGCGGTACACAAAGTCTACCGTCTCTACGCAAGCACCCCCTATCGTCTAGGGTGTACCTACTCAAATGGCTGGACGACTCCCCCCTTATGAGCTTCTCCACCAACTCAACCAACTGTGGGTCGTCCCTCTGTGCTTTACCAATCCGCTCCAAAAGAGTAGGTCTAACTTCCAAGGAAGCTAGCAAACCGGGTACATAATCAACGGAAGGTCTGAAATCAAACATCGAGATAAATTCCAAGCTTCGTTGTTCCACGAACAATGGACTCAAGGACAACCTCTTTCTACTCAAGGCGTCCGCCACCACGTTACCCTTGCCAGGGGTATACGCTATCTCGAAATCATAAGATGCTAAGAATTCCATCCACCTTTGCTGTCTCAGATTCAAATCCTTCTGAGAAAACAAGTACTTCAATGATTTGTGGTCAGTGAACAATTCGAATCTCTCACCAAGGAGATAATGGCGCCAAATCTTAAGCGCAAAAACAATAGCGGCCAACTCTAGATCGTGGGTAGGGTAATTCTTCTCATGTGCCCTCAACTGCCTTCCACCATAGGCTATTACCCTTCCCTCTTGCATTAAGACTGCGCCAAGTCCTGTCCCACAAGCATCGGTATAAACAACAAATGGCTTGCTCCCATCTGGCAACACTAAAACTGGAGCAGTGGTTAAAGCTCTCTTTAACCGTCGGAACGCATCATCACAATCTACGTCCCATGTGAAAACAAGATTCTTCTTTGTTAAGCGGGTTAACGGGGCTGATATCTTTGCGAAGTCTTTGATAAACTTCCTATAATAACCCGCCAACCCCAAGAAACTTCTTACTTCGGTAGCATTCTTTGGAACCTTCCAATCCTGAATTGATACTACCTTCGCGGGATCCACAGCTATCCCTTCCTTGGAGACCACGTGCCCCAAGAACCGCACCTCCTTCCTCCAGAAGCGACATTTAGAGAATTTAGCCTTAAGGCTATGTGCTCGAAGAGTCTTCAATACCTCCCCAAGATGTAGGGCATGCTCCTCTTCACTCTTAGAAAATACTAAGATATCATCCACAAAGACCACCACAAATTTATTAAGGAACTCCCTGAACACCCTACTCATCAAATCAACAAAGTATGCAGGGGCGTTCGTCAACCCAAATGGCATCACTAGCCACTCATAGAAACCATCCGGAGTTCTAAAGGCAGTCTTGTCTATGCTATCCTCAGCCACCATCAACTGATGAAACCCCGTGGCTAAGTCCAACTGAGAAAATACCGAAGCGCCAACCAACTGATCGAAAAGATCATCAATCCTCGGCAATGGGTGTCTATTCTTCTTTGTGAGCTTGTTAAGTTCTCTATAGTCTACACAAAGTCTGAGGGACCCATCCGCCTTTGTAGCAAATACTACTGGAGCACCCCACTCCGATATACTTCGTCTTATGAACCCCTTCTCAAGCAACTCCCCTACTTGCTTATGGAGTTCCCTCCTCTCACGAGGAGCCATGTGGCGCACTGGTAAAGATACCGGTTTAACATTATCCACCAGATATATTCGGAAGTCAATCTCCCGCTTCGGAGGTAAGCCCTTCACCTCCTCAAACACATCCGGATATTCCCGGACCACTCTAACAGATTGCAAACTCTCGATCGAAGCGTCAAGCGATTCAAGATAACTTAGCATAACAGAGTCCATGGGATTACAAGAAATCTCGAGAGTGTTACCCAAGCGGGTCATGAGCCTAACAACTCTCCTTTCGCAATCAAGAACGGCACCATTACTGGATAACCAGTCCATGCCCAAAATCAACCCATAGCCCGTGAAGCCCAACACAAAAGCATCACATCTAAATTCAATGCTAAGTATAGAAATCTTCAAACCCAAACATATCATGGACAAATAAGTGGAGCCCCCAATTGGGTTTGAAACAACCAAGGGATCATCTACCAGACTGGTGTCTAGGTGCAGTGACTCAACTAATGATGATGAGATAAACGAATGCGATGCGCCTGAATCAAACAATGTACGGACAGGATGATCAAATAGAAAGACCAGACTTTCAACGGAAATAGTTCTACCTCTCTCCTGAATCGGTGGAACTGCGAGAGCCTGTACTTGCCCCCTAACCTGACCCGGTGCCATAAGAGCTTGCACCTGTCCTCCTGAGGTAGACCCCGTCCTTTGCCCCTTCTTAGGACAGTCTTTCACTAGATGCCCTGCTTCGCCACAGTGGAAGCAGCCAGTCTTCTTCTTCTTGCGACAATCCTTGCTTAGGTGGCCAGGTGTTCCACAATTGAAACACTTCTTCTTCTTGCCTTTGCCACCGTTGCCTTTCCCACCTTTGTTTTGTTGTTGTTGGTGAGGTCTCTTTTGATCTCCCTTCTTCTCGGGTGCCTTATTAGCATTGGGACCCTTCTCTTCTTCATGCATGAGTGCCATGTCAACTAACTTCTCAAAGGTGGCCCCCATAGGGATATGAGTCATAGCTAACCCATGCATTGGTTCATTCAAGCCTTTCACGAACCTTAAAGCCTTCTTCTCCGGTGTATTCACCATGTCTAGGCCAAACCTTGCCAATTGATTAAACTTGTTGACATATTCCTTCACTGAGAGATTTCCTTGCTTTAGAGTCAAGAATCTTTCCATATACAAGTTTTCCTCCGCCCTTGAGAGAAACTTTGCCACAAATCTTTGCCTAAAATCCGCCCAAGAGTCAGCGGGGCGTTCTCCATTAGTGACCTCCCACCAGAATGAGGCCTTTCCCTTCATTAACCAAGCAACCAACTTGACTTTCTTTCCTTCTTCCATCTCAAAGATATCTATCAACTCTTCCACCTCTTTCAGCCAATCTCTAGCCTCCACAAAAGTTTCAGATCCTTGAAAAGGTTTCCCTCCCATAGCTTTAAATTCCTTGCAAGTCTTAGCAAAAGTATCCGTGCGAGGAGGAGGGGGAGGAGGAAGATCGGGTGCTACGGTTGGTGGAGGAACATTTGCTGGACCCGCAGTGGTGGCCCTAGCCTCCATCAATCTCCTATACCATGCTGGTACCGTCACACCCTCCGGAAAGTTAAGATTCTCGGCCATGCTGAAACGAAAAAGGAAAGATTCAAAACGGAGAATTCGAAGGATATAGATATGGCTATTGGGGATTATGCTTTTCCTTCAAAAACCTTTCTCTTTAAAGACATGTTTTTGAAAATATCTCTTCCAAAAATGATTTTATAAAAATAGTTTTCTAAAAATTTTATCTGTTCCGGTAACCTTTGCTCTGATACCACGTGTAACACCCCACGCCCGCTATGGTCACTCGCTAAGGGAATGCCATAGCATCGGTGGAGTATTTTAGTGAATATAGAACAGAAAAATTACAACAAGACAGATATATACAGTACTTGAAATTTAAATTATCATCTCATAACAGCGGAAGTAAACATGTCTGGTTACATCATAAAACCACAATAAAAGTCAAGTACTATATCCATCAAAATAAAGGAGTACATAATCCCACTCTCAATACAATAGCCAGAACAAAAGAAAAGATAACTGGATAACTGGAGCTTTACATCTACCCAAGCTCCTCAAGACTGGAACAGCAATCCGATCAAGCTCTACTACTGCTAGGATCCACCGTAGGACCTGAGGGTTGGAAAAAGATAAAAGCAACGGGGTCAGACATAAGTCTGAGTGAGTCCTATAACTTTAACAATACAATCCTTAAAGTAACCAGAGAAGACATAACCTCGACCTACGGTAATATCTGGGGATGAATGGCTACACTAAGCAGCTTGGTAGACTTAGGATAAACTAAGATAACCGTGAAGACGCATCTACCCACCCAAGGATAATTACTAACCGCACCACACCAGTCATTCCTACTTAAAGGTTGATCCCTCCCAAGAACTTAGAAAATTTCCCCAGTAGTTTCTTTTACTCCTAGCCACTACATATATGCCGTCTGCCCCTATCTCCACTAGGTGTACTTCGTAATTTTACCCAGTAGTTTCGTGTACCCCTACATAGGTGCCGTCTGCCCCTATCTTTACTAGGTGTACCCACTACTCCCCAGCGATCGACTCCCTACCGTAGATACCCGTGCTGGTCCCACAGTGGGGTGTATCATTCCTCTAAAGTGGCTACCTGATAATATCAACGGTGCACGGCTTTATATCTACACGATGCAACAACGGCTTATCTACCAGCCCGGGCCCACACACGCATATGAAACCCGTTGGACTTGCGTTGCCACCGCTAACCCGTTTTGGCCTCTTATAATCAAGCCCAATATGCGTGTCCCGTCACTCGACATGGGTCGAGCCCACAAAGATACGTTTGGGATATTGGCTGAAATGGGCCCCCACAAGCTACCCACCTAAGCTTGTCACATATCTAGTGTATCCCACTTAACCCTTTAATCATGTTTAATTACATGTTTCCACTTGGTTAAGTATTCTAATCGTATTTTCTATTGCCACCCAAGGCAACCCACTAGATTCCACATGCCACCCAAGGCAACCACAAAATTTCCACATGCCACCCAAGGCACCCACTTAACCCCTCATGTCCCACTACATGCTAATATGGTTAAGTGTTTCTTAATTAATTAAGACCGTGATTTCCCATAAAGACCTCTCACATTAGACTGGCTGTTATGACCGCCTGGTTAAGCCGGTAGAGTCCGGGCAGTCTTACGTCATAACAGAGTCTAACCTCGTGTCTTTACTTTAGTCACGTATTTAATTTATGGCTAAGACCTCCCACATTGGGCTAACATTTGTAGCAACTGGTTAAGCCGGTCGGGTCCGGGCAGTTTTACACTACAAATGAGTCCAACCTCGTGTCTTAGTCGATTAATTACACCTAATTAATCACCCCCATATTAATTATCCCTAATTAATATCAAGTTTTCCATAACATGGGTAGACCTAACTCAATAGGTAAATTCCCATGGGGTAGACCTAACTCAATAGGTAAATTCCCACTTATGGTAATTTATTTTTATGGTATGCTTAATCATACCCAATCATACATTTATTAACATATTTACCCACCCCATCGTTCCCCACGTAAATCGTTCACATTTCATGACATAATAAAGGGGAAGATCCATCACAAATATCATGGGTTTAGCATATAACTTTGTCATGGGTTAAGAGGTTGTCAACTTGCATATGTGAGCACATATTAACCCAACTACATTTAACCCAAACTTGCATATTATCATATACATATCTTGCATAATATGTGGAACTTGTATATAAGCATTCTCACAACTTGCATAACATGTTAAACATGCATTTAAGCATACACATAACTTGCATAAGCATTCACATACTTGCATAAGCATCCACATACTTGCATAAGCATTCACATACTTGCATAAGCATGCATAACTTGCATATCATATTAAACTTGCATTTAAGCATATACATAACTTGCATAAGCATTCATATACTTGCATAAGCATGCATAACTTGCATATCATGTTAAACTTGCATTTAAGCATATACACAACTTGCATATGAACTTGCATATCAACCTACACATAACCTACATAACATCATACACATGACTTGCATATGAACTTGCATAACTCACTTTGTTAAACATGCATAAATCCACTTGTTAAATATGCATAAACCCACATATTAAACATGCATAAACCCTCTTGTCAAACATGCATAAACCAACTTGTTAAGCATGCATAAACCAACTTATCAAACATGCATAAACTCACTTATTAATTATGCATAAACATAGAAAAACATAGAGTAGCATATCATTACAAATGATTCAAAATCACTAATCCGCATTTAAGACCATAAGTCTCATTGCACCCAATCTACTTACTTTAACAATTGATGTTAAAGTGATAGAAACTCACCAAACCCAACATTAGCAACCTTATGAAGTGGAATTAGTTGCTAAATATGAAGATAGTGATGATTAGAGATTGATTAGAGAGTGATTAGCTTGCAACTTCCTTCATAAACTAGTGGAGGCTCTCTAAGATTTAATTTGGCGGCATGAGGCCATCATTTCTATTTTTAGTATGGATTAGGGTAGGTTTAGGGTGTATTTATAGATTAGGTGAGTGTTTTAGGCCCTTAGATTAACCCTAAATTAGATTAGGACCCTTAGATTTCGGCACCTTCCAGAAACCAGCCCTAAGACCAAGCCCAAACCCCAAACTGGTGCACCCAACCACAGAATTCTCTAGAAACTGTGCAGGTTTCTTGGCTCGGCACGGGCGCACTTCCCAAGTGCGCCAGTGTATCTTTGTACTGGCGCACTTCATAAGTGCGCCAGTGCATTTTTGTTCTGGCGCACTTCACAAGTGCGCCAGTGCATTTCTGGCCTGTTTCTGGTTTTTCTGCCCAACTTCGTTCGTCCATATTTCTTTCATACGGTACCCGTTTTACGCAAACTCGGACTCTATTTCGCGTATTTTTCCGAGACGAACGCAATGACGCAGCCCGTTTCCCCTAATTCCCACATCTGGGATTAGTTATTCTTTAATTTGTGAATTTTAATCATTAACCGAAATTCGGGGTGTTACAAATTTACTCTCACCAGTCCCATGACTGATCCAGAGTTTATTTTGTTTGTTTTCCCTAAACTCTTGGGTGTCCAAATTTATACGGGCAGTCAAGTGTTTCAGGCTTTTACAGATACACCTGGAGGAGCTAAAAGCAGAAGGCTTCATCGTTAGTATTTAGAGATTATTTCCATTGTGATATGATGTATTGTACTCTGATAATGGTATGTATATACAATACAGTTTTGTATTTCAGAGTTATGTATATAATACATTTTATTAGTTCCGCTATGAGATTTGTATTTACTCTGATTCTTCTCAGTTGTGTTCTTCTTCTTCTATTCTATTAGTTCTATCTTATCTTTATCATCCTCTTATTTCTTTCTATTAATGATCTGAATTTTCATACACTTTGAGTTGAATGCGTAGAATATTAGCCAGCTCAAATTGGTATGGATTTTTGGGTTGTTACAAATAGAATGGTTCAATTGGATATTTTTCTTCCTAGATGTTCATATTGATTGCTATGTAAGAACAAAAACATAAGATATTGTGAATAAAATGAAAAGGAAAGTAAAAGATGAACAACTAAAAGAAAACAAACAATGATGACAACTGCAAAAATAATGAACAATAAAAGAAAATGAATTCTTCTAAATAAGTTTGGAAAACTGAAAATATAATTATGTGAACTGTAGTTGGAATAGAAAATAGGAGTTTTTGTAAAATTAGCAACTAGCTTCCAAGTATGGGGAATAAGATGTGTAAAAGTGGATAGAAAATATGTAATTTCCCCATTTTCTACCTCTTTCTAACATAAGAAATCGAATTTAGAAAATCTGAATTTTCTGTATTTCACAAATTTAAAGTAGGTTGGTAGGGTTTGGATGCAAAAAATTGGATGAACTACACTCTTGCTCTATAAGAGTGTAGGAAAAATTAGATGATTTTTTTTTTTTTTTGATTTTCAAAATTCATATAGAAATTAACAATATATTTAGGATGTGTACATCATGTTTTCAAAAGGTTTTCAAAAAAGTTTGTGTTCATATAAGAGGTACCGCTTGGGCGTTCATTGCATTCATGTATTATTATATTGTGTTACACTTTGCACAAGTGCACAAATGGTTGCAATAATGTAATGTACACAAGATGGATCTAAATTATGCGAGGAATTGCTTAATTATACCCTTACCAAATTTTGGGAAAGAAATTTCGTAACGGTGGGAGAATATAACCTCTGCATTTTTAATTGAATTATAATTTGTAAAATTTTCAAAATTTGGTCATGGAACTAGCGCCATTGCGTCCGTAGCAATTTTCTATCAATTTAGACCTATAGTTTGCAGAAAATGGATTTCAAATGAAGAAAACATCTTTAAATGAAGTTTTAGAACAAACGTGGAAAAGAAGATATAAGAGGAACACAAATAAGAACAACAACTACTAATGTTTTAGTCCTGTAAACAAAAGCTAAGTTAGGTGAGTTGGTTAGGCATGCACTTCTCAAGGTGGAGGTCAAGAGTTCGAGTCCCACCAACATCATATTTTTTATTTTAGAGGGACGGCTAAAGAGATGCATGTTCAATGATATATATACACATATGTACATATAAGAAAAATTATATATATGGGTGAGTATATATACATGTATATGTGTATATATGTGTATGTGTGTGTAAATAAATAAATATATGAATATGAAATCCAAAACTAACATGCAATCATTCAAAATGAGTTACAAATAAATGTCAGCATAACATCATTTGTATTTTGAAAAGAAATGAAGTTGTGCATAAATATATACACATAAATTCAAAAACTGAAATAAAAGCGTAATTTAAGGGCAGAAAGTAATAATTTTATAATAAATGAAAAATAGGCAAGAGAATAGCTGCTTTGAAATTGGAATATATATTAAAAAGGAAGGAATCAATGAATTGTTAGAGTAAATAATGACGTTTATTACGTAGTTATTAACGAACAAAGATTTGAAGAGTTATATGCGCATATATGCGCGTAAGTTCAAAATTGAAATGTTAAATATACCTCATAGATGGAAGAAAATAATTTACATAATAATATTTAGCAACTAAATGAATGTTTCAGCCAAACGTTAAGCAAAAATTTAATGTCAGTAGAATTAATGTAAACGGGCCAGCTAATGGGTCGACCCAGACCATATGTGGGTTGACCCGGGGGTCGACACACCCTAATACGAGGTCAAGACAAGGGTCGACCCTGCAGGGGTCTAGGTCGACCCAACATTGGGTAAAATGACATCATTTTTTGATTTGAATGGTTCTCAGATTTTATTATATTTAATCCGACGAACAAGAATCTTATATGCACCTATAAATAGACTAGGAGAGCCTAGCCTCCAACTCATACTTTTTGAGATGACGCTAAGGCTCTGCCATTTCTTTTCTTCTCCATGTCTTTCAGAAATAAGAATATCAGTTTTAGGAATTCTTATTCAAGATTTCAAGACGAAGAATATAGATCTACAATATAGGTGTTCATATTTCTTGTTTATGGGAGATAAATTTGTTAATCTGAATTATTAGGATTTCTTTCGTTTAGCATCAGATGTGTAAATATGGTCATTTCAATATTAGATCAATTAGGAAAACCATAGGGTAGTAGATCTGAATCAGATTCAAGAATTAGAAAGCAGTTATGTGAATGGATTAAAATTATACCTTTGGGTAACGGTATATTTACCATTTAAATTCCCTGTAATTATTAACGTAATGAATAGTTGAAATTGTGATATAATCCATTCCCTAAGAACGTTAAGAATGTTACTGTTTTATGAATCTACTCCATTAACTTCCTATTTGGGTTTGAGAATTACTGCAATATTAAAATTGTGAATTTGACAGTGATTGTGCTTATATTCTTAAGACGGTAATTCAATGGTAAATTATGTATGTTCCTAAATTATATTGTTCAAAATATAATGAAATTTTTGGGTTGAGAATTACAGTAAATTATGGGTAAAATGGAGTATGAATTAGCAAGCCTAATTTTATACAGAAATTTACCGAATCAGAAATAGGAATTATGTGAAATAATATAACATAGAAAGAAAAAGGGTATTAGTAGCTTACTGAGTTAATTGGGGGTGGAAAAGGCATACATTTCCATAATTACCATTACTATAAATTACGGAGAATGTAGTTGCAAGAAAATAAATGTAATAAAGATTAGTGTGAAATAGGGGTGTTACCGTATTGCACACTGATAAAATATACACACACACAAGTGATGTAATAAGAAGAAATAGATTGCAACTACGGATCTTAATTGATGTATACTATGGAAATAGATTTTTATGCATTGCCGACCAATTTAATGAAGTTTGTTAAATATTTATGTAATAATAAAAATGTACAAGACGATAAATAAAGAAAGGTTACAACAGTAAAAGGTTTGTTAAAACAAGGAACCATGGGAAAATGTGATGAGCGAGGAATATAACCTATTGTAATTAATTATGTGAACGAGAATGAAATACAATAGGCAGGCTTGTCCTAGGGACAAGTGGAATTATAACATAGGTTATAATTAATAATGAAAGGAGAACTTATTAATAAACCTTACTTAAGGAACTATGTTAATAAGTAAATTCACAACAACGGTTATAGTAACGATATAATGTTGCTTAAATAAGAGGTAAGAAGAGAACTTGTTAATAAACCTTAGATAGGGAAACTAAGTGAATAAGTAAACCCACAACAACAGTTGTGGTAGTTAGAGTTTATGCCCAAGATGCAATCCATTTGATGTAATTAATAACATTGTTGATGTTATTGTTTTACTTGGAATAAGAATATTATGTTATGTTACATTTACTATGTAATATAAATATTAACATAATAGAAGTCCTTAGAATAATAATACGAATTATATAGTTCAAGTAAGACTTGAAATTGAGATTATATAATATATTAAGTATTATAATTCTTAAATGTCCCTAGTCAAGCTTTATTGTTTATATAGGACATCAATAAAACATTGAGACTAGTATGTTGATTGACTAATGATCACATCTCATTGATCATTAATACGTATGATATTAATGTCAAGACATAAATGCGTATTGGAGAATAGCGTATTGGGCTGACCCACCATGAGAAAACTATTTGGAATATAATTATTTGTATCATAAGTTATTCTCATAGTGACAGAGATGTAATGGTCCTCAGACTTGAAATCGTTATAATTTTATTCGAGGATATTTGTGTTTTGATATCCTCAAAATTTACTTGTAACAGAGTAGACGATAAATGTGATTATTGGATATAACTCGAGTCGAATGAAAATTATGAATGATTTAGATGGAATTTAACCCTATGATATATTCGTAGTGATATCCATGGGCCTCTTGATTGAGTGAGACTATGAAATGCATGGCCGTGCTCAAATATTGAGTTGTTTTTAATAGTCTACTAATTGATCAAGATAAATAGATTAAATTATAAAAAGGGTGATATGTTCCATGCCTCAAGTTTAATTTTGGATATACTGGTTAAAAGGATTATATTACATTGAGACACTGGCCACAAAAGGTTGCATCGAATTGTTAATTGATCTTATTATAACTTGGGTAGCAGCGATGTATTACTAGATGTCGCTTACTATATACAATTTGAATATGATGTAAATTATTATCAGCGTTGTAATAACCTATAGGGTTACACAACTAGAACATAATGAAGGAGAAATTATTTTCATTGGGTCAAATAAAACATCAATCTGTTGATGTTTTATTTGAAGTTGGAATTAGTAGACGGGCCGGTACGTATTCTATGGTAAACATTTAAATTTATAAAAGAAATTTATTTTTTCCCTTTTTAACATACACGTGTATACCTAGTTATTTAGATTGATTTAGTTTAATAGAAAACCGACCCCATATAATTTTAGTTCCACAAAAACCCTAGGAAAACAATGGCGGTGGCTAGTACCGCTTTCCCTCTCTTCCCCTTCAATTTGATTGAAGAAGAAATCGTTCTTGTGGATACATATAGAGGCACGACGACACATTGTGCTACTTCGATTCGATGCTTCAATGATTTTGATTTCGAGATTGATCAGAATTTCCTGGATTTGACAAGTCAGGTATGAAATACTAATCTATTTAGTTTAATTTTCTATTCTTGCAGTAGATCTTTCTTTTAAACTGTTATAACACCATTTTGGATGTTAATTCGATCGTATAATTTCCTACGGTGATATTAGAGCTTAGGGCTTGTAAGATTTAGTATATTGAACTATAATTTTGGTTTAACCATGTACGATTCAATATATATTTACACGAAATATATATACAAGCTGATTATATCCTGATTTAATTAGCAAGGGCCCTTTAATCAATTTATTTCTAATATAAAGTTGGTTCAATTAAATTCGATTTAATACTAGGTATTAACTCTGGATCCTAGATGATTAAGCTGTGAATATATTAATTTATTATGTAGTAATAAATGATCTATTTATATATATGTTTACATGCATGAATCTGCTGCAAACTTATATATATTAACTGATGGAATATGAAAATGATACAGTTTTATTTGTGAAATAAGACTGCTTCATTTAAAAACATAAATTGATACTAGATACTGATTTCTATTTAGATACTACTTCATCCTAGGATATTAAACAGTTAGCATGTCGAATGGAATATTAACCATTTGATTTTAAATTTTTGTATGGATTATTTTTCTTGCATAAACATTGTTTTTCCACAATCAAAGTGAACGTATATGTCTCAGTTATGTATTTTTTACTTTGATTAAACTCCTATTTTAATTATTTGACCTTTCAGGTTTTTGGTTTTAATAATATTTAATTTAATGAAATTAATTGTTATTAAGACATTTTTTGTTTTATTTATAAAATGAGAAAGCTTCATTTTATTTTGATTTCAAAAAAAATGATACTGTCCAATTTGCTCAATATTTTTTTCGTGCTTGAAATTCATTCATAAGTCCATTTTTTTACACCTACATTATAGAGATAATATGCAGGACAATTTAAAATCATAACAATAGTATTATGATTTGTTAACTTTGTAAAATATATAATTAATGTGTCTTACACAAGTACATAGCATATATGTATTGGCATATATGTTATCGACCTATTATGTAAAATTACATTTCGGCTTAAAAGTAATGATTATGTGTTTATGATGATAAATATATTTTAGAATCTGATTTCAAAATTACAGGAAATATTATTTCCTATTTATTTCAGTATTATGTAGTCTACTTGAATTATTGAATCATGATACTAAATTGAAATCAAAGTAATTTTAATGTACTGCTGCAAGTGTTGGCCCTAGAATTTATATATTATGATGAGAACAGAAAGTATAAAATGCAGTTTACATGTAAAATTGAATTTTAACACGAAGTACTTCAAGTTCTTACAACAAATATTTGCTAATCAAATAGCAAAAGGTGGAAAAATATTATTAATTTTGTTTGAACATAAAACAGTATAAAGATAATGTACATTATTATCATTTAAAACATTTGTATAAAGATGCATACATCCATATGTGTAACACCCCTCTCGAAAAGCTAACACAAAGATCTTTTAGCACAGTGGTTAGTGCGTGGTGTTGCTTTACGGAACATCAGGGGTTCGATACCCGCGGATGTCACATTTGGTATCAGAGCCTATACCCAGCCGGAATTGTGTGTGTAATGCTGCGGATATCAGTCGATGTGGTACTGATGCGGGTTACATGCACAACGCCTGGGTAGTGAGTGATATGAGCCAACGAGGACGTTGGGCTCTTTAATGGGGGTAGTCTGTAACACCCCTCTCGAAAAGCTAACACAAAGATCTTTTAGCACAGTGGTTAGTGCGTGGTGTTGCTTTACGGAACATCAGGGGTTCGATACCCGCGGTTGTCACATTCCATTAATGTCACTCACAAAGGGAATGCATCAACGTCCATGAAGCGTTATTGTTTGTATAGAACAGATAAATTATAAAAATAAATAAAACAACACAACGGAAGATAAAACTTATTTTATTTCATCATAACTCAAAACGAGTTTACATAAGTAGTTTCCAAATCCATTACAACAAGATCAGTAGTCTTTTTCAAAAACTTCAAAGTACATAAAGAAGCAAATACTTAAATAACATAAATGCATAAATCCCCACTGAGCATAAGCAAAGCCATAAAAATGAGAGAGTCCCAAGCGATACATCTACCCTCTTCAAGCAACTAAAAGAAATCTGCACTAAGCTGTAGTATTCCCTCCTTGCAAACCTGAGGGGGAGATGGAAGAAAAGAGGTGGAAAAAAAGGATGTCAGACATAAAGTATGGCGAGTGCGATAACTTTAACAATATAATTATCAAAATAAGTAGGCTAAGGAATAAGCTGGAAAATAAGGAAATGATTGTGAACAATTGAGTATGACAGAACAAAACGAGGAAATAAGACGAACCAAGATAACGTTAAAGGCGCCCCTAATCATTATAAGATAATTACTACACTGCACCATCACTAGTCATCCTAAAGGTTGATCCCGCCTACAAAACTTAATAATGATAATGGTAGTTTAATGTACCCTTAGCTACCTTCATAGGTGCCGTCTGCCCCTATCTCCACTAGGTGTACCCACTACCCCTATTTGATCGGCTCCCTAACTCATAGATACCCGTGCTTGCCACACAGTGGGGTGTATCACTCCCCAAAGTGGAAACCGATACAACCAAAAATGCACGGCTTATATCTACACGATGCAACAACGTATTACCTACCAGCCCGGGCCCACACATGCATATGAACCCGTTGGACTTGCGTTGCCACCACTGACCCGTTTTGACCTCTTACAATCAAATCCAGTACGCGTGTCCCGTCCTCGACTTGGGTCTAGCCTACAAAGATACTTAATGGGTTACTAGTTTGAAAAGGGCCCTCCATTACTTGACACAAGCTATCCACCTAAGCTTAGTCCCCTCTAGTACATCCCACTTAACCCTCTTCTTATTCATGTCTTCTGACATGTTTCAATCTTGGTTAAGTGCATCTAAGCGTATTTCAAATGCCACCCAAGGCACCCACTAAATTCCACATGCCACCCAAGGCACCCACTTAACCCCCTCATGTCCCACTACATGTTTATCTGGTTAAGTGTTTCTTAATTCATTAAGACCGTAACCTTGTAAAGACCTCCCACATTGGACTGGCATTTGTGGCAGCTGGATTTGCCGAGCGGGTCCGGGCAGTCTTACACCACAAATGAGCCTAACCTCGTGTCTTTACAACTGTTACGCATTTAATTTATGCCTAAGACCTCCCACATTAGACTGGCATTTGTGGCAGCTGGATTTGCCGAGCGGGTCCGGGCAGTCTTACACCACAAAAGAGTCTAACCTCATGTCTTACGGGATTAATTACGCATAATTAATCATCCCCAATTTGAATTA
Source organism: Allium sativum (assembly GCA_030737875.1). Taxonomy (NCBI): domain Eukaryota; kingdom Viridiplantae; phylum Streptophyta; class Magnoliopsida; order Asparagales; family Amaryllidaceae; genus Allium; species Allium sativum. The sequence goes on from CM060922.1 coordinate 714,325,156, forward strand.
ATTTCCCTATTCAAATTGCCAATCAATTACAAATTTAACTATGTCCATAATTGACTCAATTATGTCCATTTATTTATGGTATAAAAAATTATACCAATTAACATCACATTTAAGGCATTTATGCCAATTCTCAATATTAAATCTTTTAATATTATCCCATTGCCCCACGTTGTACGTTCGTTCATTTAACATAAAATATTCGTTAGACTCGAATAGTCTAACTTATGGAATAAAGAGAAAACATCACAACATGCATAGGATAAAAACTAGATCTAAACATAAGGGGTGAACTTGCATGCATGAACAAGGTTTTTCATCTAAAACTTGCATAAACTATGGATGTCATAGATCTAATCATAAGGTGTAAACTTGCATAGGCAATAGTCACAAACTTGCATAAACTATGGATGTCATAGATCTAATCATAAGGTGTAAACTTGCATATGTGATTTATACAACATAAACTATGATGTAAACTTGCATCTAACTCACATATGCCATAGCCTAACTTTAGATCCAATTTACACATAAAATAGATGTCATGAAACATGTAAGGTTGTATATGATTCTCACTAACTTGCATATGATTCATAAATTAACATCTAAACTTGCATACATACATATGATTTAACATATGAATTAATTCCAACAACATAACAAAACTAGCATATGAAACATCATTATGAATTGATTTTACATAAGCCAATTGTGATGGCCCGCCCTGCACCAACCGACATTTACTCCAAAAGTGCGTTGTACACATATCCAGTTAGCACGGGACGGTCGTCAGAAGGAAAGGAAGAAGACAAAAAATCAACAAAGAACCTGTAGAATGTCTCACAACGCATAGAACAAAATATAATAACAACATACTTGACATAAAACAGGTGAGACAGTGCATAAGCCGAAAACAAACTATCATAGCAGCGGAAAATCCAAATACAGCTTATGTTCTACATCATCATTATTACAACTTTTCAAACTGTCTCTAAAGGTAAAAGCAAGATAAGGGAGGTACACTGCTAATGCCCAAGTAGTGACCAACAACGACACAGGGAGAATATATATATATATATATATATATCATACATGGAAGCCTCCTGCTCGCCTTCGGATCAGCTACTCGTGCATCACCAGCTAACCTGTCTCTAGTCTGCTCGTTTAGGAACACCTAGAGTAATAAGAAGAGACATAAAACTTTGGGTCAGACAAAAGTCTGGTGTGAGCGATAAGCAGCTAAACAGAATAATAACAGGTATATTAAACCATACCTGAACCTGGACCTGCAACCAAAGAGTTAGCACTACATACTGTACAACACTCTAAGGTGCCACTGAATAAATGGTGTAAAGATAACGGGGATGGGGGTGTGCATGTCATAGTGATGGCAAACAATCAAGCATAGCAAACATCCTCACATCTCTCGCTCAGTGCATAAAGCATACGATATCCCCCACTTCGACCACCCAATACTTTGCTATGATCACTCTGCCCCATGAAGTCATAACGGCTTCACTGCACTGATCCATAGCCACTAATCCTTCGCTATGTCCACTTTGCCCCATGGAGTCGTACACACCTTACTGCACTGGCTCATATCCTTACTAATCCTTTACTATGTCCACTCTGCCCCATGGAGTCACAACGGCTCCACAGCACTGGCTCATAGTCTTGCTACGATCACTTTGCCCCTCGAGTCATGATGACTCTACTGCACTGATACGTAGCCCATCATTCCTTTTCAGTGGTGAATCGAAGTTATGAACGTCGACAACTCCTTAGCACACGTCCCGCAGCAAAGCCCAATCATGAATTGAACTCATTGGTTCCCAACTAGATCCTGAGCTCTAACTTCCATTTGGACTACCTTTGCATCTCGGGTTATTGGTCTTCATCAGATCGGTTCGGATCGTCGCCTTCACGTCATAGCGGTTCGGATCGGCCTTCAGTATCCTCTACTGGATCGATTCGTGCCAAGCTTCTCCGGATCGAGTCGTGATCTTCGTCTGGTGGCAGTTCGGATCGGCCTCTTCCAAAGCACACCGGGTCGGATCGTAGTCTCCAAGTCCAATCGTGGTACATCGGTTCGGTTCGGGGTACTATGACGGATCAGAACGGAGTACTTCTGGTGGATCGGGTCGGTCGTGATCTCCTCCAGATTTCAAGTCAACTCGTAGCATGCAGGCTCGGTTCGGATGCAAGGGGGCGGATCGTGGATGGGCCACACGAACGGTTCGATTCGGACCTCCCCATCCGATCTGATCCGGTCCCTGTCCATTTCCTGCATTTTGTCCAACGAGTTGTTTACACCATTCGATGGCATTTTCGACCATTCTAACTATTCTAATCAATCACAAAGCATACCATACAGTCATAGCAACAAGTAGAAGTGACCTCAAACACCAAAACATCAATATGATATGTTAAAATGGATCAAACATAGCCAAAACCCCGTATTTTCCCTTAAGCATGTTTAAGCAAAACTAGTGACATGATTAGTAAAACTTAACCAAATTAGCCCAAGTTTCTAACAGAGGTCTAAAACATCATTTAAGAATTTATAAATATTTTTTCAGATTTTTATCATGCATAAATTCGCTAATTAACACTAATTACCCTTAATTAACCATAATTAGTGAGGAACTATGCAAATCACTCACCTTAGCCACAAATGAACCTTAGATCTGAAATAAATCTCCGATATGGCACGAATAATGCTAACAGCAGCTCTAATCTTGATTTGGTGAAGATCTCCCTTGATTTGATGTTGCTAAGCTTAATCCTTGATTAGAAAGTGATTTGGAGGTGATTTAGAGGTTGGAGACCATTTTTAGGGTTTCTAAGAGGTAAGTGGAGGCTAGAAAACTGAAATGGAATGAAACCCTAACTCTTTTCAGCCTCCCCATAACCCTATTCCCGAAATAGGTTATGGGCCCATTCACTAATCACCCTATTTGGCCCGGTTAAGTAGTTTTTCACCTTCCAAACCTTATTCTAGCCATATCTCCCAAACGGTAAGACCTTTTTCCACATGTGACCACTCTACGGAAAGGTAAACCATCATCCGAAGCCAATGGAAGTGGTTTCAGGTCAAAACTCCTTTCTACTCAAAAGTTATGGCCGAAACAAGATCAGCTAGGGGCAAAATAGTCATTTAAAAATCAGCAAAAATCATGAACATGGGAAATGACCCCAATGGTCGTTTCCCAATGCCACCTGACCATACGACTTCATATAAAAAAGAAATAAATATTCTACGATCCTCCGATGCGTAGAATGCGGGTTGTTACATTCTCCCCTCTTTAAGAAATTTCGCCCCCGAAATTCCCTAACCAAAACACACAAAGGATCCCACATGCCTATTAACCATAAAACAACAATCAAACATGCAAAACAAGTCTATCCTAGCATGCGGAATAACTAAATTGCAAAGTAAATCTTACCAGGCAAAGAGTTCTGGGTACGCCTTCCTAATTCTCTCCTCTGTCTCCTAAGTACAGTCATTCTCGTTCTCGCCCCACTGAACCTTGACTAGCTTCACCGCCTTCCTTCGAAGTTGCTTCGTATCGTGCTCGACAATACAAATCGGCTTGCGGTTCCCAACCGCCTCGGGTTCCACTTCGAAGTCCTCTAACTGATCAAGTGAAATAGTCATGTCTGGGTCGTGCACGAACTTCCTTAGCTAGGAAACATGAAATACATTGTGAACTCCCGCCATCTTCTCTGGTAATTCAATTCTATATGCCAAATTCTCAACTTGTTCGAGAATTGGGAATGGGCCAACAAATCTTGGTGCCAACTTGCCTCTCCTACCAAATCGTGTCACGCTCTTCAACGGAGAAATCTTGACAAATACCAAGTCACCAACGGAGAATTTTAAGTCTCTTCTCCTCTTTTCAGCATAACTCTTCTGCCTATCCTGGGCAGCCTTCATCCGTTGTTGAATGATCTTAATCATATTTGAAGTTTCCCTTACCACATCTGGTCCAAGCACAAACTTCTCACCGGTCTCTATCCAACATGATGGTGAGTTGCACGGTCTTCCGTACAAAGCTTCATATGGAGCCATACCGATACTGGATTGGTAGCTATTATTATATGCAAACTCTACTAGATGCAAATGGTCATCCCAGATCGACCAAAATCCAATATACAAGCTCTCAAGAGATCTTCCAATATACGATTCACCCTCTCTGTCTGACCGTCGGTTTGAGGATGATATGCGGTACTGAGATATAATTCCGACCCTAGAGCCTCTTGTAATCTCTTCCAAAACCCACTAGTAAACAACGGGTCTCGGTCACTTACAATGCTTTTAGGCACTCCATGAAATCCCACTACCCACTTCATATGCAATTCTGCTAACTTAGCTGCCGTTCTGGTCGATTTGACTGGTATACATCTTGCACTCTTCGTCAATCGATCCATAATTACCCAAATGCTATCATGTCCCGATTTAGTCCTTGGTAAACCATCAATGAAATCCATCGAGACTTGCTCCCATTTCCATTCTGGAATTTCTAATGGTTGCAACAAACCACTAGGCTTCTTTTGCTCGGCTTTAACTAGCTGACAATTCATGCACTTGGATATAAACTCCCCAACATCTCTTTTCATCCCTTCCCAGTAGTAAGTCTGCTTCATGTCTCGATACATCTTATCACCACCGGGGTGTATAGTCAGTTTTGAGTGATGACATTCCCTAAGCACTTCATCTCTCAAACCACTCATGTTGGGTACAACTAGTCTTCCGTTCTTTCGAAGCCATCCTTCTCGATCAAGCCCATACAAATTCATCTCCTCACCGTCGATATTCATCTCTAACTTGGAGATGATTTCCAATAGATTAGGATCATCCCTCTGACTGGAACCTATCCATTCAATCAAAGTGGGTCTGATCGTCAAACTAGCTAACATCTCTAGATCCAATTCGCACTTTGGTCTGAAATCATACCCTGCGATGTACTCCAGTTGCTTCCATTCAAGAAACATAGCCCCTAAACTGGCATGTCTCCTACTCAAGGCATCGGCTACCGCATTGCCTTTCCCAGGTGTATATGCGATATCAAAATCATACGAAGCCAAGAACTCTAACCATCTTTGCTGTCAAAGTTTTAGATCCTTTTGAGAGAAGACATACTTTAATGATTTATGATCGGTAAATAACTCAAATCTCTCTATAAGAGATAATGTCTCTACATATTCAACGCGAACATGATCGCTGCCAGTTCCAAATCATGGGTAGGATACTTTTTCTCATGCGGCTTTAGTTGCCGACTAGCATAAGCTACAACCCTACCTCCTTGCATCAATACAACACCTAGTCCGGTACGACAAGCATCCGTGTATACCGTCATTTCTTCATTCCCTTTAGGAATGACTAACACTAGCGCACACGTCAACTTTTCTTTTAGACTCTTGAATGCATTCTCACACACTCCATCCCAGACGAAGGCTTGATTCTTCTTAGTCAACTGAGTCAACGGTGTTGCTATCTTGGAGAAGTCCTGGATAAACTTATGATAATATCCAGCTAACCCCAAGAAGCTTCTCATGTCTGTTGCATTCTTGGGCGTAGACCAATCTTGTACCGTAGCCACATTCGCAGGGTCCACGGCAATACCATTCTCTGAAACAACATGGCCCAAGAATCTCACTTCCCTCCTCCAGAAGTGACACTTAGAAAATTTCGCTTTCAATTGGTGTTTTCTCAACACCTCCATCACTATCCTCAGATGTCCCTTGTGTTCTTCCTCTGTCCTCGAGTAAATAAGGATGTCGTCTAGAACACAAGAACAAACTTATTCAACTGATCTCTGAATACACGATTCATAAGATCCACGAAGTATGCCGGTGCATAGGTCAACCCAAATGGCATGACCAACCACTCATCGAATCCAGATGGCGTCCTAAATGCCGTTTTCGGAAAACTCTCAGCCGCTACTCGGAGCTGATGAAATCCTGTCACGAGGTCCAATTGGGAGAACACTCTTGCTCCTTCCAGTTGATCAAACAAATCATCTATCCGCGGTAGAGGATACTTATTCTTCCTCGTCACCTTATTCAACTCGCGATAGTCATCACACAAACGAAGGGGACCATCTGCCTTAGTGGCAAACACAACTGGTGCTCCCCACTCGGAGACACTTCTTCTAATAAACCCCTTCTTCAAAAGATCGCTTACTTGCACCTCGAGCTCTCGCTGCTCCCTTGGTGCCATATGACGAAGTGGCATTACTATAGGTCTGGCATCTTTCACTAAATCAATACGGAACTCAATCTCTCGGTGTGGTGGAAGTCCGGTCACTTCCTCGAAGACGTCCGGATACTGGCCAACCACGGGCACATCTGACAACTCATTATGCGGGATGTCGAGGGAATTTATAAAACTAGCTATTACCCCATCACTAGGTAGACTACCAAACACTACCCTCCGCCCATCATCCGCCCTAACTGTCACCAAAAAGCCCTCACAGTCTACCACCACCCCGTACCTTTGGAGCCAATCGACCCCCAATATAATGCCACACCCAGTAAAGCCCAAAACAAAGCAATCACAAACAAACATACATCCATGACTCGATAAGACCAAATTTCGGCAAATCATACTAAGGTTAGTTGAACCACCAATCGGGTTCGTCACAACCAACGGTCTATCGACTATCTCGGGTTCCAGTCCAAACCTATCTACCAGGTCTCTAGATATGAAGGAATGGGAAGCCCCATTATCAAACAAAACTCGAACAGGTACATCAAAAATAGAAAGCATACCTTGAATGACGACATTCTTTCCTTTCTTCGCTGCAGTTGGGGCATTCGACGAAGAAGGAACGACATTAATAGCATATGCTTTCACCATCTGCTTCTCTTTAAGAGGTTGTGGACATTTATCCTTATGATGTCCCACTTGGCCATAGTTGTAGCACTTCCTATCCGCTGGCTTGGCCCGATATTCTTTGGCATAATGGCCCTTCTTACCACAGCTGAAGCACTCAACATCTTTCTTGCTCTTTTTCTGGCTATCCTTAGTTTGGTTCTACTTCCTCTTGCTCTGAGTGTTATTCTTGCCTCCACTGCCTGCTTGCGGCTTCAACCCCGCTGCAGATGCAACCTTAGTCTTTGACTTAGGGTAAAGACTCTCTGATCTCAAAGCTTTCCCCACAATCGATTCAAAAGTCTCATCGATGTGGTTGATAAGTCTTTCCCCAAGTATCCATCCAAACCAGTAATGAACTTCTCATTCTTCTTCTCAGGAGTATCGATAAGAGATAATCCATACTTCGACAAAGTGTCGAACTCAGCAATATAGTCCGAGACCGCCCTACCATTCTGCTTAAGCTCCAAGTACTTCCTAAACAATTCCGACTTCTGAGCAGCTGGTATAAACTTGTCGCTAAAGCGAGCCTTAAACTGATCCCAAGTAACCTGATCCTCTGGAGTGGCTGTCTTAATAGCATTCCACCAATTCATCGCTCGCCCTTGCAGCTGACGAGACGCTAGCCTTCTCTTCATCGCATCCTCGATACCCAAGTCGTAGAAGATACAATCACAGCTATCCAACCAACCCTAAACATCTGTGGCCGACTCCGTTCCGTGGAACGGCTTCCCATCAAGGTTAGTGTAATCCTTGCACAGCTTGGCGAAATCGACCCTAGGCGCCTGCACTACTGGACCACCACCATTACCGGCATGGGGTGATGCCCCTTGCACATCCCTAAGCATTTCTCTCATGAGGTTAGTAAACATCGCCCTCATGTCAGCATCATTCCCATTATTGGCTCCTCTACCAGCACCTCTTGCATATCGGCTCATCGTTCAATTTGTAAAGAGAAAACGATTAACTATCTCCATAGTGGTGCTAGTGCAATGCGACTTCATCCTTAGCTATACTAATAGTATATATATATATATATAGCTTTTGAAAACCAAAGTAATCACAAATACGCACTCTCATATACTTACTATCTCTCCTTAGTGTCTTTTCCTAGGTTAACTATGCAACCTAGAGCTCTGATACCAAATGTGACGGCCCGCCCCGCACCAACCGACATTTACTCCAAAAGTGTGTTGCACACATGTCCAGTTAGCACGGAACGGTCGTTAGAAGGAAAGGAAGAAGACGACGAATCAACAAAGAACCTGTAGAATGTCTCACAGCGCATAGAAAAAAATATAATAACAATATACTTGACATAAAATAGGTGAGACAGTGCATAAGCCGAAAACAAACTATCATAGCAGCGGAAAATCCAAATACAGCTTATGTTCTACATTATCATTATTATAACTTTTCAAACTGTCTCTAAAGGTAAAAGCAAGATAAGGGAGGTACACTACTAATGCCCAAGTAGTGACCACCAACGACACAGGGAGAATATATATATATATATATATATATCTCATACGTGGAAGCCTTCTGCTTGCCTCCGGATCAGCCACTCGTGCATCACCAGCTAACCTGTCTCTAGTCTGCCCGTTTAGGAGCACCCAGAGTAATAAGAAGAGACATAAAACTTTGGGTCAGACAAAAATCTGGTGTGAGCGATAAGCAGCTAAATAGAACAATAACAGGTATACTAAACCATTCCTGAACCTGGACCTGCAACCAAAGAGTTAGCACTACATACTGTACAACACTCTAAGGTGCCACTGAATAAATGGTGTAAAGATAATGGGGGTGGGGGTGTGCATGTCATAGTGATGTCAAACAATCAAGCATAGCAACCATCCTCACATCTCTCGCTCAGTGCGTAAAGCATACGATATCCACCACTTCGACCACCCAATAATTTGCTATGATCACTCTGCCCCATGAAGTCACAACGGCTTCACTGCACTGATCCATAGCCACTAATCCTTCACTATGCCCACTTTGCCCAATGGAGTCGTACACACCCTACTGCATTGGCTCATAGCCTTACTAATCCTTTACTATGTCCACTCTGCCCCATGGAGTCACAATGGCTCCACTGCACTGGCTCATAGTCTTGCTACGATCACTTTGCCCCTCGAGTCATGATGACTCTACTGCACTGATACGTAGCCCATCATTCCTTTTCAGTGGTGAATTGAAGTTATGAACGTCGACAACTCCTTAGCACATGTCCCGCAACAAAGCCCAATCATGAAGCGAACTCATTGGTTCCTAACTGGATACTGAGCTCTAACTTCCATTTGGACTACCTTTGCATCTCAGGTTATTGGTCTTCATCAAATCGGTTCAGATCGTCGCCTTCATGTCATAGTGGTTCGGATCGACCTTCAGTATCCCCACTGGATCGATTCGTGCCAAGCTTCTCCAGATCGTATCGTGGTCTTCATCTGGTGGCAGTTCGGATCGGCCTCTTCCAAAGCACACCGGGTCGAATCGCAGTCTCCAAGTCCAATCGTGGTACATCAGTTCGGTTCGAGGTACTATGGCGGATCAGATCGGAGTAATTCTGGTGGATCGGGTCGGTCGTGATCTCCTCCAGGTTTCAAGTCAACTCGTAGCATGCAGGCTCGGTTCGGATGCAAGAGGGCGGATCGTGGATGGGCCACACGAACGGTTCGGTTCGGACCTCCCCATCCGATCCGATCCGGTCCTTGTCCATTTCCTGCATTTTGTCCAACGAGTTGTTTACGCCATTCGACGGCGTTTTCGACCATTCAAACTATTCTAATCAATCACAAAGCATACCAAAGAGTCATAGCAACAAGTAGAAGTGACCTCAAACACCAAAACATCAATATGATATGTTAAAATGGATCAAACATAGCCAAAACCCCATATTTTCCCTTAAGCATGTTTAAGCATAACTAGTGACATGATTAGTAAAACTTAACCAAATTAGCCCAAGTTTCTAACAGAGGTCTAAAACATCATTTAAGAATTTATAAATATTTTTCCAGATTTTTATCATGCATAAATTCTCTAATTAACACTAATTACCCTTAATTAACCATAATTAGTGAGGAACTATGCAAATCACTCACCTTAGCCACAAATAAACCTTAGATCTAAAATAAATCTCTGATATGGCGCGAATACCAGTGCTAACAGCAACTCTAATCTTGATTTGGTGAAGATCTCCCTTGATTTGATGTTGCCAAGCTTAATCCTTGATTAGAAAGTGATTTGGAGGTGATTTAGAGGTTGGAGGACATTTTAAAGGTTTCTAAGAAGTAAGTGGAGGCTAGAAACCTGAAATGGAATGAAACCCTAACTCTTTTCAGCCTCCCCATAACCCTATTCCCGAAATGGGTTATGGGCCCATTCACTAATCTCCCTATTTGGCCCAGTTAAGCAGTTTTTCACCTTCCAAACCTTATTTCATCCATATCTCCCAAACGGTAAGTCCGTTTTCCACATGTGACCACTCTACGGAAAGGTAAACCATCATCCGAAGCCAATGGAAGTGGTTTCAGGTCAAAACTCCTTTCCAATCAAAAGTTATGGCCGAAACAAGATCAGTTAGGGGCAAATGGTCATTTAAAAATTGGAAAAAATCATGAACATAGAAAATGACCCCAATGGTCGTTTCCCAATGCCACATGACCATATGACTTCATATAAGAAAGAAATAAATATTCTACGATCCTCAGATGCGTAGAATGCGGGTTGTTACACCAATCATAGATTTACAACATTGATGATAACATCACAGCTTTACAACATAGATAATAACATCATAGAATTTACAACATAGATGATAACATCATAGAATTTACAACATAGATAATAACATACGGTCAATGATTCACAACATAACCATATAATCCAAGTCATAGCTCAATCCAATTAAATTGTTAATTATCTTATTAAAGAAATCGAACTCACAAAAAGAAGGTCTTGTGTTCTGAAATCTGAGTTCTGAAATTGATTTAGCTCGCCTTTGTAGTAGATTCGTTATTGCTTAGATTAGAGTTGAATAAAACTGAATTGATTAGCTTTGATTTCCCTCTAGTTAGTGGCGGCTACTCTAGGTTACAAGATGACAGCGCGACGACCATGATTCATATTTTTTATTTGATTTTAGGGTTTGAGTCTACCCATGTTTATATAGAATTTCAATTTAATTATACCCGTCGGATGATCTAAGGGTTAATCAAAACCACTCAGTCAGGATAGGGTGACACCTCAGCCCTAATGACTCAGCAAGGAGTCAGAAAGGACTCAGCAATGAGTCACAATATGGATCAGATTGCACCAGAAAGCTGTGCATGCTTCCTGCTCGGCCTGGGCGCACTTGGCAGGTGCGCCCGTGCAACATTTGTACTGGCGCACTTCCCAAGTACACCAGTGCAATTTTTTTTCTTTGATTTTCCCGCCTAACTTCGTTCGTCCATATCTCCTAAATCCGTTATCCGTTTTACGCAAACTCGGACTCTATCTCAACCAGAATTCCGAGACGAACACAATGGAGCAACCCATTTCTCTTAATTCTCACATCTGAGATTAATTATTTTTGAATTTATTTAATTCGATTATTCAAAAATTCAGGGTGTTACAATATGCATTGGTGAATATTCTGATACAAGTATGACTTGTAAATGAATCAATTTGTGTTTGCTTTATAAAGCTTTAGTGACACTTTTATGACTATTCACATGTCTTCTATGGTGTATATTCCAGTAAATAATTGATCACAAAAGCTAATTCCATTCTATATTGATACCCTGCATACCTGAATAATTTTGGTTATACAAGTATGAATGAATTTTCTTTTGTGTGCACGTATCTAAAATCTTGGTTCTGAAATATTGAAACGACCCAAACTTCCCGTTTCGAGAAAGCCCGGATTGAGTTGAGAACACGATGCATCAGAACACAAACAAAAGAACATTTCATTGCTTATTACAATAATTTACATCAGAGTACAAGAATATATCAAAGTATGAATAATTATACAACAGAAAATAATATCAGAAATTTAAATTACATAGCAACGGAAAAATAATACATGAGGCAACTGAAAGAAATACATGGATGCAGAGCGTTCCGAATATAGCTCCAGCTGTAAACCGGGATCCTGTGAAGATAATATCTGCAAAACTAAACTATTGACTGCCCATGTGGAAAATATGGGCACCCGGAGTTTAGGTTAAAATAATAAACTCCAGGTCAGTCATGGGACCGGTATGAGAACTCAAAAATAGTTATTTAAATTTATTTTAAAGTTAGGTAAATCAAGAGACCATGCCGTATAACACGGAACGGGTTTCCTCCCTAGAATAGCAGTGCATATAAAAAACAACGCAATGCTTTCTGGAAAAATGAAGCTATTATAAGACTCTGGTCCCACCACACAATGCAGCACAAGCCATAGGATAAAGTTTTACCTTATAATAGCCAAATATGCTTGGTACGCGAAAATTCTCTTTTATTATTATTATAAGTGCATAGTCTAGAAATCAATTTTGAAAGTAAATGTATCAATCATAGACGGTGTAACACCCCTAATTTTTAATATAGTTAAAAGTATGTAAAAATATGTGTATATGCATAGATAGGTAAATAATGGTGATGTATAATGAAAAATTTATTAATATATGGAAGAGAAGGAAAAATTAATTCGATAACAGTATACGTAACAGAGAAGACAATAAAATAAGGATACTTAATTTAAATATCAGGAATTAAGTAAAACGGACATCACCATTGCTTTCGTCTCAGAATTCTGCTTGGAATAAAGTCCAAGTTTTCGAAAATCGGACTCCGCATGAAAGAGTTATGGCCTTCGGAAGATTCAACAAAAAATCAGAATTTACATAGGAACATACCCAGGCAGGTCGACCTGGGGGTCGACCTACCTAGGGAGGTCGACTTAGGGGTCGACCTTAGTGTCGACCTGCCCCCTGATTTTTCTAGATCTGGGCAGTGACGATTTTTGATGTGCTGGACGGACCAAATGGCTTCTGGGGCGATCTAATGGCTCTAAAACACTCTTTACACCTATAAAATAATGCCTAGACCTAACCTGATTCATAAACAATTCCTTCTGATGCTTCCTTGCCTTTAAACTTCAACCAAACGAGACGGGAAAATAAAATAGAAATCTTAAGAAATAGATGAATAAATATTCAATTTTTCCAAGATAAGTGGAAAAGAGAAGAAATTTTCTTATGTGATTGTACTTGGATAGGAAAATAGAAAATCTTCATAGAATTGTCATATAAAAATCCAAGTACGATTAGAAAAGAAAAACAGAGGATGTGAATTTTTCCGTTTTACACCTTTTCGTAACATAAGAAATCGAATTTGGAAAATTAGATTTTTCTAAATTTCGAATTTAATGATGGTTGGTAGGATTTTCGATGCGAAAATTGGATGAACTATGCTCTTACTCTGTAAGAGTGTAGGAAAATTTGGATGAAAAACGTTTTGATTTTTCAAAAATATTGCATTCATATAGAACTGCAAGTATATTTAGGATGTGAGCATCATGTTTTGAAAGAGTTTTTAAAGTTTGCATACATATACGTGGATCCAAATTAGGCATACATATTTACTATGATGTATCTTACTTTGCACATGTGTACAATGTTTGCAACAATTGGATGCACACTTGATGGATGGATATTGTGAGGGGTTATCTATTTTACTCTTATCGAATTTCGGGGACGAAATTCTTCAAGGGTGGGAGAATGTAACACCCGCATTTTTAATATAGTTAAAAGTAAGTAAAAATATGTGTATATGCATAGATAGGTAAACGATGGTGATGTTAATGAAAAATTTATTAATATATGGAAGAGAAGGAAAAATTAATTCGATAACAGTGTACGTAACAGAGAAGACAATAAAATAAGGATACTTAATTTAAATATCAGGAATTAAGTAAAACGGACATCACCATTGCGTTCGTCTCAGAATTCTACTTGGAATAGAGTCCAAGTTTTCGAAAATCGAACTCCGCATGAAAGAGTTATGGCCTTCGGAAGATTCAACAAAAAATCAGAATTTTCATAGGAAAATACCCAGGCAGGTCGACCTGGGGGTCGACCTACCCAGGGAGGTCGACGTGGGGGTCTACCTTAATGTCGACCTCCCCCCCCCTGATTTTTCCAGATGTGGGCAGTGACGATTTTTATTGTGCTGGACGGACCGGATGGTTTCTAGGGCGATATAATGGCTCTAAAACACTCTCTACACCTATAAAATAGTGCCTAGACCTAACCTAATTCATAAACAATTCCTTCTGACGCTTCCTTGCAGCTAAACTTCAACCAAACATGGTCGCCGCCTCAAAACCCTAAATCAATTTGCAAGTTCTTCATCAACTTTGGAGTTTAATCAAATCAAGAAGCAAAGTTCTTCATCAACAATTCATGCTCTTCACCAATAATCAAATAAGAAGATTAAATCAGCGTTCTACATCAACAACAAATCGCTTATTTCTCTAATCCAGTCAAAGTGAGTGGATTTGAACTATATTTGTTGTATAATGTTGCTTCTATCGTTTACCATTCCCCATAATGAATATGATGTTAATTTAATAAGATCTGTTATTTTATTTATGCCTACATTCGAGTTCTCTCTTTTTATCCTTTCCCCTTTTTATTTTTGGATCTAGGTTATCTCGAACCTAGACGAAATCTTATTATACAATACGCACGATTGGAATATGGGGATATTGGAATATAATCTGAAATTTTGGGGTTTGTGGGATAACAATTGTTATTGCATATATTGGTCATAATCTATTTTATGTAGTCGAGGAATATAATCTATAATGTTGAATTTATGTAAGTTTGACATAATTGTCATTGGATATGGAATTGTTATAATTCAATATTAACAACATGTAATTGGATAACATGGATTGGTGAAATTTATTTGTTACTTGAAAAGTAAGCCTAGAGAGTGAATTAGATTATATGTATGAACGTGGGAATGTTGGGTTATATATTGGGAAAATATTGATTATATGAAATTGGGGTATAATTGGATATTGGAAATTGGCATGTTTGGGTATGAATAACATCGAATTGGTGAATTTGGCTATAATTGGATAATTTGGGTAATATGAAATTTGGCTAACTATTATGTAATTGGTGTAGTGAATGACAAATTGGAAATTGGCATAAAAATGAAATGTAATTGTGTTGAATTTGGAACATATGACATGAATTTGGGTTTTGGGTGAAAGATGATTGTTAATGAATGCCTATGACATGAGGTTAGACGCGTTTGTGGTGTAAGACTGCCCGGAACCGCCCGGCAAATCCAGCAACCACAAGAGGACGTCTAATGTGAGAGGTCAACGGCAAGAACTAGAGGCGTAACTGTTTATGACACAAGGTTAGGCGCGTTTGTGGTGTAAGACTACCCGGAACCGCCCGGCAAATCCAGCAGCCACGAACGGACGTCTAATGTGAGAGGTCATACATCGTTACGGCATTATAAATAAATTAAGAAATACTAACCATAATAAGACATGTGGGTGACATGGATATGGTTAGAGGGTTAAATGGGTGATATAAATGACATTCAAAGCATAACTAATGCGGACTTAACCGTTGTGAGACATGTGATGTAAGACATAACCAAGATAGACTTAACCGTAGTAAAACATGTGTAAGACTTGGAAACTGTAATAAAAAGGGGGTTAAGTGGGACACGTGTGACATGTGAAACAGAATTTAGATATGCATAACCAAATGGGACCCGTAACGGTATAATAAATTAATTGAATTGGGAAAAGTTTAACTAACGGGTTAATTAAAAGGAAGGGTTAAGTCAAATCTAAAACTAATGACACAGTAAGGGGGGAATGATAATTACCTATTATAAACTTGAGTTGCGGTGATGTAAAATTAAATAATAGGCAAACTTGTCATAGGGACAAGGGAAGGTTATGACTTAAGATGTAATACAATACTTGAAGGGTAGGACGACTTATACTATGAAATAAGTCAAATCTAAAATTAATGACAAGAAATGGGGAATGATAAATAACCTATTATGAATAAACTTGAATAAGGCAAGAAAGGATAATAGGTGGAAATTATAACTTATGGGACAAGATAAGTTATAAGAAACGATTAGGAAGACGAGATAACTTATATGTAAAGATATACTTAAATTAAGTGGTTTGGAAAGGAGAAATGTGAAATTGAAAATGATATAAGTTGTATGAGTGGAAAAGAAGTAAACTAAAATCATATATGTTGGTTAGGTTGAGTAATTCTCCGGGTGCCAGTTTGGTGTTGATTTTGGTCTTCGGGGCTGGTGTTTAGAGGGTTATTCTCCTAATCAGTATGTATGTGGGATAAGGCATACTTAACTATGAATTAAGTATAACATGTTGTTGTAACCCAAAAAGGGAATAATTTATGAAATTGAAAAATAACATGTTGTGGGCTTATTAATGGACTCAAGTGGGTTAAGTATAAATTGAATTAATAAGCAAGGGTAACTTGGTGAATACGAAAAAAATAAAGCTAATGTGAATAACCAAGTTAAATGAGAAGTTGACGAGGTGGCATAAGCGTGAAATAAATGGTTAGACTTAGGGTCTAATGACATATAAAACTAAGGCGCTTGAAGCAGTCCGTACGTTGTAGGATGAATAACCCAATGAGGTAGATCATGATGGTGTCATAAGGTACGAGGAGAGCACACTTTCGCTATTTTGGCAGCCCCAACGGACTGGAAGGGGAAGCACACACCTTCCTGAGACGTTAAAGGTGCTCTTGGTAGTCCCCTATAGTGGTTTAGCTTCGAGCTAGGATTACAAAGGTTGGGTCTGCGCGGAACTAACAGGTGGGTGGGCCTTGACTGCACAAGTAGGCGGAAGTCAGAATGTTGTACACGGTGGCATTAAGGGTGGTTCGGCGATTGCCTTAGGCGGAGGTGGAGGGTCAAGACCAAACGATAGCAAGATCGCCGGACGCCTGTCACCAGCAACCTAAGGAATGTGAAATGACAAGAGCTAACCCCTAGAGATCGTTAACCTTTGCTATCAAGGGACGGATGCGGGGAGACTCCACATGGATGTTTAAATTGTTTGCCTTTTAGGGGTGGTCGCTTAGCTCGTGTGGTCTTTACTAATTGAGGGAGAGGCTGAGGTGGGGCCATAGCCACCATAGAAAAACCAGACCCGACGGATATCTATACATTGGACACTCTTAGAGGCGGGCCCGTACAAATATAGAAAAGCTCCCGACCGAGTTCCGTGTTTTCTGGTATAGCCCTTCCACGAAACTTGGGTGCACAAGTAGAGGTTATGTGCGGTAGAAACATCGAGTACAATTGATGATACGTACGTGGGAAAGTCTAGGTACAACCATGTCTGCTCTGGGTGGTGTATCGTAGACTAGAGGGCATTATTCGGTGATGGAACCAAACTCGATTGAATAGTTCGAGGATAGCAGTCAATATGCTTACGTAGCACAGCGATAGTGGTTCTATGTGGATGTAGCGTTGTACGTTACTATGGTATAGGATGAGGGACTGCGCATATTACTGTGGCGATATGGAGGAGACCGTGCGAGTGGGGTATCACGGGGTGCACCTCAGTTTGGAGGTAGCTACATATACACTATATTAGGTTAATCTACTAGGGGGTAGATGGGTGTGACGTGTGTGTAAGCTTTGAGTGCTAATAACATGTATAACCTAATAAATAAGAAAGTGTATTTGAACGGTATATGTAGGATTATTCAAGAAGTGTAGTTTAAATTCATTCACACAGAACTTATGTTCTGACCCCCTCCTCATAACATTCGCAGGTTAGGCCGAGACTTATAGCTTTGGGAATACTGATTTAGCAGTATTGTGATTAAGGTAAAGCTATGTTTTAAATATATTATATTTTACTCCTTCCGCTGTGAAGTGTTTTCCGAACTATGACATATCTCTTTTCTCTGTCTTTTTCTGTAGGATACCAAAGCAACCAACTAGGGTTTCGGTGGATTGGATTTTTGAAAAGAAAATCGGTCTGTCGGAATCTGGGTTGTTATAGATGGCATGAGTGCCCCATCCCACTATGTCGCCATATATAGGTTTACAATCAAAACCGCAAAGCTCATATTGGAAAGTTGGAGTTCCATCATGGTGTCTGCCAATTCTAAAGATCAATCGCATAGTTCAATACTCCACGGCTTACGTCCCAGCTGGAGAAAACACCGAAATGCGCATCCGCACTTTTGGGAAATCAAGTACCACCGCGGCCTAAGCCCCAGCGAGAGAAAACACCGCTTACTCTATCCCTATATGGGAATCGCGGGAAATGCCCTATCCCTCATCACGGTCGACCGAATCCAAACTAATACCGAAAGCTTACTGATCTGACCATCAATTCACCATCATACCGTGGTGTGAGGCTCGCGAAGCCACGCTACACAAAGCTATGCTAATTAAAGCTGTGCTTTGATCATCATCCATAAGGCTCTGCTTTTAAAAAAAAGCCTTGATCAATGCATCTGAAAATGCCACATTGTCAATCCATACCATACCATTAATTTCTGTGAATATATAACCTCTGAGCTCATACGTCTCAGAGAAGGGTGTTAAGCAAGAGAATAAATTCTCTGCCACCAAAAAGATATATATTAGCAGAGATCAACTAATACAGGGTAAAAGGAATACAACGTCAGTCATACCATCCATTTACAAGTCCATTCTGGGTCTAAACGAAATCGAAGGCACCTTATTCCTCGTCCCGTATGTCCAATACGGAAGAGAAGCCCTCGCATACCCGAACAATCAACAAGTACGTCCGGACGGCTACCACTGTAGCCCCTTCAAGGTAGCTACTCCAATCGTGGGCATCAGTAGCAACCCATCCACTCAATGTGAAGATCGTCGGTCTTGCACCATCTTCAATCTCCTCGACTGTTATTCATCTTATTCATTATTCAGAATGGATTAAACCCGGTCTTTCCGAATAACTTGCGTAATTTATAATCAGGTGCTATAAAAACACATCCAATGTCTCATTCCAATTCAGAGTATTCTTTTAATAAAATATTCACATTTTGAGGGGAAAGGTTCCTATCAATTTTATCAAAGATAAATCCTTTCAAATTTATTCTTTTTAATCCCAAAAATCATTATTTAATGATTATTTGAATATAAGAAATTAATCTTATCTTTAACTGGGTTAAAGAACTAATGTCTTTTAAAAAAAATTGTTCACAATAAACCCAAAATCATCTTCCATCAAAATGGAATCTACACGGAAATCATAACAGTATATAATCGATATAAATATACGTATCAGACTAATAATATATATGGAATAACAGCAAAGCCCTTTAAATTCCATATATAGTATCGGTCTTCATTCATAGAAGCTCATCTCAACTATTATCGAATCGAATTCCTTTCAATTCCAATTTAATATATTAAATTGGGAAAAGCTTTACTTTGGAAATTTTCCATTTAAATCTTAATAAAAGATTTATAAATCCCAAATTATTTCTTCACTGTTAGTTGGGTTAAAGAACAAATGTTATTTAAAACATTTTTCACAATAAACCCAAAAATCCAATTCCTATTCAATTCCAATCAAATATTAATTAATTGGTAAAATTTCCTTAATCTTGAATTAAAAGATTTATTCTTTTCAAAACTGGATTTAGGGACAGTGTTTTTTTTTAAAAAAAAAACACCATTCACGACAAACCCAAAATCCAATTTGACATCAAATATAAGGTTCTGAATAGAAATTATATCGGCTTAAATTCAATATCACATTCTGAAACCAACAAATATTGTATTGGGAATAACGAGAGATATATATATATCTTCCAAATTCCCAAAACAATATCCGTATAATCACGGAATCCAATATCGAAATATTCCGACGAAAATTTCCATTCAAATTTATTCCAATATATATATAAATACATATTGGAAAATTCTTGTTATTTTAAAATTATTTTCAAATCTAATTTATTTATTTCTAAAAATAATTAATTTATTATACTAGTAAATAACTAGTTCATTTAAATAAAAATATATTTTTAACTTTTCAAAACTAGAATTTTCCATCAAAAATCTTTCCAAATCATTTATTATGATTTTATATAATTTTTTCATATTTTTAATAATTTTATTATCGCCCGTACAATCGGTTCCCAATAACGGCCACCGAACTGCATCCATAGCAACCTTTTCTGAAATTTATTCGGACATATCTCCAAATCTAACCGTTAGATTTTAAATTTCTTACATTCATTGGAAAGCTCTTTTCGATACGAACCCAACGGTTCCGGTTTTAGGAGAATCCGATGGTCGGATCTCTCATAATATCAATTCGAAGTTAATGGTCGAAATTCGCGAACGGTCGCTGCGCGACGCGTTTTATTCAGGCCATTAAATATATATAATATATATATTATATATATTTCGTCGATTTCTATTTAAATGGTATTTTACAAATTATTTATAGATTAATTTTAAAATGATTTCAATTTCATTTTCAATTTTATATCAAAATTGAATATTCTTATTAAAACGATGAATATTTTGATGAATCATACTTACATTAAAAATGTAATTATTTTAATGTTATAACATTTTTATTCAAACGATGAATATTTTACACCATTTCTTATATAAAATGAGAATTAATTTTTTATTGTTAAATCTTTTTATTTCAATCAATGAATATTTTTCATAATTTCTATATTCAATAAAAATGTAAATTTTATCGTTAATATATTTTATTTCAAACAAATGATCATTTTCATATTTTACTATCATGTAAATGATTTATATTTTACTAAACAAAATCTCTTTAATAAATCAAACATACATTAAAAATATAATTTTTATTGAACCATGATTCTTTTTACTGATTTTATAATACAAACTAAATGTAATTTCCATTGTTTAAAACCTTTTACTTAACGTGGTTCTTTTTAGTCATTTATAATGCACATAAAATGTAATTTCATTTATTTAAAACCTTTTATTTTAAAACATTGAACATTTTTCAATCATTTCTACATACACAATAAAACTTATATTCTTATTGTTAACATTATATGGTTCATACATTCAATAAAAATGATATTTTTATTGTTTAAATATTTTCGTTTCAACACATGAATGTTCAATTCAATGCATAAATATTTTATATCCTTTACGGAATATTATTTTAAAATATTCTTTATTTTTTTCCAAATTGGAATGAGGTCCAAGCAATTACCATATAATGTTATTTATATGGATTTCATACATCGCGTGTATACAACAATAGTGATAAACAATCATTAAAAATTCATACGACATCCAGAGTGCAATTTACAACTGTATAAGCATTAAACAAATAAATAACGCTCATCACAGACTGTCAATCCATTGCTTGACATACAACTAAATATTGGGATCAGTGTATGTCAAATATCATCCCAATATCCGTGTGGGGTTTTCAAACAACAATTATTATTTGTGCAGTTGGGCAATGTGTGAAATTTATCGTCCCAATCATATCGGATAAATGGGTGTACGTAAACAAATCGTCCGATTTGTAAATGGATATTTATTGATTCACATATACAATAAAAATATGATTTTTATTGTATAAATATATTTTATTAAACATGAACATTTATTTAAACATGAACATTTCATTAAACATCGCTAATATGACAATGTTTTATACATAATAAAAATGTATATTTTTATTGTTAACATATTTAATCTAAACATACAATAATGATGTGATTTTTATTTAAACAATCCTTATCTTCTAAACACAAATATTTTATTTTGTTCTCTTTACTAACATGATAGATATGAGAAATTTTATCAACAAAACACATATTAATAAGTAATTCTTATATTCTACATTGTCATGATAAAGATGACATTTTTGTTAAGTAAAACATATGATTAACATATAACTATCTTATTCTAAACTAATACGTTAAAGGGACATTTTTGGTTAACATTTAATCTTCTAAATGATTCATCCTATACATTAAAATTTAATTTTAATGTTAAACATATTTCATCAACATTTAATCTTTTAAATAATCCATCCTATACATTAAAATGTAATTTTAATGTTAAACATATTTTATCAACATTTTATAAAATAAAAATGAATCTGTTACTATGTTAACATTTCATACAAAATGACAATTCTATAATTTTCACATTTCATACAAATGATAATTCTATGGTGTTTACATTTCATACAATGAAAATGGTCTTCTTATAATGATAACTCTTTATACAATGAAAATGGTCTTTTTATAATGATAACTCTTTATACAATGAAAATGGCCTTTTTATAATGCTAACTCTTTATACAATGAAAATGGTATTTTTATTTTGCTAACATCTTATATAACAAAAATGAAAATTTTATTTTGCTAACATTTTACATAACAAAATGATAATTTTGTTATGCTAACATTTTATATAACAAAAATGATAATTTTGTTATGCTAACATTTTATATAACAAAAATGAAGTTTTTATTATGTTCCATTTCATACAATAAAATGAAGTTTTTATTATGTTAACATTTTATACCAAAAAAATGAATCTTTTACTATGTTAACATTTTATACGAAAAAATGAATCTTTTACTATGTTAACATTTTATACGATAAAAATGAATCTTTTGATTGATTGATTCATACGATAAAAATGTAATTTTTATTATTAGAATATTTTATTCTCAATTTCATTATAATTTTAGATCTAAAGTTTATATTAATAAATTTATATATGCAACCATATCAATCATTAACAATTCCAAACAAAATCCAAACAGAACAATCATGGTTTGTACAATCAATGGTGTCGGGTGCTGCTAAGCACCATCTACATCCTAGTATAAATTTAGCTATGAAAAAAAATTAGAGTGAAGGGAGTTCTCACCGTGGTTGGTTTTGAAATCGTTAAAACGATTATTTTAATTAAGTTAAACACAATGTTTAATTAAATCAAAATCTGCAACTGTTCCCAGTCTTCTTCTAGTCAGTTTCATGATGTAGAGCTTGCCAAGAGGATTCCAACGGATTTTCTTTTGTCGAATTCTGATTTAAAACGAATAAAATATGAACGTTTAACCATTGGAGTATTTAAACAAGTGATTAAACTAAGATAATATAATTAATTAATTAATCAAAAATTTCCACCGTTCAAATTGGATCTAGCGCCCCTTGTTTCTTCTCCTTTAATTCCCATCCACTTCCATCAGCTATGCACACAACAGCTGAACTTGACATCACAACTTAGGGCTAAAAATCGCCGCCTCATTACCACACTTGAATACAATTAGATGTCACCCCTTCATCGAGCCAGTCGCCGCCTTGCAACGCCCTTGGTGGCGCTTAGCTCACACGCTCAGGTGGCGAGAAAAACGAGTGTGAACGCTACTCAGTTGAACCCAAGATTCGAACAATCCACTAACCAATATTCCTTCAAAACCGTATGGATCTTTAGATTAAAAGAAGCTCTTTGATTTTTTGTTTGAGAAGAGGACCTAATTCATTATATGTTGAAAGAGATTAGGGGAGGAAACGGAGATCATTTACGCCATTTAAATCAAAAACCGGCAGCGCTGAAGTTAAACAATAAAATTAGGGTTTCGTATTTTTGGCCGTATACAATGTTATATATACCATTTAAAATAATATATTTAATTTAATTTTAATTTTTAAAATACTAGTTTATCGATACGAACTCCAAATCCAACTCTGCGAATGTCGCCCCTAGCCAAATACCCCTATTCCGAACACAATGGACTAGGTCTCATCAGCCCATTCGATCGTTTCAGCCCATTTTTCTTTAATTTAAAATATAAAACATTTAATTACTTGATTTGATAGTACATTTTAATTTACCGGGGCCACATACTGACTCTAAAAACTACAGAAAAATTATACCCAACTTTGTTTTGACGATACGGTCATAACAAAACTAATTTCGTCGAATTTCAAGACCGTTTGAAAAATGACCATTTTCTGGTCGATCCAATTTGACTGAAATGGTCAAAACAGATTTTCTTTTGCCACACCCATATATTGATCCCAAAAATTATGAAAATTGGAATCTAGCAATAATTTGACATTCCGGATCTAACAAAAGTGGTTTCATTGAAAATGGAGGTCGTTTGCAAAATTGCTATTTTTAATGGCTATATATTATATAAAATTCCATAGCGACTATTTTAAATTTTAAACTGGTCATAACTTTTTATTCCTGTTATGAAATTTGGATTTTTCAGATTCGTTGGAAAGATATAAGCAGACAAATTTAAGTATTTTTGGTTTCACTGAAATCTGATTTATTTTGAATCTTGTACATTTAGTCAAAGTTCAAATTTTCAAACTACCGCGCTATTTTAAACTCCTTTTATAATTAAATTAAAAAATTTCGTTCTAGCTTGGATTTAAATAAATTTTTAGTAATTATTATTTAAAATAAATTATTTTTAATATTCAAAATCCATTAAAATTCTTCTTCCTCATCTGCCTTCGACTCCTCCTTTCCCACTCTTCCATCGTGTTCTCCTCCCACTAAACTTCCAGATCCACCTCCCGTTGATGTTAATTCTTCTTCACAGCAAGCTGATCCTCTCCCTGACATCAATCTTGAGAATCCCTCGAAAGCCTCGTTTCCAACTTTTGTGAAATCAGACTATGCTTCGCTCTTCAAAGCTCTTCCTCGCAACGCTAGATCGTATCAACCTCTTCATTTTGAGATTCCTAGAGATGGTTCTAAAATAGCTATTCCAGATCTGGTTAAGGCAGAAGGGCAGAAGTACTGGAGTAATTTCTTAGTTGGTTTTTTCCTTGATGGTACACTTTTCTTTACTACTGTTTCTAATTTTGTTAGAAGTCGATGGAAACTAAATGGGATTGTTGATATTAAAACCGACGGATATATGTTCTATTTTAAATTTTCTGATGAATTTGATCGGTTGAAAATTCTACATGTTGATCCTCTTTTCATTCGTGGGAGAATGTTTATCATTACACCTTGGGATCCAAGTATCGGCTGTTCTCAAAATCAGATTAGGAAGGTTCCAGTATGAATCCAATTATATAGGATTCCAACGTTACTGTGGACCTTAGTTGGAATAAATTGGCTTGTAAATCATATTGGTCATTTAATTTGTTTTGATTCGAGTACAGAAAGATTAGATAGATTTAGATATGCTAAGGCTCTTGTAGAGATCTCTCTGGATTTTGAACTTCCTGATAGCATTGTTATTGATGACTTAGGAGATAATTGTCCTTCAGTGAAAATTGCCTATGACTGGAAGCCTAGTGTATGCACTACTTGTAAGATTTTTGGACATGCTACATTACATTGTGAAATTTTTGCAAAGAATAAGAAAGATAGTTGTCAGGGTGTTAATGGGGTACATGTTGAGGCTGTAAATATTGGTAGGCAACAAAAGAATATTCATACTGCTGTTTATAATAACAATAATAATACATGGTCGAATGTACATCCTAAGTACAAAAAGGAATGGAGAAGAAAAGAAGGCTATACTAATAAACAGAGTAAGGGTAATGCTGCTGCTAATAGCAATGCTAATGCAAATCAGTTTGAGGTTTTAAATTCTGATGGTTTAGTGGATGAGGTTAGTTTAGGAAATGGTCGAAATGATGGTTCTGAACCATCTGGTGAGAAAGATGATATTAATGTTGTTGCTGATAAATTGAATGAGGAAACTGATAAAATTGTAGATGCTGCTAATCAGAATGTGGATACTGATCAGGATAAGGTAATGCCTGTTATTTTTGAAGAAGATTCATTTTTAGGTAATCTTTTTGAGGAAGAGCGGTGATAGAGATAATAGTGATAAGGAAGTCACTGTGGCTGCTTCACTTCTAATGCAAACAAATCTCAAACTCAATCTGCTGGGTCTTTTTCTTTTACTACTGGATCGTGTTCTTCATCATTTAGTTCATCTTCTCCATCCATGAGCGCAGCTATGTTTAATGCTTCACCATATGGACATTTAAGGCAACCTGCAAACATAAATCTGCCTTCGCCTACGGTTACTGGTTCAGGTCTCACATTTCCTGTGGTTAATCCTGCTTTACTTTCTACTGCAAAACCAACTAGTTCTATTCCTCCTTCTAAAGCAAAGAAGCTAAAGGGTAAGTTTTGGGATGATATGGATGATGGCAAGGATTATTCTACCGAGGATGTTTATCCTTTTAGTAATAAAGTGAAATCAACTAAAAGACATACTAGGAGTAATCCGTCTCCTCTCTTCGATCCTTTTTTCACTTGAAATTGACGCTATTATTTTTCTTTGGGCTGTGGCTTTTACTCTGGTGCAGGGTTCTTATTGATGAAGCTTGTGGATGCACAAGTGAAGCTGCAGGTTATTACACTGTCTGCTGTTTGTTTATGAAGCAGAATGGAGTTGTGTTAGGAGCTTGCTCCAGTAATTTGGTCAGTATGGTTATAGAAAGTTCAAATTGTTTGGTTGTATAAACAGTATAACTTTTGAAATAGTTGATTTTTTTGTAAGAGATGTAGTATGGGTTGCTATGTATTATCTGATATGTTATCATGTAATTTCAAAAAAAAGAAATAAAATTTTGCGCTTAACTTTCAAAAAAAATCCATTAAAATTGCTAAAATAAATTTGTCTAAATTTGTTCTGAAAATCCGGGTTGTTACAATCTCCCCCACTTAAAATCTTTTCGTCCTCGAAAAGGAATGGAGCTGAAAGTTGTTTAACTAACCAACTCAACTTTCAATCTTGATCAATTTTCAGTTCAGTTCAATATTTTGATTCAATTTGGCTTTACTTGTCATTCATTCTTATATTGGTTAAATTAATTATCATTACAATATTTTTTTAATCATACTAATAATCAAACCACACAACCAGCAATCAATTAGTTGGTTAAATTTTCAAACAAATATCTTTCTATATATATATATTCGAAAATCATATTTTTGATGACAAATCACAACAATAACTCTATCTAGTTTTGGTACATAAATACTGATGATATATATATATATATATCACCAAAATCATCTCTGGGCGACTAGAGTGTGATTCTATATCTATCTAGTATATGAGGCTTCAAATACATGGTTGCAAGGCGTATATTCAAAATCTTCATATACTCGATTGTCCAAATTAAAATGTAATAATATTTCAAATACGTATTTTAAGGTAAAATTTTCAAAACTAAATTTGTTATCATTTTTATTTTAAAAATAACACTCTTCACACTCGTTCTAGGATACTACTGATCTCATCTCTAACGAGTCATTCTTATTGGATATTACTAATCTGATCTCTGATGAATTTTTTTGTCCGGTTCTAATGTGTCTTGTTCTCGAGCTCTGCAAACACAAGCTCTGATACCATATGAAACGACCCAAACTTCCCCTTTCGGGAAAGCCCGGATTGAGTTGAGAACATGATGCATCAGAACACAAACGAAAGAACATTTCATTGCTTATTACAACAATTTACATCAGAGTACAAGAATATATCAGAGTATGAATAATTATACAACAGAAAATAATATCAGAGATTTAAATTACATTGCAGCGGAAAAATAATACATGAGACGACTGAAAGAATTACACGGATGTAGAGCATTCTGAATATAGCTGCAGCTATAAACTAGGATTTTGTGAAGATAATATCTGCAAAACTAAACTACTGACTACTCGTGTGGAAAATATGGGTACCCAGACTTTAGGTTAAAACAATAAACTCCAGGTCAGTCATGAGACTGGTATGAGAACTCAAAAACAGTTATTTAAATTGATTTTAAAGTTAGGTAAATCAAGGGACCACGCCGTATAATACAGAATGGGTTTCCTCCCAAGAATAACAGTAGAATAAATAGCGCATTGCTTTTTGGAAAAATGAAGCTATTATAAGACTCAGGTCCCTTCACACAATGCAACGTAAGCCAAAGGATAGAGTTTTACCTTATAATAGCCAAATATACTTGGTACGCGGAAATTCTCTTTTATTATTACTATAAGTGCATAGTGTAGAAATCAATTTCGAAAGTAAATGTATCAATCATAGACGACATGAGTGTCCCATCCCACCATGTCGCCATATATAGGTTTACATTCAAAACCTCCAAGCTCGTATTGGAAAGTTGGACTTCCATCATGATGGCTCCTGATTCAAAAGAACTATCGCGTAGTGCAATACTCCACGGCTTACATCCCAGCTAGAGAAAACACCGTAATGCACATCTGCACTTTTGGGAAATCAAGTACCATCGCGGCTTATGTCCCAACGAGAGAAAACACCGCTTACTCTATCCCTATATGGGAATCGGGGAAATGCCCTATCCCTCATCATAGTCGACCGAATCCAAACTAATAACGAAAGTAAACTGATCTGACCATTAGTTCACCATCATACCGGGGTGTGAGGCTCGCGAAGCCACGCTACACAAAGCTATACTTTGATCATCATCCACAAGGCTCTGCTTTTCAACAAAAGCCTGGATCAGTGCATCTGAGCATGCCACATTGTCAATCCATACCATACCATTAATTTCTACCAATATATAACCTTTGAGCTCATACGTCTCAGAGAAGAGTGTTAAGCAAGAGAATAAATTCCCCGCCACCAAACAGATACATATTAGCAGAGATCAACTAAAACAGCGTAAAAGGAATACAACAGCAGACATACGATCCATTTACAAGTCCGTTCTGGGTATGAACGAAACCGGAGGCACCTTATTCTTCATCCCGTATGTCCAATACGGAAAAGAGGCCCTCGCATACCCGAACAATCAACAAGTATGTCCGAACAGCTACCACTGTAGCCCCTTCAAGGTAGCTACTCCAATCATGGGCATCAATAGTAACTCATCCATTCGATGTGAAGATCGTCGGTCTTACACCATCTTCAATCTCCTCAATTGTTATTCGTCGTATTCATTATTCAGAATGGGTTAAACCCGGTCTTTCCGAATAACTCGCGTAATTTATAATCAGGTGCTATAAAAACACATCCAACGCCTCATTCCAATTCAGAATATTCTTTTAATAAAATATTCACATTTTAGTGGAAAGGTTCCCATCAATTTTATCAAAGATAAATCCTTTTAAATTTATTCCTTTTAATCTCAGAAATCATTATTTAATGATTATTCGAATTTAAGAAATTAATCTTATCTTTAACTGGGTTAAAGAACTAATGTCTTTTAAAAAACATTGTTCACAATAAACCCAAAATCAACTTCCATCAAAATGGAATCTACATGGAAATCATAACAGTATATAATCGATATAAATTCCCGTATCAGACTAATAATATAAATGGAATAATAGCGAAGCCCTTTAAATTCCATATATAGTATCGGTCTTCATTCACAGAAGCTCATCTCGATTATGATCGAATCAAATTCCTTTCAATTCAATTTAATATATTAAATTGGGAAAAACTTTACTTCAGAAAATTTTCATTTAAATCTTAATAAAAGAATTATAAATCCCAAATTATTTCTTCACTGTTAATTGGGTTAAAGAACAAATGTTATTTAAAACATTGTTCATAATAAACCCAAAAATCCAATTCCTATTCAATTCCAATCAAATATTAATTAATTGGTAAAATTTCCTTAATCTTGAATTAAAAGATTTATTCTTTTCAAAACTGGGTTTAGGGACAGTGTTTTTTTTTAAAAAAAAACACCATTCACGACAAACCCAAAATCCAATTTGACATCAAATATAAGGTTCTGAATAGAAAATATATCGGCTTAAATTCAATATCACATTCTGAAACCAACAAATATTGTATTGGGAATAACGAGATATATATATATCTTCCAAATTCCCAAAACAATATCCGTATAATCACGGAATCCAATATCGAAATATTCCGACGAAAATTTCCATTCAAATTTATTCCAATATATATATATATAAATACATATTGGAAAATTCTGGTTATTTTAAAATTATTTTCAAATCTAATTTATTTATTTCTAAAAATAATTAATTTATTATACTAGTAAATAACTAGTTCATTTCGAAAAAAAAATATTTTTACCTTTTCAAAACTGGAATTTTCCATCAAAAATCTTTCCAAATCATTTATTATGATTTTATATAATTTTTCCATATTTTTAATAATTTCATTATCGCCCGTACAGTCGGTTCCCAACAACGGCCACCGCTGCATCCATAGCGACCTTTTCTGAAATTGATTCGGGCATATCTCCAAATCTAATCGATAGATTTCAAATTTCTTACATTCATTGGAAAGATCTTTTCGATATGAACCCAACAGTTCCAGTTTTAGGAGAATTTGACGGTCGGATCTCCTGTAATATCAATTCGAAGTTAATGGTCGAAATTCGCAAACGGTCGCTGCGCGGCGCGTTTTATTCAGGCCATTAAATATATATAATAAATATATTATATATATTTCGCCGATTACTACTTAAATCGTATTTTATAAATTATTTGTAAATTCATTTTAAAATGATTTCAACTTCATTTTCAATTTTATATCAAATATGAATATTCTTATCCAAACGATGAATATTTTGATGAATCATACTTACATTAAAAACGTAATTTTCTTAATGTTACAACATTTTTATTCAAACGATGAATATTTTACACCATTTCTTATATCAAATGAGAATGTAAATTTTTATTGTTAAATCTTTTTATTTCAATCAATGAATATTTTTCATTATTTCTATATTCAATAAAAATGTAAATTTTATCGTTAATATATTTTATTTCAAACAAATGATCATTTTCATATTTTACTATCATGTAAATGATTTATATTTTAGTGAACAAGATCTCTTTTATAAATCAAACATACAATAAAAATATAATTTTTATTGTCTAATCTTTTTAATGAACCATAATTCTTTTTACTGATTTTCTAATACAAACCAAATGTAATTTCCATTGTTTAAAACCTTTTACTTAACATGGTTCTTTTTAGTGATTTTATAATACACATAAAATGTAATTTCCTTTGTTTAAAACCTTTTATTTTAAAGCACTGAATATTTTTCAATCATTTCTACATACACAATAAAATGTATATTCTTATTGTTAACATATTCTATTTCAAACAATGAATATTTTTTTTTATTCATACATACAATAAAATGTGATTTTTATTGTACAAAATATTTTCTTTTCAAAACAATGAATATTTTATTGGTTCATACATTCAATAAAAAAGATATTTTTATTGTTTAAATATTTTCATTTCAACACATGAATATTCTATTCAACGCATAAATATTTTATATCCTGTACGGAATATTATTTTAAAATATTCTTTATTTTTAATTTCTAAATTGGAATGAGGCCCAATCAATCACCATATAATGTTATTTATATGGATTTCATACATCGCATGTATACAACAATAGTGATAAATAATCATTAAAAATTCATACGACATCCAGAGTGCAATTTACAACTGTGTGAGCATTAAAATAAATAAATAACGCTCATCATAGACTGTCAATCCATCGATTGACATACAACTAAATATTGGGATCTGTGTATGTCAATTATCATCCTAATACCCATCTGGGGTTCTTAAACAACAACAACTTATTATTTGTGCAGTTGGGTGATGTGTGAAATTTATCGTCCCAATCATATCAGATAAATGGGTGTACATAAACAAATCGTCCGATTTATAAATGTATATTTATTAATTCACATATACAATAAAAATATGTTTTTTATTGTATAAATATATTTTATTAAACTTGAACATTTATTTAAACATGAACATTTTATTAAACATCGCTAATATGACAATGTTTTATACATAATAAAAATGTATATTTTTATTATTAACATATTTTAATCTAAACATACAATAATGATGTGATTTTTATTGTAGAAATCCTTATCTTCTAAAAACAAATATTTTATTTTACTCTCTTTACTAACATGATAGAGATGACAAATTTTATCAACAAAACACATATTAATAAGTAATTCTTTTATTCTACAGTGTCATGATAAAGATGGCATTTTTGTTAAGTAAAACATATGATTGACATATTACTATTTTATTCAAAACTAATATGTTAAAGGGACATTTTTGGTCAACATTCAATCTTCTAAATGATTCATCCTATACATTAAAATGTAATTTTAATGTCAAGCATATTTCATCAACATTTAATCTTTTAAATAATCCATGCTATACATTAAAATGTAATTTTAATGTTAAACATATTCTATCAACATTTTATAAAATAAAAATGAATCTGTTACTATGTAAACATTTCATACAAAACGACAATTCTATAATGTTCACATTTCATACAAATGATAATTCTATGATGTTTACATTTCATACAATGAAAATGGTCTTCTTATAATGACAACTTTTTATACAATGAAAATGGTCTTTTTATAATGATAACTCTTTATACAATCAAAATGGTCTTTTTATAATGATAACTCTTTGTACAATGAAAATGGTCTTTTTATTTTGCTAACATCTTATATAACAAAAATGACAATTTTATTTTGCTAACATTTTATATAACAAAATGATAATTTTGTTATGCTAACATTTTATATAACAAAAATGATAATTTTGTTATGTTAACATCTTATATAACAAAAATGATAATTTTGTTATGCTAACATTTTATATAACAAAAATGAATTTTTTATTATGTTCCATTTCATACAATAAGATGAAGTTTTTATTATGTTAACATTTTATAAGATAAAAATGAATCTTTTACCATGTTAACATTTTATACGATAAAAATGAATCTTTTACTATGTTAACATTTTATACGATAAAAATGAATCTTTTGATTGATTCATTCATACGATAATAATGTAATTTTTATTATTAAAATATTTTATTCTCAATTTCATTATAATTTTATACCTACAGTTATATAAATAAATTTATATATGCAACCATATCAATCATTAACAATTCCAAACAAAATCCAAGCAGAACAATCATGGTTTGTACAATTAATGGTGTCGGGGGCTGCTAAGCACCGTCTACATCCTAGTATAAATTTAACTATGAAAAAAATTAGAGTGAAAGGAGTTCTCGCCATGGTCGGTTTTGAAATCGTTAAAATTATTATTTTAATTAAATGAAACCCAGTGTTTAATTTAATCAAAATCTGCAATTGTTCCCAAACTTCTTTTAGTCAGTTTCATGATGTAGAGCTCGCCAAGAGGATTCTAACGGATTTTCGTTTGTCGAATTCTGATTTAAAACAAATAAAATATGAACATTTAACCATTGGAGTATTTAAACAAGTGATTAAACAAAGATAATATAATTAATTAATTAGTCAATTTTTTCCCACCTTTCAAGTTGGATCTTGCGCTCTTTGTTTCTTCTCCTTTAATTCCCGCCCTCTTCCATCAGCTATGCACACAACAGCTGAACCCGACATCACAACTTAGGGCTAAGAATCGCCGCCTCATTACCACGCTTGAACACAACCGGATGCCACCTCTTCATCTAGCTAGCCGCCTTGCAACGCCCTTGGTGATGCTCAGCTCGCACGCTCAGGTGGCAAGCAAAACGAGTGCGAACGCTGCTCGGTTGAACCCAAGAATCGAAAAATCCACTAACCAATATTCCATCAAAACCGTATGGAGCTACAGATTAAAAGAAGCTCTTTGATTTTTTGTTTGAGAAGAGGATCTAATTCGTTATATGTTGAAAGAGATTAGGGGAGGAAACGGAGAACCTTTCAGCCATTGAAATCAGAAATCGGCGGCGCTGAAGTTAAACGACAAAATTAGGGTTTCGTATTTTTGGCCGTATACAATGGAATATATACCATTTAAAATAATATATTTAATTTTAATTTTTGAAATACTAGTTTATCGTCACGAACTCCAAATCCAACCTAGCGAATGTCGCTCCTAGCCAAGTACCCCTATTCCTAACACAATGGACTAGGTCTCATCAGCCTATCCGATCGTTTCAGCCCATTTTTCTTTAATTTAAAATATAAAACATTTAATTATTTAATTTGATCGTACATTTTAATTTACCGAGGCCACATAATGACTATAAAAATTACAGAAAATTTATATCTAGCTTTGTTTTGACGATACAGTCCTAATAAATCTAATTTCATCGAATTTCGAGACCGTTTGAAAAATGGCCATTTTTGGTCGATCCAGTTTGACTGAAATGGTCAAACCACTTTTTATTTTGCCACACCCACATATTAATTCCAAAAATTATGAAAATTGGAATCTAGCAATAATTTTACATTCCAGATCCAACAAAAGTTGTTTCGTCGAAAACGGAGGTCGTTTGCAAAATGGCTATTTTTAATGGCAATATATTATATAAAATTCCATAGCGACTATTTTAAATTTTAAACTGGACATAACTTTTTATTGCTGTTACGAAATTTGGAATTTTCAGATTCGTTGGAAAGATTTAATCAGACAAATTTAAGTATTTTTGGTTTTAATGAAATCAGATTTATTTTGAATCCTATACATTTAGTTAAAGTTCAAATTCAAAATTTCAAACTACCGCGCTATTTTAAACTCCTTTTATAATTAAATTAAAAAAATTCGTTTTAACTTTGATTTCAATAAATTTTAGTCTTTATTATTTAAAATAAATTATTTTTAATATTCAAAATCCATTAAACTTGCTAAAATAAAAAAAATTAAATTTGTTCTGAAAATCCGGGTTGTTACAATATGATGTATATGATACATTTATTGTAACACCCCATAAATTTAACAACACTAAAGATGATAAACTAAAGAATACTTAATTAAATATTGGGAATTAAGTAAAAAGAACTGCGCCATTGCGTTCGTCTCGGAATTCTACTTGAGATAGAATCCGAGTTTGCGTAAAATGGACATCGTACGAAGAAGTTATCAAGGTTAGAAGTTTGTATACATATAAGCTAATTATATATAAATAAAATGCATTTCAAAAATTCAAAATAATTCGAAATCAAGAGGCGGAAGGGAACGGGAATTTTCACGTATGGGTGTCGGCCTAGGGGTTGACTTTATAACAGGGGTGTCGACACCCATGTCAACACCATCAAGGTGGTGCCGAACCCATGTCGACCCCCTTGAGATCTGGGCAGAATTCATTTCTGCGTACATAGACTCCTTTCTTGGATAGATTCATTGATCCTATATTATAAATTGGACCCTATACCCATTGTTTTATTCATTTAAATCAATGGAGATTGTGAGATACTGCTCCAACTCAGATTAAATTAGCCTATTTGTGACAACCCGAACTTCCCCGGTCTCCGAAGAGAAGAGAAAGAACGGATTGTCTGAGAACAAGACTAATCGGAACACAAACAAAAGAACATTTCATTGCTTATTACAACAATTTACATCAGAGTACTATAATAACAGAGTATGAACAAATAATATACATTTGATAAATATCAGAGATTTACAAATTACAATGCAGCGGAAAATAATACAAAACACAACTAGAAGAAATACACGGATATAGAGCGTTCCGAATATAGCTCCAGCTGTAAACCAGGATCCTGGGAATACAATATCTACAAAACCAAAACTACTAGCTGCCCGTGTGGAAAATAGGGGCACCCAGAGTTTAGGTTAAAACAATAAACTGTAGATCAGTCATGTGACTGGTGTGAGAACTAAAACAGTTATTAAATATTCACTTTAAAAATAAAGTAAATCAAGGGACCACGCCGTATAACACGAAACGGGTTTCCTCCCAAGAATACCAGTGCATTAAACAAACAGCGCAATGCTTTTTGGAAAAATGAAGCTATTATAAGACCCAGTGCCCACCACACAATGCAACGCAAGCCGGAGGATAGGGTTTTCCCTTATAATAGCCAAACATGCGTGGTTCGTTTAAACAAATCATTTGATACTTTTATAAGTGCATAGTGTATAAAACAACTTCAAATATAAATGTGTCAATCGTAGACGGCATGGGTACCATATATCATGTCGCCATACTAGGCTCTACAATCAAAACCGCAAAGTCATGTATTGGAAGTTGAATTTCCATCTATGAACCAAGGCAAGGGTTCGTCCTTCCCGCTTCGAGATAATCTAGCCCATGTCTCAGGAAAGTACTCACTCAAGCATTTAGATCGTCAGGGCCGGTCCACCTTGGTGGATTAAAATGCCTGAATAATACGTTTCCCCGCCCTATGGGGCGTAAACTGGTTAGTATATCAACCAAACTATCCATCGGCCTCGAAGTGACCGATATAACCGAGGCGCCTCGCTATCCATCATCCACATAAGTAAAATGTCTGGGCTCCATACCGTGACATCACTCCTAGCTAGAAGGAAACGCATGCCCTCCTTGAAGTCATCTCCAGTTTCTGGTTCACACTGGAGTGTGAGGCTCCCGAATTAATGCTATACACAAAGCTATGCTGTATTAAAACTGTGCTTTGATCATCAACCATAAGACTTTGCTTTTCAACAGAAGCCTTGATCACTGCATATTTGCATGCCACATAGGCAATTCACGTCAGGCAACTGATGTCTATCAATCACACAGAATGAAATCCAATGTCAGACACATATCCATTTACAAGTTTGTTCTGGGTCTAAACGAAACCGGAGGCACCTTATTTCTCGTCCCATATGTCCAATACAGGAGAGAGGTCCTCGCATATCCAGTCGATCTCTAAGTACGTCTAGACGATCACCACTTATTATCTCTTCTTGGGTGTACATCCCAATCAAGACATCAGTAATCATCCAAACGATGTGAAGACCTTCGGTCTTCAACCACCATCTTCATTGTCGACTTATCGTCGAATCAGTTATTCAGAATGGGATAAACTCGATCTTTCCGAATAACTCGCTATCTTATAAACAAGTGCTATAAAAACACAGTATACGCCTCAATCCAATCCAAAATATTCTTTTATTTGAATATTCATATCCTTTGGGAAAGGTTCCCATTAATTTTCTGAAAGATAAATTCTTTAAATTTATTCTTTAATATTCCTTTGGATATCATTCCAAACCAAATTAAGGTTTATCCAAACTAGTCGGGATTAGGGATCCTTACCTTGGTAATCATTTGTTTTATTTCCCCAATCCCAACCTACTCATCCCATGAAGCAAAACCGGTAATACTTCATATCTAACCCTACGGTGTTATCGGTAAAATTGATTACCATTTCACGTTCAAATCTAATTAAAGATTTAACTATCGCTTGGAGAAAAACTGGTGATACTCCATTCTCGATTTTCTCATGAATTCGATAAATTTAATTATCCCATTCACTTTCCAATCTAATTAAAGATTCATTAAAACTCTAACTCTATTTTAATCTCAAAAATCATTACTTAATGATTATTCAAAGTTAAGAAATTAATCTTATCTTTAACTGGGTTAAAGAACTAATGTCTTTTAAAACACAATTCACGGTAAACCCAAAATCCCATTCAATTAATTATGGAATCTTCACGGAAAATAGATCAATATAAACTTCCGTATTCAACCAATAATATAAATGGAATAACATCCAAGCCTTTTAAATTCCATATATAGTATCAGTCTTCCTCCATAGAAGCCCAATTCGATTATTATCTAATTGAATTCCATTCCGTTCCAATTTAATGTATTAAACTTGAAATATTTACTTTAGAAAATTTCCATTATATATTCCAAATCACATTTCACTGTAAATCAGGTTAAAGAACGAATGTCGTTAAAACACAGTTCACAAAAAACCCAATTCGCATTCCATTTTATTCCAATTAAATGTTAATTAACTGGAAACTCTAATAATCTTAATTTAAAGATTTATTCTTTTCACACGAGGTTTAGGAACAGTGTTAATGAAGACACCATACATGAAAAACCCAAAATCCCATTTGATATTAAATACAAGGCTCTGAATAGAAAATATATCGTCTTATATTCAATATCAAATTCCGAACCCAATAAATATCGTATTGGAAATAATGATATAAATATATTTTTCAAATTTCCATAACAATATCTGTATAATCATGAAATCCAACATCGAAATATTTCGAAGATTATTTTTATTCAAATTCATTCCAATTCATATATTGGAAATTTTGGTTATATTAAAACCCATTCTCAATCCAATTTATTTATTTAAAAATAATTGGATTATAATTCTAGTTAATAACTAGTTCATTTCGAATTTTTTTAATCTTTTCAAATATGAAAATTTTCATCCTATTTATTTAAAAATCATTTATTATGATTTTACACAAATTATTAATATTTTTAATAATTTTATCAAGGCACGTACAATCGATTTCCAAAACAGTCATCGAACTGCACTTACAAAGACCTTTTCCAAATTTGATTTGGACATATTTCCAAATCCAACTATTAGATTTCAAATCTCTTATATTCGTTGGAAAGCTCTTTTCGATACAAACCCAATGGTTCCAATTTTAGGAGAATCCGACGGTCTGATCTCTCGTAATGTCCATTCGAAATCAATGGTCGAAATTCGCGAATGGTCACTGAGCAGCACTTTCTATTTAGGACATTATATTATATATATATATATTATATAACATATATTTCTTCGATTTCCATTTAAAAACGTATTTTATAAATCGTTTATAAATTCATTTTAAAACGATTCTAAATTCATTTCAAATTTACAATCAAATTTGAATATTCCATAATAAATTCGTTTTAAATTCATTTTAAACCGATTTCAATACCATTTCAAATTTCAAATCGAATTTGAATATTCCATAATAAATTTGTTTTAAATTCATTTTAAAACGATTTCAATTCCATTTCAAATCAAGTTTGAATATTCCTTAATAAATTCGTTTTAAATTCATTTTAAAACGATTTCAATTCCATTTCAAATTTCAAACAAATTTGAATATTACTTAAAAATTCGTTTTAAATTCATTTTAAAACGATTTCAATTTCATTTCAAATTTCAAATAAAAATTGAATATTCCTTAATAAATTCATTTTAAAATGATTTCAATTTCATTTCAAATTTCAAATCAAATTTGAATATTCCTTATAATTATAATGTTAAAATGGTAATATTTTCAAAACATTAGATTTTGAAATCACTTCCCTTTTCGATATTCATTATAAAAATGAATAAAATTGATAAAAATATCTTCTACATCAAAATGGTGCAAATCCAATCTATACGGCTTCTTATACTTAAATATTTTCGTGACCATCCAAAATCAGGCATCAAAATCACATTTTGATTCTTTTTTATTATTATTTTACTGTATTCATTATTTTAAAATATTCCTTAATTTTGAATTGGAATCAGACCAAATCAATTATCATATAATTTTATTCATATGGATTTCATACAACACATGTATATATAAACAATGATAAACAATCAACCATCAGCCAGAGTGCACTACACAACTGCATAAGCATTAAATATAAATAATTAACGCTTACAACAGTCTGTCAACCCATCAATTGACGTACAACTAAACAATTGGGATTATTATACGTCAAATATCATCCAAATACTCGTGTGGGGTTTCAATCAACAAAGACGGATTTCATTTGTGCAGTTAGGCGATGTGTAAAATATATCATCCCAATCAGTATCAGATAAATGGGTGTACATAAACTAATCGCCCGATTTCTTTATGATTATCTATTTCAACACATGTCTATTTTAAACAGTTCATATATACAATAAAACAATATTTTTATTGTTCAAATATTTTATTCCATACATGAATATTTTATTCCATACATGAATATTTTATTCAGTTCATATATATACAATAAAAATGATATTTTTATTGTCCAAATATTTTATTCCATACATGAATATTTTATTCAGTTCATATATATACAATAAAATGATATTTTTATTGTTCAAATATTTTATTCCATACATAAATATTTTATTCAGTTCATATATACAATAAAAATGATATTTTTATTGTTAAAATATTTTATTCCATACATTAATATTTTATTCATTTCATATACATAATAAAAATGATATTTTTATTGTTCAAATATTTTATTCCATTCAATACAGTCAACAATCACAATACAGTCTATTCAATTCAAACAAGCAATCATGGTTTTTTACAATCAATGGTGCAAGTGCTGCTAAGCACCGACTACATCCTTGTATATATTTTACTAGAAATAAATTGAGTGAGAAAGAGTTCTCATAGTCGGTTCCACTCCGCCGGTTTTATTTCTAAATTTTTGGACAGTTTGAATTCGATTAAATTTCCAACTTGCTCCATTTCGGTTCTGGTCAGTTCTAAAATGTAGTGCTCGATGTCACGATTGCAACGCAACTGAGTTTGCAATTTTCGGACGTTGTATGACCAATTTATGACATTATATAATTTAATCACATTTTTAATATAATTAATTAATAATTAACACCCTAATTACTTAACTAATTATCTTCCCTCTTCGTTAAAGATCCTCTTCACCGTCGATCTGAAAACCCTCCTCTCGCCGCCGCCTCAACACATCGGAGCACGATCAGGGAACGATGCAAGAAGCGCCATGGCGCCACCATCCACCACCGTCGGTAGGCCTAATTCGAAGCCCCCTAGGACCCGCAATCTTCGTTCGAACAGATCAGATTCTGGCCAGAAATTCACGCCAATCGCTCAACCAATTCCAATCACACTCATACCAAATTGAAGGCCACAATTTACTCTCGAATTTTTGCTTCAGAACCTAGATCTAATTTGGTGTAATTTGTGGGCGATTTGGGATTTATTTTGGAGCGATTATGGCCGTATGTTCAAGGGTGGCGGCGGCTGTTGAGAAATGGGGCGCTAGGGTTTAGTTTATATTTTCAAGTCAGTTCAATATTTGATTCGATTTGGCTTACTGGTTCAAAATTTTAATTAATCAAACCAATATAGTTGATTATCGTTTCAAACACATAGCTTTTATATATATAAAAATCCATTTTTGATGCCAAGTCACAACAATAAACCCTATCTAGTTTTGGTTCTCACACCGGTCAATTGGAAATATAAAGAAATCCCATTTTTGAAACTCAAAAATAAATACTGACGATGGTGCACCATCACCAGAATTATCCCCGGGCAACTAGAGTGTGACTCTATATCCATCCACTATATTCGAGACTTCGAATACACATTTGCAAGACGTATATTCATATTCTTCATATACTCGATTGTCCAAATTCAATCTAAAATAAATATTCAAATATGAATCATAAGATTTAA
Organism: Allium sativum; assembly: GCA_030737875.1. Classification (NCBI taxonomy): domain Eukaryota; kingdom Viridiplantae; phylum Streptophyta; class Magnoliopsida; order Asparagales; family Amaryllidaceae; genus Allium; species Allium sativum. Next base: position 714,366,305 of record CM060922.1, read on the forward strand.
ATTTTCAAAACAAAATTTGTTTTCATTCTTATTTAAAAAACAACCCTCTTCGGACTCATTCTAGGATACTACTGATCCCATCTCTAACGAGCCATTCTTATTGGATATTACTAGTCCAATCTCTAATGAATTTTTTCGTTTGGTTCTAATGTGCCTTGTTCTCGAGCTTTGTAATCCAAAGCTCTGATACCAAATTGTGACGACCCGAACTTCCCCAGTCTCCAAAGAGAAGAGAAAGAACAAATTGTTTGAGAACAAGATTAATCGGAACACAAACAGAAGAAGATTTCATTGCTTATTACAACAATTTACATCCAAGTACTAGAATAACAGAGTATGAACAAATAATATACATTAGGTAAATATCATAGATTTACAAATTGCAATGCAGCGGAAAATAACACAAAACACAACTGAAAGAAATACACGGATACAGAGCGTTCTGAATACAGCTCCAGCTGTAAACAATGATCCTGTGAATACAATATTTGCAAAACCAAAACTACTAGCTGCCCCTGTGGAAAATAGAGGCACCCTAAGTTTAGGTTAAAACAATAAACTCTAGGTCACTTATGTGACTGGTGTGAGAACTAAAAAAGTTATTAAATCTTTACTTTAAAAATAAAGTAAACCAAGAGACCATGCCGTATAACATGGAACGGGTTTGCTCCCAAGAATACCAGTGCATAAAACAAACAACACAATGCTTTTGAAAAAATGAAGCTATTATAAGACCTAGGTCCCATCACACAATGCAGCACAAGCCAAAGGATAAGGTTTCCCCTTATAATAGCCAAACATGCTTGGTACGTTTAAAACAAATCATTTTATACTATTATAAGTGCATAGTGTATAAAACAACTTCAAATATAAATGTATCGATCGTAGATGGCACGGGTACCATATATCATGTCGCCATATTAGGCTCTACAATCAAAACCGCAAAGTCACATATTGGAAGTTGAATTTCCATCTGTGAACCAAGGCAAGGGATCGTCCTTCCCGCTTCGAGGCAATCTAGCCTATGTCTCAGGAAAGTACTTAGTCAAGCCTTTAGATCATCAGGGCTAGTTCATCTTGGTGGATTAAAATGCCTGAACAATACGTTTACCCGCCGTATGGGGGCGTAAACTGGTCAGTAAATCGACCAAACCATCCATCGGCCCCGGAGTGACCGATATAACCGAGACGCTTCGCTATCCATCATCCACATAAGTAAAATGTCTGGGCTCCATACCATGACATCACTCCTAGCTAGAAGGAAACGCATGCCCTCCCTAAAGTCCTCTCCCATTTCTGGTTCACATCGGGGTTTGAGGCTCGCGAATTAACGCTATACACAAAGCTATGTTATATTAAAGCCGTGCTTTGATCATCAACCACAAGACTCTGCTTTTCAACAGAAGCCTTGATCACTGCATCTCTGCATGCCACACAGGAAATTCACGCCATGCAATTGACGTCTATCAATCACACAGAATGAAATCCAATGTCAGACACACATCCATTTACAAGTTCTTCTGGGTCTGAACGAAACCGGAGGCACCTTATTCCTCATCCCATATGTCCAATACAAGAGAGAGGTCCTCGCATATCCGGTCGATCTCCGAGTACATCTCGATCACCACTTATTACCTCGTCTTGGTTGTATAGCCCAATCAAGACATCAATAATCACCCAAACGATATGAAGACCTCCTGTCTTCAACCACCGTCTTCATCGTCGACTTATCATCGAATCACTTATTCAGAATGGGACAAACCCATTCATCATCGACTTATCGTCGAATCACTTATTCATCGTCGACTTACCGTTCCCATTAATTTTATCAAAGATAAATTCTTTAAATTTATTCTTTAATATTCCTTTGGATATCATTCCAAACCAAATTAAGATTTATCCAAACTAGTCGGGATTAGAGATCCTTACCGAAGTAATCATTTGTTTTATTTCCCCAATCCCAACCTATTCATCCCATGAAGCAAAACTGGTAATACTTCATATCTAACACCACGGCGTTATCGGTAAAATTGATTACCATTTCACGTTCAAATCTAATTAAAAATTTAACTAACGCTTGGCGAAAAACTGGTGATACTCCATTCTCGATTTTCTCATGAATTCGATAAATTTAATTATCCCATTCACTTTCCAATCTAATTAAAGATTCATTAAAACTCTAATTTAGTTTTAATCTCAAAAATCATTTCTTAATGATTATTCAAAGTTAAGAAATTAATCATATCTTTAACTGGGTTAAAGAATTAATGTCTTTTAAAACACAGTTCAACGTAAACCCGAAATCCCATTCCATTAATTGTGGAATCTACACGGAAAATAGATCAATATATATAATCAATATAAACTTCCGTATCCAACCAATAATATAAATGGAATAATATCCAAGCCTTTTAAATTCCATATACAGTAACAGTCTTCCTCCACAGAATCCCACTTCGATTATTATCTAATCGAATTCCATTCCATTCTAATTTAATATACTAATCTAGAAAACTTTACTTTGGAAAATTTCTATTAAATCTTAATAAAAAGATTTATTTATTCCAAATCCCATTTCACTGTAAATCGGGTTGAAGAACGAATGTCGTTAAAACACAGTTCACAATAAACCCAATTCACATTCCATTTTGTTCCAATCAAATGTTAATTAATTGGAACTCTAATCGTCTTAATTAAAAGATTTATTCTTTTCACATGGGGTTTAAGAACAGTGTTAATGAAGACACCATTCACGCAAACCCAAAATCCCATTTGATATTAAATACAAGGCTCTGAATAGAAAATAAATCGACTTATATTCAATATCAAATTCTGAAATCAACAAAAATCGTATTGGAAATAACGATATAAATATATCTTTCAAATTCCCATAACAATATCTGTATAATCACAAAATCCAACATCGAAATATTCCGAAGATTAATTCGATTCAAATTCATTCCAATTCATATATTGGAAATTTTGGTTATATTAAAACCCATTCTCAATCCAATTTATTTATTTAAAAATAATTGGATTATAAGTCTAGTTAATAACTAGTTCGTTTCGATAAAAATATATTTTCATCTTTTCTAATATGGATTTTTTCATCCCAATTTTTTCCAAATAATTTACTACGATTTTACACAAATTATTAACAATTTTATCAAGGCCAGTACAGTCGATTTCCATAAACAGTCATCGAACTGCACCTAAAACGACCTTTTCCAAATTTGATTTGGACATATTTCCAAATCCAACCGTTAGATTTCAAATCTCTTACATTCATTGGAAAGCTCTTTTTGATATGAACCTAGTGGTTCAGGTTTAGGAGAATCCAACGGTCGGGTCTCCCGTAATGTCCATTCGAAGCCAATGGTCGAAATTCGCGAATGGTCGCTGCGCGGCACGTTCTATTCAGGCCATTATATTATATATATATATATATATATATATAATATATAATATACATTTCGCCGATTTCCATTTAAAACATATTTTATAAATCGTTTATAAATTCATTTTAAACGATTCTGACTTCATTTCAAATTTCAAATCAAATTTGAATATTCCATAATAAATTAGTTCTGAATTAATTTTAAAACGATTTCAATTCCATTTCAAATCAAATTTGAATATTCCACAATAAATTCATTTTAAATTCATTTTAAAATGATTTCAATTCCATTTCAAAATCCAAATCAAATTTGAATATTCCTTAATAAGTTCGTTTTGAATTCATTTTAAAATGATTTCAATTTCATTTCAAATTTCAAATCAAATTTGAATATTCCTTAATAAATTCATTTTTAAACGTTTTCATTTCAAATTTCAAGTCAAATTTGAATATTTCTTGATAAATTCGTTTTAAATTTATTTTAAAACGCTTTCAATTTCATTTTAAATCAAATTTGAATATTCCTTAATAAGTTCGTTTTAAATTCATTTTAAAATGATTTCGATTTCATTTCAAATTTCAAATCAAATTTGAATATTCCTTATCCATATAATATTAAAATGATAATATTTTCAAAACATAAGATTTTGAAATCACTTCCCTTTTTGATATTAATTATAAAATGAATAAAATTGATATAAATATCGTCTACATCAAAATGGCGTAAATCTAATCTATACGGCTTCTTATATTTAAATATTTTCGTGGCCATCCAAAATCGGACATCAAAATCACATTTTTGATTTTTTTTTTCTGAATATTATTTTACTATATTCATTATTTTAAAATATTCCTTAATTCTAAATTGGAATCAGACCCAATCAATTACCATATAATTTTATTTATATGGATTTCATACAACACACGTATATATCAATAATGACAAACAATCAACCATCAAATAGAGTGCACTACTCAACTGTATAAGCATTAAATAAAAATAATTAACGCTTATAACAGTCTGTCAACCCATCGATTGACATACAAGTAAACTAGTATTAGTGTATGTCAAATATCATCCCAATAATCTTATGGGGTTTTTGCCAACAAACACATATTTTATTTGTGCACGTGTTCAATGTATAAAATATATCGTCCCAATCAGTATCAGATAAATGGGCATACATAAACAAATCGTCCGATTTATTTATGAATATTTATTTCAACACATGACTAATTTAAATAGTTCATATATACAATAAAAATGATATTTTTATTGTTCAAATATTTTATTCCATACATGAAAATTTTATTCAGTTCATATGTATACAATAAAAATGATATTCTCTTTGTCCAAATATCTTATTCCATACATGAATATTTTATTCAGTTCATATATATACAATAAAAATGATATTTTTATTGTTTAAATATTTTATTCCATACATGAATATTTTATTCAGTTCATATATATACAATAAAAATAATATTTTTATTGTTCAAATATTTTATTCCATACATGAATATTTTATTCAGTTCGTATATATATAATAAAATGATATTTTTATGTTCAAATATTTTATTCCATACAATACAATCAACAATCGCAATACAGTCTATTCAATTCAAATAAACAATCATGGTTTGTACAATCAATGGTGTCGGGTGCTGCTAAGCACCTTCTGCATCCTAGTATATATTTTACTGGAAATAAATTGAGTGAGAAAGATTTCTCACAGTCAGTTTCCACTCCGTCAGTTCTATTTCTGAATTTCTGGACAGTTTGAATTTGACTAAATTTCAACTTGCTCCGTTTCGGTTCTGGTCGGTTCTGAAATGTAGTGCTCGACGTCACGATCGCAACACAACTGAGTTTGCAATTTTTGGATGCTGTGTGACCAAGTTATGACATTATATACTTTAATTACACTTTTAATATAATTAAATAATAATTAACACCCTAATTACTTAACTAATTATCTTCCCTCTTCGTTAAACATCCTCTTCACCGTCGATCTGAAAACTCTCCTCTCGCCATTGCCTCAACACGTCGGAGCATGATCCGGGACCGGCGCAAAAGCGCCACTGCGCCACTATCCACCACCGTCGGTGGGGCCCAATTCGAAGCCCCCTAGGATCCGCAATCTTCATTCGAACAGATTGGATTCTGGCCAGTAATTCACGCCAATCGCTCAACCAATTCCGATCACACTCATACCAAATTGAAGGCCACACTTCACTCTTGAGTTTTTTCTTCAGAACCTAGATCTAATTTGGGGGCGATTTAGGATTTATTTTGAAGCGATTATGGCTGTATGTTCAAGGGTGGCGGCGGTTGCGAGAAATGGGGCGCTAGTGTTTAGTTTATATAGAAAATTATATTATATTATTTAATATTATTTTTAATTCAAAAATATTTGTTAATTGGTACCAACTCCAAATCAAACCCAATGAATATCGCCCTAGCTGAATCCCCCATTCCGAACACAATGGGATATGTTTCGTAAGCCAATTCTACCATTTCGATCAGTTTTACTTTAAATTAAAATATAAATCTATATATTTTTAATTCAAACCCACATTTTATTTTACCGGGGCCACATAGGGACTCCAAAAATTCATGAAAAATAAATCTAGCTATGTTTTGACGATATGGTCCTAACAAAACTAATTTCGTCGAATTTGGAGACCGTTTGGTCATTTTCTAGTCGATTAAATTCAAACTGAATTGACAAAACACGTTTAAATTTACCACGCTCACATATTGATTTCAAAAATCACGAAAATTGGAATCAAGCAATAACTTGACATTTTGGATCCAACAAAAGTGGCCTCGTCAAAAACGGAGGTAGTTTGCAAAATATCTATTTTTAAGGGCTATATATTATATAAATTCCATAGCGACTATTCTGAATTTTCAGCTGGACATAACTTTTTATTCTCATTATGAAATCTGGATTTTTCACATTCGTTGGAAAGATATTTCCAAACAGATTCAAATATTTCTAGTTTTACTAGAATCCGGTTTATTTTGAATCCTGTACATTCATTTGAAATTTGAAATCAAATTTTCAAACTATCACACCATTTCTAATTCCTTTTATAATTAAAATAAATATTTATATTCTAACTTCGATTTAAATAAATTTATACATTCTAATTCTATTCAAAACAAATTTCTAGTCGTTATTATTTAAAATAAATCATTTTAAATATTCAAAATTCATGAAAATTGCAAAAATAAAATTTTTAAATTGGTACCGATTTTCTAGGATATTACACTTTTCTTCAGCAATGACAATTCATACGTATTCAAAGATCGTTGATTCGACATCAACACGCTTTTCTCAGTTTTCTTTGATCCATTCTCTGTGAGTCTACGTTATTTTTGGATATAAACACTTAAAAGTTATTTTTGACATGTCTATGAATTGGATCTAAGCCTGTGACTAATTGAATCATATCAGATCTACCATAACATGTGATCTAAGTTATTTTGACATGACTATGAATTGGATCTAAGCCTATGCCTATTTATCATGTCAGATCTGCCATTATTTATATATCTAATTCACTGATTAGATTTCATCATGCCTGTATATGATCATGACACTATCCCTAATCAATTCTATTATCACATGTTCATCAGATTTGTTCCTATATGCCTATCTTGTCATTATGCCCAATTTGTCGCTATATATTTATAAGTTGCTATGCCTATTCCTGCCATCATATGTCAATCTTGTTATTATGATTATTTCTGTTCTCTTCCCTTCTTCTTTTCCCTTTTTATTTTATAGCCAGGCTACCTTCTAGCCAGGCATACTGCTGAAATATGCAAACGCATGAAATTGGGAACGAGGGGAAAATGTTAAAACTGGGGCATACTTTGTATTGGGAAATTTGGGCATAACTTGAATTAAATACATGAATATGGATTTGGGGCATAAATCAAATTGTAATTTAGATCTTAATTTGGAGCTTATGGTGCATGATGAATATGACTTGGAAAAAGGGGCATGAAAACCTATTGTAACGACCTAAGGATTTTCGGTCCTGAAAATCGACATAAATACCTTTACCGTAACTCATGCCGACCTTCCAAACACCGAAAACACTAGAACGTTATTAGAAAGAAATTAGAGGGTGAGATAAGAAAGAAAGAAATATTAGAATAAAAGAAGAAGATCCAACCCAACACAGAATCAGAGTCTCACATCACAGTGGAATAAAATATAATATAGAAATAAATTCTTACTGAGAGCTTTTAAAAAAATACTTACAATTATCAGAGTACATCACACACCTGGACAGTTATAATAACCTTCCCTCACATACAACATACAACGGAACGGTAATTATATAATATCATACGTCTGAACTCTTCCAGCTCGTCTCTGCACAGCATTCGATAACCTGAACCTGCACACCCTAGGCTAACCCGAGCATTTACAAAACACCGGGTCAGTCTGTTGAACCAGAGTGAGAAAACTCGCACAATATTAAGGTAACACACAACTTGATTTTAAGTTAAATCCTTTCAAAGAAAAGGATAATCGTAAGACCAAATCCACACATAAATACGAATGGTTTTTAACTTACGATAACCCAAAATAGTTTTTAAATCAATATCTTGTTCTGCTAATATAATAGTATCTAAATACAAGTAAATATCAATCTAGCGGAACGCTTGCATCTCACGCTCCACATATAGTATACAATCAAAACCGCAGGCACTTATTGGAGTTTGTATTTCGACTATGACAAGGTATAGGACCACCTGCCGATAGTGTATCTCTCGAGGCGAATACACTGGGTTCAACAAGAACATCTTATAACCTGGCCCTCACATAACCGACCACTAATTTCGCTGAGTATATCGAATGTATATCACCAACTGTTGGGCTCAAACCACCGTTTCCCGAAAAGGGACAGCATCAAAATAGTTTGAGAAGCAAAAGGATTTTCTCAAGATAGGTGATGATACACCCTAATGGGAGCGACCCACATAGCCATGCTGCCTACCCGATTTTTGTCATTTTCCTGTTGATGAGGCTTGAGGTTTAAATTATCTTTTTGGAACATTTGGCCACCATTCACTTTGAATTCCACATCGTCAAATCCGCCAGATCACACTGATTGACGTCCACAAAAATACTCTAGTTATTTGGCTAGAGAAAATCCATTTCTCCGCCATCAACTATGGTACGTTTGAAGAAATCAACGTATGTAATTCTTTTGGAAATACTCTGTCAGACATCCGTCCATACAAGTCATCCAGGAACAGGATGAACCGAAGGCACCCTCCTACCATATCCAAGGAATCACCCTATAGATTAGTAGTTAGTAGTCCTTGCAATCTGCAGATTTCAACCACGACAGAACCACAGTATATCTCAGGTTGCAACATCAGAGATTATTAGTAGTTCTTCCGTTTTTGAAGATCCACGGTCTTCAACTCCCCATCTCGATCATCTTCTGATATCTTCACTTATTTGTTGGTCGGAATTATTTTTGAATATAAATTCGATCCCGGTCTTTCCGTACCAACAATCGTATTGGACAGATTTGATAGTCGGTTATTTAACTATCAAAGTAAACAGTGTTTCAACCATGATAACCCAATGAGTTCATTGGTTCAATATTCAACACCACTTGGCCTTTTAAACTAAAACAAAAATATAAATTTAAAACTCTTAAATATTTTGATATTACGAATATAACTTTCGCTTCTTATTTAACATAAGATTTCTCTTTAAACCAATTCATTTTACTACTTAAGAAAGTTCAATGCATACCCAGATTTCTATTTCTCTTTCAAAAACATTATCCACATTGTTGTCTAATTTTGGGAAATCAATTCAGTTAATTACTCATAAAACAACATTGCGGAATATCTTTTATTCATTACTTGACAACATACCTCTTATTCTTATTGAATAAACTCAACTTTTACATACCATTTCTAGCCCGAAAATATCATTATAGTTCACGCAATCCAATCTCCTTTTATTTCCCTTTTTACTTTGGAATCTCATTATATATAATTGCCAAATTTTCACCAAAGTGTTGCGTTACTATTTCTCTAATGAAATAATAAATTTCTATTAACTTCTTTCACCATTACAACTAATATCATCTTCAGATAGTCCTGAAGTCATTCAAGTTGTGGTATTTCAATTACCTCTCAGGCCTTGATCAACAATGTTCATATCTCAAGACAGATACGAGTTGTATTTTTAACCCGATACTACATTCCAATATCAATACAAATTCCATTTCCCTATTTTACTCAACATATAGTTTCATAAAACCTTCTCATTTCAATTTCCCACTTTTACTAAATTCCATTTTTAAGTAACGTTAATCTAGAATCAACGATATAACACCTCAAACCTCTTTTATATAACTTTGGTTTATTGTAAAACCCTTTTATCTAAATTCCTTTTACTTAATTCAATTAATTAAGTAACATTTATTTTAAGCTAGAATGTTCGCTTAAAAATTCCTTTTATAACTTTGTTATAAAAACTCAGGTTTTAAACAAAACCTATTCATAAACTCCTTTCACCCTTTCCATTGGATTTCATTTCCCGTTTCGAGTACTTTTCAAATGAATTTCAATTAAAAAGTGTTTTCCTAAATTATTATTATTTTAAAATAACATTTTACTTCGATAGTTAACTACTTCCATAGTTAATTCCTTTCCTTACTAAAATAAATATTAATTCCCCTTTTATAGATCTTATTAAAATTAAGGGTGCGTTCGCAGTCAAAATTTGGCGCATTCATTTTTTTTTTTTTTTGCGTCGGACGCAAGCTACTTTCCCCCTTCCAGATAGCGCGATTATTGAACGTTGGAAAATCAACCATTGGCGTCCGATGCGTCCGACGCGTCGTACGCCAACAGTTGATTTTTCAACGTACCCTTCCACCGTCTATAAAACCGCGCCCCCCCATTTCTTCCCCATCTCAACCCGATTCCTCCCCTCTTTACCCACGAATTTCAATTTTTTGGTGCAATTTCGAGCTGCAAAAACGGTAAAATTTTATACCGTTGTGTTTCTTTTTCAATTCTCTACAACATATATTTTTTTCGAATTTTTCTGGAATTTTTTTTTGGTTAGGCAGATGGCATCCTCTTCCACCTCTGCTACCTCGCAGCCATTTGCGAACTGGACGGACGACCGGGAGTCCGCTTTAATAGATATTTGCGTTGAGTTTATAGCCGCTCGCGATACAGGCGTCAGTGGGTTCTACTCAATGGTCACGGCAATAATGAATGACCGTTATAATCTGGAGTTCACAGAAACTCAGATCAAAAATAAATGGGACAACATGAAGCGCTCTTTTCGCGATTGGGATAGACTGCTACGAACACTCGGCGGTGTATGGAATGCAGAGTTCGATTATCTGGACGGTCCAGATGATTTTTGGAGTACCGGCGGTGGCAGACCTTACAGACGATTCAGGAGGAACTCGCCTTTGAAGTTCCGAGAGCAGGACATTATGTTCGAGGGTTGTTTGCGGAAAGATACTTGTGCGTATCCGATACCTGCGGTTGCACCTCCTACTGCACCAGCACCTCCACCAGCGCCTGTGCCAGCTGCTTCTTTCTCCCCTACCGACGCGGGTTTCTATACTGGTTGGATGGCTTCAGGCGATCCCCCTTCTGGTCAGCCATCTGGGCGCAGACAGGCAGCGCGTGCCAGCTCGTTTATGACCGACGATACGAGACAGCTTGCTCGGCGGTGCTTGGAGCTTCTTCAGAGATCGGGTACGCGTGTGGACCTTTGGGAGATTCTGATGATTTTCCGCAATGACGAGCGGAATGTGGATATTGTTCGGGAGCTTACCGATGAGGGCATATGTGGGTTTATTTCAGCTGAGTTGAGTCAGTTACCTCATCGTCATTTATTTTAGATTTTCATGTACTTGTTTTAATTCCAATATCGTTGTGTTCTTTATGTTTTATGAAAAACGTTGTCTTTTAATTTTTGAAATATGTTGTCGTTTTGTTTGATGCAACTAGAATTTAATTAAATCAAAACCATTAATTTAACAATTAAATACCACGCTCAAATACCCCGTTCGCAGCTAAAAACACATTCCCCATTCGCTATAGTACCACGCTCAAATGCCACGCTCAAAAGCCACACTCAAATACCCCGCTCGCGTTTGTTAAGAACGCACCCTAAAACAACATTCATTAAACTATTTTATTTAAACACACTAATTAAATAATCAATTCCAATTTAAAAATGGTCGATTTAATCAACCCAAACTCGGTTATCCCATTAATCGATTCCAATTGGTTTTCCCTTTTAAATTAATCAATAATATAATTCATTTAAATAAATTCCATTTAATTGTTAAAAACAATTAAACAACTTAAATGTTAGGTTAATTCCCATCCTCGTATTTATAAATTCGATTAACATTACAACTTACTTTATAAAATAAATTCATAACTAATTATAACTTAAATAGTAATAATCATTATTTATTCCCTTTAAATAAACTTTTATTCAAAATAATATATTCAAAAATCTATCTCCAGTTATAAAAAAAAATTATAACTTCATCTTTGTCGATTTGCCTGAGGGTAAATCAACATGTATAAAACTATTGATTTTATAGACCATATATTGTCAAGTACTCAATCAATACCGCTCATTGGTTTAAACTAAACAGATGTTGAATATTCAGTCAATCATCAACAATCAAATCAATCACTCCAATAGATCAGTTTATATATAATAAATATGAAAATGATATATTTGAGGAATCCCGTTGGATCCCTCCAACCTGTTCTTCCCTGTACCAAATATGTTTTCTCGAATCAGATCATTCAGTTTCACTTAACTGATAACAATAAATAACGACCATTTAACCTCAACCACAAGCAATTCAAACAAATCAACCAATTAAACACGTTTATTTTATAAACGTGACCCACAAGGTAAGTTACCTTTATTGGAACCAATCGTTGGAATAACGATTTAGTATTTCACCGAAATTAAACGAAGGTTTAATTTCATCAGTTAAATCAATAAATGGATATATAACTAGCAAACAGTCAACCGTAGCAAACAGAACACACAAAATAAAAACCCAATTTATATAAAATATAAATGGGAAAAAACTAAGTGAGTTTAACTCACCTTGAGTTGATTCCGTTGTTCAGACCGTTGAGTTTAATTAAATTAAACGAGTTGTTTAATTTAATTAAAAATCCAGTTGATTTCAGACTTGTCCAACTCTGTCCTCGTCAGTCCCAAATGTGGTAATCAATCGTACGGTAACAATATCTCTAGTCTAGTTCAAATTTTGATAACATGATATAATGTTAAACATGATTTAGTTCATGACTTAATTATAATTATAAATTACTTAATCAAATGATTGTTAAAATTAATTACTCTTATTAAGAAACCAAGGCCGATAATCCACTCGTTCATTTTCTTCTTCACTGTGTTGTTTAAAGTTGCTTCTTGTTTTCAAACAACCTGTTACCTTTCTGTTCAAAACTGATATTTGCACGATTTTTGAAAATAATATCCTTAATTAAATTTTAATTAATCTAGACTATTTTTAACTAGGAAAAATGTGGCGGATCTGTTGTATCAGTCTTTGTAACAACCCGAAAATCTGGGCCAGTTGAAAATTTTTATTTTGGCAATTCTAACGAATTTTGATTATTTAAAATGAATTATTTTAAATAATATCAACGAGAAATTTATTTTGAATATATTTAGAACGTATATATTATACGCGTCATCGTTAGAATATAAATATTTATATATAATTATAAATAGAATTGAAAATGGCGCGGTAGTTCGATAATTCGATTTCAAACTTCAATTGAATGTACCGGGTGCAAAACAATCCGGATTTTAGTGAAACCAAAAATAATGGAATCTAATTGATAATATCTTTCCAACGAATCCGAATAATCGAGATTTCATAGCGGGAATCAAAAGATATGTCCAGTTGAAAATTCTGAATAGTCGCTATGGAATTCAGGCCCTTAAAAATGGACATTTTGCAAACGACCTCGGATTTCGACGAAACCAGTTTTGTTGGATCCGGGATGTCAAATTATTACTAGGTTTCAAATTTCATAATTTTTCGAATCAATATGTGGGCGTGGCAAAGGAAAACGCGTTTGACCGGTTTCAGTTGATTTTAATCGACTGGAAAATGGCCATTTTTCCAACGGTCTCAGAATTCGACGAAATTAGTTTTGTTAGGACCGTATCGTCAATACGAAGCTAGAAGATATTTTTCGGGAATTTTCCTAGTTAGTATGTGACCTCGGTAAATTGAAATGTACGTTTAAAATTCAATAAAGTGATTTAAATGTAAATTCAAGGGAAACTGATCGAAACGATTGAATCAGCTTGCGATACATATCCCATTGTGTTCGGAATGGGGGTGAAACGCTAGGGACGACAGGCGGTGAGCCTCGTTTTGAAGTCGAAAATAAAAGTTGCTTTTTAGTGAAAAATAAAATAATTAAATTAAAATATATATTCAGTTTTTACCTTCCCCCTTCAGTTAGAACCGCAGAACAAAAAAAAAAGAGAGAGAGAGAGAAAAGAGGCGCTCGATCGCGCCAGGCCTAGCGCCGCCGCCGTGGGGCCCTCGCCACCGCCACCAAGCCACCGGCGCCTGACCCCCCCTCCTCCGATCCACTCGATTCCCTCCCCTCTCTCCCATTCGACGCTCAAAAACCCTAGACCCCCTTTTCACCAAACCCACCGTCGCTGACCCCTAATGCCCCACCGCGAGCCACCCAAGCCCCACTCCAGCGCCACCGCCGGGCTGTGCCGGACCTCCACCGCCTGCAGCCACCTTCCTCCGCCAATACCCACCTCCGACAGTTCCACCGACGTTGAACTCACCCTCCCCCTTCGTTGTAAGTTTTTAAGTTATTTGCTTTGTTTTATTTTGTTTTATTTAGCCAAGGTAATTAGAATATAGGGTTGTTTTAAAATAAAAATATAATTTTTATTATGATAGAGTATTTAAAAATATAATTTTTTTTATTATGATAGTGGAATAAAACATAGATTTTTATGAAAGTAAAAATATGATTTTTATATATTGAACATCGAAATAAAAATATGATTTTTATATATTGAACTTCGAAGTAAAAAATATGATTTTTATATATTGAACATCGAAGTAAAAATATGATTTTTATATGTTGAACTTCGAAATAAAAATGTGGTTTTTATATATTGAACATCGAAGTAAAAATGTGATTTTTATATATTGAACATCGAAGTAAAAATGTGATTTTTATATATTGAACATCGAAGTAAAAATGTGGTTTTTATATATTGAACATCGAAATAAAAATGTGGTTTTTATATATTGAACATCGAAGTAAAAATGTGGTTTTTATATATTGAACTTCGAAGTAAAAATGTGATTTTTATATATTGAACATCGAAGTAAAAATGTGATTTTTATATATTGAACATCGAAGTAAAAATGTGATTTTTATATATTGAACTTCGAAGTAAAAATGTGATTTTTATATATTGAACATCGAAGTAAAAATGTGATTTTTATATATTGAACATCGAAGTAAAAATGTGATTTTTATATATTGAACATCGAAGTAAAAATGTGATTTTTATATATTGAACATCGAAGTAAAAAGGTGATTTTTATATATTGAACATCGAAGTAAAAATGTGATTTTTATATATTGAACTTCGAAGTAAAAATGTGATTTTTATATATTGAACATCGAAGTAAAAATGTGATTTTTATATATTGAACATCGAAGTAAAAATGTGATTTTTATATATTGAACATCGAAGTAAAAAAATGTGATTTTTATATATTGAACATCGAAGTAAAAATGTGATTTTTATATATTGAACATCGATGTGAAAATTCGATTTTTACATAGGTAGTGAATACGGGCAACGAAAGCGACAAAAGGCGAGATTGGCGAAGACTTCTGCAAAAGAAGAGTCGAGTTGGTTGGATAGCTATCAGTGAGAATTTCTCACCTTTCAATTTCTTTTTCTAGTTATATATATATATATACTAGGATGCAGACGGTGCTTAGTAGCACCCGACACAATCGTCCACAAACCATGGACTTGTTTGTTTGATTGCAAAAATAAGTTAGATTATTTGATTGAAATTGGATTGTTTGGTGAAATGAATAGATTGATTGATGTGTGAATGGCGTGGGCCTTCACTAGACCGGGGATAAGGCTAGGCCTTGTCCCGTTTCTAGTATCGTGTCGTTATGCCGCCGAAATTTTCTAAAATAAGTTAGAAAAATAAAAATATCATTTTATTTAAAGAATGAACTGAATAGAAATTCATATGTTGGAATAAAATGTTTTGTCGTTAAAAATATAATTTTTAACGTGAAAGTGAATAAGATAAAATATTCATTTACAAACCGGACGGTTTGTTTATGTACACCTATTTGAAAGACATTGATTGGGTCGATAAATTTTACACATCGCCCAACTGCACAAGTAAAATATGTGTTTGATTGTTTGAAACCCCACACGGGTGTTAGGATGAAATTTAAAGTTCACTCATCCTGATTGATTAAATATGTCGATCGATCGATTGACAGGCTGTTATAAGCGTTGAATATTTATATTTGATGCTTATACAGTGTAGAATGCACTTTGGATGATGGTTGACTATTCATCGTTGTTGATATATACATGTGTTGTAGAAAATCCATATAATTAACATTATATGGTAATTGATTATGCCTCATTCCAGTTTCGAAAAAGAAATATTTGAAAAAGAAATATTTGAAAATAGAATATTTGAAAAAGGAAATATTTGAAAAGAAATATTTGAGATAGAAATATTCGAAATAGAATATTTGAAAATAGAAACATATGAAGCCGTGTTGATTAGATTGACGCTATTTTGACGTAAACGATATTTATATCGGTTTTATTCATTTTGAAATGAATTGAATTGAAAGTGATTTCGAAATGAATTGAATTGAAAGTGATTTCGAAATGAATTGAATTGAAAGTGATTTCGAAATGAATTGAATTGAAAACGATTTCGAAATGAATTGAATTGAAAGTGATTTCGAAATGAATTGAATTGAAAGTGATTTCGAAATGAATTGAATTGAAAGTGATTTCGAAATGAATTGAATAGAAAGTGATTTCGAATTGAATTGAATTGAAAGTGATTTCAAAATGAATTGAATTGAAAGTGATTTCGAAATGAATTGAATTGAAAGTGATTTCGAAATGAATTGAATTGAAAATGAATTCAAATTGAATTGAAAAGGAATTTGAAATTGCCTTTGAAACGAATTTAAAACTATTCATATAATTCGTTTTAAATAGAAATCGACGAAATATATATTATATATATAATATAATGGCCTGAATAGAACGCGCCGCGCCGCGGTAGTTCGCGAATTTCGACCATTTATTTCAAACGGACATTACGGGAGATCCGACCGTCGGATTCTCCTAAAACCGGAACCGTTGGGTTCGTATCGAAAAGAGCTTTCTAACGAATGTTAGAAATTTGAAATCTAACGGTTGGATTTGGAGATACGTCCAAATCAAATTCGAAAAAGGTCGCTGTAAGTGCAGTTCGATGGCCATTGATGGAAATCGACTGTACGGGCCTTGATAAAATTATTAAAAATAGTAATAATTTGTGTAAAATCATAAGAAATGATTTAGAAAGGATTGGGATGAAAAACTCCATATTTGAAAGGAGAAAAATAGTTTTTTATCGAAATGAACTAGTTTTGAACTCGAATTATAATTCTATTTATTTTTAAATAAATAAATTGAATTTGAAAAGGGTTTTAAAAATAACCAAAATTTCCAATGATTGCATTGGAGTGGATTTGAATCGAAATTGTCTTCGGAATATTTCGATGTTGGAATTCGTGATTATACAGATGTTGTTATGGAAATTTGAAAGATATATATTTATATCGTTATTTCCAATACGACATTTGTTAGTCGTAGAATTTGATATTGAATATAAGCCGATATATTTTCTATTCAGAGCCTTGTATTGAATATCAAATGTGATTTGGGTTTGTCGTGAATGGTGTCTTCACTAACACTGTTCTTGAACCCAGTTGAGAAAAGATTAAATCTTTTTATTTAGATTTAATGAAGTGTACCAATTAAACGATATTTAATTGGAATTGAATTGGTATTGATTTTTGGGTTTATCGTGAACAGTGTTTTAAATAACACTTGTTCTTTAACCCGATAATTAATGGAATGTGATTTTGGGTTTATCGTGAACCGTGTTTTAAATGACACTGATTCTTTAACCCAGTCGAAGATTAAAACTAAGTGGAGTTTTAATGAATCTTTAATTAGATTGAAATGATCGAGAATGGAGTATCACCAGTTTTGCTCCAGGCGATAGTTAAATCTTTAATTAGATTTGAACGTGAAATGGTAATTGAATTTACCGATAACACTGTGGTGTTAGATATGAAGTATTATCAGTTTTACTTCATGGGATGAATAGGTTGGGATTAGGAAATTAAAACAAATAATTACTTCGGTAAGGTTCGCTAATCCCGATTAGTTTGAATTGATATTCAAAAATAGATTAAAGAATAAATTCAAGGAATTTATCTTGGATAAAATTAATGGGAACCTTTCCCTATGAATGTGAAATTTAGAAACTAACTGTCGGTTAGCTAAGCAGAATGGTTTTCTGGGTATTGATCTGATGTTGGTTTCGGCCTTCGGGGTTAATATTTGGGGAATTATTCTCTTGTTAATTTACGGTTAGTGACTGATGAATTGGAATGAGGCGTATGTTGTGTTTGTGTAACACTTATTTAAAATATACGCGAGTTATTCGGAAAGACCGGGTTTATCCCATTCTGAATAATTGATACGACGATAATTCGAAGATGAAGACGGTGGTTGAAGACCGGAAGTCTTCACGTCGTTTGGGTAATTACTGATGATCTTGATTGGGCTGTACACCCAAAAAGATGGAAACAGTTGGTGATCGTCCAGACGTACTTGGAGATCGATGGATGTGCGGGGTCTAGGTGCCTCCGGTTTCGTTCAGACCCAGAACGGACTTGTAAATGGACTGTGTGTCTGACATTGGATTTTAGTCCGTGTGATTGATCTCTATTAAATATATATCTGTTTGGCGGCGGAGAATTTATTCTCTTGCTTAACGCCCTTCTCTGAGACGTACGAGCTCAGGGGTTATATATTGATGGATATCAAACGCATGGAGTGAATTGCCTGTGTGGCATGCCTAAGTGGCAATTGATCGAGGCTTCTGTTGAAAAGCAAAGTCTTGTGGTGATGATCAAAGCAAGGCCTTTGTGGCGTAGCTTTGTGTAACGTTTGCTTCGCGAGTTTCACACCCGTTATGAACCAAAAACGGGAGAGGACGTCAGGGAGGGCATGCGTTTCTTTCTAGCTAGAAGTGGCGTCAGTGGTTTTACACGCCCTGACGAGTTTGACTTATGTGGTTGTTGCTGTTGCGAGGCGCCTCGGATTGATCGGTCGTTCTCGAATCGATGGAGTCATTTAGTTGGCTCGTTTACGCCCCATAGGGCGGGGAAATGCATGTTCAGGGTTTAAGTTTAATCCACATCGGTGGACCGGCCCTGAGGATCCAAGGGTCACTCGAGCTCTGATCCTGAGGGGCGGGCTAGAGCGTCTCGAATCGGTTGAGGACTATCTTTTGCCTCGGTTCATAGACGAAAATCCAATTTCCAAATACGTGACATTTGCGGTTTTATTTGTAAACCTATATATGGCGACATAGTGGCATGGGACGCTCATGCCGCCTATGATTGATACTTATGATTTGAAGTTGTTTTATACACTATGCACTTATAATAGTATCAAACGATTTGTTTTAACCGTATCAAGCATTCTTTGGCTGTTATAAGGAAAAACCCTATCCTCGGCTGCGTTGCATTGTGTGATGGGACCTGGGTCTTATAACAGCTTCATTTTTCTTTATTTAGCATTGCGCTGTTTGTTTTATGCACTGGTATCCTTGGGAGGAAACCCGTTCCGTGTTATACGGCGTGGTCCCTTGATTTACCTATCTTTAAAATAAAGATTAATAACTGTTTTAGTTCTCACACCAGTCACATGACTGACCTGGAGTTTATTGTTTTAACCTAAACTCTGGGTGCCCCTATTTTTCGCACGGGCAGCTAGTAGTTTTGGTTTTGCAGATTTAAATTCACAGGATCCTGGTTTACAGCTGGAACGATATCCGGAAAGCTTTGTATCCGTATATCTTCTTCTAGTTGTGTATTGTATTATTTTCCGCTGCGATGTATTTAAATGTAATTTAAATCTCTGATATTTCTGTATAATATTCTTTTATACTCTGTATATTCTTGTAATCTGATGCATTGTTGTAATATACAGTGAAATGTTCTTTTGTATGCGTTCTATTTTGTCCTGTTCTCAAACGATAGGGCGTTTCGAACGGTCTGGGTCGGTTTAGCGACTGGTTCGTACCGAGCGAAATTCCACTGCCGTTACAGTCTTCACGCTCGTTCCATTTATGGTGCATTAACAGGAGCCTGCAACATTCATATTCTAAATATGAATTAGTTATCCTTAATTAAATAATTATCTCCAAATTAAGCAATTAATTTTCCTTTAATCAATCCATTAAACTTTACTTAATTTCTGATGATTCAAGGTTCGACTTCTTTCTGAATTGGAAGGATGAGCCCAAACTTGTTCTTTGTTTACCCACAAACTTAGAGACCTTTTGTTCCCTTTCGTTCTCGTTTGGGGATCCTGCACCAAGACACGTTTCAATCAGTGTAATTTTGTTGATGATTACTTCCTAATTGAATTATTTAGTAACTAATTATTTTATTTTAAATATGTTGGTTATGGTTGTAAGGATACAAGGTCGATTCCTTCTCTACACCCCTTTCAGGAAATCCGTCACCTTGGTTCGGTCTTAACCTGTGATTAGCATTGCAATTAGATTAGCTTATTACTTAGGTTAAACAAATTATCGGGTTAAGGATTATAGGGCTGACAGTTTTTCTATAGATTCCATCATTCCCAAAACCGTTCTGCAATTTTTGAATTCGAACACGCATTGGTTGAACCTCCCACCGCCGCAACGCCTGGTCGATCGGAGGTTGATCAGAGCTGGGCAAAATGAGCGGCCCCACCTCCTCCTCCTTCAGTAACAGTATCGGCTCACCGGCTTTTGCCAATCTCCAGTAATCCGCCTCTAACGCCGCTGGCTGCTGCTCGAACTCCGGCCAGTATACTGAGGGATAACTGATCATAGCCGCATCGATTCGAAGATCGTGATGAGCCCAGTATTTTGCTGTTAAACTTTTTGGATTTCAATAAGAGAATTTGAAGATCAAAGAGAGAGAGGGTTCATTGTTTTTTTGTCGTTCGTTCATATGTTTGGAGGCGCATGTTTGACCAGAGAACGAGCGGACTAGGGTTAGGCTGAAATCCATATATATATATATATATATATATATATATATATGTGTGTGTGTGTGTGTGTGTGTGTGTGGATAGGATATAATAATATTATTTGATACTTCACCGTGAAGTAACTCAATAAAACCACTACAGACTATCTCCGTCTTCTGATACAAAGGCTAGCCCTAGCATAGAAAAATATTCCGAACCAAATGGGACAGGTTTCATCGAATTCCGATATCGTTTGAAAAAAAATCCTTTATAAAACCAGAATTAAATACGCGTTTCAATTTTCCACGATCACTAGATAAATCCAATCAACTTGAAACTTTGAAATCCTAAAAAAATTAATCAATACGAACCCAACGGCACTGGTTTCATCGCATTCTGAGACTGTTTTCCCAATAGGCTATTTTCACGTGCACCGAAATGCCATTTTGGACACCAAATTGCCTGGACTTCAAAAATAACAAACTATGTACCTATCCTAACTATAATCGTCAATACAAACTCAACGGAACTGGTTTCGTGGCTTAATTCTAACGTCCGCTCAAGTTACACTCAAATATCCATTTATTAAATTAAATTAATTTAATTACGCGCTATAGAAAATAACTGGGTGTTTACGGCTACCGTGGCCACATACGACATCAGTTTGCCATGCCATTTAACACTGTGCAATAATTTAACGTTGCGGTCCCAATGAAACTGATTTCGTCGAAAACAGAGACCATTTGAAAAATGGCTATTTTAAAGGCCTATATTTTAATAACGATTTCCATAGCGATTATTTTAAAATTTGATTTGGCCATAACTGACACTCTACAACACGAAATCTGGATTTTTCTCTTTCGTATGAAAATTACAATCGATACGGTTCCAACGTTTCTTGTTTCACAGAAATCCGACTTATATCGAATCCTGTATTCTCAGTTGAAGTTCAAAATTCTAAATTACGAACTGAAGCGCCATTTCGAGCTCGTTTTATAAATATATAACGTTCAAACTTCGTTTTCAAATAATGAATTAAATATTAAAAATCCATTACTATCCCAAATATAATATTTAAAATAATAAATTAAATAAAATATTTGGCTGCCAAAAATACGGGACGTTACATTCTTCCCCCCTTAAAATAATTTTGTCCTCGAAATTGCTAAGGTAAGAAAGAACATTAAAACCCATTGATTTCCAAATCCAATTTATTTTAAAATGAAAATTAATTTAATACCATATATAAATATTTTCAAAAATATCTAAAATTTTCTAACACCTTAAATTCCTGGAAAAATTCGGCAGAGTCTCCCCTGCACGGAGTGACATCTGCGATATCGCAGGAATAAATAATATATATACATCGACCAACACGGTCGGAAAACAAAAACCAAAACCCAAAATTTTATATTTTCGCATAGGCATACCTTTTGCGAGTGCTATTAAGCATAGTTGCTCAACGTATATGCGATTTACTCAACCAACATCAATCTTTCTAGCCATCTAACACCTATGCTTAACTCAATTCACATATCAGTAACGGATATATGAAATTTTGAGATAATATTTCCCTAATCAACAATATAACTACACGAATTCCAAAATCAAATAGATAACATCAATTCATTATCAAATGCAGGGTTAAATTGCAAATTCTAATTCATATGAAGTTTCATTCCAGTTTAATTATACCGGAAATTATTCCTCAGTTTATAATTCATTTAGCTCCATTAAATTTGTTGATTATTCCATTTAAACAAACTATCATCCAATAACAAACAATTCACAATCAACAACCAATGCACAACCAAATCAACCAGATCAATTTAATTTTCATTTCAATATTAATAATTTATTTTGGGTTTCATATATTTGAACATCAATTGATTAATATTTGATTGGTTTCTATTTGACTATTATTTATTCATCAAATTTCTATTTTCCAATTCATTAAATTTCGATATAATTCCTAATTTAGTTACACTTAACAAAGTTAAGTCTCAATTCAAATTTTCAATACAATTTGAATTCCATTTAGATTAATCAAACATTCTAATATCTCCATAATTTGTAAAATAATTTCTTTTCTATACAAAAATATAGTTTGAGTAAAATTATTTCATTTACCCTCTTTTTCCAAAATAATACTGTATCCATTGCCAGCTCAATGCTTCTCAACACTTGAACCGATCAACGACACGATACAAGAATTTGTATATAAAATTTACAATTACGGTCTCATATGTATACACTCAATCTCGATCTAGGGTATTACTAACCCTATCTATATCGAATTATACCACAGAGCCAAGGTTATTACTAAACCAATAGCTCTGATACCACTGTAACAACCCAAGGATTTTCGGCCCTGAACATTGACATAAATACCTTTACCGTAACTCACGCCGACCTTCCAAACATTGAAAACACTAGAACGTTATTAGAAAGAAATTAGAGGGTGAGATAAGAAAGAAAGAAGTATTAGAATAGAAGAAGAAGATCCAATCCGACACAGAATCAGAGTCTCACATCGTAGTGGAATAAAATATAATATAGAAATAAATTCTTACTGAGAGCTTTTAAAAAATACTTACAATTATCAGAGTACATCACACACCTGGACAGTTATAATAACCTGCCCTCACATACAACACACAGCGGAACAGTAATTATATAATATCATACGTCTGAACTCTTCCACCTCGTCTCTACACAGCATTCGATAACCTGAACCTGTACACCCCGGGCTAACCCAAGCATTTACAAAACACCGGGTCAGTTTGGTGAACCAGAGTGAGAAAACTCGCACAGTATTAAGGTAACACACAACTTGATTTTTAAGTTAGAATTCTTTCAAAGAATAGGATAAACATAAGACCAAATCCACACATAAATACGGATGGTTTTTTACCTTACGATAACCCAAAACAGTTTTGAAATCAATATCTTGTTCTGATATTATAATAGTGTCGAAATACAAGTAAATATCAATCTAGCGGAACGCTTGCATCTCACGCTCCACATATAGTATACAATCAAAACCGCGGGACCTTATTGGAGATTTGATTTCGACTATGACAAGGTATGGGACCACCTGCCGATTGTGTATCTCTAGAGACGAATACACTGGGTTCAACAAGAATGTCTTGTAACCCGGCACTCACATGACCGACCACTCATTTCGCTGAGTGTATCGAATGTATATCACCAACGGTTGGGCTCAAACCACCGTTTCCCGAAAAGGGATAGCATTAAAATAGTTTAAGAAGAAAAAGGAATTTCTCTAGATAGGTGATGATACACCCTAATGGGAGCGACCCACATAGCTGTTGATGAGGATTGAGGTTTAAATTATCTTTTTGGAACATTTGGCCACCATTCACTTTGAATGCCACATCGTCAGATCCGCCAAATCACACTGATTGACATCCACAAAAATACTCTAGTTATTTGGCTAGAGAAAAACCATTTCTCCGCCATCAACTATGGTACGTTTGAAGAAATCAATGTATGTAATTCCTTTGGAAATACGTTGTCAGACATCCTTCCATACAAGTCATCCAGGAACAGGATGAACCGAAGGCACCCTCCTACCATATCCAAGGAATCACCATATAGATTAGTATCGAGTAGTCCTTGCAATCCGCAGATTTCAACCACGATAGAACCACAGTATATTTCTGGTCCTAACATCAAAGATTATTAGTAGTTCTTCCGTTTGTGAAGATCCACGGTCTTCAACTCCCCATCTCGATCATCTTCTGATATCTTCACTTATTTGTTGGTCGGAAGGGTTTTCGAATATAAATTCGATCCCGGTCTTTCCGTACCAACAATCATATTGGACAGATTTGATAGTTGGTTATTTAACTATCAAAGTAAACAGTGTTTCAATCATGATAACCCAATGAGTTCACTAGTTCAATATTCAACACCACTTTGCCTTTTAAACTAAAACAAAACTATAAATTTAAAACTCTTAAATATTTTGATATTACGAATATAACTTTCGCTTCTTATTTAACATAAGATTTCTCTTTAAACCAATCCATTTTACTACTTAAGAAAGTTCTATACATACCCAGATTTCTATTTCTCTTTCAAAAACATTATCCACATTGTTGTCTAGTTTTGGGAAATCAATTTCAGTTAATTACTCGTAAAACAACGTTACGGAATATCTTTTATTCATTACTTGACAACATACCGCTTATTCTTATTGAATAAACTCAACTTTTACATTTCATTTCTAGCCCGAAAATATCATTATAGTTCACAGAGTCCGATCTCCTTCTATTTCCCTTTTTACTTTGGAATCTCATTATATACATAATTGCCAAATTTTCACCAAAGTGTTGCGTTACTATTTCTCTAATGAAATAATAAATTTCTACTAACTTCTTTCACCATTACAACTAATATCATCTTCAGATAATCCTGAACTCGTTCAAGTTGGGGTATTTTAATTACCTCTCAGGCCTTGATCAACAACGTTCATATCTCAAGATGGATACGAGTTGTAATTTAAACCCGATACTACATTCCAATATCAATACAAATTCCATTTCACTATTTTATTCAACATATAGTTTCATAAAACCTTCTTACGCTTTGAAAATCTCATTTCAATTTCCCACTTTTACTAAATTCCATTTTTAAGTAAAGTTAATCAAGAATTAACGATATAACACCTCAAACCTCTTTTATATAACTTTGGTTTATTATAAAACCCTTTTATCCAAATTCCTTTTACTTAATTCAATTAATTAAGTAACATTTATTTTAAGCTAGAATATTCGCTTAAAAATTCCTTTTATAACTTTGTTATAAAAACTCAGGTTTTAAACAAAACCTGTTCATAAACTCCTTTCACCCTTTCCATTGGATTTCATTTCCCATTTCGAGTACTTCTTAAATGAATTTCAATTAAAAAGTGTTTTCCTAAATTATTATTATTTTAAATAATATTTTACTTCGATAGTTAACTACTTCCATAGTTAATTCTTTTCCTTACTAAAGTAAATATTAAGTCCCCTTTTAAAGATCTTATTAAAATTAAAACAACATTCATTAAACTATTTTATTTAAACACACTAATTAAATAATCAATTCCAATTTAAAAACAGTCGATTTAGTCAACCTAAACTCGGTTATCCCATTAATCGATTCCAATTGGTTTTCCCTTTTAAATTAATCAATAATATATTTCATTTAAATAAATTCCATTTAATTGTTAAAACAATTAAACAACTTAACTGTTAGGTTAATTCCCATCCTCATTCTTATAAATTCTATTAACATCGGAACTTACTTTATAAAATAAATTCATAACTAATTATAACTTAAATAGTAATAATCATTATTTATTCCCTTTAAATAAACTTTTACTCAAAATAATGTATTCAAACATCTATCTCCAGTTATAAAATAAATTTTATAACTTCATCTCTGTCGATTTTCCCGACGGTAAATCAACATGTATAAAACTATTGATTTTATAGACCATATGTTGCCAAGTACTCAACCAATACCACTCATTGGTTTAAACTAAACAGATGTTGAATATTCAGTCAATAATCAACAATCAAATCAATCACTCCAACAGATCAGTTCAAATATGATAAATTTGAAAATAATATATTTGAGGAATCCCGTTGGATCCCTCCAACCTGTTCTTCCCTGTACCAAAAATGGTTATCTCAAATCAGATCATTCAGTTTCACTTAACTGATAACAATAAATAACGACCATTTAACCTCAACCACAAGCAATTCAAACAATTCAACCAATTAAACACGTTTATTTTATAAACGTGACCCACAAGGTAAGTTACCTTTATTAGAACCAATCGTTAGAATAAAGATTTAGTATTTCACCGAAATTCAACGAAGGTTTAATTTCATCGGTCAAATCAATAAATGGATATATAACTAGAGAACAGTCAACCATAGCAAACAGAACACACAAAATAAAAACCCAATTTATATAAAATATAAATAGGAACAAACTTAGTGAGTTTAACTCACCTTGAGTTGATTCCGTTGTTCAGATGGTTGAGTTTAATTAAATTAAACGAGTTGTTTAATTTAATTAAAAATCTAGTTGATTTCAGACTTGTCCAACACTGTCCCCGTCAGTCCTAAATGTGGTATTCAATCATGCGGTCACAATGTCTCTAGTCTGTTTCAAATTCTGATAACATGATATAATGATAAACACGGTTTAGTTCATGAATTAATTATAATTATAAATTTCTTAATCAAATGATTGTTAAAATTAATTACTCTTGTTAAGAAAACCAAGGCCGATAATCCACTTGTTCATTTCCTTCTTCACTTTGTTGTTTAAAGTTGCTTCTTGTTTTCAAACAACCTGTTACCTTTCTGTTCAAAACTGATATTAGCATGATTTTTGATAATAATATCCTTAATTAAATTTTAATTAATCTAGACTATTTTTAACTAGGCAAAATGTGGCGGATCTGTTGTCTCCGTCTTCACGCTCGTTCCATTTATGGTGCATTAACAGGAGCCTGCAACATTCATATTTTAAATATGAATTAGTTATCCTTAATTAAATAATTATCTCCAAATTAAGCAATTAATTTTCCTTTAATCAATCCATTAAACTTTACTTAATTTTTGATGATTCAAGGTTCGACTTCTTTTTGAATTGGAAGGATGAGCCCAAACTTGTTCTTCGTTTACCCACAAACTCAGAAACCTTTTGTTCCCTTTCATTCTCGTTTGGGGATCCTACACCAAGACGCGTTTCAATCAGTGTAATTTTATTAATGATTACTTCCTAATTGAATTAATTAGTAACTAATTACTTTATTTTAAATATGTTGGTTACGTTTGTAAGGATACAAGGTCGATTCCTTCTCTACACCCCTTTCAGGAAATCCGTCACCTTGGTTCTGTCTAAACCTGTGATTAGCATTGCAATTAGATTAGATTATTACTTAGGTTAAAAAAATTATCAGGTTAAGGATTATAGGGATGACATTTTTGCTACAGATTCCATCATTCCCAAAACTGTTCTACAATTTTTGAATTCGAACACGCACTGGTTGAACCTCCCACCGCCGCAACACCTGGTAGATCGGAGGTTGATCAGAGCTTGGAAAACTGAGCGGCCCCAACTCCTCCTCCTCAGCAGCAGTATCGGCTCATCGACCTTTTCCAATCTCCAGTAATCCGCCTCTAACGCCACGAGCTGCTGCTCGAACTCCGGCCAGTATAGTGAGGGATAACTGATCATAGCCGCATCGATTTGAAGATCGTGATGAGCCCAGTATTTTGCTGTTAGACTTTTTGGATTTCGATCAGAGAATTTGAAGATCAAAGAGAGAGAGAGAGGGTTCATTGTTTTATTGCTGTTCATTCATATGTTTGGAGGCGCAGGTTTGACCAGAGAACGTGTGGACTAGGGTTAGACTGAAATCCATATATATATATATATATATATAGATGTGGATAGGATATAATAATATTAGTCGATACTTCGCCGTGAAATAACTCAATAAAAACACTACAGACGATCTCCGTCTTCTGATACAAAGGTAATCCTAGCATAGAAAAATATTTCGGACCTAATGGGACAGGTTTCGTCGAATTCCGATATTGTTTGAAAAAAAATTCCTTTATAAAACCAGAAATAAACACGCATTTCAATTTTCCACGATCACTAGATAAATCCAATCAACTTGAAACTTTGAAATTCTAAAAAAATTAATCAACACGAACCCAATGGCACCGGTTTCGTCGCATTCTGAGACTGTTTTCTCGAAATGCCATTTTAGACACCAAGTTGCTCGGACTTCAAAAATAACAAACTATGTACCTATACTGACTATAATCGTCGATACGAACTCAATGGAACTAGTTTCGTGGCTTAATTCTAGCGTCTGCTCAAGTTACACTCTAATATCCATTTATTAAATTAGATTAATTTAATTACGCGCTGTAGAAAATAACTGGGCATTTATGGTTACCGTGGCCACATACGTCATCGGTTTGCCATGCCATTTAACACCATGCAATAATTTAACGTTGCGGTCCCAATGAAACAGATTTCGTCGAAAATAGAGACCATTTGAAAATTGGCTATTTTAAAGGCCTATATTTTAATAATGATTTCCATAGCGATTATTTTAAAATTTCATTTGGCCATAACTAACATTCTACAACACAAAATATGGATTTTTCTCTTTCATATGAAAATTATAATCGATACGGTTCCAATGCTTCTTGTTTCACAAAAATCCAACTTATATCGAATCCTGTATTCTTGGTTGAAGTTCAAAATTCCAAATTACGAACTGCAGCGCCATTTCGAGCTCGTTTTATAATTATATAATGTTCAAACTTTGTTTTTTAATAACGAATCAAATATTAAAAAGCCACTACTATCCCAAATATAATATTTAAAATAATAAACTAAATAAAATATTTGGCTGCCAAAAATACGGGACGTTACACCTATAATGAAATAGGGATAATTGTTAAATAGTGAAAATACCCAAATTTATAGTAATTAGAAACTGTAACCATGCTTAGACACGAGGTTAAATTACATTTGTGGTAGAAGTATGCCTGGACCCGCCCGCCATATCCAGCAGCCACAAGTGATGAATCTAATGTGAAGAGTATAAGTACATAAACACGTAATGTGCTGAGACATGAGGTTAAGTCGGACTTGTGGAAGAAGTTTTCCCAGACCCGCCCGACATATCCAACATCCACAAGTTGTAGGCTTAATATGGGAGGTCTAGCGCATTATAACCATAAATGAATAAATCATAATGAATTTGAATACTTAACTTGATTGAATCCATAGGGATAGCATGAACATGTTAACTTGAGTAGGGGTTAAATAAACTTGCTTGAAACAGTGGGAGGGTTAAGTATATCTTGGGGTGGTGGGTAATATTTATATATATAGGCCCACAAACTTAAAATGTTGGGTTTATGCAATCTTGTTACACTGGTAAGGCATAACCTGTAGAAGTACTAGTAGTGGGGATGCAAGCGCGGGGGGAAGCTTGTGTCATCTTGTTTATGGGACCCCTTTCAGTCAGTAACATATATATAGGTTTCAAACGAGTACTCCGAACTAGGTTGGAGTCAGGGCACGCATACTGGGTTGATTGTAAGAGATCCAAAAGAGGGAACGGTGTGGGCGGCACATTCTGACGGTGTTATGAGCATGCATTGGTCCGGACAAGAGGGCTAAGACGCCGCGACATCGGTAGATATGATTGTTCACATCCTGAAAACAAAGGGTTGCCACTTTAGGAAGTGATACATCCTACTGTGGGGCCATCATAGGGTATAAATGGAGTAGGGAGCCGATCGATTGGGGTAGTAATTAGGGTATGTTTAGACTCTGGTATGTTTAGGAGCCCGTTATTATCCTTAGGGATAACTCTGGTATGTTCAGCTGGGCTGCCTATTAATTGTATGGGGTTAAACCTCTCACTAGAAGTACACCTAAGTCTACCATCTTGTACTTGTTGGGGATCATCTTGTTCTAGTGGTACTAGTATTGGTGCAGAGAAAGAAAAGTGTTAGGGAGGTGCTATTTATTCCATCCTGTTTATCCTGTTTACCTTGTCATACCTGCCTTGCATGCTTTATACCTCTTATCCAGTTTATATGCCTGTCACGATGATTTTACTTATTTATATGATAAAAGTAACTAGACTTTCCAGACTTTACGTCTGACCTATTTTGTTACCTCTTCTTTCTCTTCACCCCCCAAGGTTCTCAGGGTAGGAATACTCAAAGTTGATCAGGATTCTTCTTTCCTTCTGCTTGGAGATGCTTAGATGTAATGCTTTGTTTCATACCTTTTCTACTATGGCTATGCTTTTGGGGATTATGCTCTTTTCATGTTTATTGTACTCTGATGATTTTATTACAAGACATAAATTTTAAGTTGATGTACTAGGTTTTATGTATTTCAGACTCATGATGTAACTATGTTTTGAACCACGATGTTTTCTGCTTAATAAAGTTTTAAATTCCACTGTTTATTTTATATATGTCTTGTAATATTTCTGTTTCTGTTTACCTATAATGCTTCACGAAACTTGATGCATTCTCTTAATGATTGCCATTAACGGACGTGGGGTGTCACATTTATTCATTAATTTTGGAACCAAGAAACATTGTTGAACATAGGACATAAGTAAGCATAGCTGATACATAACTATGCACAATTATCGAATCAATATGGCAATGTAGTGGCATATATACTTTAAACACATGTGTTAGACACAAAAAAACCCATTTATCTTGCCCACTGATCTACACACATAATTTGCAATCTGAAACATACATAAAAATGTGTTGTTTATATTTATATTGATATATATATATATATATATATTTGTGTGTGTGTGTATCCTATATATACTGATCTATATTGAAATGTTGCAAATGTGATAGCTTCAGCAATTATTGCTGGCAATTTAATATCATACTTGCTATGTATCAATAAACATACATACATGTTTGCTACTTGAATCCAAGCATTTATAAATACTGATTTATAGGTAGACATTGCCTGGATCATATTCATATATTAAGTATAAAGAATTTGCAAAATACTGAACTGATGTTATTTGATACTAGGCAAAATGTTTGATATTGGGCAATGTATTTTGTCCCTTATTAAAATTAATCATATACATACATACATACATACATATATATATATATATATAATTTTTAAAATAGACTATATATGTATAGTTTGGGTAATATACTTCAATGCCATGCGTAATTGTCTTGGATATAAAATCTATACTAAAAACTGTTTTAAATCAGTTTGTATGTGTGTGTGTTTATATATATACACATCATAGAAGGACATTAAACCCTCCATCAATGGACATCTAAAACATGTACTCATTTACAAGCATACAATGTTTGATTGTATTGTTTTACGTATATATATATATTTGATATGTATATAATTGAATTTAAACGATGTTATATATATATTTGATATATATATATATATATATATATGTATATATATTCTGCATAAATGATGCTCTATTTATTTTGAATGAATATTTCAGTTACATTTGTTTATATTGATAAATACTTACAGATGTATCCTTATGACATCAATCAGTTTTATTGAGCAAATGTGTGCAAGTGGATGGACATGTTGGAGAAGGAAGGGAGTTGCTGAAGCAAGCACGGTTTTAAAACCTTGGCAGTATGACTGTATAAGTGTTATATTGAACATTGTACAAATATGTTTGTATATGTGGATGATTGTCTATATAATGTAACCCATAAGGTTTTGTGTGCTTTAGAAGTAATAAACTGTATGTATATATAAAGACAGTATTGTACGTATTTTAATCGCACTTTGTGTATTAAAATGTATGTGTATATATATATATATATATTGTCCGGCAATTATCCTCAATGTGTAACGTTATTAATTGAAAGTGTATAACTGAGTACTTATGGAATATATAATGAATAAATGGTTGTGATAGGGTCTGACCCTTTCCAAAGTTTCTTTAACAAATACTGTTTTTATCTAAAATATTTAATCTAAATACCTGTATAAAGCCTGCAAATTGAATGTATATTTGATATATTCATATTGTTTTAAATACAAACTGAGTTTTGAGGTGTAAACCTAGGTTTATGAAATTCCAGGAAATTAAGGAATTAGCTTGATACATATTAATAACATATGTGTGCCTGCTCCATGTGTATATTCGAAGTTTTTATGAGATGTATATATGTATAATTAAGCTTGAGTCTATATGATATAAATGATATAGAGCGAAGCCAGGATCATATTGCAAAATTTATAAGCTATTTTGTAACCAAAATTTTGAAATATTCAAAAACTAAATTGGCATGCAACCTAAATATATCATCGAATATATATATATAATACTTTATTTAAGTTCAGTCAACATTATAGATGTGAAATATATATATTTTTTGATATATGTAAATAACTCTAATATTGTTCGCTACTACGAATTATAAATTCCCTTTAAAGCAAATTTTGTTATATTAAGTCATGGTGAAGTCTTCCAATAGTACACCCATCAATGCCCAATCTTATTGGTGTAGGTAATGCCAAAACATTGTGCATCCTTTTATTTTGGTTATATGTGGTAGGAGTAATTGGGTGCTTCTACTGTATTATTGGGTCTGACTTAACTAAGGCTGCATAATAGTATTTATGTCCTTAGAGACAAAGAGCATGAATTATTCTATATTATGAACAAATGAATAATAATGAACAAGATGTTCATCATGCTATCCAAGAGTTATATACATGATATAATTGACATACGATGTCTACCTAAAAGGTTGTGTTTTGGGGTGTAGCCAAAGCTTGGTCAAGGCATGACTAAATACGGATTTTGGAACACCATTGTATGTATGTATGTATGTATGTATGTGTGTGTGTGTATATATATATATATATAGAGGGATGTTAATTTGAGTGGTAGCATATTTTAGTTTAAATTATACATTTATATTAATATAAATTTTGATTGTCAAAAATTTAAATTTATATTAAATAAATATTACAGAATTAATTATTATTTTTTATCTACTGTAGATATTATATAATAAATAACTCCAGTAATTCAAATTAATTCTTGAGAATGATAAATTGAATTAAATTAAATTTCTTGACTAACATTGAAATTTGAGGATTGTCCTCAAACAAATTAAACGTAATTGTTTTAGAAATGTAGAGAAGATATAAAAGTGAGTTGAAGTATGACTTGAATCGAGTAAGATATAAATGTTATTACAATCTACTTGCACATCTCTAGTATTAGATACTAGATACGAATCACATAGACGTATGTGAATTTGCAGAATTGCAAAACGAGTAGGTATCCGACAAAAGGAAAAATGGACTTACGATTGGAAATGAAGCAAATGTTGCTAGATTATCCATTCGAAGTTGCTTTTGTTCTATGTACTAACTTAATTTTAATAATTAAAATAATTGTTATTATGAAAATTCCGTTTAAAATAAATGTTATAATATATCTTGTTTAGATAAGTTTAAATTTCATTTATAATAAAAGAACAATTGTTATTCATTTTATTTAAATGAAATATTTTATGGAATTTCACAAATAGTTATTAATCTTTATAAATCCGTAACTATAATTTGACATAAATACCAAATGGATTAAATTTAGTTATTTAAATCCAACATATGTTTAACATTGTCAGTTATCCTATATAAACCTGAAAAGCATATCAAAAATCCATTATGATGGAATTTTGAAATCATTTGATTTTGAATCATATGAAGAATGCAAATCTTGTTTATTATGCAAAATAACTGAATTGCCTTTCACTTGACAAAGTGAATGGGTGATAAGTATTGGGTCTCGTACATAAAGATGTATATTGAGGAATGAATACATAAGCTAGAGGGAGGTTTTACTACTTCATTATATTTATTGATCATGTCAGTAGATATAGATATGTGTATCTTATGAAACACAAATCATAATCCTTGAAAAGTTCAAAGAATTCAAAAATTAAGTTCAAATCCAATTTATAGAAACTAAATTCTCTTCGAACAGATCGAGAAAATATTTAAGCCAAATATTTAATGACTATCCATATGCATTTGAAATTGTTTCACAACTCACTCCATCTAGAACACCATATTGGAATGGTGTGTCTGAAAGGAGAAATCACACCTTATAAGATACAATACGATTAATGATAAGTCATATAGATCTTCCAATAATTTAAAATTAGAACAATTTCATTTAATCCCACTAAAACGTTTTTGAAGACGCTATATAAGATATGGACTAGTAAATGCCCTAGTATGTCAAATGCAAAGATTTGGGACGTAAGGCGTTTATTAACCGTCCTTCCTCTGATAAGATTTGGCCTAAATCAGATAATTATTTTGTGGAATATCCAAAAGAAAAAATTGGATATTATTTCTATAAATCCTCTGAGAATAAAATGTTTATTGCTCGAATTGGTATCCCTTTCAAAGGAGAGCCAGTCTCTAAGATGCCAATGGAAATGAAATAGGATTCGAAATGTCTCGGAAGTCATAAAATACCATTGAATCTTGTATAGACAAGAAGTTGAGTAGAAGTGACACAATAATTCTAATATTATATATATTGACAATACAGTAATTATTATGTATAATGTTAGTTTTGAAAACAAGAAATAGATACTAATTCTAAGAAAGAAAATGCTTGGCTTAAGAAGTTCATAATTGAACTTAATTCATTGTTTGTCCAATGATTTACATTGCGATAACAATGTGGCTATTGCTCAGGCGTGAAACCAAAAACCTAAAACTCATTATCGATTCAAACATATATTTAAGAAATATAATTCTTATGTGAAATTGTTCATAAAGGAAATGGACATATCTAAAAAGTTGCAAAAGTTGTAATGTTGCAGACCTACTGAACAAAACTCTATTGCAGCTGAAGTTCAATAGTCACACTAGATTCATGACCATATGGTACATGAATGATTGACTCTAGTGCAAGTGGGAGATTATTAGAGTTTACGCCCTAGAGGCAATCCATTTGATGTGATTAATAACATTGTTGATGTTATTGTTTTATTTGGAATAAGAATATTTCGTTATGTTACATTTACTGCGTAATATAAATATTAACATAATAGAAGTCCTTAGAATAATAATACAGAATTATACAGTTCGAGTAAGACTTGAACTTGAGATTATGTAATATATTAAGTATTGTAAGTCTTAAATGTCACTAGTAAAGTTTCATTATTTACATAGGGCAACAATAAAATATCGAGACCAGTATGTTGATTGATTGATGATCACATCTTATTGATCATTAATACGTATGATATTAATGTCAAGACATAAATATGTATTGGATAATAGCATATTGGGCTGATCCACCATGAGAAAACTACATGGAATATAACTAACAGTATCATACGTTATTCTCATAGGGACAGTGATGTAATGGTCCTTAGACCTAACATTATTATAATTTTATTCGAGCATATTTGTGTTTTGATATCATCAAAAGTTACTTGTAACAGAGTAGACGACAAAGGTGATTATTGGATATATCTCGAGTCAAATGAAAATTATGAATGGTCTAGATCGAATTTAACCCTATGATATATTCGTAGTGATATCCATGGGCCTCTTGATTGAGTGAGACTGTGAAATGCATGGCCGTGATCAAATATTGATTTGTTTTAAACAGTCTACTCATCGATCAAGATAAACGGATTAAATTATAAAGAGCGTGATACGTTCCATGCCTCGAGTTTAATTCTGGACATATTGTTTAGAAGGATGTAACGGCTGGAAATTTCCGACTCCTCGAGAGTCGGAAATTCCGAGACGTTAGTGAAAGAATTTAGAAGGTGAGAAAGAAAAGATAGAACTAATAGAAGAAGAAGAAGAACATCAGAATCATCAGAGTAACACGAATCTCACAGCGGAACGAATAATATATAACATAACTTTGAAGTAAACAGTTATATATATACAATAGCACTTATCAGAGTACAACACTTACAACACAGCGGAAATAACTATAGCTATAAAATATTGCAGCCTCCTGCTCCAAGCTCTCCAAGTATATCTGTAAATCCCGACTACTTGACTGCCCGTACAAATTTAGGCACCCAAGAGTTTAGGGAAAACAACAAAATAAACTCCGGGTCAGTCATGGGACTGGTATGAGTAAAATAGTTTAAAACAGGTATAGGATATCTCATAAGACCACGCCGTGAATACGGAACGGGTTTTTCCCTTATGAATATCTGAACAACTTTGACAAGCAATATCATTGTGATATTATAATAATGTCTAAGTACAAATAGGTATCAATCTAGCAGAAACGCTTGCATCTCACGTTCTACATACATAGTATAAAATCATAAACCGCAGGGCGTTTATCGGAGAATGGATTCCAACAGACAAGGTATGGGAGCACCTTCTGAATAGTGTACTCTAGAGGTGATACACTCAGGGTTCAACAAGAACGTCTTGCAACCCGGCCACACATGACCGCTCACTCATTTAGCTTGAGTGTCGCGAATATATTGCCACCACGATTGTAGGCCATCAAACCGTCATCCGAAGATACAGAATCAAAAAGAAGTATAAATATGAATATTCCCTAGATCGGTGACAATACACCCTGCTTGGGTATGACCCAACTAGCCATGTTGCCTAGCCCAACTTTTGTTACTTCCCGGTGTGAGGCTACAAGCTACGTCTATCTTCAGAACATCTGATCACCATTCACTTTGAATGCCACATCGTCATACCCGCCAAATCACAAATTGACTTATCCAAAAATAACACGGGTATACAGCTAAGAGAAACGAATTCCTCCGCCACCAAACGTGGATACGTTTGAACAGATCAACTTACGCGATCCATTGGATATACTCTGTCAGACCTTCTTCCATATACATTGTCCTGGGACTGGACAAACCGAAGGCACTATTCAGTATATCCATCTTAGTCACTGTTATCTAAGACTTATACAACAGCCCTTGCACTTTACTCCGTCTTCAATTTATCTTTGGCAGATATTGCTCGCAACGCTTATGCCAATACAGAGTGGTTCTTTGGATAATAATCCAACCGGTCTCTCCATAATAACAACGTTAAAATGGTAAAAACTTTGATAGTCTGTGATTCAACTATCAAATGAAAACATGTCGGTGTACAAACAACGATCTTATTTCCAAATGGAAATTCGATCGATCAATCATCATATGTTCATATTTCCTTATTTCATATATTTAGAAAATATATGTTATTAATCATTGGAAAACATTTCCATAGTTTATTTTCACATCACTATTATTTCGCAACTATCAGTCCCTAACTGTAACTAGTATGAGAACAATTCTCTAAGTATCAATACGGAAGGTCGAAACCAACATCAGATCGTCACTTAGAAGACCGTTCAACTTACCCTCTCCAGTTTGTTTCTGAATTTGCTGAACTCTATTTCTTAAATTCTTATCATGAAAACATTTCATTTTCTATGTTTAGAAAACATATCTGACTATATTTGGAAAACGTTTCCAAAACTCATTTACGGATTTCCAATGAACGTTGTATAAAACATCGTTTCGCTTAATCCATTTATCGCTTATTCCTTAACTTTATTCCTAATCACCCTTTTAGATCGAACCACAACTATTCCTTTGTCAATTCTGAAGTCAATCAAGTTGGGGTATAATTACCTCTCAGACCTTAATTGAACAACGTCCTTTACTGTGAAATAGATGAAGCTCATCACTCACTTTTTACAATCATCTGTTTATGCAAATTCTCGGATTCAGGTTACGAATCCACTTCTTATATGACAGTGTTTGATTATAACTATAACGTTATAATTCCTACCCCTATATATTTTATTTCCTAACTCGAATAATTTAACAGACACCTAATTTCTAAATCAATAACTTAATCTTGATTTAAACCCTGGAAAGTAAATAGTACTTTCCCGAATTCGCTATAATCGAATTCGACGTATAACTCTCTTTCGAGTAATCTCTATTTGATTAACTCTTCTTCGAATAACCTATATTCGATTATCTCTCTTCGAATAACTCATATTCGAAATCTCTCTCTTTCGAATAAACAATATTCGATCTCTTTCTTTCGAATATGCTATATTCGAAAATCTCCTTTCGATTTAATAATCGATAACTCCTTTCGATCAAACTAAAATCGATTACTCCTTTTAACTCTATTCGAATAACTAATATTCGACTAACTCCTTTGGATCGACTCATTTGATTAACTCCTTCGAATAACTAATTCGAATAACTTACCTTCGAATAACCAATATTCGATTTACTCTAACTCGATTAACTTAATTCTAATCGATTACTCCATTTCGATTCAACTTAATTCAAATCGATTAACTTAACTCAAATTGATTAACTCTTTTCGAATAACTAAATTCGATTTAACTCTAATTGAATAACTAATATTCAATTAACTCTTACGTGTTTAACTCTATTTGAATAAGTAATTCGAATCACTCTAATGTGTTTAACTCTATTCAAATATCAAATTCGAATAACTCATTTCGAATAACTAAATTCGATTAACTCTTTAACTTTACTCGAATAACTATATTCGATTAACACCTTCTTTCGAATAACTATATTCGATTAACTCTTCGACTAACTCCTTTGGATTAACTAACTTCGAATAACTCCTTTGGATTACTAACTTCGAATAACTCCTTTGGATCAACTAACTTCGAATAACTCCTTTGGATTACTAACTTCGAATAACTCCTTTGGATTACTAACTTCGAATAACCAATATTCGATAACTACTCTTCGAATAAATAATATTCGGTAACTCTTCTCAAATGAATAACATTTGATTTCCCCACTCGAATAAACTATATTCGATTAACTCTTTTAACTTTACTCGAATAACTATATTCGATTAACACTTTCTTTCGAATAACTATATTCGATTAACTGAACTAATCCACTTAGTTTAACTTAGTTAATTCACTTTGATTAACTTTAACCGATTTACTTAGTTTAACTCAGCTAATTCACTTTGATTAACCCAACTAATTTACTTCGATTAACCAATTAGTTTAACTTGACTAATTCACTTAGTTTGACGCAACTAATTCACTTTGACTTACAAATTAGTTTAACTTAGCTATGTCACTTAGTTTGACGCAACTAATTCACTTTGATTTACCAATTAGTTTAACTTAACTAATTCGCTTCGATTTACCGCTTAGTTTATCTTAACTAATTTACTTTGGTTAACTTAACCAATTACTTTGATTAACTCGACTAACTTGCTTTGGTTAACCTAACAAATTACTTTGTTTAACTCTATTCGAATAACTATATTCGATTTACTCATTTTCTTTCTATTCGAATAACTATATTCGATTTACTCATTTGCTTTCTATTCTAATAACTATATTCGATTAACTCATTTTACTTTAACACTAATCGATTAACTAACATCGATTAACTTCTTTTGATAAACTACGTTTTCCGTTACAACTATTTCTTTTTTTATAACGTTTACTTACCGTTACAAATATATCCTATTTATAACTTCTATTTACCGTTACAAATATTTCCTATTTATAACGTTTACTTACCGTTACAAATATATCCCATTTATAACTTCTATTTACCGTTACAAATATTTCCTATTTATAACTTC
This sequence comes from Allium sativum, assembly GCA_030737875.1. Taxonomy (NCBI): domain Eukaryota; kingdom Viridiplantae; phylum Streptophyta; class Magnoliopsida; order Asparagales; family Amaryllidaceae; genus Allium; species Allium sativum. Next base: position 714,406,403 of record CM060922.1, read on the forward strand.
TTATTTATCTTCTAAATAAATATTCCTTTATTCTATTTATTTTCTAAATAAATATCCCTTTTATAAAACTCTATTTGTTTTATAAATACTTCCTTTTATAAAACCGTGTTCGTTTTATAATAATTTCTTTTTATAAAATCCTGTGATTTTATAAAATTCCTTTATTCTATTTATTTAATCTCTAAATAAATATCCTTTATATTTCTTTTAACGAATATAATTCCATTATATTTTGATTAACAAATATATCCCCTTATATTCGGTTAACATATATATTCCCTTGTATTTGATTTACAAATATAATTCTTTTATATTTGTTTTTACCAACTATATTCCTTTATATTCAGAATCCTTTTTCTTATATATATATATATATATATAATCCCTTGATTTCATATAAATAAACTATTTTCAAAATATACTTTGAAAACCCCTCTCCTACATTCTGGTATTTCTCATGGTATTTAACACGCCATATAACAACGATAAATATCGTCCCACCACACAAAATCACATAGATTATATACATCACATTATATATCACAATATAAAAATCACAGTAAAATAACTGTTGAGGAATCCTGTTGGATTCCTCCAACCTGTTTCCCTGCACCACAGATGTTAGACAACACCAGTATAATATTCTGTTAGAACAGAATCAACATATAACCATTTGACGGTTTATATATATATATATATATATACATACGTAAATATATATATAAAATCTCTACTAACTGACTAGCAGTTCAAGCAAACAATCAACACACAGTCAAACAGACAATATTTTAACAGTTCTAAAAATACAACGTGAAAATAAAACTGTTTAGAGTTTGTGAGATTTACTCACATTGCGCGTTAACCGTTGAATAACGGTTTGCGTTATTTGATTCAGTCGGACAATTTATTTTGCGATAAATTGTAACGAGCCCCAATCCACTTCCAGTCAGTTCCATTTTGTAGCCACCGTCCATACGATCCCAACGGATCTGACCGTTCGAAATTCATATTCGAATTAGCCCAAACCGTTGTTGTTTGCTACATGATTCTTTCGTCCCCACCCAGTAAGATACGAACTGTATTGAACCCTTAATTGAAAATTCCACAGCTCCCATCAGCTCCCATTTCTAGTAAAATACCAACGCCAGCTTTTCTTTTCTTTTCATTTTTTTCGTTTTCTTTTCTTTTGGGCTTTTCTAAAAACCATCGGCCCATATTCATTTCAAGACTCTCGCCCAAAATAAAGGCCCTACTGCTCCTCACTGCGTCGGCCAAACAGTAGCCGTTTACTCACGCCAAGCCTCATGTTCTCCCATACTCCTTCTTCCCTACTCACGAACGCAGGCTTCCTCTCCGATACACTTGAACGCGAGCTCCAGGACTCGTTCCTCACCACAGCAGAACTTTTTGAAAATCATAAACTCCACTTATACTCCACCATAAATTCCGAATAAATATTCGAAATTACTCTTTTCCATTTCTCCATCTGATTCCATCCTTAAACTCCAACTCGAACCCCCTCATCATCGACCTGACCCTTTGCTTCAACCCACGCTTCTAGCTATAGGTGCGAACCCAATTTACCACCGTACACCACCAGAATGTGCCACCCGAAGTATGTTTCTCCCCTGACCTCGACTACACCCTTGAACCCACCTTCGGTCGCTCGTACTCCCCATGAACTCGTGCCCTAGCCACTGTACAAAAATGTCGGGCCTGCTGAACCCACATCGCACCAAAAGCTGTGCTCACCATTGTACAGACCTTCCTTCCATGAAGCTAATAGACCCGACGTTGAGTGATTCCATTGAGTATTGTTTCTGATTTAATAGATGGAAGAATAAGGAATGTGGCGGCTTCCTTTTTGACTGAATGGAGAATTAGGTCTTAATCGTTATTTCGGCTGTTATTTATAGGGTAAAGGTATTAGATATTTGTAGTGTAATGGTAGGTCTTTGTCCACGTTGCTGCTTTTTGGTTCTCACGCTTTGAAATCCTTCCCATTTTCGTTTGTTGTTGCCCTTAAAGTTCGGATGTCTTTATTTTGTATGGTTATAAACCTTCCAAGTGAAGTAATACGATATATATTTTCATTGTTCGGTTTTAGTTTTAAAGTATCATACCCTGTTACAAAAGATTCTGCTTACGTACGGACAGAAATAAAAACACTATCATGATGAGCGAGGTGTCTCGACTCCAGAAATAAAATAATATCGGTAGGTTGACTCATATTGTGGAACCCCAAAATGTTGATTACAGGGTGCAAAATACTTCCAATAAAAAATTGCTTATTTAATTAATTAAAAATTTCAATAAAATCCTAAAAATTAAATTATCACTATTTCCCAAAAGAACCTTGTCTAAATTCAAACCCGATCTCTAGTTATTTCGAAATAACCGTTATGGCCGATAAACGATTCTATAGCGACTATTCTGAAATTTGATTTGGACATATCTCAAAATCTACCTGACGAAATCCCGATTTTTCTCTTCCACTAGAAAGATATACTCCACCAGCTCCACACGTTTCTTGTTTGACATAAATCCGATTTAAAACGAACCCTGTACATTCAGTTGAAGTTCGAATCGCCAATTTACGAACTGCAGCGCCATTTCAAGCTCGTTTATAATTATAAATTATAAGTTCAAATGTTTTACTTTAAGTTATCGATATCGCCAAATCGATATATAAATAATTAAATAAATTAATTATTCGACAGTTAACAAAACGCGCCATTACAAAGGATTATATTACATTGAGACACTGGTCATAAAAGGTTGTACCGAATCATTTATTGATCTTATTATAACTTGGGTAGCAGCGATGTATTACTAGATATTGTTCACTATTTATAATTTAAATATGATTTAAATTATTATCAATGTTGTAATAACCTATAGGGTCACACAACTAGAACGTAATGAAGGGGAAATTATTTTCTTCGGGTGAAATAAAACATCAATTTGTTTATGTTTTATTTGAAGTTTGAATAGTAGATGGGTCGGTACCTATTCTATGGTAAACATTTGAATTTTAAAAAAGATATTTATTTTTCTCCTTTTTTAATATACACGTGTATACCTAGTTATTTAGATTGATTTAGTTCAATAGAAAATCGACCCCGTAAAATTTTAGTTCCAAAAAAACCATAGGAAAACAATGGTGGCGGCTAGTACCGCTTCCTCCTCTTCCTCTTCAATTCGATTGAAGAAGAAATCGTCCTTGTGGATACATATAAAGGCACGACGACTTGTTGTGCTACTTCGATTCGATGCTTCAATGATTTTGGTTTCTAGATTGATTAGAATTTCCTGGATTTGACAAGTCAAGTACGAAATCCTAATTTATTTAGTTTAATTTACTATTCTTGCAATATATCTTGCTTTTAAACTATTAAAACACCTTTTTGGTTGTCGATTCGATCATTTAATTTCCTACAGTGGTAACGGCATAACAAGAAGTTATAAGTAACATGACAAATAAAAAGAAAGAATAGGCTTATTATTAGTAAACTTAATAATTGGAAAAATATTAAGTTTAATGAACGTAGTAGTAAGTGGCTCATAGATAGGGTCTGTTGCAGCAATATGAAGCTAATTACGGGAAATAAGCGGCCAAATGTAAGATAATAAACCAGTAACTTTAAAAGAAAATGAATGTGTAGATAATCAAGTTAATTAGCAACATGGTAAGTTTAAGCAAGCGCGTTATTACAAATATTAGACATAGGATCAAATAATGCGATGACATGATGCGCTTGGACTAGTCCTGTAACAACCCGAATTCTGACAGACTGGTTTTTTTTTTCAAAATTCTAGTCTATCGAAACTCGCGTTGGTTTGCTCTGGTATCCTGCAGAAAAGACAGACACATAAAATAGGTCAAATCTCAGAAAATATCTCATAACGGAATGGATAAAATATAATATACTCAAAGTATAGCCTTACCGTATTAATAATAATGTCTAACCAGTATCCAAAGCTATCATGTCTCTGCCGCAAATCTAACCTGCGAGTATGTTATGAGGAGGGTGTTCAGAACACAAAATCTGGTGACTGGATTTAAATTATACACTTTGGATAATCCTACATATATCGTTCAATCACATTTTCTTATTTATTAGGTTACTTGGGTTAATAGCACTGAAGGCTTACACACACGTCGTACCTATTTACTTCTTAGTGGTTTAAGCTAATACAATATATATGTAGTTACCCCTCAATATTTAGGTACACCCTATGGTAACCCACTCGCACAGTCTCCACCGTAATGCCACAGAATTGAACGTAGTCCCTCATTCTACGCCGGAGTGACAAGCGGATATCTACATAACAATGTTACGTTCTACATATATCTATCATTACTATGCTACGTAAGCGTACGGACTGCCACCGTCGATCGAATCAGATTTCATACCAGAGTAATGCCCTCAAGTCTATAATACACCACCTAGAGCGGACATGCATGTATCTAGACTGTCCCACATACATATCGTCAATCGTATTCGATGCCTTAACCGCCCATAATGTGCACCAAATTCTATGGCAGGGCTATACAAGAAACACATAATTTGGTCGGAAGCTTTTCCATATCTGTACAGGCTCGCCTTTAAGAGCCTCAAAATACAGATATTCCTAGGGTCTGTTTTCATGGTGGCAATGGCCCCACATCGGCCCCTCCCTCAACTTGTAAGGACTACAACAGCTAAGCGACTTGTCCCTCGCAAACAATCTAAACATCCACTTGGCGTCTCCCCTTAACCACCGTACCTCGATAGTGAAAGGTGAATGGTCTATCGGGTTTAGCTCTTGTCTTTTCGCATCCCACTGGCGGCCGATGACAGGTACTCGACAATCTACTATCCTCGTTGGTCCTTACCTCTGCCTCCCCGTTGAGGCGATCGCCGAATCACCCTAGTGTCACCTTGTCATAGTATTCTGAATACAAATCCACTTTTGTAGTCAAGGCCTACCCACCTAGTAGTTACACGTAGACCAAACCTCTGCGAGCACAACCTAAACATCTGCCACCACACAGAGGACTACCAGGAGCACATTACATATCTCAGGAAGCCGCGTGCTTCCCCTTCTAGTCCTTCGGAGCCGACAGAATAATCAGATGAACGTGCGCTCCCCTTATGCCTCATGACACCACGATGAACTACCCCGTTGGGTTATTCACCCATAAACGTATGGTCTGGTCAAAGCGCCTCATTTTAATGTGTCATTAGACCCTATGTCTAAACATTCTTTTACGTGCTTACTTTACCACACCAAGTTTACATTTAACTTGGTTATCCCCGTTCACATTGACTTCTTATTCAAGTTACCAAGTTTCTCTTGCTTATTAATTTTAGTCATATAACTTATCCCTTTTAAGTTTATTAATAAGCTCAAAACATGTTATTCTCTAGATTGTGATCCAAGGTCTGTAATCCACAATCCCTTTATATTCTTGTTTGATTTCATCATTGCAATAACATGTTCTACTTAATATGTAATTAAGTATATCTCAATTCACATGTTTTCTTTTTAACAGGTTAGTAATTATTTATGATTAAATATAACTTATTTCATCTCATGAGTTTTCCTCATTCTTTCTCATTTCATCATAATTCCATTTTACACCGTCACTACAACTTATCGTTGTTTACTTAACTTAGTTCTATTAACTAAGGTCCACTAATAAGTTTCTCTTACCATAAATATAACTTATGTTATCCTCATTTGTAGATTTCAGATTCTTGTTCTTGTAAATAATTTAATTTACAATTAAGTACAACTTATCCCCTTACATAAGTTATTCTATTCCCTTTATCGTTTATTATAACCTAAGTTATAATTTCCACTTGTCCCTAGGACAAGCCTAAACATGTTATTCTTATCAACAGATTTCATACTTCTAAGTTCATAGATTACTTAATTTATAATCAAGTACAACTTCTTACATTTCATAAGCTTTCCCCCTTTTCTCTACTTATTAGAAACAACTGGTTTCAGTTTTCCCCGTTTACTGATTACTTAATTTAAAATTAAGTGCCACTTATCTCATTTCACCAGCTATCTCATGTCCTTACTAGTTTATTATAACCTAAGTTATAATCTTCACTTGTCCCTAGGACAAGTCTACCTATTATACAACATTCTTATTATTGTAATTTATTTATAATAGGTTGTTATCATTCCCCGTTCATTCCATTCCTTTTTACTATTGTAACTTTCTTTCAATTCCATTTATTTCTATTAATTACAATTAATACTATTTATCAGTCCTACTATATATATATATATAGTTTATGCACTAGACCTCTCACACTAAGCCTATACTTGTGGATGCTGGATTTGCCGGGCGGTTCTGGGAAGACTTCTTCCATAAGTTGACTTAACCTCGTGTGTTAGCACCATTACATGTTTTATTTATGCACTTAGACCCCTCACATTAGATTTACCACTTGTGGATGCTGGATGTGTCGGGTGGTTCCGGGCAGACTTTTACCACAAGTGTAATCTAACCTCGTGTCTAACTGCGGTTACAGTTTCCTATTTACTGTAAATTTTAGGCATATTATCCTTTTCACATGTTACTGTAATCTAATTTACATATCATTAAATTATGCCTATATTATGTCGCATGTCCTTTTTAACATGTATTTAATTCTATCCTGATATGTAATCATTTAATCGGGTAATTGTTCAATTCTAACAAGTTAACATGTCATTTCCTCAATTCTACATCTAATAATTCAAATCCATAATATGCGACAAGTGAGTCATGTAATCATAACAACAGTAGCCGCTACTCATATTCTAAAAATTTGTTTTTCGACATGTAAACATTCAACACTTTTACCGATTCAACATATGAATTTTCCAACATATTCATATTAATATCTTAACTTGGTATAATAACATCTTAACACTTTTAATTATTCTGGAAAATTCACATTTCATGATAACAGGGAATGCTAAACGATAATATATCATTATCTAAAATGATATAACTTAAATCCACTCACCTCGTATGCTTTCCAAATCCTGGATCTGGTCCAGATCTAGCATTCCATGGTTTTTCCCTTAATTGGATTCAGAACCTAACAACCATGGACCTACAATTTTTACTAAAAGAAAAAGGAAAGAATGAAAAGAGAATTGAAATAGACCAGATCTAGAAAATTACCTCACTTCGATAAGAGATTTGAACATCTTCTAATTGATTTTCATCCTTTTCCTCCAGATCTGGATTCAGAATTTTCCTAAACTAATAATCAAAATTTTCTGAAGAGATTTGAGAAGGAAGAGGAATGGCAGAACTTCTGCGTTGTCTCGGAAATGTGAGAATTAGGGTAGGCTCTACAAGCTTATTTATAGGTATCCAGCAACGTATTTGGTCAAGAAATTAGTCCATGTTCACAAAAATTAATTCTGCCTACCTCTGAATAGGGGTCGACACCCCTCTTATGGTGTCGACCCCGGGTCGACCCCAAACACCCTGGGTCGACCCCCAGAATGGGGCGGTTCAGCTCCTAGGTCTTCCGATTGTTGTTTTGATTTTTTTTAATATTTTTATTTGTTTGTATATATATAATTCTCTTGCATGTATACAAACTTCTAGGCTTAGTAGCTTCTTCATACGATGTCCATTTTACGCAAACTAGGTGTCTATCTTGAATAGAACTCTGAAAGGACGCAATGGCGCAGTTCGTTTTACTTAATTCTCATTATTCAATTAAGTTACTTATATCTTGTTATCTTAAAAATGCTTGGTGTTACATTCTCCCACTCTTAGGAAACTTCGTTCCCGAAATTTGATAAGGGTAAAATCAAATAACCACTCGCATAATATCCATCCATCATGTGTGCATCCAATTTTTGCAACCATTGTGCACTTGTGCAAAGTGAAATGCAACATAATGATGCATGTATGCCTAAGCGGTACCTCCTATGTGTATGAATTTTTTTCAAAAATCCTTTTAAAATATGATGCTCACATCCTAAATATACTGGCAGTTCTACATGAATGCAATATTTTGAAAATCAAAATGTTTTATCATCCAAATTTTCCCACACTCTTACTGAGTAAGAGTGTAGTTCATCCAAATATTGCATCCATAATCCTACCAACCAACTTTATTTTCCGAGTTTCAGATAAATCTAATTTTCTAAATTCGATTTCTTATGTTACAAAAAGGTGGAAAATGGAAAACTTCACATCTTCTGTTTTTCTTTTTTGTACCCTTTTCCAACCGTACATGGATTTTATGTAACTATTTATAAAGATTCCCTATTTTCCTTATCCAAGCACAGCCCATACAAGAAAAATTTCTTTTCTTACTGATTTTATTTTTCATCTTATCTTGGAAATTTTTATACTTATCCATCTTTTCTCATAATATATCATGTTTGTTGCTATACTGAATTTGCTATTTCCTTTTTAGTTGTACCATTTCTCTTTTCTTAGCTTATTTAATTATCACGTCTAGGTTTAGTTTTCAAATAAGCCTTCTAGTATTTCAACTAAAATAGGAAAATAGACACTGTACACAACTACTACTAAGGGCCAAGAATCTCAGGACTATATCCCCCTCAGACAGAAAAGTCCAAACCATGGGATCCATGATAGGTTTAGGTGTTACCCTAACTACCCAACAAGAACAAAATAATGGAACAATCCCAACAGAAATGCTGTAACAGGTTTTACCCCTAACATGGGAATTAGCAATAGGATCTAAACACTTACTTCCCTTTACTATCTAGTAGTCACTACTAATTCTAGCTGTGTACCAATAGTCATTTCAAGCAACCCCCTAGGATTTTCAATGCTTACGCACTCTACTGGAATTTACCATTTTTTTCCAAGATAATTCTCGCTATTTACTTCATAGCCTCAAAACTTTTCCCATCTTCCCTGGGCACTAATCCTTTCCTACTCCATACTTTTAAAACACGGTTTGGCCTTTTCATTTAATTTTTTTTCTCCAAAAAAATCAAAAGTGTCAAAATTTTATTTTCCTCATGAAAACTTACTTTTGCCAAACAATAAAAACACATCATCTCAAAAAATGCAAATCATCAATATGTTTTTTTTCAAATCACAAAACTGGAGTAGATACAGAAAACTATTTCTCCATCGGGTTTATGACTCGTTCTTGCCCATAAGGTCAGTTCAGTTTCTTGCTACAAGGTGCAAACATCTACTCTATTCTTAATTTCTATAACTTATTTTGTCCACCCAACAAAAATTTGTCTTGTTTAAACAATTTATCAAAAATGATTATCAAAAAAATAGAAACTTCAAAACTTTCTTTACTTGAAATTCCAGTTCTCAACAAAATGCAACTTTTTCCAAGTGTTGCTTTTAAATCCTTTCATGTAATATAACAGGAAAACAAGCGAGCTATACATGCTTTATAATATGCACCTTTTATTGAGAGAATTTTACTTTAGACAAAATTTTCATGAGAAATCATTGCTTCCAAAATATAACCCATTTTACTTTAATCTCCAATATATACTTCTTTACATATTTTAAAACTATGACTTTTAAGATTACAACTTGAAAATACCATAAACCCTTTTCCGAAAACTTTTACAATTTCAAGTTCTTAAAAGTTAACAATGGGGTTAGACTCAAAGCGGGTTTCCTATTTTTTAGGCTTTCCTAGACAGTTCCCAAGGTCAATTAACTCAGCTACATATATTCCTAATCCATTTTACTCTTTTTAACCTTTTCCAATTTATAAGGTTTTCTGCCAAACCTACAAACCCAAAATACTACTCATATGGGATTCACCTTCCTTCCATATAAAGTACATTGTGCACTTTCCACCCAAATTACTTAAGGGTCTCAGATTTCCATATTCATTCCCTTAGTGTACAAAACAAACATCCCATTTCTTACCATATTATACTCTTTCTATTTAGTGGGTTCCTCTATGGATCTAGGTATATATATAATATATTTATATTTTAAAAATACAAACACGTTCACTCACTATCTATGTCGGAATCCTAAACCTAAGCTCTGATACCATATGTAACAATCCAAATTCCGACAGACCATTTTTTTCAAAATTCTAATCTATCGAAACTCGTTTTGGTTTGCTCTGGTATCATGCAGAAAAGATAGAGACATAAAATAGGTCAGAGCTTAGAAAATATCTCACAACAGAATGGATAAAATATAATATACTCATAGTATAGCCTTACTGTATTAATAATATTGCCTAACCAGTATCCAAAGCTATCATGTTTCTGCCACAAATCTAACCTGCGAGTATGTTATGAGGAGGGGGGGGGGGGGTTAGAACACAAGTTCTGGTGATTGGATTTAAAGTATACACTTTGGATATTCCTACATATAATGTTCAATCACATTTTCTTATTTATTAGGTTACTTGGGTTAACAACACTCAAGGCTTACACACACGTCGTACCTATTTACTTCCCAGTGGATTAACCTAATACAATATATATGTAGCTACCACTCAATATTGAGGTACATACCATGGTACCCTATTCGTACGGTCTCTACCGTAATGCCATAGAAAACGTAGTACTCATCTTATGCCGGCGTGACGTATGGATATCTACATAACAATGCTGCATTCCGCATATATGCTATGTAATCGTACGGACTGCCACCGTCAATCGAATCAGATTTCATACTAGATTAATGTCCTCAAGTCTACGATGCACCACCCTGAGCCGACGTGCATGTATCTAAACTGTCCCACTTACATATCGTCAATCGTATTCGATGCCTTAACCGCACATAATGTGCACTGAATTCCGTGGTAGGGCTATACAAGAAACACGGAACTCGGTCGGGAGCTTTTCCATATCTGTAAAGACCCGCCTTTAAGAGCCACAAAATACAGATATTCCTAGGGTCTGTTTTCATGGTGGCTATGGCCCCACCTCGGCCCCTCCCTCAACTATTAAAGACTACAAGAGATAAGCGACATGCCCATAGCAAATGATATAAACATCCAGTTGGCGTCTCCCCTCAGCCACCGTACCTCGATAGTGAAAGGTGAACGGTCTATTGGGTTTAGCTCTGGTCTTTTCGCATCCCTGCCGATGATGGGTACCCAACGATCTACTATCCCTGTTGGTGCTGACCTCTGCCTCCCCATTGAGGCGATCGCTGAATCACCCTAGTGTCACATCGTCACAGCATTCTGCAAACCTACTTTTGTAGTCAAGGCCCACCCACCTAGCAGTTACGCGCAGACCCAACCTCTGCGAGCACAGCCTAAACATCTGCCACCACACATAGGACTACCAGGTGCACCTTACATATCTCAGGAAGCTGCGTGTTTCCCCTTCCAGTCCTCCGGAGCCGACAGAATAATCAGATGAACGTGCGCTCCCCTCGTGCCTCATGACACCACAATGATCTACCCCCGTTGGGTTATTCACCCTCAAATGTACAGACTGGTCCAAACGCCTCATTTTAATGTGTCATTAGACACTATGTCTAAACATTCTTTTACGTGCTTGCTTTACCTACCAGGTTTCCATTTAACTTGGTTATCCATGTTCACATTGACTTCTTATTCAAGTTACCAAGTTTCTCTTGCTTATTAATTTCAGTCATATAACTTAACCCTTATAAGTTTATTAATAAGTCCAAAACATATTAGGCTCTAGATTGTGATCCAAGGTCTGTAATCCACAATCTCTTTATATTCTTGTTTGATTTCATCGTTACAATAACATGTTCTACTTAATATGTAATTAAGTATATCTCAATTCACATGTTTTCATTTTAATAGGTCAGTAATTATTTATGATTAAATATAACTTATTTCGTCTCATAAGTTTTCCTCATTCTTTCTCATTTGATCATAATTCCATTTTACACCGTCACTACAACTTATCGTTGTTTAGTTATTAACTTAGTTCTCTTAACTAAGGTCCACTAACAAGTTTCACTTTCCATGAATATAATTTTTGTTGTCCTCATCCGTAGACTTCAGATTATCATTCTTATAAATAACTTAATTTACAATTAAGTACAACTTATCCCCGTACATAAGTTATTCTATTCCCTTTATCGTTTATTATAACCTGAGTTATAATTTCCACTTGCCTCTAGGACAAGCCTAAACATGTTATTCTTATCAGCAGATTCCATACTTCTAAGTTTTTAGATTACTTGATTTATAATTAATTAATACTTCTTACATTTCATAAACTTCTCCCTTTTCTCAATTTATTACAAACAACTAGTTTCAGTTTTCCCCATTTACTGATTACTTAATTTAAAATTAAGTGTCGCTTATCTCATTTCACCAGTTATCTCATGTCCTTACTAGTTTATTATAACCTAAGTTATAATCTTCACTTGTCCCCAGGACAAGTCTACTACTATACAACGTCCTTATTAATGTAATTTATTTATATTAGGTTATTATCATTCCCCGTTCATTCCATTCCTTTTTATAGTTGTAACTTTCTTTCAATTTGATTTATTTCCATTAATTACAATTAATGATGTTCATCAGTCCTTCTATTTACATATATATACATATATTTATGTATGTATATGTATATATTTATGCGCCAGACCTCTCACATTAAGCCTACACTTATGGATGCTGGATTTGCCAAGCGATTCCAGGCAGACTTCTTCCACAAGTAGACATAACCTCGCGTCGTAGCACCATCACATGTTTTATTTATGCACTTAGACCCCTCACATTGGATTTACCACTTGTTGATGCTGGATGTGCTGGGTGGTTCCGGGCAGACTTCTACCACAAGTGTTATCTAACCTCGTGTCTAAGTGCGGTTACAGTTTCCTAGTTACTGTAAATTTTAGGCATATTAACTTTTTCATATGTTACTGTAATCTAATTTACGTGTCATCAAATTGTGCTTATATTATGTCGCATGCCCTTTTTAACACATATTTAATTCTATTATGATATGTAATCATTTAATCGGGTAACTGTTCAAATTTAACAAGTTAACAGGTCATTTTCTCAATTCTACGTCTAATAATTCAAATACATAATATGTTACAAGTGAATCATGTAGTTATAAAAACGGTAGTCGCTATTCATATTCTAACAAGTTTTTTTTTCAACATGTAGACATCCAACACTTTTACCGACTCAACATATGAATTTTCCAACATATTTATATTAATATCTCAACTTGTTATAATAGCATATTAACACTTTTAATTATTCTGAAAAATTCACATTTCATGATAATGGGGAACGCTAAACGATAATATATTATTATCTAAAATGATATAACTTAAATCCACTAACCTCATATGCTTTCCAAATCCTGGATCTTGTCCAGATCTAGCATTCCATGGTTTTTCCCTTAATTGGATTCAGAACCTAACAACCATGGATCTACAATTTTTACTACAAGAAAAAGGAAAGAAAGAAAATTGAATTGAAATGGATCAGATATAGAAAATTACCTCACTTCGATAATAGATCTGAACACCTTCTAATTGATTTTCACCCTTTTCCTCCAGATCTAGATTCAGAATTTTCTTAAACTAACAATCAAAATTATCTGAAGATATTTGAGGAGGAAGAGGAATGGCAGAGCTTCTGCGTTGTCACAGAAATATGAGACTTAGGGTAGGCTCTACAAGCTTATTTATAGGTGATTAGTAACGTATTTGGTCAAGAAACGAGTCCACATTCACAAAAATTAATTCTGCCCATATCTGAATAGGGGTCGACCCCGCTCTTATAGTGTCGAACCCATTGTCGACCGATGGGTCGAACCCTAAACACCCTGGGTTAACCCCTCGGTCGACCCAACGGGTCTCGGGTCAACCCCCAGAATGGGGCGGTTCGGCTCCTAGGTCTTCCGATCGTTGTTTTGATTTTTTTTTAATATTTTTATTTGTTTGTATATATATGATTCTCTTATGTGTATACAAACTTCTAAGCTTAATAACTTCTTCATACGATGTCCGTTTCACGCAAACCGGGTGTCTATCTTGACCAGAATTCCAAGACAGACGCAATGGCACAGTTCTTTTTACTTAATTCTCATTATTTAATTAAGTTACTTATATTTTATTATATTACAAATGTGAGGTGTTACAAGTCCGTACGTATGGAGATGAAGAACCCAATGGGGTAGATCACTGTGGTGTTTGGAGACACGAGAGGAGCATGTCCAACTTATTATTCTACGGAACTGGAGGGAAGCATGGAGCTTCTGCAGAATGTGGTAGAGTACTCTCAGTCCTCTGAGGAACAACTGAATGAGGCCTTCACTCGAAGGTAAGTCTGTTGCCCCATCTAGAGTATATCTTGACTGCAACTATGGTGTGGCAGTCAAAAGGCCGTGGTAGATGTCATTGGGTGATTCGGCGGTTTGCCTCTCTCTAGGAGGAGGTGGTTATGACCAAATTAAGGATAATAGTCGGATATCTGTCATCGATAGTCAGTGGGATGCGGAATGACTAAGAGCTAAACCAACAGACTAACGATCCTTCACTATCCGAACACTGGTTTAGGGACATGCCAAATTGGATGCTAGATTGGTTGTTAAAAGCACATCATTAGCTCTTGATGTAGTCTGTCATTAGTTGAGGGAGGGGCCAGGGTGGGGTCATAACCACCGTAAAAATACACAGACCATACACAGATATTTGTATTGTAGGCATGTCGAAGCTGTCCTTTACCGATATCGAAAGCTCCCGACCGAGTTCTGTGCATTGGATAAAGCCCTATTACAGGACTCAGATTATAGTGGGTAGTGCGTTGGGATGAGGGTCTAGATACATGCATTAAGTGGTGTATTATAGACGGTAAGGCATTACTCTATGTTGAGACATGATTCGACCAAGGAGTGCGAATACGAGGATCCATACGCTTACGTTTCATAGCAATGGTGGTTCTATGCGATTACATGGTGTAACAATATAGATTTCCGTTTGCGGGTTAGTGTAAGATGGATGTTATGCATACTTCCATGGTGTGACGATGGAGAACGTACGAGGAGGATACTATAGGGAGTACTTTGAGATGTTGGGTACATATTAGGTTCAATCTACTGGGGAGTAGATGGGTGCGACATGGGTGTAGGGCCTATTGTGCTGTTAACCCGAATAACCTAGTAATTAAGAAATGTAACTGAATGGTATATATAACGTTAGTTCAAAATATATAATTTTCCTCTCACCAGAACTTGTGTTCTGACGCCCCCTCATAACATAATCACAAGTTAGATTTATGGTAGATATTCGGTAGCCTTTGGATAGTTATTCGATAGTGTCATTATTTCGGTAAGGCTATATTTTATTATTGTATTTTATCTATTCCGTTATGAAATATTTTATTGTGTTCTGATATGTTTATTACCTCTGTCTTTTCTGTAGGATACCAGACAAGTCAATTTGAGCTTTGATAGATTGAGATTTTCGAGAAAAATTCGGTCCATCAAAATTTGGGACGTTACACATATAATTTCTTGGTAATGTTATGTTTATTAATACGTTTACTTTAATAAATTTCCATTAGTTTCTAATTTAATTATGTTTATGACACGCGTTAACTTTTCAAATTCAAATGGACGTTACGTCTATAATTTAAACATATATCACACACACGCATGTTTACATGCATGTACCATTCGTGAATATATTCTTTTGTAACATTATATTACATTTATTAGTCTATAACATTATGCTTAAATAACATTAGCCTTAAACAAATCTCCATTAACTATTTTAAAATATTATGTTTACTAACATTAACATTTTAATGAATTCCATTTATGTCTATGCAACGTTATGTTTACATAATGTTAACTTTTATTTAGTTCTCATTTACTCTACATGTTCGAGTTTTCAAACTCAAAGGTGCGTTATTTTTGGAATTTGCACTTTTATTTTTTAAGATATAATAGATATACACCTTTGTTTTCACATATAATTGTTTTCTGTTATGAAACTTCGAACTCAGTAACTTAGCTATGCGAACTCCGTTCGAAACATATTATATATTTAAATTGATCAGAGAATCCCCACGAACACAATGGTATAAGCCTCAATGACAAATTTTGGAAATTCCAAAAATATTTATTTTCATCGTTCATAATTATTCCAATTATTTTAAAATGAGAGGTGTTACATTTCTCACCCTTTAAGAATCCCATCTTCAAAATTCGACTAGGATAATACCATGTAATCCCTCGCGTCAATCACGTTCATTATGTGTTCATCCAATTTTGCCATCATCCATGTTGTTATACAAAGTGCAGTACATCATAAAATATATGAATACAAATGAATTTCCAAGCGTTGCCTCCTATATGAATGCTCTTTTTCTTTAAAATTATTGTCAAAACATGAAGCAAACATCCTAAATATATTGCAAATCTCCATTAACTATTTTAAAATATTATGTTTACTAACATTAACATTTTAATGAATTCCATTTATGTCTATGCAACGTTATGTTTACATAATGTTAACTTTTTATTTAGTTCTCGTTTATTCTACATGTTCGAGTTTTCAAACTCAAAGGTGCGTTATTTTTGGAATTTGCACGTTTATTTTTTAAGATATAATAGATATACACCTTTGTTTTCACATACAATTATTTTCTGTTATGAAACTTCGAACTCAGTAACTTAGCCATGCGAATTCCGTTCGAAACATATTATATATTTAAATTGATCAGAGAATCCCCACGAACACAATGGTATAGGCCTCAATGACAAATTTTGGAAATTCCAAAAATATTTATTTTCATCGTTCATAATTATTCCAATTATTTAAAAATGAAAGGTGTTACATTTCTCACCCTTTAAGAATCCCATCTTCGAAATTCGGCTAGGATAATACCATGTAATCCCTCGTGTCAATCACGTTCATTATGTGTTCATCCAATTTTGCCATCATCCATGTTGTTATGCAAAGTGCAGTGCATCATAAAATATATGAACACAAATGAATTTCCAAGCGTTGCCTCCTATATGAATGCTCTTTTTCTTTAAAATTTCTTGTCGAAACATGAAGCAAACATCCTAAATATATTGCAATTCTACATGAATGCAATATTTTAAAAATGAAAATATTTTTTTACCTAATTTTTCCCACACTTTTATAAAACAGAAACATAGTTCAATTAATTTTTGTATTCAAAACTCTATCATGCAACTTTTAATATTCGAATTTAAAAAAAAAAACTAATTTTCCTAACTCAATTTCTTATGCTGGAAAAAGGTAGGAAACTGAAAACTATACATTTTCTACTTCTTTTACTTAGCCTTTTCTCTATAATTGGAATTTTTCTCAGTTCTTTGCTAAAAATCCTATTTTCTCCAAGTAAAGTTTGCATAATAAAAAATTCTTTCTAAATTTTCCAAACTTCGTATTGAAGAATTTCTTTCTCTGTAATTTCCTTTTATACTCATTCTTAAATTTGTCATTTTCTTTTTAATTTCTCTTTTCTTTTATTATCCTCTTATTATTTACACTTATTATCTATTTTCTTTTTGAGTGATCACTATAAAAACACATAAAAATAATATTTTATCAATAAGCACCGACTTCTGCAACAACCAATACAATAACACTTCTGTATGGGTATATACTACTAAATCGAAAGAAAACACAAATCCTAAATTTGGATATATCTATTAAATATTGAACTTAGATTTAGCTTGGAAACTGACTCCAAGACAGTCAAGAAACCCCCTCCAAAGGCTCACTACACTTTATTCTCTTCGACCTATATCTATGACCTAGCTAGTCTCTATATGTTATTGGGCCCCTCAAACCAAAAGTCTAGTTGGGTTTCTACCCCATTCCCTGTGAATGAGCTTTACTTATTTCGTAAATCTACTATGACCGAGTCTTAGATATCATAATGGATCAAATCCAGTAGTCTTTACTTAGCCATAATGCAATACCATATTGATGAATCTTTAATCGTTTCTCAACTATAGCTTATGCCATTATTTACTTCCAAGAACCCATGGATCACTCTTTTTCAGTCCATTTACTTTTTCTTAACCTTTGCATACCATTCCATTCCTTGTAAGTATTGACTATCTCTCACTTTTCCTTTTTTTAAGAACTATATAGTTGTGTTGAGTGATTCTACACACCCGATTAATATTTTAATTATATAAAGATAGATTTAGCGATCAACAAGTTTGAACGTTGGCCATAAAACGACAAAATGTGCATACAAACTACATGCAAATGTAGCATATTGCACCAAGCATGAATACGCAACCAGTTCAGCTACAAGTTCACCAAATATACAAGTAAAATAACTACCATCAACCGAAAGTACGACATAGCTAATCAATACGAGCACACATAAGGCGTGTTCGACACTACAAACAACAAAACAACTAGAGAAACTTAGAAACTTACGAGCGGCTGTTGGCGGAAGTCGTTACCATGGACATGGAAATTGGAGCTGCTGCTTTATGCCGTCAGACTGGACACTGCCCACTGATTCTTCCCAAAGCTTAGCGACGTCCACGATCAGCGGCGAGAATGGCTGCATCTGGTTACCTGTCCAGAGATGTAAAAGGTAAGTGACCTTGTTGGTTAGCCCTAAAAGAGTGCTGGATTGCCCATTGAAAGTTTTGTTATTTCTTTCACGCCAAATAGTCTAGACAAAGGCCACGAAAAGGACATCCATGGTTGTGGAAGAGAATGATTTTTGCCACATTGTCTAACTGAAGAGATGGTCACACTTGCAGAAGAGATGGTCACACTCGCAGAAGAGATGGTCTATGCTCTCATTGTCTAACTGACGTAATATGCTTGCCGGAGAGATGGGGATTCCTTTGCGGATGAGACGATCCTTAGTGTTTACTTTACTATGCGCCAAACTCTAGAGAAAGAAACAGACTCTCGGAGGAGCTTTAACTTTCCATATTCTAGCAAAGGGGAGCAGCCTGTCGTAGTCGGTTAGAAAGAGGTAGCAAGATTTGATAGAGAAAAGGCGGGAGCGGTTTAACGGCCAGTGGACGGAATCTGGGGATGGAGATAGAGTTGTGGTTTGAGTTATGGATAGGAGATCCTGGAGTTCAGGTAGGGTGTTAGTCTGAAATATGAGTTTGGGATGAGAGCATTCGCTCCTTGTTGTTTAGTGTCATGGACAGAAATGTTGGGGTTAAGGAAGATAGAGAAGAGTATAGGGAAGGAGTGGTTTAAGGGAAAGCTAAAGAACCAAGAGTCTAACCACATGCTACAATTTTGACCATTGTCCACTATGCTTGCGAAGAGGTGCTTTTTACGGGGTAGGGATCTCAGGACACCTTTCCAGAATGGAGACGGTCGAGTGAAGGGATGTGCGTGAAGTATGGCTAGCGGTTGGTGATTATAATAGAAAGAGAGAATGAGGGATTTCCATGGAGCAAAACATGGTGTAAGGGACTTCCAGATCCATTTGGCAAGTAAATCATGGTTCAGAGCGCGAATATCCTTGATAACAAGACCACCTGCATTGATGTTCAAGCAGGTCGTTCTCCAGTTGACGTGTGATTTGATAGCTCCACCATTCCAAAGGAAGGAGCGACGAGCATGGTCAATATGGTTGAGACCCAACAAGTGGCTCTGTGAATAGAGAGCCAATAAATGGGGAGTGAAGACAAGATAGCCTTAATCAGGACCAGCCTGCCCGCCATAGAGCGGGAGGCGACCTTCTAGTGAGCAAGCCTATGGTCGATCTTCATAGTTAAAGCATCTAATCACTACGGTGCAATTTTGTGGGTCTAATAGGGACACCAAGGTAGCTCATGGGAAATTGTTGAACTTTACAGTTAAGCATACTAGCTAACCCGGGACCTAGGTGAGAAGAGTCGTCAAGCATATAGACCGAACTCTTGGCAAAGTTGATGGAGAGCCCAGAAGCTAATTCAAAAAGGTAGAGAATGAGTTTAAGACATTGGAGGTTTTGCGGAGTGAGGGTTGAGAAAAGAATGAAATCATCAGCGAATTGGATATTGGCTGCGGGGATAGAGGGGATGATAGGGGAAAGATGGTTATTGTGGAGCGTGAGTCTAACCATTTGGTTAAGAGCGTCAGTGACGAAGATAAAAAGGAATGGGGATAGTGGGTTTCCTTTGCAAAGTCTCCTCCTAGATTTGATGAGACCGCCATCTAAGTCATTCATGTGAACGAACGACATACTAGAATTGAGAATCACTTCAATCCATCGGCACCAACGCTGGGGGAAGCCTCTAATAGAGAGGATTTGAAGGATGAAGTCCCAGTTGACAGTATCAAAAGCTTTCCGGAAATCCAGCTTAAGGAGAAAGCCTTCCGTCTTGGTTCGGTGATAGAAAGAGGTCAGCTCTTAAACAGAAGCAATACAGTCATGAATGTTCCTCCCTTCAACAAAGGCGGACTGTTCAGAGCCAATCAACGATTGGATAAAAGATTGGAGGCGGTTGGAAAGGACTTTTGTGATGAGTTTATAGGAGCAGTTGAGTAGGCTAATGGGGTCTAAAGCTGTTGGGATGAGTAGCTCCTTTATGCTTAGGTAGTAGGATGATTCTGGCATAGTTAAGACGGCTGATGGTTTTGGGGTTTGAATAAAAGGCATTGAATAAGTTGAGGATATCTGACTTAATCGAGTTCCAGAAGGCACAATAGAAGCTGGACTGAATCCACCAGGACCACAAGCTTTGTTGACATCCATGCCCTTGAGTGCAACCAGGATTTCACATTCCGAGATGGGGGAGTCTAAGGCCAAAGGGGTTTGATTTGGGAAGAGGAGGGACTAGTCTACAGGAGGGGTGGAAGGTGGTCTGGTTCCAAAAAGGTTCCTGGAAAAAATGGTGAAGTGACTGTTAATGGCGGAAGGGTCAGAAGTGTTGAAGTTCGCTTCGTCGACATGTAGTTCCATGATGAAAGAGTTGCGTCTTTTGCCATTGGCATATCTATGGAAGAAAGCAGTGCTCGAGTCTCCTTCGACAATCACTTTTCCTTCTTAATTCCATTCTTATAGCTTTTTATAATTACTACCCAAATTTTATGGTCTTCACATTACGACACTTTATATAAAAATAATAATTCAAATGGTTATGCATTTTAATACATTGGTTCTAATTATTTTCTTTTTTTAAGAGGAACTATTAAGACTTAGTTTATATGAATCTGTTCTAACAAGGATTTTGCATTTTGTGTAAAGTAACAAGATTTTTTTTCATTTTCTTTGTTGAAATATATAGCAAAAAATATGGTGTTTACCTATATTTTGTACACCTCTTTCGGTACACACTCCTAATTATTTTAACATAAAATATTTACTTACAAACTTGTCAATTCAAAAAATATCTTACAACCCTTCTTTCCTTAATGACTTAAAGTGGGTCACAACTGATCCTACTCATGAAAAATTTCACTTTTATTCCTATTAAATTTGTGAAGTCATTTAACTCTTTAATTACATTATTCTGAACAATCTTCTATAAAATACCCACTTTATTCCAACTTCTTTTCAATTACACAAAATAGAGTTTTCTAGAATAACTTCCAAAAATTATGGCATCCATTTTCCACTTATTTTGTCTAACCCTGTAAAACATATATATATATATATATACATATACATACATACATATATATGTATGTATACATATACACACATATATATATATATATATATATATACACACACACACAAACACACACACACACGAAGGTCAAGGATATCCATTATCGTTCTCTTTCTTCAGATCCAGTAATCGCCTCCAAATCAGCCTACTTCATTCTGGAACTCCACCGCATACACAGTTGTTAAAGTGGTTTTTGGTATTAGCAGAGAATATGACAATATCTGATCCTGGTCTCTTTAACAACCAATCGTTTACATTTTTCACATCGGTCGGTTCTTTTACATTTCAAAGGGGTTCGTACTTCATATCAATATATTAGATTTTCTTAATTGAATTATTTGAGCGCGAAATACACTACCTGGTTCGAGGCAATGGGAATGTGACTATCAGATCCGAGGTGAATTTTAATATGCTTCAGCAATGGGGATTGACCTTATTGATACTGGCTAGCGGGATTTCAAAAGGTTTGAATTTGAGGGAGATGGCCATGGGTCCTTGGGCTTGTTTATTTTCATTTGTTTTTTACGTTTTTGTTTCAGATGTACTCATTTCTGAATTATATATTTCATATCGATGTACTGTTAATATGTGGAACTTATATGTGCTTTTTTCCCTTCAAAGGTACCCAGTAAGGGGATTACAAGGTTTTGATGAGGCATATAAGGAAAGCATATGATTGGTCATTTAATAAAGCGTACAATTTTTAATATATATATATATGTATATATGTATATATATGTGTGTGTGTCAAAACAAATCTGTATTTAAACCAAAATTTTATTTTCGCATAGTATAGCGACCCACCGTTTTGACCGTGCTGAATCGACAAAACATGTCAACTTGAAATGTCCAAAACAACAGATTGTTATTGGCTTCTGAGGTAAATAGAATAAATCATAGAATCATAGGTCATAGACACATATACAGAGCAATATAATATTCCGCGGTGGAAAATTTAAAATACAATAGTAGTTCATGAAGCTACAAAACAAATTTTACATCAGAGTTTACATAAATAGCACAACGGAAGACTTAAACAATGAATTTCAGATACGTAAATAAATGATAACAATTTGAAATAGAAACGACATAAAAAGCTTGATGACTAGACCAAAAGAATGAGTAGATACAAGTGAGTAAATGCCAATATAAACTTCAACTCCAATAGTGAATCTCGAAGGCTGTGATAATCGATCTGACCCGAGCAATAATGCAAAACAAAACAACTTGGATCATAACTATCATTCTCATGAAAGTACATCAATTCAAATGAAATTTTCGATGAAATGCAATCAATAACTTAAAGGATGTTTGGGATCACCGTCCTTTAAGGATCTGTCAAACTAATACTATAGTATAATACGCTATATACAATATTGTCTATCAGTAAAGTAAAATATCAAAATAGCATAAGCGGGATTATTATTATTACCCTTACATCGTATATATATTCCCATATATATAGTACCGTAATTCCTCCGTAAATTGGAGGGCTATCAGAGGGCACTCCATATGAAACAGTACAAAACAAAGTCATAGTGGGCTCGTATAAGGCATATGACAAGGCACGCAAGGAATGCCAAGGTGGATTCACCATTTGCATAGCCGGACTGGTGGTAACGCATAGGAGCTACTACTGCCCACCTTGATACACACTCCCATAATAAAAAGGGCCCAAATTGAATCTCACAATAATAGAATAATATCAAAAAAATGTGCTCGATAGGAGGTATGACCTCACTTGGTCCGTGCGTAGCTTTTGTTTTGGCCACACCAAGCTGTCTCAAGGCAGTCAGGGTCTCGTAATTAATATGAAATAAAATAAATGAAGTCGTTCGCCAAATCATCCCCTCCATTTTGGAACTCCACTGCGTACACAGTTGTTAAAGTGGTTTTCGGTATTGGTAGAGAGTATGACAATAACCGATCCCGGTCTCTTTAACAACCAATCATTTACATTTTTCACACCGTGGTCATTATTTTATAAATCACTTTATAAAATAATTTATACGAAATCTCATATTCGAATATGAAATCAAATTTAAATATCTAACTTCGAGTATATAAAAATTTGAAACCCATTTACTTAAATCACATAAATCGAATCGATTTAGAAATCATATCGTAAAGGTCTCATAATATAGTATAAACCAATAATATTTAACTTCGAGGATATTTTAGTTTGATATATATTCGAAAATCCAAGTTTCAAACTATTCAACAATTTTGCTTTACGTCGATTCAAAAATTCAACATTTGGTTCGAGTTCAAACTATACGTCAAAACTTACATTTCAATTTAACCAAAATATTCATGTCAAACGATTTTAAATCATTATTTATAAATTTAACAATTCATATAATCTAATTTTCCTTTGTATGGATTCAATTAAGTCAATTCGAAAATCCGATCACTTAGGTTAAAATCTAGTTTATATAACTCAAACTGAAATCTTATGTTTCAATTTAAATCCAATCATATAATATATTAACTCAAATCGAACTATTCAAATTCAATACTTAAAATTTGAGTCGAAGCCTTATATTCAATTAAAACAATTTACAAGATTTAAGACTATTCTTATAAATCAATTCAACAATTTTTCCAATTCAAAACCAAACGATTTTTACAATCAATTTTATATAAACTTTATATATTCAAATTCACATTTTAGTCGCTAATGAAATCGAATTCATTTCATATTGGTTACAAAATCAAATTCGTTTCGTATCAAATATGATTCAAATTAGACATCAATTTAAAAAATTCAAGTTCATTTCCTATATAAGTTCATATTTTAAATCCAATTCAAATTTGCATTCAGTTGATAAAAATCAAATTTATTCCTTAATTAGGAAATTCAATTTCAAAAAAACACTTTCACAATTCAAGTTCATCTCTTAAGTATATATCGATTCGAATTCATATCTTATATTAGTTAAACTCGTCAAATCAAGTATCGTTGTAAAAAATTTAAATCTTCTGCGTCTCGAATTTAAATCACGAAATCTTAACTTATCTAACTCTTGGTTTATTATTAAAGTAAAAATATATATAAGAAAATATAACTTTGAAAATATATATAAGTTTATAAAATTCTAAAAATAAATTATAATATAGATTTTAAACATATATAAAATTAGAATAATATAAAAAATAAGTTAAAATAATTATTTATAATAATATTAAAAAACTAAAATATACTTATAAAATTAAATTACATAATTTAAAATAAATAAATTATAAGTAAAACTTAAATCAGCATTTAAATCTATATTACTTATAAAAAAATCAATTTAAAACATATAATTTAAAATTATAAAAAATTAAGTTTAAAATATTTAAAATATAAATATATAAAAGTATAAAATCTTAAGTTATTGTTTTAAAATCAAATTCCCAAATAAAAATATTTCGAAAATACAGCCAACGGTGTCCGTATATAGTTTTCTACCCTATGGTCAAGTGATACGGATATTTATCATTTCAACCCGTAATTTATAAAATTCTACGGGTCTATCATTAAAACCCACGATCCCAAATTCAGTAAAAATCGTTCAGGTCTATCATTTCAACCAATAACGATTTTTCCCTATTCTACTGTCCCTTTGGGTATGTATCATTTCAATCCTTAGTAATTTTTCCTAAACTAGGGTATCAACAATCACAAACAATAATCACATAACAATAATTATAGCATATACATCATCAGTGAAACTACATGTCATATATATGAGTATATTGTGTCACATATGAAATGTGAATATATATCAAATCAAACAATTTCTATCAGTAATCTTATACATTTCATATAACAGTCCATTATTGATCTAACATCCATGAAAAATGTGAGTCAGGTGTGAGATAAACTCACCTTTTATGGCACAGATTGGAGACAATAGATGGATACTGAATGAAGCGACGATTTCCAAGCACGATTCAGAATAGATTCAACTCAGTAACCGCTCAATATACATTTTTATTTTTTCAGAGGAGGTTAGGGAATTTCCAATGAATCGGTACGACTATTGGATTTTGGATCGGGTTTCAACTCAACACCAACTCGACTCAAAGGGATCAAAACAAATTCTTTACACAAAATAACAAAAATTAATATACATGGTAACTTCAAAATATATATATATATATCTAATTTAAATTGACACGACGCTAAATACATACCACAATACCCCAATATATATATATATATATATTTCTGAAACAAATAAATTTCAAAGTGACTCACTTGCACATAAACATAACCCACAATAAAAACGTATGACTTGTTTTTATATATATATATACACACACTAAAATAAGGTAAAATATATTAACACAACGTATACATATATAACTAGACACCCTTACAAACACACATATACACACCAGTCCACACGCACAAAATCACACCGTAAATACACACAATACACACAAACGCGCCCAGAACATCACGCCATGCAAAACCCACAAGGGTCAGGAAGGGAAACACAATGGACAGCAGGGGACAAACAGGTCTTTAGGGGAGGGAGGAAGGCGGACTGGTCTGAGGGGGGGTCAAGCGGGCTTCTAGGAGGTTTCAGGTCGAGATGGGAGGGTGGTTTCAGGGTTGAGGGTCAGTCATGGAAGGAAGGAGGTGGAGGGTGTCGGATGGATGAGCAGGCCACGGTTGGAGGGGGTCACACTCAGGTGTTGACGGCTTCGGGTGACGCGGAGCTTGAGTTGGCGGAGTGGGCTAGTGGGGGACAGAGGGAGATCGAACGAGCTGCTATTGTTGAAGGCCGGAGGCGGAGCTTGAGTCGGTAGAAGATGTGGCGAGTGGAAGGGCTCGCGCTGAAAGAACAACTCGCGAAGGAGAAAATCGAAGGAGCTGTGGGAGGGGAGAAAATATGGGACGCGACGAAAATGTCAGAAGCCAAGCTTGGTGGTGGAAGAAAAGGGGTGGGATGACTTAAACAAATGGAAACTATGGTTATGCATATTTTTATATATGTGAATAGTTGTTTCCCTTGTATTCATGCGGCAATTTCCCTAGGAATTTGAATAGATATTTAATTAACATTGAAAACGTAAAAGGAAATATGAAGGAGCAGCTTTTGTTTTCCTTTATTTAATACATGCGGCATTGGAAGTGGCACACTTAGGGACACGCCAAACCATTGAGCTAAAATGAATGGTTTCAACTTCAGAACAAATGGACTCTTAAAAGAGGAAGGGTAACGAACTAGTTAACAGTTCAAAAGGAACGAATAGGATTCATAGTTTTGAAAATAAAATAAAATGAAAAATGGACGGAGTTCAGTTCAAATAGAACAAACGGTTTTATTGAATTAAAAAAAGGAATGGATGGATTTGAAAATAAAAGTGAACAAAATATGGAATAAAACTAACAGTTTCAATTCAAACAAAATAAACGTTTTATTTTGAATAGACGGAAAAACCTATTTCGATAAATAAATATTCGAACGAAGTTCGCAACAACAATCGATCAATATAAATAGCAAATTAGTATGAGAAATGATTTGAAATAAAATCAAAAGTATAAATTTATTACTACCGAAAACAAAATACATAAAATAATAAGAGTTTAAATATTTAATTTAAAATTCAAGAATAAATTCAAATAACTAACTGGATTAAAACTTATCTAATAAATATGATTTGAATCTCTATTTTTAAATTATATTCATATTAGAAACAACTTTATTTGCCATATAAAAATATATTAAATCAATAAAGTCCAAAATAGATCTAGTTTTAAATCATAAATTGAAATAGTTATTCTACAGTGGTCAAACAAATTGAGTTTTAAAGAAACAGAATAAAAAAGAAACCAAAATTTTAAATTAAGTCATTAAATAAAATATACTAAAATTTCGGGTTGTTACACATAGTATTTATCTTCCAAATAGATAAATATTTTAAAATTGTAGATTTGAAATTTAAAACTTGAACCCTTTCTTTTTTCACAAGTTTAAAAATCTAATTATGAGGGTAGAATCAAAGTGAGGTATCAATTTTTTTACCTGACCTATTTTCCATATAGTTACTTTCTCAATTCAATTTCTCTTTACACAAATTTCCAAAAGCTAACCATTTCAACACTAAAATATATTCCTGGCTTAATTGGTGCATAATATATATATATATATATTTCTAATCCATTCCCTCTTCGCTTCAAACGTACTACTATCTTACCCACAAATTTGAAATAATTCCAAATTTGCAAACACTTAACATATGAACTTTCCATCTAATATTATACTTATTGTACACCTTATACTATGGTCACTTAGGACCTACACTCTAGGATTCCCATAATCCTAACCTTGATGTAGAAAACTATCACTACAATCTTTTCATATGCCTCACTTAAAAGTGGGTTTCCTATGGAACAAGGTAAACAATACATAAAATATTTATAATCTACAAATATAAATATGTTCACTCACTAATTATTTAGGACCATTAAACTAAGCTCTGATACCAGATGTGACAACTAAAACTCCAATGGGCTCGGACTTTTCATAGAATGCTAAAATCTAGGCCTACTAAACCCCAAGCTAGGTATCTGGTATCCCACATATAGGAAAAGATAAATATATCAGAGCACAAATAAGAAATTCACACCGAGAAGATTAAGATATAATAATAGATAAGTATTAACATAAAATTAACCAAACAAGTATCTTTAAGCTGAATAATCTCTACGTACCATCTAACCTAAGGACTACTATGAGGAGGGAGTCGGAACTAAAGTTCCGGTGAATGAAAAAATTATATAATCATTCTATTTCCCTTTTAATTTTATTAGATTATCCGAGTTTATAATACTCTTGCCACCTTGCGTAATATGTATTCATCTACTCCTAAGTAGACCAAATCTATTAATCAATATATATGTAGTTATATGCTCATGGGCCACCTCGATCCTTGGTACAACCGATAGCATCATCTGTATTTTCCTCGATAAGACTCTGTCATCTTGCCATGAAAGAGTATTACCACTACACTTGTAATGGACATCTTTACGAGGCCGATAATATAGATGCTCCATTGTCTAATAAGGAAAGTGAAATTGCTTCGGCGTATGCTCGTGATCGACGCTAGTCTATGAATTAGAAAAGCGTGACATTTAAATTAAATTTCTGCAAGCATAAAGGCGTGTAGAATACATGTCGAACACAGGGAGGAAAGTTAAATTTTATTATTTATATGTTTCGTGGGCGAGTTAGACGAAGCTGGAGGTTGATTTTTTTTTTCGCAATGTAAATTAAAAACTGAAACTACGAAAAAGATGCAATTAAATTTACTGCAGATTCGAATCTAATCAGATCTGTAATAAATTCAACGATTAAGATAAAATAGAACAATGAAAATAAAATTGCAGAACAGAATTAAACGAACAGAAAATAACAATTAGGATTACCGCTGAATCTAATCAGACGGTCAATCGCTAATGAAAAGAAATGCAAAGGACAAATAGTGTTCTACCGAATCTAATCGTGTAGACAACACTAATTGCTAAGAAGAATAGAAAATTGCATAAAAAGAAAAATGAGTTTTATTGATGAAGAAGAGAATAGACTGAAATATATGATAGGATGGTGGCTACAATGCCATTACAAGGGTATATATAGGGTAGATAGCCAAACCCTAACCCTAACCCTAATGGTAAATGGGCCTGGTCATTACACCGCTAATTAGTTTACAATGAGAAACATAAATGGGCCTTAGATAAATAAAGCAAATTTGGGCCTTTTCTCTTTTTCCTCTTGCTTCCTTGATATTTCTTCATTGAATTGTGATGTGCAAAGCCTTTTTATCACTCCTTTTCTTGTCCAACAGCAACTAGATGTGATATCTTCACCTACAATTCTTCAAAATGCAAATACACAGCAAATTGAACTATATTTCTCTACATTTCTGGTTGCATGCGGGCTGGGTTGGACTATCTGTAAAAATAACAAAACAATACCCAAGTAATATTTATTTATATACAAAAGATAAAGTATAGGAGCATAAAATAAACACATTTCTATGTCAATCAAATACCCCCACACTTATCTTTTACTCGTCCTCGAGTAAAACAAGAAATGAAAAACTAACTAGATAGGTCACACTTTCGTAGGAAACACGATTGCATTGAGCGCTTGCAACAAGCCGTTAAACCTCTAGGTGTCCCTAGTAGGACGAGTGGTGTCTCGTGAGGGTTTTCAGCGGATACTACCCACAAAATCCAAATAAAAACGAAAAATGGCATGATTCTAATGATACTACATGAATGCAATGGACATATGCAAATAAAAACGAAAAATGAAAACACGACTTGTTTCAGGAAAGTGGTACAACAAATTAAGTTAACAATTTCTAGTCAGTTGATTTTATTTTAGATACCTCGACTTGTCACAAATTTTCAATATAAATCAAGTTTTCAAATGTTAAATTCCAGTTTGGCCAGTTAGTTCGGTCGATAACATAGTGCAGCCATGAAATAAATTCTTAGTTTTCTTGGCACAGTTTGCAAAGTGGTATTCTCATTTTCTCATGTATGGCTAGTCAAATCAATAAGGTCAAGAAGTGTTTGGGTATCATCGCTTATTCTTTATTCTATAAAATTTTAAGATTTATGATTAAGTACATACACCTAACTAAAAAGACCAAGGTTTACCACCCATGCACTGCCTCGCGGACTAACGGAGAGTAGGTAAAGAGCTTGGCGGATTGTGCAGGCCGACTTTGACTTTGTCAACAACGTGTCGGTAATCCTTAGGTGTCCAATCTCATAGAATGAGACCAAGATATTCCAACTTTGATTTTGTCAACAACGTGTCGGATAGAGCTTGGCGGGTTTGCACACCAACGCTCGATATACAAGCAATGTTGGATACCCTTGGAATACTATTATTATTGTTATCGAAAATATAAGCACAGAAGAGAGTAACGCGAATTCAACTTAACACAACTTAGTTTTAAAGATTTGAAAAGCCAATATAAGTATTTTAAGTCCTCCACTTATTTAAACAAAGTCTACAATATAGAATAGATTTCATGGCCATCACCTAAGAATCTCCCTATGTACCGGTTACACTATTATCCCTCAAAATTAAACTTTTCATTATATTTCCTATTCGATCTAAGTTGAGAGAGAAAAATACTATCAACTGGCTAAAAATTGTAAACTTATTTTGTTGTATCACTTGAAAATGAGTCGTATTTCAAAAAAAAAATTGGCATGTTACTACAGTCTAAAATGTATGATGGTCCTATTTAAATGGCTGAAAATAAAAAGAAATAAAAACAAAGAAAAAATGAAAATGGATGAAATGCAGACTCCCCCCCACACTTGATTGAGACAGTGTCCCAACTGTCTAAGGCAGAGAAACAAAAATAAAATTAAATAAACGAAAAATTAAAATAAAAGAAAAAGAACGTGTACCACCTGATTTCATGGTGGATGATCATGCAGATCGATAGAGTCATCTTCGTCATATTGTTCGAATTCCAAAAATGGTTTCAGTCGTTGACCGTTTACTTTGAAGACTTTTCCATCCCTAGAATTTTCAATTTCAACTGCTCCATGAGGGTATACTGTTTTCACGACATAAGGTCCAGTCCATCGAGATCTGAGTTTTCCTGGAAACAAGTGAAGTCTAGAGTCGTATAAAAGAACTTTTTGACCTATGTTGAATTCCTTACGAAGTATGTTTTTGTCGTGTTGGGCTTTGGTTCTTTCTTTGTAGATTTTCGCATTTTCATACGCCTCATTTCTTAATTCCTCTAATTCAGAAATTTGTAACTTCCTGTGTGAGCCGGCTTTTTCTAAGTCAAAGTTCAAAAATTTTATGGCCCAGAGGGCGCGATGCTCTAATTCAAGAGGTAAGTGGCAGGCTTTTCCAAAGACTAATCGATATGGTGACATCCCTAGATTGGTTTTATAAGCAGTGCGAAAAGCCCAAAGTGCATCAATCAGTTTTACAGACCAATCTTTTCTATTGGAATTCACGGTTTTCTCAAGAATTTGTTTGATTTGTCTATTGGAAACTTCTACTTGCCCACTCGTTTGTGGATGGTAGGGGGTCGACAGCTTGTGTGTGATTGAGTATTTCTTAAGCAAGGACTCAAAAGCACGATTACAGAAATGAGTGCCATTATCGCTAATGATAGCTCGAGGTGTGCCAAAGCATGAAAAGATGTTTTCTTTGAGGAATTTGACAACAACCTTGTTGTCGTTGGTTTTGGTTGGAATGGCTTCAACCCACTTTGAGACATAGTCTACCGCAAGCAAGATGTAAAGATTCCCAAATGAATTAGGGAATGGTCCCATGAAATCGATGCCCCAAACATCGAATAACTCAATCACTAAAATGGGGTTGAGGGGCATCATGTTTCGCTTAGAGATTCGACCCGTTCTTTGACATCGCTCACATTTAGAGCAAAATTCGAAAGCGTCACGGAAGAGTGTGGGCCAATAAAAACCGCTTTGCAAAACTTTTGCAGCAGTTTTTCTTGCGCCAAAATGACCGCCACAAGCATGGTCATGTGAGAAAGAGAGAATACTTTGGTGTTCATGATCAGGCACACACCTTCGAATGATTTGGTCGGGACAGTATTTGAAAAGATATGAGTCGTCCCAATAGAAGTTTCGAACTTTCGAGAGAAATTTTTGTTTATCTTGTTTTGACCATTCAGCGGGCATTTGTTGTGTGACAAGATAATTCACAATGTCAGCGTACCAAGGGGTGTTAGAGATCGAAAGGAGTTGTTCGTCAGGAAAATAGTCATCGATTTGGGTGTCGTTATCATTTTCGTGCACAATTCGAGAGAGATGATCAGCTACGACATTTTCAGAACCCTTTTTATCTCGTATTTCTATATCGAATTCTTAAAGAAGAAGGATCCAACGAATCAAGCGGGACTTGGCATCCTTTTTAGAAAGCAAATATCGTAGGGCAGCATGGTCAGTGTAAACTATGACTTTGGATCCTACGAGATATGGTCTGAATTTCTCAAGAGCGAAGACAACTGCCAAAAATTCCTTTTCAGTAGTCGAGTAATTCAATTGGGCCTCGTTTAAGGTTTTGCTAGCGTAGTAAATGACTCGAGGGAGTTTATCAATTCGCTGACCCAAGATGGCTCCAATTGCAAAGTCAGAAGCGTCGCACATAAGTTCGAAGGGTTGAGTCCAATCAGGAGGTTGAATGATGGGAGTTGTGGTCAATAGTGATTTAAGAGTTTCAAAAGATGTTTTGCAATCATTGGAAAATTCAAACTTTACGTCTTTGGCAAGTAAATTCGAGAGAGGTTTTGAAATTTTTGAGAAATCCTTAATGAATCTTCTATAGAATCCTGCATGGCCAAGAAATGAACGAACATCTTTGACAGACTTAGGAGGAGGTAAATTAGCAATCAAATCGATTTTGGATTTATCGACTTCTAGGCCATCTTTGGAGACGACATGACCTAGAACTATCCCCCTTTTTACCATAAAGTGGCATTTCTCCCAATTAAGCACAAGTGATTTCTCCTTACAACGCTTAAGGACGAGTTCTAAATGAGTGAGACATTGGGAAAAAGATGATCCATATATTGAAAAACCGTCCATGAATATTTCCAAGAATTCTTCCACCATATCAGAGAAAATACTCATCATACACCTTTGGAAAGTCGCGGGGGCATTACAAAGACCAAAAGGCATGCGACGATAAGCAAAGGTTCCAAAGGGACAAGTAAAGGTGGTCTTATGTTGATCTTCTAAAGCAACAGGAATTTGGTTATAGCCAGAGTATCCATCGAGAAAACAGTAGTACTCATGTCCCGCTAAGCGTTCGAGCATTTGGTCAATAAAAGGCAAGGGAAAATGGTCTTTTCGTGTGGCTGAGTTAAGCTTTCGATAGTCGATGCACACGCGCCATTTGGTTTTGATTTTTGTTGGGACGAGTTCATTACTGTCGTTTTTGATCACTGTGACTCCCGATTTCTTTGGTACAACTTGTACCGGACTCACCCAAGTACTATCAGAGATGGGATAGATGATGTTATTGTCTAGACATTTGATTATCTCCTCCTTGACCACTTCTCTCATGTTCGGGTTTAATCGCCTTTGAGCCTCACGGGTGGGTTTAGCCTCATCAACTAAATGTATGCGATGTTCCACAATTGATGGGCTAATTCCTTTTATATCGCTAATTTCCCACCCCAAGGCGTCTTTATTTTCCCGCAAGGTATCCAAAAGTTTTTCTTCTTGGTCCTCGGTAAGATCGGAGGCCAAGATTACGGGAAAAGTTTTTGAAGGGTCTAGGTAGGCATACTTAAGGTCTGGTGGCAAGGGTTTGAGGTCTAACTTAGGAAGTTCTTGTGTATCAACATTGGTCAACATTCCCTGGTTAGATTCAGGTGACAAAGTGTTGGAGTCAAGAATTTTGTTTAGTTCAGAAATGTATTCGAGTTCATCGAAATCAGAGTCGAAATGGTCAAGACACATTTTCAAGGCTTCAGAAGTGTCATTAGAGGTTTCATCAATTGTGGTTTGAATCATGTCAATTTCATCGATCTCAAAATCCCTAGGTTGCTTGTTGAGATTAAAGATGTTTAGCTCAATGGTTAGGTGCCCGAAGGAAAGTCGAAGTTGACCATTCCTACAATTAATGAAAGCATTAGAGGTTGCTAAGAAAGGGCGTCCTAAGATCAATGGTATTTGAACATTGGGAATTGAGACAGGCTCTGTTTCTAGAACTATAAAATCGACAGGGAAGTAAAACTGTTCGATTTGTATCAAGACGTCCTCGATAATTCCCAATGGCTTTTTGACAAATCGATCGGCTAGTTGGAGTGTGATATTTGTTGGTTTAATCTCCCCTAGTCCAAGTTGACGATAGACAGTATAAGGGAGAAGGTTGACACTGGCACCAAGGTCGAGTAGGGCACGAGAGATGTGAGTGTTTCCTATTTTACAATCAATCGTAGGGCAGCCAGGGTCTTTATACTTGACTGGGGCAAGATTCGAAAGAACAGAGCTTGTATTCGCAGTTAGAAAGGCGGTTTTTGGGACATTGGTCGCACGTTTTTGTGTGCACAATTCCTTAAGACATTTGGCATATTGAGGGATTTGTTCAATGGTGTCTAAAAGAGGAATGTTCACACGGACTTGTTTGAAAATTTCCAAGATTTTATCGAAATTTGCAGCTTTCTTCTTATTATTGAGTCTATGAGGAAAAGGAGCCACTGGTTTTTCGATTCTGGGATGAGTTTCATCATTCGAAGAAGAAGGTGGTAGGGGTGTAGAAGATGAAATGTTGGGATTGCCAACATTAATTTTCGAAGGTGGGTCGGGTTTGCCGACGCTGGGAGAAGAACTGTTGGGATTGCCAACATTTAAGGGAACTTGAGGTTTAGAAGAATTGGCATTCGAAGCCAATGGGTGATCATCAAGATTAGGGATTGGGGTCGAGTTAGGAGGTTCGTCAGGGTCGTCCACGTTATTATCAATCCTCTTTCCAGATCGCAGGGTTGTAATAGCGTTCACTGGATTATGGTTTTCGTCCTCACAAGAATTTACAGTACGAGAGTTATATTTTGGATTCACCTCAGGTTGACTAGGCAACTTTCCTTTCTCGTTATTTTTCGCTAGTTCCTTTATCATATTCATCATTTGTTCCATTTGTTTCTCTAAACGCACAATGTCTGGTGACGGTTGAGAAGATTGAGATGATTGGTTTGATGATTGAAAATTGGGGTGCCTATAAGGTTGTTTGGATTGAGGTGTAGCTTGAGAGGTTTGAGAATTGGGGGGTGGACCTTGGTAATTCGGATTGGGAATAAAGGGTTGCACGTGAGATGGGTTAGCCGAATTATTGGGGTTCGACCAAGAAAAGTTTGGGTGGTTCCTCCAACCAGGGTTGTACGTGGATGAGTACGGATTATTTTGAGCTATGGCATTGGCTTGGTCTTGAGAGTAATAGTGGGGTAACCCTTCTCCAGCTTGAGGAGTTTGATTTTCTAAAGGAATTTGACTTGGGTCCACGACATGCACTCCTCTAGTAGAAGTACGAATGGGAACACGAATCGATTCCCACTGCATGTCCTTTTCAGAATAATCTTCTAAAAACCGCCAAGCTTCATCGGCTGTTTTAGACATAAAGTCTCCTCCACACATTGATTCTAGTTGAGTTCTAGTCTGATAGTTTAGCCCTTCATATGCAATTTGACATAAGTGATCTTTTAGAATTCCATGATGAGGGCAACTATATAATAGCTGGTTGAATCTCTCAAAGTATTTTGAAAAAGTTTCCCCCTCATTTTGACAAAATTGGTTTATCTCAGTTCGAATTTTTAGAGTTTTATGGAAAGGGAAAAACTTTTTCAAGAATGCAGTGACAAATTCATCCCAACTTCTTATGGAATGTCGTGGAAGAGAATTTAGCCATCTTTTAGCGCTTTCAAGTAGTGCAAATGGAATTAGCCTTAGCTTGATCGATTCGTTAGATAGTTGTTGCATTTTTGTTGTGGAGGCATACAGTTCAAATTCACTCAGAAATTCATAAGCATTTTCAGACCCAGTAAATTTTGGTACCCCTTGGATAAAAGAATGTTTTAGCTCAAAATTGTTTCCTTCAGCTGGTGGGAACACAATGACAGATGGTTGAACGGTCCTAGTAGGATAACATCGATCACGAAGAGACAGGGGTCTATCCATTTGGATATTGAGGTTTTGAAAATTTTGATTTATTTGGTTTTGATCCCCGAAGTTTGGAAAATTTTGATTTACTCGATTTTGATCCAATTCGGTTGGAAAATTTTGGTTGATTCGAGAACCCCTAGGAGAATTTTGTTGGCTAACACTTTTTTCACTCATTGTTGTTAAATGCAAGCATAGAAATTAGCTACAATGAAGTTTTCTGTCCTTATTGGCTCCTAACCCAAAATTATAAAGTGACACGTTTGATTACTTAGATCAAAAGATTTCTCAGCCAGTTAACGGACAGGAGTTATCGGTGCACCAGGAATCACCCTAGCAATGCAGCCGAAGGTTTAAGTACCTTCAGAGTAACAACCGATATAATATTTACGAATCACCGTAATATTTATAAACGGTTATTTCCCTGCCGTAGTCTAGACACCAAGAAATAATTCGTTCCAAATGAATCAACTATCACAATATAATTAAGCCCTATATGAGCCCGTGACTCCCTTAAGTCCAACGTCTAATCTTTATTATTAGTCGGATTCTACGATGAAATGCAATTTGTGGGCTAAGGAAAGGGTGATGAAATCCCTCACCTTATGTGAATTGGGGTATTGCCCTTAACAGAATGAATAAAGATGCAGAAATAACAGCAATCACACAAAATAATTGCAAAAATTAAAAATTGTACATTCAAAGCCGCTGCCCCTGCAGAATTTTTTTTACAACAATTGTCTATATATGTTTTTTTTCTTTGCGGCAGAGCACCTGTAGAGTTTTAAAAGTTTTCACCTTGATCGGCAGTCCTCCAGTGAATTTGGGAAGCGCTAGCGCGTTCACACCCCACTTGGTGTGCAACCGCTCCAAACCATCTGAATCGTCCGCTGCTTTCTGTTGTTGTCCCCTTCTATTAATTGCTTGACTGCGTTGCGGCACGGGTTCGGGCTAGGAGCCCGAAAAAAAAAATTTTAAGACCCTTTTTTTTTTAATTTCAGCTGTACCTGTTTTTGATTTTTTTTTTTTTTTTTATATGAAACAGAACACACAAAAATAAAAATGAACACTAAGTTCAAAGTCCCACGAGACAAGACGACTCAACCGAACGTTAGAACCATGATGACTCAACACTAATTAAAACACTCGAGACCGTACGTACTCACGCTTACACACTTGCTTAATTTAACCAAACCAGGTGTGGTTTTTCTCAATACCACAAACAAGCAAATACTGTGCACTCAAGTCACGTACTCCAGTCAAAATAAAGGTAAATAAAAAGTCCCAAATATAACCAATCTCGCTCCTCCTTCCTCTTTGAAAATCACGAGAAAAATAAACGGCAATAAATATTTCCTCTTCAATTTCTAAGATCGCTGTTTGATTTTGGAAAGTTCAGTTTTCTAGGGTTCGCTCTTTGAGATCTCGTTCTGTCGTGGACGGTGAAGCAGAATTGGGTTCGAAGGTTTGGGTATTTGCGGATTGGGGTTTGCGACTGTGAGGGGATGCGTTCGTGTTGGTGAGTAGCGTTGCTTGTTGGAAGGATGTATGGGTGGGGTCTTATTGCGAATTGGATATATGGAGGAAGGAGACTGTGAGCGGTTTGATGAAGTGGGGTCTGTACGGTGATAGAAGGTATTGGTTGAACAAGGTGCTGCTGTGGCGTTCTGCTTTTTGGGGATAGGACAAGGTTAGCAGCGATTCAATGTTTGGTGATGGGAATTGGTTGATGTCGGGTACTGGTTTTGTTGAAAACAGTGGAGAAGTTGTGAATGGTCTGGTTATTTGAACAGAACTGGTAGTGAACGTGGGTTGGTGGTCTCGGCTTGATGTAGGCAATGGTGAGGTGACGTTGGTTTGTTTATTTGTTGAATGGAAATGGTTGACTATGAAGGGGAGTGGTACTATGATGAACGGCAGAAAGGGAATGGCTGTTGTTTGATAATGGAGGTTGTGAACTTCAGTGCAGATGTTAATGGTTGCACG
This sequence comes from Allium sativum, assembly GCA_030737875.1. Classification (NCBI taxonomy): domain Eukaryota; kingdom Viridiplantae; phylum Streptophyta; class Magnoliopsida; order Asparagales; family Amaryllidaceae; genus Allium; species Allium sativum. The sequence goes on from CM060922.1 coordinate 714,444,642, forward strand.
CAGCTTTGGGAATTGCAGTTATGCTGAAATAAGGGGATTGTGAGTTGGGGTTTAAGGAGTTGCGCATTGAGGACTTGGCTGCCAACTGGATTTGGGGAATTCGGGTTTGTACAGCGTGAGGATGAGGCTATGGACGTGATGGTGGTTGAACGCAAGGATGAAGGTCAGAGGGTGATTTGGTGATGTGAATGGGGTGAGATGTTTGCGTTAAGTATGGTTTGGACGCGAACTTCAGTTTTGTGATGGACTGATCGGGATTGGGATTGGTTGTTAGTTTGTGAGGATGGTGAAGGAAGGTTCGTTGGTGGGTGAGTTTTGCTGTAGACGTGGTGTGATGAACGCACAGAGATGGTATTTTGAAAACACGGTGGTGGTTTGGTATGGTGGGGTGTACTGTGAATATGGTTAATGAATATGGTGGAAGAACGTTTGTGGTGAGGGTTGGTGGCGATGCAGTTAAACAGTGATGGTGCAGGGTATGGACTGTGGGTTTTTTTGGTTCACGGTGAATGATTTTTTTTTTTTTTTTTAACTTGCAAAAGAAGAAATCAAGGTACTGAAAGAAGAAATATGGTGAAAAGGAATGAAATCGAATAGAATAATAGCAAGTTCTTTTTTTTTCTTTTGTAAGAAATAGGAAAGAGGATATATAGAAAACAAGGAAGTGAATGAAGAAGGGAAGAAATCAGAAGAAAAGAAAATGGCAATATTTTTTTCTCTTTCTTAGTCTATGACAGTACCAATGTAATTGATATGCCACATCGCTAATCGAGATTTTTTTCTATATATACACGAAAAACAAAAGGAAAAATAAAATTAAAATAAAAACTAACACGAATCGGAAATTAAATAAATAATAAAATTTAATCGTTACCTCCCCGGCAACGGCGCCAAAAACTTGATCGACGCTAGTCTATGAATTAGAAAAGCGTGACATTTAAATTAAATTTCTGCAAGCATACAGGCGTGTAGCATACAGGTCGAACACAGGGAGGAAAGTTAAATTTTATTATTTATATGTTTCGTGGGCGAGTTAGACGAAGCTGGAGGTTGATTTTTTTTTCGCAATGTAAATTAAAAACTGAAACTACGAAAAAGATGCAATTAAATTTACTGCAGATTCGAATCTAATCAGATCTGTAATAAATTCAACGATTAAGATAAAATAGAACAATGAAAATAAAATTGCAGAACAGAATTAAACGAACAGAAAATAACAATTAGGATTACCGCTGAATCTAATCAGACGGTCAATCGCTAATGAAAAGAAATGCAAAGGACAAATAGTGTTCTACCGAATCTAATCGTGTAGACAACACTAATTGCTAAGAAGAATAGAAAATTGCATAAAAAGAAAAATGAGTTTTATTGATGAAGAAGAGAATAGACTGAAATATATGATAGGATGGTGGCTACAATGCCATTACAAGGGTATATATAGGGTAGATAGCCAAACCCTAACCCTAACCCTAATGGTAAATGGGCCTGGTCATTACACCGCTAATTAGTTTACAATGAGAAACATAAATGGGCCTTAGATAAATAAAGCAAATTTGGGCCTTTTCTCTTTTTCCTCTTGCTTCCTTGATATTTCTTCATTGAATTGTGATGTGCAAAGCCTTTTTATCACTCCTTTTCTTGTCCAACAACAACTAGATGTGATATCTTCATCTACAATTCTTCAAAATGCAAATACACAGCAAATTGAACTCTATTTCTCTACATTTCTGGTTGCATGCGGGCTGGGTTGGACTATCTGTAAAAATAACAAAACAATACCCAAGTAATATTTATTTATATACAAAAGATAAAGTATAGGAGCATAAAATAAACACATTTCTATGTCAATCAGCTCGCTTCGTTGCTTGGACATCCATGATGTACTACTCAACGCATGCACCGAGGACCTACATGTAATTGTGTTGTCTTTCATCTGAGCTCCAACCAGGCTCACTCTTATATGAAACTCTGTTGGGGTTTTCTATACTTATAAAGGACAACTTCTTAAGGCCTACAATATATATATATATATATTCTATTTGGTCTGTCTCTTTCTCTGTGGCTATGGCTTCACGCACCCCGCTTCAACTAGTTGAAAGAATCATTAAGAGCTAAGAGACTATGCCCTACATCAAACAATCTAAACAACCAATTGGTGTAGTCTCTCATCCAATGTCTCGATAGTGAAATATTATTGGTCTTTTGGTTTAGCTTCTTTCTTTCCATTCTTGCTCTAACTGATGATGACCAATATCCGTATGTTACGCTCCTTATGGTCCCTCGCCCGATAAACACATGCCCACATGACCATGAATACACACGTCGTAGGAATACCCTCCCTCATCCATTATCCTTCTGAACACTAGTAAATGACAACTTTGTTAGGCCTACAATACTAATGCGGTCAAGGCATACACTTTTGATGGAACCCCCACAAACCTACCTTTAGGGATGCAGCTTCATTAAGCCAACTAAAAAGGGATATCCTAGATTATCATCATGTCACATAGGAGTCTTTCACTTCCTTCCAGCCTCCCCGAACAACATTATGGACATGCTCCCACTGTGCGAAAGCATCTGTAATGATCCTGTAACGACCCGGATTTTCGGCGAATTTGGTTATCGACATAAGCTCGATGTCGATAACCAAAACATCGAAAAATCCCGGTAATTAATGAAAGAAATTAGAAGGTGAGAATAGATAAGATAGAAACTTAGAATAGAAGAAGAAGAAGAACACAACATCAGAGTAACACGAACCTCACAGCGGAACGAATAATATATAATAGATAACATAACTTTGAAATATAACAGTTATGTATACAATAGCACTTATCAGAGTACAGCACTTACAACACAGCGGAAATAACTATAGCTATATGATCCAGAAGCCTCCTACTCCAGCTCTTCAAGTATATCTGTAAATCCCGACTACTTGACTGCCCATACAAATTTAGGCACCCAAGAGTTTAGGGAAAACAACAAAGTAAACTCCGGGTCAGTCATGGGACTGGTGTGAGTAAAACAGTTTAAACAGGTATATGAACAAGTGAACGATATCTCATAAGACCACGCCGCAGAACGGAACGGGTTTTTCCCTTATGAGAATCCAAAATATCTTTATATCAAAAACCTTTTGATATTATAATAATGTCTATATACAAATAGATATCAACTAGCAGAAATGCTTTCATCTCACGTTCTACATATATAGTATACAATCAAAATCGCAAGCACGTATTGGATAATGGATTTCCAACTATTACAAGGTATGGAACCACCTTCCGATCAGTGTACTCTAGGAACGATACATTGGAGTTCAACAAGAACATCTTGCAACTCAGCCACACATGACCGACCACTCATTTCGCTTGAGTGTATCGAATGTACATCACCAACGGTTGGGATCAGCAACCGTTCCCGTATATATATGGGACAACATTGATAGATTTAAGAAGCAAATGAATATTCTCTAGATAGGTGATTATACACCCTACTTCGGTGCGACCGACTTAGCCATGCTGCCTGCCCGATTTCTGTCATTTACTGGTTGATGAGGCTAGAAGCTATGCTTTATCATCACATCAGATTCACTTCGAATGCCACATTGTTAGGTCCATCGAAAATCACTAATTGACGTCTACAACCATACATTACGTGTCAGCTAAAAGAAGTTTCCTTCTCCGCTTCCACTCTTGGTACGGTTGAAGAAATCAATGTACGTGACCTTTCTGGAAATACTCTGTCAGACATTCATTCATACAAGTCATCCTCATTCACTTAGAATGTCACATCGTCATACCCGCCAAATCACAAATTGATTTATCCAAAAATAACACGGGTATACAGCTTAGAGAAACGAATTCCTCCGCCACCAAACGTGAATACGTTTGAACAGATCAACTTACGCGATCCATTGGATATACTCTGTCAGACCTTCGTCCATACAAGTTGTCCTGGGACTGGACAAACCGAAGGCACTACTCAGTATATCCATCTTAGTAACTGTTATCTAAGACTTATACAGCAGCCCTTGCACTTTACTCCATCTTCAAATTATCTTTGGCATAAATGATTCGCAACGCTTATGCCAATACAGAGTGGTTCTTCGGATAATAATCCAACCGGTCTCTCCATATTAACAACGTTAAAATGGTCAAAACTTCGATAGTCTGTGATTTAACTATTAAAGAAAACAAGTGTGCAAACAACGATATCATTCCCAAATGGAAATTATATCGAACAAACATCATTTAACATTTATCTCTTTAGTTCATTTTACATCTCCTGTTTCCCCATATTCAACATTTGCTATTTTCTATATTTAGAAAATATACGTTATTAACACTGGAAACATTTCCATTCCTTGTTTTCTGTATTTAGATAACATTTCTGATTCTTGTTTGGAAAACATTTCCAAACTCCTACGTTTGGATTAAATAGTTGTTTAGATAAAACATCGCTATGCCAACTCAACCATTTTCTTAAATTTCTAAATTCACTTTACCATCCTTTACTGCCGAACCTTAACCATTCCTCAGTTAAAAACGAAGCCAATCAAGTTGGGGTAGAACTACCTCTCAGACCTTAACTGAACAACACTTCTAACCTTGAAATAGGCAAAGTTCACTTTATATTTCTTTAACTAACTTCCTTACTTAACCTTTCTTTCGAATAACTATATTCGATTAACTCTATTTAACTCCGTTTAACTCTATTTGAATAACTAATATTCGATAACTCTATTTAACTCCATTCGCTTGACTCTAGATCGCAGCGATCACAATGGTTACGCCTGATTCGCTCAGGAAACATCCGACCGCCTTAGGCTATTTACAGCCCTGCGAATTTCGCTAACAGTCGTACGAGATGGCAACTTACCCTGAATACTATGTTTGACTAATTTTGTCTCAAATAACTATATTGGATTAACTCTAGTTCATTTTAACTCTAATCGATTAACTCTAACTGAGTAACTCTAACTCGATCAACTTGACTTGATTAACTCGACTTACTTAACTCACTGGTTAACTCTATTGAACTGGTTAACTCTACTGAACTGGTTAACTCTACTGAACTGCTTAACTCTACTGAACTGGTTAACTCTACTGAACTGCTTAACTCTATTCAACTAACTCGACTCGACTAACCCCTTTCGAATAGCATATTCGTTTTACTAACTTTCGAATACCATATTCGATTTACTCCTTTCGAATACCATATTCGATTTAACTCCTTTTGAATACCATATTCGATTTACTTTATTCACTTTATAAAGATTTCCTTTTTAACAACGTTTTATTCATTTGAAAAGATTTACTTTTAAATAACGGTTCTACACTTTAAAATGATTTCCTTTTTATAATGTTTCCCTTTTAAATTCTATTTGTAAATGGTTTACAAATATTTCCTTTTCAAATCTATTCTTGAAATATTCTAACTCCTCAAATTCTCTGAAAAATTCGCCATAACCTCCTTTGTAACGGGAGCATCGGGAAAATCCCCAAACTCGCCACACAGGCCTTTCCATTCAAAAAGAAATGTTTTGAATTTATTTTCCTTTTCAAAATTTCTCCTATTTATAAATATCCCAATTTATAAATATTCCTTATTTATAAATATTTAAATTTATAAATATCTCTTATTTATAAATATTCCAATTTATAAATATTCTGTTTTCAATATCACTTTGAAAATCCCCTTATCAACATTTCGGTATGTTATGGTATTCAATCATATCAAATCACGATGTTCAATATCGTCCAAGCACATATAATTGCCCATAGATTTTATATCACATCATATAACAATATATGAAAAACAATAAAATAACTGTTGGGGAATCCAGTTGGATTCCTCCAACCTGTTTCCCTGCATCACAGATGTTAGACAATAGAATAACATCGATTTCACTTCACTGTTAAATATTCTGATAAACAGAATCGACATATAGATATTTAACAGTTTATATATACATACATACATATATATATATATATATAATATTTCTACTAACTGACTAGCAGTTCAATCAATCAACCGACATACAGCAATCAGACAATTTTAAAAGTTCAAAAAATACAACATGAAAACATAAACTGTTCAAAGTTGGTGAGTTTTACTCACATTGGACGATCATCGTTAATAACGATAACCATCGCTTGATTCAGACGGACAATTTATTTCGCTATAAATTGTAGCTAGCCTCAATCCACTCCCAGTCAGTTCCAATGTGTAGAGCCCGTCCATACGATTCCAATGGATCTTGTTTCGTCTTATTTCGATTCCGTATGATAAAGTTATAAATTTCCGAAGTTATACGAGTATTTTAGCTTGAATTAAAACTAAATTTCTAATTCTCCTTTTGGCTTACCTTTAACATAAGGCCCATCCACAGCCCAGACCCGCGTTACCATTGTCAACCCGCTTCCCCACGATAGTGTTCCTTCTTATACAAAAATGCAAATAACTTTATTCCAGTATAATTTCTAAACCATATTATACTGGTTCGGATAGTCTCTTTAATTTGCTTGGTCATTACAAACCTCGTACATTTGACTTAATTACTTCAGTCATGCTCTCTGCCATAACCATCATCATATACATTTGCTTCATCATCGTCGGATTTGGTCCTGCCCCAAATGTCGTATGTGCCGAGGTTTCCCCCATGCGTTCATCCATTCCCTAGTGTACATGTTATACCCTTTTTTTTCTTTTTCTTTTCCAACTACCCTATGGCATGCGTTCTCCACCAGTTCAAAAATCAAGACCCTACTCTCTCTCTTCAGCTCATCTCCTATATTTGAAAAGAAACAGTTCCTCTGACCTCTGTACTTCCAACGCAAGCTTCGCTATTTTTTTATATTTATATATATAAAAAGAAAAACCTCACCCATTAAGTTACTACCCATTTCAGTACACCGGTCTACGTGAAAAGTTCATCCCCTTCATCTGTTAAACGTGAGTTCCAGTATAACAACACGCGGACTCCACTTAGCCATTACCGCATACTCATGCCTACTTCCTCCTTGACATCACCACAATCCCCACTCTCGATCTCCTTCCACCGGTACTTCATTAACGCATCACAGAAGTTTACCCCTTCATCCCAAAACAGCATACACTGCGTCAGTACCCTTCTTCCCAAAACAATGCCCATCGCACCAGAAACCACTCACATCATTTACAGAACCTCACTCCTCTTAAACACTCTGCATACATCTCCATCCCCTTCACCTTTTCCAGTCCAAAACTATGGTGCCGCCCCTCCCAAAACATAATCCGCTCCAAAACTGCTCACGTCCCCTTACATCCATGCACCACCACGTGAAGGACCGATCCATCCTGTCTTTCCGGATCCGAAGTCACCCCCAATCCTAACACCGCATACACAGTTCAACCTCAGGCCCACTTGTATCTTACGGCGGTGAACCACTCGAGTCTGAACTCAACAAAACAATATGAATTTGGAGCGGGGTTTAATGGGTTTGGTTTCTCCATTAATGATGGATGATTTTATTTGTTTTTGATCGGGTTTTTAGCTGCGGAAATTATCCTCTCGTGGCGGCTCAAAGAACAAAAGTGAAATTAGGTTTTAACGAATGGGAGGGGGTATTTATATACATAAAAGGATGATCACAAATCGGCCATGTAACCGAACATCAACCCCAAATGTCTTGCGTTGAATCAACCATATTTTGTTTTGTGATACTTTAGTCCTCCACGTTGGGTTTTGTTGTAGCCATACAATTGAAGGCGTGAAGAGGATTCCCCACGTTGGTGTGTGATAAAAATAGACAGTGCCTTTGTTGTTAAGTTAACCAAAAATTAGAATTTCCCTCCTTTACAAACTGTCGTCGACAGAAGTAAACATACCGTTGTGATGGACAAGATGTTAGGATCCAAAGAATATAATAATACCGGTAGATTGACTCATATTTTGAAACCTCAAAATGTTGATGATAGGGTGCAAAATATTCCAAATAAAAAGTTACTTATTAAATTAATTAAAAATTAGAGTAAAATTCTAAAAATTAAATTATCGTTATGTCCCAAAAGAACCTTGTCTAAATTCAAACCCGGTCTCTAGTTATATCGAATAAACCGTTACGGTCTATAAACGATTCCATAGCGACTATTTTAAATTTTGATTTGGACATATCTCAAAATCTACACGACGAAATCCTAATTTTTCTCTTCCACTAGAAAGATATAATTCACTAGCTCCACACGTTTCTTGTTTCACAGAAATCCGGCTTAAAACGAATCCTGTACATTCAGTTGAAGTTCGAATCGCCAATTTACGAACTGCAGCGCCATTTCAAGCTCTATTTTAATTATATTATAATTATACGTGCAAAATGTCGTCGATTGAATATATTCGTCAATATAATTCAACTCTAAGCTGAATTAAATCTTAGGGACGACCCCGTTCACAGAATATTGTGATTTCCAATATTTTTGATTATTTCTGAATTAAATATATTATTATATTATTTAATTAAATTAAATATTCACTATATTTTAATTAACGACGATTTAATTCCCTAAATCACTATTTATATAATTAAATAAATTAATTATAATACCCCTGACAATGCGGGTCATTACATTCTTCCCCACTTAAAATAATTTCGTCCTCGAAATTGCTAAGTTAGAGGACGACCCTATATATTGGAACTCCTAAGATTTGTTTACCCCTTATTTCTGATTTTAACTGAACCAATTAATATCGACTAAAATATTTATTCATTCCGACTAACTAAAATTTTCAAAATTCTGAAAATTTTCTAAAACTTTAAACTTTCGGAAAATTTCGCCAGCACCTCCTTTGTACTGGTCAATAGGTCAAACTCCAACTCGCCTCTTTGGGCCTTCTACAACCCAAAAGAAAATCAAAACGCCAAACGGCTTGCCAATTCGGCTCATAAATCTCATGCTTATATCAAATGTAAACTTGTACCTTTTTGTCGGACATACAACTATGTCCTTTGCATCTGTTACCAATCCAACGTATACCAATGTCATTCCAACTTGATCTCAAATCAATTTATCTTTAACACAACTATTCGCTTATACCTAAGTCGAATTTCATTTCAAACTCAAGCACTATTCTTGATTTCCAATTCATAACTCACCAGCCCAATATAATTCCAGATTATCTCTAATCAAGTCTAATTCCACTTGACATCAATCTATTTTACGATTTTCACTTAACTGGCTTTTAATTCCATCTCAATTCTATTGGCTTTTACAAATTCTACTTTAATTTGTTTTAATTCACATAATCTGTTTCTGGGAGTTTTTAAGCAGCTTAATCTTTTCCAAAAATCAAAATATTCAATTTGGAATATCAAAACAATTTGTTTTTCTCAAAACAATTCAAAACAAAACCCTTAGTAGTAATCCGTCACTTAGAAACTCGAAAATCACACCGATGATACCGCGCAGTCATCATCGGAATTATTTTCCAGCGACCCAAGTGATTTCAATACCATATCATTTCGAAACCCTTACTAAATACATCCATTTTGAAAACATCTCAAAATCTCCCAGGAACTTAAAATTTCCTTATTTTAATTCCAAATCTGATTTTAATTCATATTTAACTCATCTTATTTCATATACTTTACTTATATGATTCTGATTGGTTATATATAACCATTTCACTTTATAATCTCATTCGATTATAATTACAACCAATATATCTAATATACGATAATATATTACATATCCATACTGTGTCGGTCCATCGTATTCGAGTATTTATTTACTCCTACCGATACAGTGGATCAAACTGATCGACCAGAACTCATAAACAACTCAGCCAATGAATCTCCACAATATAAAACCATTTTTATATCAAATACAAATACGCACTCGTATATATACACTCAAACTCAATCAAGGGTATTACTAACCCTATCTCTACCGAGTCACGCCACAGAGCCAAGGTAATACTTAACTTAAGCTCTGATACCAACTGTAACGACCCGGATTTTCGGCGACTTTGGTTATCAACATAAGCTCGATGTCGATAACCAAAACATCGAAAAATCCCGATAATTAATGAAAGAAATTAGAAGGTGAGAATAGATAAGATAGAAACTTAGAATAGAAGAAGAAGAAGAACACAACATCAGAGTAACACGAACCTCACAGCGGAACGAATAACATATAATAGATAACATAACTTTGAAATATAACAGTTATGTATACAATAGCACTTATCAGAGTACAGCACTTACAACACAGCTGAAATAACTATAGCTATATGATCCAGAAGCCTCCTGCTCCAGCTCTTCAAGTATATATGTAAATCCCGACTACTTGACTACCCGTACAAATTTAGGCACCCAAGAGTTTAGGGAAAACAACAAAGTAAACTCCGGGTCAGTCATGGGACTGGTGTGAGTAAAACAGTTTAAACAGGTATATGAACAAGTGAACGATATCTCATAAGACCATGCCGCAGAACGTAACGGGTTTTTCCCTTATGAGAATCCAAAATATCTTTATATCAAAAACCTTTTGAAATTATAATAATGTCTATATACAAATAGATATCAACTACTAGAAACGCTTTCATCTCACGTTCTACATATATAGTATACAATCAAAATTGCAAGCACGTATTGGATAATGGATTTCCAACTGTGACAAGGTATGGAACCACCTTCCGATCAGTGTACTCTAGGAACGATATACTGGAGTTTAACAAGAACATCTTGCAACTTAGCCACACATGACTGACCACTCATTTCGCTTGAGTGTATCGAATGTACATCACCAACGGTTGGGATCAGCAACCGTTCCCGTATATATATGGGACAACATTGATAGATTTAAGAAGAAAATGAATATTCTCTAGATATGTGATTATACACCCTACTTCGGTGCGATCGACTTAGCCATGCTGCCTGCCTGATTTCTGTCATTTACTGGTTGATGAGGCTAGAAGCTACGCTTTATCATCACATCAGATTCACTTCGAATGCCACATTGTTAGGTCCATCGAAAATCACTAATTGATGTCTACAACCATACATTACGTGTCAGCTAAAAGAAGTTTCCTTCTCTGCTTCCACTCTTGGTACGGTTGAAGAAATCAATGTACGTGACCTTTCTGGAAATACTCTGTCAGACATTCATTCATACAAGTCATCATCATTCACTTAGAATGTCACATCGTCATACCCGCCAAATCACAAATTGATTTATCCAAAAATAACACGGGTACACAGCTTAGAGAAACGAATTCCTCCGCCACCAAACGTGAATACGTTTGAACAGATCAACTTACGCGATCCATTGGATATACTCTGTCAGACCTTCGTCCATACAAGTTGTCCTGGGACTGGACAAACCGAAGGCACTACTCAGTATATCCATCTTAGTCACTGTTATCTAAGACTTATACAGCAGCCCTTGCACTTTACTCCGTCTTCAAATTATCTTTGGCATAAATGATTCGCAACGCTTATGCCAATACAGAGTGGTTCTTCGGATAATAATCCAACCGGTCTCTCCATATTAACACCGTTAAAATGGTCAAAACTTCGATAGTCTGTGATTTAACTATCAAAGAAAACAAGTGTGCAAACAACGATATCATTCCCAAATGGAAATTATATCGAACAAACATCATTTAACATTTATCTCTTTAGTTCATTTTACATCTCCTGTTTCCCCATATTCAACATTTGCTATTTTCTATATTTAGAAAATATACGTTATTAACACTGGAAACATTTCCATTCCTTGTTTTCTGTATTTAGATAACATTTCTGATTCTTGTTTGGAAAACAATTCCAAACTCCTACGTTTGGATTAAACAGATGTTTAGATAAAACATCGCTATGCCAACTCAACCATTTTCTTAAATTTCTAAATTCACTTTACCATCCTTTACTGCCGAACCTTAACCATTCCTCAGTTAAAAACGAAGCCAATCAAGTTGGGGTAGAACTACCTCTCAGACCTTAACTGAACAACACTTCTAACCTTGAAATAGGCAAAGTTCACTTTATATTTCTTTAACTAACTTCCTTACTTAACCTTTCTTTCGAATAACTATATTCGATTAACTCTATTTAACTCCGTTTAACTCTATTTGAATAACTAATATTCGATAACTCTATTTAACTCCATTCGCTTGACTCTAGATCGCAGCGATCACAATGGTTACGCCTGATTCCCTCAGGAAACATCCGACCGCCTTAGGCTATTTACAGCCCTGCGAATTTCGCTAACAGTCGTACGAGATGGCAACTTACCCTGAATACTATGTTTGACTAATTTTGTCTCAAATAACTATATTGGATTAACTCTAGTTCATTTTAACTCTAATCGATTAACTCTAACTGAGTAACTCTAACTCGATCAACTCGACTTGATTAACTCGACTTACTTAACTCACTGGTTAACTCTATTGAACTGGTTAACTCTACTGAACTGGTTAACTCTACTGAACTGCTTAACTCTACTGAACTGGTTAACTCTACTGAACTGCTTAACTATATTCAACTAACTCGACTCGACTAACCCCTTTCGAATAACATATTCGTTTTACTAACTTTCGAATACCATATTCGATTTACTCCCTTCGAATACCATATTCGATTTAACTCCTTTCGAATACCATATTCGATCTACTTTATTCACTTTATAAAGATTTCCTTTTTAACAACGTTTTATTCATTTGAAAAGATTTACTTTTAAATAACGGTTCTACACTTTAAAAATGATTTCCTTTTTATAACGTTTCCCTTTTAAATTCTATTTGTAAATGGTTTACAAATATTTCCTTTTCAAATCTATTCTTGAAATATTCTAACTCCTTAAATTCTCTGAAAAATTCGCCATTACCTCCTTTGTAACGGGAGCATCGGGAAAATCCCCAAACTCGCCACACAGGCCTTTCCATTCAAAAAGAAATGTTTTGAATTTATTTTCCTTTTTAAAATATCTCCTATTTATAAATATCCCAATTTATAAATATTCCTTATTTATAAATATTTAAATTTATAAATATCTCTTATTTATAAATATTCCAATTTATAAATATTCTGTTTTCAATATCACTTTGAAAATCCCCTTATCAACATTTCGGTATGTTATGGTATTCAATCATATCAAATCACGATGTTCAATATCGTCCAAGCACATATAATTGCCCACAGATTTTATATCACATCATATAACAATATATGAAAAACAATAAAATAGCTGTTGAGGAATCCAGTTGGATTCCTCCAACCTGTTTCCCTGCATCACAGATGTTAGAAAATAGAATAACATTGATTTCACTTCACTGTTAAATATTCTAATAAACAGAATCGACATATAGATATTTAACAGTTTATATATATATATACATATATATATATAATATTTCTACTAACTGACTAGCAGTTCAATCAATCAACCAACACACAGCAATCAGACAATTTTAACAGTTCAAAAAATACAACATGAAAACATAAACTGTTCAGAGTTGGTGAGTTTTACTCACATTGGACGATCATCGTTAATAACGATAACCATCGCTTGATTCAGACGGACAATTTATTTCGCTATAAATTGTAGCTAGCCTCAATCCACTCCCAGTCAGTTCCAATGTGTAGAGCCCGTCCATACGATTCCAATGGATCTTGTTTCATCTGATTTCGATTCCGTATGATAAAGTTATCAATTTCCGAAGTTATACGAGTATTTTAACTTGAATTAAAACTAAATTTCTAATTCTCCTTTTGGCTTACCTTTAACATAAGGCCCATCCACGGCCCAGACCCGCGTTACCATTGTCAACCCGCTTCCCCACGATAGTGTTCCTTCTTCTACAAAAATGCAAATAACTTTATTCTAGTATAATTTCTAAACCATATTATACTGGTTCGGATAGTCTCTTTAATTTGCTTGGTCATTACAAACCTCGTACATTTGACTTAATTACTTCAGTCAGGCTCTCTGCCATAACCATCATCATATACATTTGCTTCATCATCGTCGGATTTGAACCTGCCCAAAATGTCGTATGTGTCGAGGTTTCCCCCATGCGTTCATCCATTCCCTAGTGTACATGTTATACCCTTTTTTTTCTTTTTCTTTTCCAACTACCCTATGGCATGCATTCTCCATCAGTTCAAAAATCAAGACCCTACTCTCTCTCTTCAGCTCATCTCCTATATTTGAAAACAAACAGTTCCTCTGACCTCTGTACTTCCAACGCAAGCTTCACTATTTTTTTATATTTATATATATAAAAAGAAAAACCTCACCCATTAAGTTACGACCCATTTCAGTACACCGGTCTACGTGAAAAGTTCATCCCCTTCATCTGTTAAACGTGAGTTCCAGTATAACAACATGCGGACTCCACTTAGCCATTACCGCATACTCATGCCTACTTCCTCCTTGACATCACCACAATCCCCACTCTCGATCTCCTTCCACCGGTACTTCATTAACGCATCACAGAAGTTTACCCCTTTATCCCAAAACAGCATACACTGCGTCAGTACCCTTCTTCCCAAAACAATGCACATCGCTCCAGAAACCACTCACATCATTTACAGAACCTCACTCCTCTTAAACACTCTGCATACATCTCCATCCCCTTCACCTTTTCCAGTCCAAAACTATGGTGCCGCCCCTCCCAAAACACAATCCGCTCCACAACTGCTCACGTCCCCTTACATCCATGCACCACCACGTGAAGGGCCGATCCATCCTGTCTTACCGGATCCGAAGTCACCCCCAATCCTAACACCGCATACACAGTTCAACCTCAGGCCCACTTGTATCTTACGGCGGTGAACCACTCGAGTCTGAACTCAACAAAACAGTATGAATTTGGAGCGGGGTTTAATGGGTTTGGTTTCTCCATTAATGATGGATGATTTTATTTGTTTTTGATCGGGTTTTTAGCTGCGGAAATTATCCTCTCGTGGCGGCTCAAAGAACAAAAGTGAAATTAGGTTTTAACGAATGGGAGGGGGTATTTATATACATAAAAGGATGCTCACAAATCGGCCATGTAACCGAACATCAACCCCAAATATCTTGCATTGAATCAACCATATTTTGTTTTGTGATACTTTAGTCCTCCACGTTGGGTTTTGTTGTAGCCATACAATTGAAGGCGTGAAGAGGATTCTCCACGTTGGTGTGTGATAAAAATAGACAGTGCCTTTCTTGTTAAGTTAACCAAAAATTAGAATTTCCCTCCTTTACAAACTGTCGTCGACAGAAGTAAACATACCGTTGTGATGGACAAGATGTTAGGATCCAAAGAATATAATAATACCGGTAGATTGACTCATATTTTGAAATCTCAAAATGTTGATGATAGGGTGCAAAATATTCCAAATAAAAAGTTACTTATTAAATTAATTAAAAATTACAGTAAAATTCTAAAAATTAAATTATCGTTATGTCTCAAAAGAACCTTGTCTAAATTCAAACCCGGTCTCTAGTTATATCGAATAAACCGTTACGGTCTATAAACGATTCCATAGCGACTATTTTAAATTTTGATTTGGACATATCTCAAAATGTACACGACGAAATCCTGATTTTTCTCTTCCACTAGAAAGATATACTTCACTAGCTCCACACGTTTCTTGTTTCACAGAAATCCGGCTTAAAACGAATCCTATACATTTAGTTGAAGTTCGAATCGCCAATTTACGAACTGCAGCGCCATTTCAAGCTCTATTTTAATTATATTATAATTATACGTTCAAACTGTCGTTGATTGAATATATTCGTCAATATAATTCAACTCTAAGCTGAATTAAATCTTAGGGACGACCCCGTTCACAGAATATTGTGATTTCCAATATTTTTGATTATTTCTGAATTAAATATATTATTATATTATTTAATTAAATTAAATATTCACTATATTTTAATTAACGACGATTTAATTCCCTAAATCACTATTTATATAATTAAATAAATTAATTATAATACCCCTGACAATGCGGGTCATTACATTCTTCCCCACTTAAAATAATTTCGTCCTCGAAATTGCTATGTTAGAGGACGACCCTATATATTGGAACTCCTAAGATTTGTTTACCCCTTATTTCTGATTTTAATTGAACCAATTAATATCGACTAAAATATTTATTCATTCCGACTAACTAAAATTTTCAAAAATTCTGAAAATTTTCTAACACTTTGAACTTTCGGAAAATTTCGCCAGCACCTCCTTTGTACTGGTCAATAGGTCAACTCCAACTCGCCTCTCTGGGCCTTCTACAACCCAAAAGAAAATCAAAACGCCAAACGGCTTGCCAATTCGGCTCATAAATCTCATGCTTATATCAAATGTAAACTTGTACCTTTTTGTCGGGCATACCACTATGTCCTTTGCATCTGTTACCAATCCAACGTATACCAATGTCATTCCAACTTGATCTCAAATCAATTTATCTTTAACACAACTATTCGCTTATACCTAAGTCGAATTTCATTTCAAACTCAAGCACTATTCTTGATTTCCAATTCATAACTCACCAGCCCAATATAATTCCAGATTATCTCTAATCAAGTCTAATTCCACTTGACATCAATCTATTTTACGATTTTCACTTAACTGGCTTTTAATTCCATCTCAATTCTATTGGCTTTTACAAATTCTACTTTAATTTGTTTTAATTCACATAATCTGTTTCTGGGAGTTTTTAAGCAGCTTAATCTTTTCCAAAAATCAAAATATTCAATTTGGAATATCAAAACAATTTGTTTTTCTCAAAACAATTCAAAGCAAAACCATTAGTAGTAATCCGTCACTTAGAAACTCGAAAATCACACCGATGATACTGCGCAGTCATCATCGGAATTATTTTCCAGCGACCCAAGTGATTTCAATACTATATCATTTCGAAACCCTTACTAAATACATCCATTTTGAAAACATCTCAAAATCTCCCAGGAACTTAAAATTTCCTTATTTTAATTCCAAATCTGATTTAAATTCATATTTAATTCATCTTATTTCATATATTTTACTTATATGATTCTGATTGGTTATATATAACCATTTCACTTTATAATCTCATTCGATTATAATTACAACCAATATATCTAATATATGATAATATATTACATATCCATACTGTGTCGGTCCATCGTATTCGAGTATTTATTTACTCCTACCGATACAGTGGATCAAACTGATCGACCAGAACTCATAAACAACTCAGCCAATGAATCTCCACAATATAAAACCATTTTTATATCAAATACAAATACGCAATCGTATATATACACTCAAACTCAATCTAGGGTATTACTAACCCTATCTCAACCGAGTCACGCCACAGAGCCAAGGTAATACTTAACTTAAGCTCTGATACCAACTGTAATGACCCGGATTTTCGGCGACTTTGGTTATCAACATAAGCTCGACGTCGATAACCAAAACATCGAAAAATCCCGGTAATTAATGAAAGAAATTAGAAGGTGAGAATAGATAAGATAGAAACTTAGAATAGAAGAAGAAGAAGAACACAACATCAGAGTAACACGAACCTCACAGCGGAACGAATAACATATAATAGATAACATAACTTTGAAATATAACAGTTATGTATACAATAGCACTTATCAGAGTACAGCACTTACAACACAGCGGAAATAACTATAGCTATATGATCCAGAAGCCTCCTGCTCCAGCTCTTCAAGTATATCTGTAAATCCCGACTACTTGACTGCCCGTACAAATTTAGGCACCCAAGAGTTTAGGGAAAACAACAAAGTAAACTCCGGGCCAGTCATGGGACTGGTGTGAGTAAAACAGTTTAAACAGGTATATGAACAAGTGAACAATATCTCATAAGACCACGCCGCAGAACGGAACGGGTTTTTCCCTTATGAGAATCCAAAATATCTTTATATCAAAAACCTTTTGATATTATAATAATGTCTATATACAAATAGATATCAACTACCAGAAATGCTTTCATCTCACGTTCTACATATATAGTATACAATCAAAATCGCAAGCACGTATTGGATAATGGATTTCCAACTGTGACAAGGTATGGAACCACCTTACGATCAGTGTACTCTAGGAACGATATACTGGAGTTCAACAAGAACATCTTGCAACTTAGCCACACATGACCGACCACTCATTTCGCTTGAGTGTATCGAATGTACATCACCAACGGTTGGGATCAGCAACCGTTCCCGTATATATATGGGACAACATTGATAGATTTAAGAAGAAAATGAATATTCTCTAGATAGGTGATTATACACCCTACTTCGGTGCGACCGACTTAGCCATGCTGCCTGCCTGATTTTTGTCATTTACTGGTTGATGAGGCTAGAAGCTACGCTTTATCATCACATCAGATTCACTTCGAATGCCACATTGTTAGGTCCATCGAAAATCACTAATTGACGTCTACAACCATACATTACGTGTCAGCTAAAAGAAGTTTCCTTCTCTGCTTCCACTCTTGGTACGGTTGAAGAAATCAATGTACGTGACCTTTCTGGAAATACTCTGTCAGACATTCATTCATACAAGTCATCCTCATTCACTTAGAATGTCACATCGTCATACCCGCCAAATCACAAATTGATTTATCCAAAAATAACACGGGTATACAGCTTAGAGAAACGAATTCCTCCGCCACCAAACGTGAATACGTTTGAACAGATCAACTTACGCGATCCATTGGATATACTCTGTCAGACCTTCGTCCATACAAGTTGTCCTGGGACTGGACAAACCGAAGGCACTACTCAGTATATCCATCTTAGTCACTATTATCTAAGACTTATACAGCAGCCCTTGCACTTTACTCCATCTTCAAATTATCTTTGGCATAAATGATTCGCAACGCTTATGCCAATACAGAGTGGTTCTTCGGATAATAATCCAACCGGTCTCTCCATATTAACAACGTTAAAATGGTCAAAACTTCGATAGTCTGTGATTTAACTATCAAAGAAAACAAGTGTGCAAACAACGATATCATTCCCAAATGGAAATTATATCGAACAAACATCATTTAACATTTATCTCTTTAGTTCATTTTACATCTCCTGTTTCCCCATATTCAACATTTGCTATTTTCTATATTTAGAAAATATACGTTATTAACACTGGAAACATTTCCATTCCTTGTTTTCTGTATTTAGATAACATTTCTGATTCTTGTTTGGAAAACATTTCCAAACTCCTACGTTTGGATTAAACAGATGTTTAGATAAAACATCGCTATGCCAACTCAACCATTTTCTTAAATTTCTAAATTCACTTTACCATCCTTTACTGCCGAACCTTAACCATTCCTCAGTTAAAAACGAAGCCAATCAAGTTGGGGTAGAACTACCTCTCAGACCTTAACTGAACAACACTTCTAACCTTGAAATAGGCAAAGTTCACTTTATATTTCTTTAACTAACTTCCTTACTTAACCTTTCTTTCGAATAACTATATTCGATTAACTCTATTTAACTCCGTTTAACTCTATTTGAATAACTAATATTCGATAACTCTATTTAACTCCATTCGCTTGACTCTAGATCGCAGCGATCACAATGGTTACGCCTGATTCCCTCAGGAAACATCCGACCACCTTAGGCTATTTACAGCCCTGCGAATTTCGCTAACAGTCGTACGAGATGGCAACTTACCCTGAATACTATGTTTGACTAATTTTGTCTCAAATAACTATATTGGATTAACTCTAGTTCATTTTAACTCTAATCGATTAACTCTAACTGAGTAACTCTAACTCGATCAACTCGACTTGATTAACTCGACTTACTTAACTCACTGGTTAACTCTATTGAACTGGTTAACTCTACTGAACTGGTTAACTCTACTGAACTGCTTAACTCTACTGAACTGGTTAACTCTACTGAACTGCTTAACTATATTCAACTAACTCGACTCGACTAACCCCTTTCGAATAGCATATTCGTTTTACTAACTTTCGAATACCATATTCGATTTACTCCCTTCGAATACCATATTCGATTAAACTCCTTTCGAATACCATATTCGATCTACTTTATTCACTTTATAAAGATTTCCTTTTTAACAACGTTTTATTCATTTGAAAAGATTTAATTTTAAATAACGGTTCTACACTTTAAAAATGATTTCCTTTTTATAACGTTTCCCTTTTAAATTCTATTTGTAAATGGTTTACAAATATTTCCTTTTCAAATCTATTCTTGAAATATTCTAACTCCTTAAATTCTCTGAAAAATTCGCCATTACCTCCTTTGTAACGGGAGCATCGGGAAAATCCCCAAACTCGCCACACAGGCCTTTCCATTCAAAAAGAAATGTTTTGAATTTATTTTCCTTTTTAAAATATCTCCTATTTATAAATATCCCAATTTATAAATATTCCTTATTTATAAATATTTAAATTTATAAATATCTCTTATTTATAAATATTCCAATTTATAAATATTCTGTTTTCAATATCACTTTGAAAATCCCCTTATCAACATTTCGGTATGTTATGGTATTCAATCATATCAAATCACGATGTTCAATATCGTCCAAGCACATATAATTGCCCACAGATTTTATATCACATCATATAACAATATATGAAAAACAATAAAATAGCTGTTGAGGAATCCAGTTGGATTCCTCCAACCTGTTTCCCTGCATCACAGATGTTAGAAAATAGAATAACATTGATTTCACTTCACTGTTAAATATTCTAATAAACAGAATCGACATATAGATATTTAACAGTTTATATATATATATATACATATATATATATATAATATTTCTACTAACTGACTAGCAGTTCAATCAATCAACCAACACACAGCAATCAGACAATTTTAACAGTTCAAAAAATACAACATGAAAACATAAACTGTTCAGAGTTGGTGAGTTTTACTCACATTGGACGATCATCGTTAATAACGATAACCATCGCTTGATTCAGACGGACAATTTATTTCGCTATAAATTGTAGCTAGCCTCAATCCACTCCCAGTCAGTTCCAATGTGTAGAGCCCGTCCATACGATTCCAATGGATCTTGTTTCGTCTGATTTCGATTCCGTATGATAAAGTTATCAATTTCCGAAGTTATACGAGTATTTTAACTTGAATTAAAACTAAATTTCTAATTCTCCTTTTGGCTTACCTTTAACATAAGGCCCATCCACGGCCCAGACCCGCGTTACCATTGTCAACCCGCTTCCCCACGATAGTGTTCCTTCTTCTACAAAAATGCAAATAACTTTATTCCAGTATAATTTCTAAACCATATTATACTGGTTCGGATAGTCTCTTTAATTTGCTTGGTCATTACAAACCTCGTACATTTGACTTAATTACTTCAGTCATGCTCTCTGCCATAACCATCATCATATACATTTGCTTCATCATCATCGGATTTGGTCCTGCCCAAAATGTCGTATGTGCCGAGGTTTCCCCCATGCGTTCATCCATTCCCTAGTGTACATGTTATACCCTTTTTTTTCTTTTTCTTTTCCAACTACCCTATGGCATGCATTCTCCATCAGTTCAAAAATCAAGACCCTACTCTCTCTCTTCAGCGCATCTCCTATATTTGAAAACAAACAGTTCCTCTGACCTCTGTACTTCCAACACAAGCTTCACTATTTTTTTATATTTATATATATAAAAAGAAAAACCTCACCCATTAAGTTACGACCCATTTCAGTATACCGGTCTACGTGAAAAGTTCATCCCCTTCATCTGTTAAACGTGAGTTCCAGTATAACAACACGCGGACTCCACTTAGCCATTACCGCATACTCATGCCTACTTCCTCCTTGACATCACCACAATCCCCACTCTCGATCTCCTTCCACCGGTACTTCATTAACGCATCACAGAAGTTTACCCCTTCATCCCAAAACAGCATACACTGCGTCAGTACCCTTCTTCCCAAAACAATGCCCATCGCTCCAGAAACCACTCACATCATTTACAGAACCTCACTCCTCATAAACACTCTACATACATCTCCATCCCCTTCACCTTTTCCAGTCCAAAACTATGGTGTCGCCCCTCCCAAAACACAATCCGCTGCACAACTGCTCACGTCCCCTTACATCCATGCACCACCATGTGAAGGGCCGATCCATCCTGTCTTTCCGGATCCGAAGTCACCCCCAATCCTAACACCGTATACACAGTTCAACCTCAGGCCCACTTGTATCTTACGGCGGCGAACCACTCGAGTCTGAACTCAACAAAACAGTATGAATTTGGAGCGGGGTTTAATGGGTTTGGTTTCGCCACTAATGATGGATGATTTTATTTGTTTTTGATCGGGTTTTTAGCTGTGGAAATTATCCTCTCGTGGCGGCTCAAAGAACAAAAGTGAAATTAGGTTTTAACGAATGGGAGGGGGTATTTATATACATAAAAGGATGCTCACAAATCGGCCATGTAACCGAACATCAACCCCAAATGTCTTGCGTTGAATCAACCATATTTTGTTTTGTGATACTTTAGTCCTCCACGTTGGGTTTTGTTGTAGCCATACATTTGAAGGCGTGAAGAGGATTCTCCACGTTGGTGTGTGATAAAAATAGACAGTGCCTTTGTTGTTAAGTTAACAAAAAATTAGAATTTCCCTCCTTTACAAACTATCGTCGACAGAAGTAAACATACCGTTGTGATGGACAAGATGTTAGGATCCAAAGAATATAATAATACCGGTAGATTGACTCATATTTTGAAACCTCAAAAAGTTGATGATAGGGTACAAAATATTCCAAATAAAAAGTTACTTATTAAATTAATTAAAAATTACAGTAAAATTCTAAAAATTAAATTATCGTTATGTCCCAAAAGAACCTTGTCTAAATTCAAACCCGGTCTCTAGTTATATCGAATAAACCGTTACGGTCTATAAACGATTCCATAGCGACTATTTTAAATTTTGATTTGGACATATCTCAAAATCTACATGACGAAATCCTGATTTTTCTCTTCCACTAGAAAGATATACTTCACTAGCTCCACACGTTTCTTGTTTCACAGAAATCCGGCTTAAAACGAATCCTGTACATTCAGTTGAAGTTCAAATCGCAAATTTACGAACTGCAGCGCCATTTCAAGCTCTATTTTAATTATATTATAATTATACGTTCAAACTGTCGTCGATTGAATATATTCGTCAATATAATTCAACTCTAAGCTGAATTAAATCTTAGGGACGACCCCGTTCACAGAATATTGTGATTTCCAATATTTTTGATTATTTCTGAATTAAATATATTATTTAATTAAATTAAATATTCACTATATTTTAATTAACGATGATTTAATTCCCTAAATCACTATTTATAAAATTAAATAAATTAATTATAATACCCCTGACAATGCGGGTCATTACAGATCCTCTTCGTTTGGCTCTTCATCCAAACACTCTTCGGGATGCTCCAAGTGCATCACACTATTTTATTAGACTCTATGTATAATCTTTTATTATGCATTTAACTTTCTTTTCTTTTCTATTATTATGCTACTGATTTGCATTTCCCACCTAATTCCATTTAAACCGAGCCTTAGTTATATGCTTATTACCTTAATCTAAGATCTAAGTTTTAATACAGTAAGCCTCTTTTATTTTCCATTTATTATTTTTAATTACATCCCTCGTGTTATAATTTACTTTCACTAATAGGATTTTATTTCACATTCTTCTTAGTCCAATCACTACGCCATAGATGGCATACTACATCCCCTAAGATATGATGTAGTGAGTTCCAAAAAATGTTGTTGTAGGAGAAAAACGATCGAAGGCAACATACTCCTAGTGGTGCATTTTTTCGCGTTGCCCTAGAGTCAATGGCAACATCTTTTCCATCCAATGGCAACATTTTCTTCATGTTGCCATAGATACTAATTTTACTTAAAAGTGGGCCGCACATTATTTATAGTAACACTTTTACCATCCAATGACAACACTTTGCTAGTTTATCACAACATTTACCATCGCATACTTCAATATTTACTATCATATACCCCAACATCTACCATCAC
Organism: Allium sativum; assembly: GCA_030737875.1. Lineage (NCBI taxonomy): Eukaryota > Viridiplantae > Streptophyta > Magnoliopsida > Asparagales > Amaryllidaceae > Allium > Allium sativum. Next base: position 714,468,672 of record CM060922.1, read on the forward strand.
ATACTAAAACATATTTTTGAATACAACGATATTTACTAAATAATGTACTACTGACATAATTGGATTGTAATGTCGTAGAAATTTCGATAGATGGAATATGAATTAACTATTAATAAACAATTTGATATTGATACGTGAGTTAAAAACCAAATATATTGTTTCGTGTATGAACTGATTTAAATCTAAAATGGTTGGTTGGGAATCAAATATTTAATGTTGAATATTTGAATTGAATTTGGTTGGATATTTAATTGGATTGAAATAAGACTGAAAAATAGAAATGGTCGGATTTAAAAATAAACGTTATTGGGGTTAGAATTTTATTTATTTAAATTGGCTTGGATATGTGTGTATATATACAAGGAATTGAAGTTAAGGGTTCGATTTTGGAATCGAATGGAGTTGTTTGGGCAAATGGAATAAAATCGGTAAACAAATAAAAAATTTAAATTTTAAAATAATGTTGTGTACAGATGGAGTTGGTTTACAACCAGAATATTTTTTTTAAAATTCAGAATGCAAAGACGTGGAGAAACATATAATTTTTGTCGCATTTGGAGCATTCTGTGGTAATTCACGGTAGAATTGAATATTAAATTTAAAATGAATACTACCTTCCTCAGATTATCTCACGCAGACTTCCCTACATTAAATCTATGATTTAAATCTGTTCTTTTCCTCCCTATCCCACTTCTATAAATCACACATTTCCCTTCCATTCCTTCAGTAGAAATCCAATTTCCCTAAATCAAAGCTGAAATTTTAAAATTTGAATAGAATTTGAGGATATTCGATTTTGGATATTGGATATGGAAGTTTTCAAAACTTACATGAAAATATATAAGAATATAGTGAATTTGAAAACTACTGGAATTGGAAGGTAACCGATTTGAAAATTGTATACAATGGAACTATATAAGAATGGGATGTTTTGATTTGGAAAGAAATCTTATGTAAGTTGACATAAGAATGATTTATGAGGAGTATGAAATGAAATACTATATGCACATAATATTATATGTTTTCAAAGCAAAATAAGGAAAGTACCTTCCTTCTCCTTTGAATTTCGAGCTTTGTTGTCATGTGCTACTGTTGGTTGTAGGTTGTCCGGACATAAAACTCGAGTTGTCGTTATTCCTGGAAGAACACGTCCATGTAGCGTAATCCCAGGGCTGTAGATGGACTACGGCAGACGGATTTTTCTTGGGGGAACCAAGTGTAACCATTGTATCTACTGCGATCTACAGTCGTGATAATGGCGTAATCCACAGAGCTGTAAAAGCTTACGGGTATGGATGTTTCCTGGGGGACCTAGGTGTAACCATTGTATACCTGCGGTCCACATGACATATCTACAAGTGAAAGAGATGTAACCACTAGAGTTACAAAAGGTAGAATGGAGTCATGCGATGTTGAGATATTAGTGATGTAGAGCCACCTGTTAGATGCAGCACTGTGTCTTCGTGACATGATTTGTCATTGCGGCTTGATTTTTCTTTGTGACTTGATTGATCCTCATGTCTTGAATTATTTCCATAATTTGTTGATCTATTTTCGTGACCCTGAGATAGAGCAGTCAACGATCACTGATCTCAGTTTTTCTTTTGATTCTTAAATATTTTCCGTTGATTTGCCTATGACGAAATTCACAGGGGAGTGATTTCTTATGGATACAGATGTTTTCTGGGGGATCCAAACGAAACCATTGTATATCTGCGATTCATGAACAATCAACATATAAATATCACATTGGTACTTTCCGTATCTGTTTCTTTAAAAAGGATTTTTGAAATATTTTCACTGGGAGTTGAAGCAAGGATATTTAGTACGTAGAGATTTTATTCATGCGCTTGGCTAGCGTATGCCTAACATTCATGAGAATGACAATAGACTTGTCAAACTTCGAGTTATAAAATATTTTTAAATAAATAATTTGAAATTAAAATATACGTAACTTAATAAGTTAAGAAGGAGGATTTCATAGTAATAATACAAATATTTTCTTCCTGAATTTCGGGTTATGTATAAAAACTATAAAAGATTTCATATTTTGGAAATTTTCAAGTAAAAAAATTGTAACTTGAAGAGGATGTGTTATTTACACTCTTCAATGAGTGGTTGGAAAGATTAAATAGATTTAATGTAAGGAAATCTGGTTGAATTAGGATTCCAAGGAATAGTGGAACGATGGATAAGTAAATATTCATAGATGAGGCCTATAAAGAAATTTGGAATAATTTGAGATGCATAAATTCAACTTACGCAGAATTTGAAATTTAAGAAGAAATTGGTAGTGAAAGGAAATTTGATTTTTCTAAGTAAATTGAATACGATAGATGACTTGAATATCGATATTTAAACTAGTTTTGGAAAATTTTCACACAAATATAAAATTGAAGTGTACATTGGTATAACTCTAACAATCTCGCCTTTTCGAGGACGAAAAGTTTTTAAAGGGGAGATTGTAACGTCTTATAAATTTCAACAGATGGAATATGAATTAACTATTAATAATCAATTTTATATTGATACGTGAGTTAAAAAGCAGATATATGGTTTTGTGTATGAACTAAATATTTAAATTCAAAATGGCTGGTTGGGAATCAAATATTTATTGTTGAATATTTGGATTGAATTTGGTTGGATATTTAATTGGATTGAAACACGACTGAAAAATAGAAATGGTTGGATTTAAAAATAAACGTTTTTGGCGTTAAATTAATTAGAGAATTTCATTTGTTTAAATTGGTTTGGATATGTGTTTGTGTGTGTGTGTGTGTGTGTGTATATATAAAGGATTGAAGCTTAATGATTCGAATTTAGAATTGAATGGAGTTGTTTTTTGGGCAAATGGAATAAAATCGGTTAACAAGTAAATAATTTAAAATAATGTTGTGTATAGACAGAGTCGGTTTACAACCAGAATGATTTTTTTAAACCCAGAATGTTAAGACAAGGAGATACATATAATTTTTGTTGCATTTGGAGCATTCTGTGGCAATTCACTGTAGAATTGAATATTAAATTTAAAAACAAATGCTACCTTCCTCAGATTATCTCACGAAGACCTATCACCTTACCCTAAAATCTACGATTTTATTCGTTTCCTCCCTATCTCACTTCTATAAATCACACATTTCCCTTCTATTCGTTCAGTAGAAATCCAATTTCCCTAAATCAAAACTTTCTTCTTTCAATTTTAATGGCCACCGCCACTTCTAAACCCAATCGTTGTTCCCCCTTGCTCAAATTAAATCACTTTCTCCTCCCTTAATTATTGGATTCCTCCTCAAATAAAATTGAAGTCTGTCCAGCCTTGCTCCTCTGCTCAGCCTCAACCCACCGCAGCCTCTATTGTTGCTCAAAGTCACCAGTAATTGATTCAGCTTCAGCCGCAACACCATAAGGCTAGCGTCACTAGCAATCTAAGCTACTACTTGTGCAAAGGTGAGTTTCAAACTCACGATTGATGGCATTCATGTCTTTTATCTTCGTATAACCCAAAATAAATTAGTCGATTTCCTTTTGTTTGATTGTTGTTGCCTATGTCATTACTGCGTAAATGGAAGGTTTACATTCGACAGTTCTCCCACCTGTATTTAGCCTATTATCTAAATCTGAAACACAATTGCCATTTGGTGGTACTTAGATGTCAAGTTTGGATGATCATTCCTGTTCCTTTGTTTTGTTACAAGCATTACCTCTTATATATATATATGTGTAAAATTATAAGCAAGAAAATAGCAGTAAGAAAATTTAAGCATTAATGACTATTTCTACCTAAGGGTTAAAGTTCATATTGGTATGTATATGATCCTATGTGTGCATATGCAGTTAGGTATGTGAATATATGTCTATATACATTTATATACCTAAGCTCAACACCCTGTATATGGAGCAAGATGAAAAATATTGCTTGCAATAGTTTGACAATGTTTGGAAAATCGAAGGAATGATAACTGGTTGAGCGGTAAAATTGTAGATTGCTAATTCAGAAAACCTGATATCCAATTACATTTGCATCTTTAGTCATGTTTTTTATTTCAAAAATGATTAAAAGAAAAGGAAAATTTACAAGGAAAAAATAAAAATAAAAATAAAATATAGATGGGGATTAAGAGAATACTATGTTCTGAATGAATTTGGGATGGAGAATACTAGTGCATGTGCACTATGTGATTGCCTAATTATGTGCTTATAATAATTCCAATAGCTCCTAATCAAGGCCGAGAGTATACTGGATAAGAAATATTACATCCCTTGCTCTTACATTATCGTTCTCTTCGTCCATTTGGTTTTAAATAGCATATGTTAAATATGTGATGGAAACCCATAATTGTTTCACTTGGTTGAGTTATACAAAGAATATGGCTTTACTGAGTGCTGAATCTATCTCAATTTCTCATGACCTGAAAATATTTTGGGCCATGCCATGGTATTTGTGATGTCATTTGCTGTTTTCAACTGCCATAATCGTTGAATTGCAATTTACATATTAGAATAAAATACACACTTTTCATGCATTAGACACCCTGTTTCCTTGGAAAGAAATATTTTTTTTTATATAAGATATACATTTATTCCTTAGGTTGGAATGTGAACTGCATGTATGTAATTAGGTTCGTCATTCCACTAACTTAGTATGGTTTGGTATATACATGGATATATATGCACTCTTGTGCATTGAAATTTCATATAGCAGTTATGGCTACTCCATGAGCTTGGCCTTTGTTCAACCTGAATTCATATTCTATGTGTAACCTGTTTTGCGTGTTACCTTCTACATGGAAATATGTTGGTTTCATATACTTACACTAGTCCAACTCGGTTTCAATATGGCACCGTTAAGCTATATGTACATTAAAAGCAAGTTAAAGGTAAATTCCCATCGCACGTTATCTTTATTGAATTATCAAGATGATTAGTTGGGACACAAACTCTAAAATTGGGTACCGTTATCTTGTCGAAAGCCTCATGATCCTACACGTGCATGTTAATAACTGAAAAAGAAATGAAAAATTAAAATAAATGGAATATGGGTGTTTCATGCATGATTGGATGCTGAGTGCTAACTTTTGATCATTCACTTTGTACACTTCGACCCCCATATATATATATATATATTTTATATATGTTGTACGTCCTTTGCCATGAAGTGGTAAAACGTTATTTTACTCATTGTAAATTACATACATCCTCATCTTGACGTACTTAGAAATGGGTCATTTAACTTGCTATAAATTGTGTTAGTAATGCATGAAGTCCTTGAATCGACCAAGAATATGAGTCTTGAAACCTATATTTAGTAATGGCGTCGTTTATAATAGGATGAACTATTTTATTTAGTTTATATTGAAGTTGATTTACTTGAACTATGATTAATCCTGACTCGAGTATTTCCTGTTTTTGCATGAAACGCTCGAGTCAGATCAGAGCGTTTGCATATTTAACAGTAGCAGCTTATGATTCGAAGACTGGCGAAGCTGGAGATTTCAAGAGACGACACACTATGAAGTTTTTAGACATAATTGTAACACCCCGAAATTTTGATGACATTAAAGATGGTGAATTAATGAATAATCAATGTGAAATACACTGTTAACAATGAATTAAGGAAAACTTAATTAAATATTTAGAATTAAGTAAAACGGACTGCGCTATTGTGTCTGTCTCGGAATTCCGATCAAGATAGACATTTGGTTTTCGTAAATCGGACACCGTATGAAGAAGTTATTAAGGTTTGAAATTTGTGTGCATATAAGGAAGATATATACGTATATAAATTCAAAAATGTTCAAAATCAGCAAAACCGGAAATCTGGCGCGCGAATCATGAAAAGGCCGACCATATGAGGTCGAACCGAGACCCAGCTGGGTTAACCTAGGGGTCGACCCAGGCTCATGGGGGTCGACCTCGGGGTCGACCTAAGGGTCGACACCGCTGAAGGGGGGTCGACCCACCTAAAGGGGGGTCGTCCCACCCATGGCTCCAGAAGCTTCTTTTATGACGTGGACGATTCCTATGGCTCCTGATCTAATCCGATGGTCTTGGTTGCTCCGCCACTCCTATATAAGGGACCCTAAAACTAGGTTTTGTTCATGGGAAAAATGGTGACGGCGAAGCTCTGTGCGATGGAAATGAAAATGGCTCTTCTTCTTCTTCTAAATCAATTCAAAGAAGACTATACATATTCAAATATTGCTACAACAAATTAAATGATGGTTACAACAACTTATTCAACATGTTCCTCGCAGGAAATTCATTGTGAGTTCATGTTGCTTTTAGATCTAAATATCTAAATAGTAATTTTGATATGTATATAATAATTGGATCTTGAATCAGTGCCTAATCAATTATATTATGACATATTCCACTGATCTGTTCTTATTTGTTTATAACGTAACCATGTTAAATCTTGTCATAATATGCCTATTCAGTTTATGCCTGCTTTTATAAATTTATTATTGATTCGTCATTATGTCTATTCTTAATTCTCTTATTCCCCTCCTTTCCTTTTTATATTTATATAGCCAGGCTACCATCGAGCCTAGGCTTAACGCTGAAAATGTGAACGTGCGAAATTCGGAATAATGGGGAAAGACATAATTTGGGGGATAATTGATATTGGAAGATATGGACCTAAATTTGGGCATAAAAATTGGAAATATACGAAGACGAGTTTGGGGGCATATATCTTGTTGGATTTTAGGCATGCATTGGAATATATGTAAATATGGAATTGGGTATAAAATGGACATATCTAAATATTGATTTGGGATGTAAATTTGAACACATGTGAATATGAATTTTTGGCATAAATTATGTGAAGGCGGATTTGGGTATAACTCGCAATGAAACGGGTGAATATGGACTTGGGTCATCAGTTAGAAAATATGTGGGTTTGGTTTTGTGCAATATATATATATATATATATATATATACATATACATATATATATATATATATGTATATGCCTAAATTTATGATAAGGGGCATATGGTGCATAATTAAAAGGTGAATTAAAAAGAGGCATAAAGGTCTATAATTTGAATAGTGAATTAGATATAATTCAAATGGGGAAAACATAGAATAGTTACCTATAATAACATAGGTAGATTTGAAAAAAAATGGAATGTTTAGTAATTACAATTAGGAATTGTAATTTTACTTATGACACGAGGTTGGGTTACATTAGTGGTGGAAGTCCGCCCGGACCCAACCGGCATATCCAACAGCCACTAATGTTGAACCTAATGTGGGAGGTCTAAGTACGTAAATACGAGTCGGGCTTATCCACGAGGTTAAACCCAATTGTGGAATAAGACTGCCCAGACCCGACCGTCATATCCAACATCCACATGTTGTAGGCCCAATGTGGGAGGTCTAGCCCATTATAACCCTAATTGGACATGGTAATGAATTGGACTACTTAACCTAATTTAATCCGTGAGGATTGTATGATTATGAACTTAAGTTAGGGTTAAGTAAAATTGGATGGGTAGTGGGTGGGTTAAGTAAATTAGAGGGGGTGGGTAATATTTACATATATGCCCATGAACTTAACCCAATATGGTTATGTAATTAAGGACACCTAGTGGTATACATAACCGGTAGAAATAATAAAGTTATGGAATTAAAGGACACCGCTTAGGGTAAGCATAACTTTTAAGGAAAAGAGACAACCTTTGTAATAAGATAAGAGGTACTTAATTATAGAGTAAGTAATCTAGATGTCTCGAACCCGTTGGTGTGAATAACATGTTTAGGCTTGTCCTAGGGACAAGAGGAAATTATAACACAGGTTATAATAAATGGGTAGAGAAACTTACTAACGGGCCTTAGTTAATAGAACTAAGTTAGTAAGTAAACAACGATAAGTTGTAATAACAATGAAAAATGGAATTACGATTAAATGAGAAAGAATGAGGAAAACTTATAAGATAAGTTATATTTAACCATAAATAATGACTGACATGTTAAAAAGTAAACATGTAAAATGAGACATACTTAATTATACATTCAGTAAAAACATGTTATTTTAATGATGTAACCAAGAAAGAATATAAAATAGATTGTGGATTACAGACCTTGGGCCACAATCTAGAGAATAACATGTTGTAAGCTTATTAATAAACTTAAATGAATTAAGTTGTATGACTGAAATTAATAAGCAAGAGAAACTTGTTAGTTTGGATAAGAATTCAATACGAATTGGAATAACTAAGCTAGTTCGAAACCTGATGAGGAGAGGCAAGCGCGTAAAAGAATGTTTAGATATAGGGTCTAACAACATATTAAAGAAAGGCGCTTGGACCAGTCTTTACGTTTGAGGGTAAATAACCCAACGTGGTATATCAACGGGGTGTTATAAGACACGAGGGGAGTGCACATTCATCTGATTGTTTGACGGCTCCAAGGGACTGGAAGGGGAAGCACACGGCTTCTTGAAGTACATAAGGTGCTCCTAGTTGTCCTCTGTGCGGTGACACATGTCTTAGGCTGTACTCGCTGGTGTTGGGTCTGCGCATAACTACTAGTTGGGTGGGCCTTGACTGCAGATGTTGCTATGCATTCAGAATGTTGTGATGAGGTGTCACAAGGGTGGTTCGGCGGTTGCCTCACGAGGAGGTAGAGAGGGTCATGACTGTAACGACCCAGGGGTTTTCGGCGTCGGAAATCGACATAAATACCTTACCAAATCTCATGCCGACCTTTCAACCACCGAGAACACCGGATTGTTAATGAAAGAAAATAGAGGGTGAGATAAGAAAGAAAGAAATATGAGAATAGAAGAAGAAGAAGAACACAACACAGAGTCTCACATCGCAGCGGAACAAAATATAATATAGAAATAAACCTTTATTGAGAATTTTAAAACTTACAATCATCAGAGTATATCAACACACCTAGACAGTTATAATAATCTGCCCTCATACAACACAGCGGAATATGCTAAATATGTCTGGACTTCTCCAGCACGCTTTTCGTAGTGTTCAATAACCTGAACCTGCAAACCCGGGCTAACCCGAGCATTTACAAAATACCGGGTCAGTCTGGTGAACCAGAGTGAGATAAACTCGCACAGTATTAGGGTAAATCATCCAACATGATTTTAAAGTTTGAAATCTTTCCAAAAGAAAAAGATAATCGTAAGACCAAATCCACATATAAACACGGACGGTTTTTACCTTACGATAACCCAAAACAGTTTTTGAAATCATAACTTGATCTGATATTATGATAATGTCTAAATACAAATATAATAACAATCTAGAGGAACGCTTGCATCTCACGCTCCCCATATATAGTATACACCAAAATCGCGGGCGCTTATTGGATATTGGATTCCAACTTGACAAGGTATGGGACCACCTTCCCCACGTGTATCTCTAGAGGCAAATACACTGGGTTCAACAAGAACGTCTTGCAACCCGGCCCTCACATGACCGACCACTCATTTCGCTTGAGTGTATCGAATGTATATCACCGACGGTTGGGATCAGCAACCGTCTGCCTGAAAAGGGACAGCATCGAACATAGATTAAAGAAGCAAATGGAATTTCTCTAGATAGGTGATCATACACCCTAATGGGAGCGACCCACATAGCCATGTTGCCTGCCCGATTTTTGTCATCTCCCGGTTGATGAGGCTTGAGGCTAGAATTCCTTTTCGAACATCTGGCCACCATTCACTTTGAATGCCACATCGTCAGATCTTCTGGATATCACTAATTGACGTCCACAAAAATACTCTAGTTATTTGGCTAGAGAAAACCATTTCTCCACCATCAACCATGGTATGTTTGAAGAAATCAACGTACGTAATCTCCTTTGGAAATACTCTGTCAGACACCCGTCCATACAAGTCATCCAGGAACAGGATGAACCGAAGGTACTCTCCTACTGCATCTCATATAGGAATCACCCCATGGATCAGTAGCGAGGAGTCCTCGCAACCCGTAGATTTCAGCCACGACAGAACCACAGCTTATCTCTGGTTGCAATCCCAGAGATTTTTAGCGGTTCTTCCGTTTATGAAAATCTACGGTCTTCACAACTCCATCTCGATCATCTTTTGATATCTCCACGTATTTATTGGTTGGAATGGTTTTCGAATATAAATTCGATCCCGGTCTTTCCGTACCAACCATCGTATTGGACAGATTTGATAGTCGGTGTTTTAACTATCAAAATAAACAGTGTTTCAACCATGACACTCCAATGAGTTCACTGGTTCAGTATTCAGCATCACATGGCCTTTTAATTAAACAAACTGATTTCACTTCTGTTTAACAAAACTTCTACTCTTTTAATATTTTAAAATACGATAATCAAATTCTTATCACTAACCTCTTTTACGATTTCCAACTAATATCATCTTCAGAAAATCCTGATGTCGTTCAAGTTGGGGTATTTTAATTACCTCTCAGACCTTGATCAACAACGTTCATATCTTCAGATAAATATAAGTTGTAATCAACCCAATATTTTATTCTAGTCTCCTTTCAAATTCTATTCGACCATTTCTACTTTGGAAATCTTATTTCCATTTCCCTTTTCTTAATTCCATTTCAAAATAACATTAATTTGGAATTAACGATATAAATCCTTATCGCCTCTTTACAAACCTTGTTTCAACTACATTCTGGTTTAGTCTAAACCCTTTTTCCATATCACTTTCTCCTTTTATCTTAATTCAAAAGTTAAAGTCAACATGATTTAAGCCATCGTATTCGCCTAAATTCCCTTGATACTTAGTTGTAAAACTTCGGGTTTTGAATATAAAATCCGTTCATAACTTCTTTCATTGTCCAACTATATTCCATCCCGACTTTGATTACTTTTAATGAATTCAATTAACTTCCCAAAATTCCTATTACTCAGAATAATAACTTACTTTGTCACTAACTACTTTAAAAGTAGTAAATTCCTTTATTAACTAAAATAAAATTGTAAATTCCTCGTTTAAACTTCGTTAAAAGAAACCAAATATCCTTTAAAACTGTTTGGTAAGATTAACTCAAAACAACTCCATATAATAGTCGATTCTAGTCAAAATAGTCGGTTTAGTCCACTTGAACCCCAGGTTACCTCTTTAACCCATTCTGATTCGTTCCCCCTTTAAATTAATTAGAAATATAATTAATTTAAATGATTTCATTAATTGTTTCTTACCAAACCATTATTCCAATTTTTAAGTCATTGGATTAATTTCTCTTCACTTGTAGATCAATCTGATTAAATCAGAATTTCCTTACAAATAAATCAATTAAATAATAAAGGAAAGAAATGTTTAATTCCTTTTAAACAAACTCTATTTTAATATAATTTAATTCAAATTCTATATCCCGTTATAGAGTAAATTTTATAACTTCTTCGCTGATGGTAAATCGTCGTTTATAAACAATTGATTTCTTAGGCCATATACTGCCGACAAATACTCCACCAATATCACCCATTGGTTCAAATTAAACAGATGTTGCAATTTTCAGCCAATAACCAGAAATCAAGTCAATCACATTTAACTGATCATAAATAACGACAATTTTACTCCAACCAAATAACATAACAATTCAAACAATTAATCACGTTTATAAATAAACGTGACCAACAGGGTGGATTACCTCCGTTGGATCCAATCGTTAAATAACGATTTGGAAATTCACTGAAATTAAACACAGTTTAATTTCATCAGTTAAATCAACAGTCAATGTATATACTAGCAAACAGCCAACATCAGCAATCAGAGCACACAAAATAAAAACCCAATTTATATAAAATATAAATAGGGAAACTGAGTGAGTTTAACTCACCTTGATCTGATCCATTTATTTCTGGACTGGTCTGGTTACAGTTAAATTAAACAATCGTATTAATTTAACTGTAATTCTCACTGTCTCCAGCTCCGTCTAGATTTGTTCCATAAGTTATGCTTATTGTCATGATCGTAACGCAAGTTTATTGGTCCGATTCTGCCCATATATGAATTGGGTCATATTGTTTGAACATTAATGATTTAAATTAAATTCAATAACTAGATTAAATAAATTAAATCCTATTTTGTTAAACTAACTACTCCATTATACATAACCTAACCCATACTCAACTCCCTATGTTTTAAATAATTAATTTCATTTAAGGTTTAAATAATTCAAAAATAATAAACCTTAATCACTTTGAATTAATAACTTAATTACAAAAAAATAACTAATAAAGTTTCAAAGTTTGATTAACGTAAATAATACGATCAACTTGACTAAGTAACAACATAAAAAGGTTTTAAATTTCATTAATCAGCTTTAACTTACGTTAATTAGAAATCCCTTAAGTAAATTAGCTAAGGAACCTTATTTAAGTTTAAATTTAAACCAAACTTAATGTAATAAAATAAAGTTGGGCCATACCAGAATTTCGTTCAGCCCACTTAAAATAGGCCCGCACCTCTTCCATTCGTTTTAAACCCTAAACATCAGCCTTCCCCTTCACAAATCGTAGCCGCCTCAATATTCCAGAGAAAAAGAGAAATGGAAGCTCTCCCGAAACCTCAGCCCGTCGCTTCCACTGATGACCACTGCGACGCCCACTATCTCGGCCTCCCTTCAGTTGCTTCGTCGCCCCCCCTTCAGCTTGATTCGAGACCTAGCCGTAGTCAAAAAGCTAAGTCTTTTTCCTAATTTAATTTCTGTTTTGTTTGATTTTTTCTTTGAGTTGAATTCGGTTTCTTTATTGCTCTTTTCGAAACTAAGTTTTGCTTTGGGTTTGTGGTTGAAGACATCGTGTATATTTATACTAGAAAGTATTGCAGTGATCCATGAATTGTTAAATCCTAGCTTAGACCTAGTTGCCTAAACCCTAGACTTCTCGGTTCTGCCATGATCTGTTTGATGGTTTGCATATGGTGATTTTGCGTGTGATGTTTAATAAGCAGTATAGTATTTGTGATAGATCAAACTGTTCATGTTTAGATTAGGTACAACCATCTGTATTGTCTATTCGCAGAAAATACTAATCGAGTTGCCAATGGATTGTCATTATAATTTCTGAGATATTGAACTGTATTTATAAATCTTCTGTCCCCTTTAAATATACATGACAACCGTCCTGTGATGTATCCGTATGCATTCACTGTATACATATACAATTGTTTGGTTTGCTTACCCTAGATGTGATGTTATAAGATATACACATATTTGTTTTCTCCTTTTCTTTTTGCTGTGCTATGATCTGTTTGTACTAGTAATGGGAACACTGATCGATATATGATACTTAACAAGGAAATGGTACAGATTTGAACTAGATTTCCCATGTGAAATCTTGCTCAGATATACACCAGTGGACTGTTTCCTATATAGTAGACAAGGCTATAAGTTTTTTTTTTTTTTTTTATATTGTACACGTCCTGTTTGTACAATATGCACAACTATCGAATTGTTTTGTCAACCACTATTGTATTGTCAATTTCATACTCATATTGTATTGTCTGTTCATACAGTGAGTCCTTGATTTTTTTTTCCTTTAAATATATACCTATACATTTCTAGCTATTAATAGCTTTTGCTTTTCTCTGTCCCTTTCAGGTTGATCAGGTGGTGAAAGCATGATGTTATGGGGTGATCTTTTCTCTTAGATTTTCTTTTATCTTTTCGTACAGTGATTGTACATTCATTTCTCTTTTATCATTTCATTTGATGGCAGGCATGTATTCATTTGGTCGGCTACACAGTGTAGGCATTGCAGAATGATCCATGTATTGGATTCTCAGCATTGGTTTGTTCGACTTAGCTTTTGCCGATCTGTATTTGATTTATGGGAGGACAGTCCATGTGGATCTGTACATGATTCCTGTTCATTGTAGCTGTTCTGATTTCTGCTTCAATGCCGTAAAGATTTTGTATAAAGATTTGATTGTAAAAAGATGTATAATTTTTAATGTTTCTATAATTGTTCATATATTCTTTTATCAAAATTGCTTCTCTTTTCAATTTCAGATTTGTACTGTGAGGTTGTAGGTATAGCAGAATAGTTGTACATGAGTTTTACTAATTATATGTAAAAATATTCGGCTGTTCTTTCACTGTTTAAATAAGGAAATCTTTGTACAGTTCTAAGGAGACATTTGCGCCAGTGCTGTACTTGAATTCAAAAAGTGTTATCTTTGATTTTTCCCTAGTACAGATATGAATGTATGTTGTTCCTTTGCATTGAAAATATAATTAGTGTGTGTTGTTCATAACTTTAGGTTTTGTTTGAAATTTTAAATCTCATATTATGTCAATATAAATTAAAATTCAAGCATCTAAATTAAATGATACTAAATTAATACCGTCATATTTAGTAAAATAAACAGTTTCAATTGCCATGACAATTTGGACGTTCTAAAATATGTAATGAAAGTAGCCAATTTGATTTTGTATTCTAAAATTTGAATTCAAAATAATAACTTGATATTATCGAATATATATATACTATATAGATCTACATGGAAATCCTTGTTTAAATAAATAAAATAATTCGTGTAAATGGTCAGAAAATACGGGCCATTACAATGACCAACAAGGATAGTAGACCATCGGACATCCGTCATCGGCAGCCAGCGGGATGCGAAAAGACTAGAGCTAACCCCAAGATATCATTTCAGCTTTCACTATCGAGGTACGGGGTTGCGAGGAGACGCTACATGGATGTTTAGATTGTTTGTTTTAGGGGCGGTCGCTTAGCTCTGCAATCTTTACTAGTTGAGGGAGGGGCCGAGTTGGGGGCTATAGCCACTATGAAAAACAGACCCAAGGTTTATCTGTATATAGAGGCTTTTTAAAAACGGGCCTGTACAAATATGGAAAAGCTCCCGACCAAGCTCCGTGTTTCATGTTTAGCCCTGCCATGGAACTCGGTGCACATTAGAGGACGTGCGATTGATGCATCGAGCTACAACTATAGTACGTATGTGGGACAGTCTAGATACATGCATATCTGCTCTGGGTGGTGTATCGTAGACTAGAGGGCGTTATTCTGATATGGAATCTGATACGATCGATGGTGGCAGTACATACGCTTACGTAGCATAGTAATGATAGATATATGCGGAACATAACATTTTATATAGAGATCGTACGTCACTTCGGTGTAGGATGAGGGACTGCATTCATTACACTGGAGACCATGCGAGTGGGGGTACCATAGGGTGTATCTCAATATTGGGAGATAGGTAAATATGTTGTATTTGGTAAATCCATGGGAAATTAAATGGGTACGATGCATGCATAAGTCCTGAATGCTATTAACCCATGTAACCTAATAATCAAGAAATTGTAATAGAACGGTATTGGTTGGCATCATTCCACTTCTGATATACTAGTATCTGTGCGGTACAGAGAAATGTATTTAAGAAGTGCAGTATATTCTGTCCAAACTTATTTTGTTCAGTTCACACTTTCCTTGCTATTGTTATCTTGTTCTTCCAGTTTGTATATACCTTCCATGATATTTTTATTTATTTTTATTTAAAAGTAAATGGACTCGCCAGACTTTATGTCTGACCCTTTTTGTTTCCTTTTCTCTCTCTTTCATTTCCCCTCCAGGTTCTCATGGTGAAAGTGCTTAGAGTTGATTTGGATTCTTTCAGCTTAGCTTGGATTTTGGATATTGATGTACAGCTTTGACTTATTGTCAACTTTCTTATGGCTTTGCTTAGGAAATATGGTTTATGCTTTTGAAATCTGATATTTTTGGCAAAACAATTTATTAAACATGTAACTGGTTATTTCAAACCTATTATGTAAACTCAGTATTTGGGACCATGATGTTTTAATTTTAATAAAGTTTTTAATTCCGCTGATATTTTACATGTCTGTCTTGTGCTATCATGCTCTTATTTACCTATAACGCTTCACGAAAGTTAGTGCATTCCCTTAGTGAGTGACATTAACGGACGTGGGGCATCACATTTGGTATCAGAGCATATGGTTATAAGATCAGATAAAGTATTTTGAAAATGGTTTTCAGAAAGCTCTCAAAAACAAAGTATTTTAAAATAAAAAGCCGTTTTTGAAAAGCATATTTCCCAAAGCCAGAAATATCTCTCGATTCTCCCCTTGATTCCTTCTCCTTTTGGTTCGGGGAACTGTTTCTTTTCGAAAGGGTATCCCTATTTTGCATGGTTCCGCAGGCATGTTAAAACTACGGTACATGTCGAAGGGAAAAGAAGTGCCCAACCTCCATCTTTTAGCCGCAGTGGTTTCATCTATGACTTATTTTCTTTCGAGGCTCGTAAGGATTTCCATGCGATGAAGGCAACTTTCAAGAGACTTGTTAGCATGTTGCACAAGGATGGTAGAAAAGGAGAATAAGGGAGTTGGGGCTAAGGAGCACAATCCAAAGAAGAAAAGAGGAAATACCATAATTTCGGAATGGTGGGTCATCTGGAAAAGGTTTGCAGAAAGAGAAAAGGTCTTTGTTACCACTTTGGTAAGGCAGGACACCTCATTCAGAAGTGCCCGAAGAGACAAAGACAAGGCCAGAGAGCAAGAACTTCTAGGGGGCAAGCTAATGTTCTCATAGCTGGTGGACAGGATAGGAGTAGGAAAGTTTCCATTGAAGGATTGATTTCCATTTTCTGATCATCCGGTTAGGATTCTTTTTCTGGCGCTTCGCATTCTTTTAAATCTGGTTCTTTAATTGAATCTCTGCACCTAGATACTAGTATGGTTTTGGATCCCATTATTGTCCCAAACCCCATTTGATGTATGACTCATTTATTGATGATTTGTTGGGGTTTGAGAATCTCTGTGTTAGACGTCGAGTTTGGTTACAGCGCATATGTTCTTGATTTCATAAGATACGGTTTGATTCTAGGATGGATGGGTTAATCATATATGGAGACATCCTATTTTGTGAGAGGAGGGTCATTAGACTTCTGACTTGCCATAGAAAGACCCTCGAGATTTCTTGTGACCCCAAAAGGGTCTTTCATGCTTAGTCTCCTAGAACCCGTCGATATATCTATCAATGATTTGCGACATGCGACTTCTAAAAGAAAAGAGGGAACTTGATAAGCAAGTAGGGGAGCTACTTGAGAAGGGGTTTGATAGGCGAGTCATATCGGAATGGGAAACCTATTGAAGACAGTCCTTGAGGAAGCCCATCATTCTAAGATGACTATTCATCCAAGCGGCGATAAAATGGATAGAGTTCGAGGTAATGTAGCCAAACTTGTTAGAAGAAATGAAAGTAGAGAAGGAAGCAATGATAGGACGAGTTCCGACTTGCATACTTGGATCGGAGGTTAAGGAATTATGCAACAAATAAGTGAAGCTAGTAAGAGTGCAATGGGGAAAGGGCCGCGAGAACGCTACTTGGGAGGCTGAAGACAAGATTCGCGCTTCATATCCTTTCCTTTTCGAGAATATGTACTTAACTTCTTTTTCCAAGCTTCGAATTAATACTTATATTTATCGTTTGAATATCTCCTATTAATCGAGTCTTTAGGTAGAAAACTAATGAATGTAAACATGTGCTTAAGACATGTTATGTTTGATGGATGCAAGTGGTTGCTCGTGGATGCATATACACACAATAGGCACTAGATCGACTTAATCGCTTACATATCGCATATTGATGTATGTATATTTTTTAAATTTTTTATGGATTATCGTTACATTGATGTTGCATGTGGATGGATGATTGTGCACACATATAGAGCTTACATGTTAGACTTGGATGACTTACATACATTTTGGTTGCATGGCACAAACATACATTGAATTAAGGAGGTCAACTGAATCAGTAGACCGCCAGATCTTTCGCATTAGTTCACGGACATATACACACACTATTACATATGTTCATAAAAGCATTTGAAATTCCTTAAGGACAATGGGTTCCTGTGATTGATAGATGAATGTATGATTGTTGGATGTTAGGATATGCGTTCTCCTTAACTTAGAGATTTCGAGAACGAAATCCTTTGAATAAGGGAGAATGTAACACCCCAAAATTTTAACGACATTAAAGATGATGAATTAAAGAATAATCAATGTGAAATACACTGTTTACAATGAATTAAGGAAAATTTAATTAAATATTCAGAATTAAGTAAAACGGACTGCGCCATTGCGTCCGTCTCAGAATTCTGGTCAAGATAGAAATTTGATTTGCGTAAATCGGACACCGCATGAAGAAGTTATTAATGTTTGAAATTTATATGCATATATGGAAGATATATATGAATATAAATTCAAAAATGTTCAAAATCAGCAAAACCAAAAATCTGGCGCGCGAATCACGAAAAGGCCAACCATATGAAGTCGTCCCGAGACCCGGCTGGGTCGACCTAGGGATCGACCTGTCGACCCAGGCTCATGGGGGTCGACCTATGGGTCAACCCACCCGTGGCTCCAAAAGCTTCTTTTATGATGTGGACGATTCCTACGGCTTCTGATCTAATCTGATGGTCTTGGTTGCTCCGCTACTCCTATATAAGGGACCCTAAACCTAGGGTTTTTTCATGAAAAAAAAATGGTGATGGCGAAGCTCTGCTGCGATAGATATTAAAATGTCTCTTCTTCTTCTTCTAAATCAATTCAAAGAAGATTATACATATTCAAAGATTGCTACAACAAATTAAACGATGGCTACAACAACTTATTCAACATGTTCTTCGCAGCAAATTCACTATGAGTTCATGTAGCTTTTAGATCTAAATATCTAAATAGTAATATTGATATGTACATAATAATTGGATCTTGAATCGGTGCCTAATCAGTTATATTATGACATATTCCATTGATCTATTCTTATATGTTTATATCATCACCATGCTAAATCTTGTCATAATATGCCTATTCAGTTTATGCCTGCTTTTATCAGTTTATTATTGATTCGTCATTATGCCTATTCTTGCAGTTTATTATTGATTCGTCATTATGCCTATTCTTGATTCTCTTCTTTCCCTCCTTTCCTTTTTATTTTTATATAGCCAGGCTACCATCGAGCCTAGGCCTAACGCTGAAAATGTGAATGTGCGAAATTGGGAATAATGGGGAAAGACATAATTTGGGGCATAATTGATATCGGAAGATATGGAACTAAATTTGGGCATAAAAATTGGAAATATACGAAGATGGGTTTGGGGGCATATGTCTTGTTGGATAATATGAATTTAGGCACGCATTGGAATATATGTAAATACGGCATTAGATATAAAATGGACATGTCTATATATTGATTTGGGACGTAAATTTGAACATATGTGAATATGAATTTTTGGCATAAATTATGTGAAGGTTGATATGGGTATAACTTGCATTGAAAGCGGTGAGTATGGACTTGGGGCATAAGTTGGAAAATATGCGGGTTTGGGTTTGTGCTATATACATATATATATGCCTAAATTTATGATAAGGGGCCTATGGTGCATAATTAAAAGGTGAATTAAAGAGGCATAAAGGTCTATAATATGAATAGAGAATTAAACATAATTCAAACATGGAAAACATAGAATAATTACCTATAGTGACATAGGTAGATTTGAATAAAAATGGAATGTTTAGTAATTACAATTAGGAATTGTAATTGTACTTATGACACGAGGTTAGGTTACATTAGTGGTGGAAGCCTGCTCGGACCCGACCGACATATCCAGCAGCCACTAATGTTGAACCTAATGTGGGAGATCTAAGTACGTAAATACGAATCGGGCTAAGACATGAGGTTAGACCCAACTGTGGAATAAGACTGCCCGGACCTGACCGACATATCCAACATCCACATGTTGTAGGCCTAATGTGGGAGGTCTAGCCCATTATAACCATAATTGGACATGGTAATGAATTGGACTAATTAACCTAATTTAATCCATAAGGATTATATGATTATGAACTTAAGTTAGGGTTAAGTAAAATTGGATGGGTAGTGGGTGGGTTAAATAATTTAGAGGGGGTGGGTAATATTTACATATAGGCCCACGAACTTAACCCAATATGGTTATGTAATTAAGGACACCTAGTGGTATACATAACCGGTAGAAATAATAAAGTTATGGGATTAAAGGACACAGCTTAGGGTAAGCATAACTTGTAAGGAAAAGTGAAAACCTGTGTAATAAGATATTAGGTACTTAATTATAGATTAAGTAATCTAGAAGTCTGGAACCCGCTGATGTGAATAACATGTTTAGGCTTGTCCTAGGGATAAGAGGAAATTATAATATAGATTATAATAAATGGGTAGAGAAACTTATTAACGGGCCTTAGTTAATAGACCTAAGTTAATAAGTAAACAATGATAAGTTGTAATAACAATGAAAAATGGAATTATGATTAGATGAGAAAGAATGAGGAAAACTTATAAGATAAGTTATATTTAATCATAAATAAAGACTAACATGTTAAAAAGGAAGCATGTAAAATGAGACGTACTTAATTATACATTAAGTAAAAACATGTTATTATAATGATGTAACCAAGCCAGAATATAAAATAGATTGTGGATTACAGACCTTGGGCCACAATCTAGAGAATAACATGTTGTAAGCTTATTAATAACTTAAATGAATTAAGTTGCATGACTAAAATTAATAAGTAAGAGAAACTTGGTAGTTTGGATTAGAATTCAATATGAATTGGAATAACCAAGTTAACTGGAAAACTGATGAGGAGAGGCAAGCGCGTAAAAGAATGTTTAGACATAGGGTCTAACAACATATTAAAGAAAGGCGCTTAGACCAGTCCGTACGTTTGAGGGTGAATAACTCAACGGGGGAGATCATCGGGTGTTATAAGACACGAGGGGAGCGTACATTCATCTGATTGTTTAACGGCTCCAATGGACTGGAAGGGGAAGCACACGGCTTCCTGAAGTACATAGGGTGCTCCTAGTAGTCCTCTGTGCGGTGACAGATGTCTTAGGCTGTACTCGCAGGGGTTGGGTCTGCGCGTAACTACTAGGTGGGTGGGCCTTTACTGCAGATGTGGCTATGTAGTTAGAATGTTGTGACGATGTGACAAAAGGTTGTTCGGTGGTTGCCTCACGAGGAGGTAGAGAGGGTCACGACCAACAAAGATAGTAGACCATCGGACATCGGTCATCAGCAGTCAGCGGGATGCGAAAAGACTAGAGCTAACACTAAGATATCATTTCACCTTTCACTATCGAGGTACGGGGTTGAGGGGAGACGCCACATGGATGTTTAGATTGGTTGTTTTAGAGGTAATCGCTTAGCTCTGTACTCTTTACTAGTTGAAGGAGGGGCCGAGGTAGGGCCACCACCACGAAAAACAGACCATAGGTATATCTGTATATAAAGGCTTTCTAAAGACGGGCCTATACATATATAGAAAAGCTCCCGACTGAGTTCTGTGTTTCTTGTTTAGCCCTGCCACGGAACCCGGTGCACATTAGAGGACATGCGATTGAGGCATCGAGCTACAACTACAGTACATACGTGGGACAGTCTAGATACATGCATATCTGCTCTGGGTGGTGTATCGTAGACTAGAGGGCGTTATTCTGATATGGAATCTGATACGATCGATGGTGGCAGTACATACGCTTACGTAGCATAGTAATGATAGATATATGCGGAACGTAACATTTTATATAGAGATCCGTACGTCACTTCGGCGTAGGATGAGGGACTGCGTTCAGTACGGTGGAGACCGTGCGAGTGGGGTACCATGGGGTGTATCTCAATATTGGGAGATAGATACATATATTGTATTAGGTAAATCCATGGGAAAGTAAATGGGTATGATGCACGTATAAGTCCTGAATGCTACTTACCCTTGTAACCTAATAATCAAGTAAATGTAACAGAACGGGATTGGTAGGGATCATTCCACTTGTAATATACTAGTATCTGTGCGGTACAGAGAAGTGTATTTAAGAAGTGCAGTATATTCAAACTTATTTTGTTCAGTTCATACTTGTCCTTTCTATTGTTATCTTGTTCTTCCAGTTTTTATATACCTGCCATGATACTTTTATTTATTTATATTTAAAAGTAACTGGACTCGCCAGACTTTATGTCTGACCCTTTTTGTTTCCTCTTCTCTCTCTTCCGTCCCCCCCCCCCCTCCCCAGATTCTCAGGGTGGAAGTGCTTAGAGTTGATTTGGATTCTTTTAGCTTAGCTTTGATTTTGGATATTAATGTACAACTTTGACTTATTGTCAACTCTCTTCTGGATTTGCATGGGAAATATGGTCTATGCTTTTGTACTCTGATATTTTTGGCAAGACAGTTTATTAAACGTGTAAATGGTTATTTTAAACCTATGATGTAAACTCGGTATTTGGGACCATGATGTTTTGATTTTAATAAACTTTTTAATTCCGCTGCTATTTTACATGTCTGTCTTGTGCTATTATGCTCTTATTTACCTATAATGCTTCACGAAAGTTAATGCATTCCCTTAGTGAGTGACATTAACGGACGTGGGGTGTCACAGTAATATTTTTTTTTCATAATCAAACTATATTTTCAGTTCCACCGTACAGAAAATTCTTGTATCAAAAATTCTGATAAAAAATTAAAAGATTATTTTGCTGTTCAATACTGTGTTATTTAATTATTTTTTGTTTTCTGTGTTGATTCTATTTTAAACTCTGTAAGCTAAATAACGATTCGTCGATTGAACGTTTTAAGTTGGTTTAATTACCAATTTTGAAATGGTCAAAAAAGCGGGATGTTACATGGATATTCAAACGCAGTATTTTATTCAAATAAATAATTTTTTCAACATTTCAAATAGTACATTTTCTGATCCACTATTGTACATTCACTGATATAATACGCAATCATTTAAATTTACATACATTCCTCACTGCATTGTCACTCGATTCACTCATATACAGAATCACTGACACTCTCTGACATATAAGTCTTCAACTACTTCCATATCTAATTGTCCAGCCATATGCGCACCTGTCAATTGTAAAAACACGCATAGTAGACTAGAACAAAAATAGATTTAAATTCAAGAAAATAAAATTTAATTTTTAATTTTATTTGCCTCATATTTCTGATGTGTTTCTCATCATCTTTCTGGACTTGGTCTTATATGCATTTTTGATGATAGTCAAGTATGGCACAATACTATACGAGATTGTATACCATCAAGTATAACATGCAAGCCTGATACTTGGATATACTAATCTTGCATTTAAACTAGATCAAATAAATATTTTTATTTTCAATTTAATATGTAAGACAAGTCATAAATATACAAGTGCAAGGTGCATCAGTAAAGAGCAAACGTTTCAAACATCAAATGTATAAGTGGACCAACACACACATACACAAATATATATATATGTATATATATACACATACATATTTGTGTGTGCATGTGTATATGTGCATGAGTCTAGTGAAATACAAGCAAGGAGCAGTTCAGATTTTCAAAGTGATTAGTGAGACCTTACAACAAGAAACTTCTCACTATTGAAAGTTGTTAAGCACACAGTGAGACCCTGCAACAAGAACATACTACATAGTATTATATACAAGATTTTACAAGTATATAATAAAGTCATCCAACCAACATACATGACACTATTTAGTGCTATCAACAAGGTAATAATGTAAGGTGCACGTAATGGCAGAACTTAAAACATGACAATAAATTGATACTACAATATGCTTTGATGTATACAAATAGATACTTCATAATTAAACATGTTTCTGCAGAATTCAGTCTTGCCAGTCACACTAAATTATTTGCAGCAGTGTATTAACATTAAGAAGACATTTAAATTTTGATTAACTGATGTGTCATTATATGTTTCAATGGCTAAACATTTTAGTTATGATTGCAGCTAAACTACCATAAACTTTATCCCATTGTCAACAAACTATCATAAATTCTAATCACTATAACCTTAACAGAAAGGCTTCAAGCATCTTCAAATTTTGAACAGATTCAAATTTCAAGGTGAAAAGTTTATGAAAACTTTGATGCACAATCAATTCCAATAGGCTAATTCTATGACACATTGATCTCACACTCACGTCATATCAATATGAAATGCACTACATATAAGGACATAACAACCATTGCTTATTTTAACAAGGAAACAAATATGGATAGAATGTTTATTAAGCTTACAGTTAGTAGATCTAGGTAATGAAGATCGTTAAAACATGTTGAGTGAGTAGAGAAACAAAAAATCAAAAGGTAGTGGTCAACATGTAACATGACTGAGTGATCAAATCTTGGTGCTAGAGGCCCGCTTTTGCATATGTCAATAAAATCCAATTTTTGTACCAACTTAAAATAGGTTATTACAGAGAACAATAAATGTAGACATACATGGTTTTTATCAAATCCTAAGTCATTGTATTAAGATCAAGATTATATAGATCATTAAGTGACTGTCTTCTTATGTCTTCGCCACCAAACATGAGCAAACTTGTGACAAATAATACAATAGTTTGGCCTCTACGAGCTATCTAATTTGAAGAATATTAGGACAAACAAAAATCAAACTGCTATTTGCTGATAAGACAATTATATTGTTGTAATAGGATGAACATAATTTAAACATCATAGAAAAGTTTCAGAAAAAAGGAATGCCGGAGCTGTTCCATTGGTATCCACAACATATAATTCATTTGCTTTTGGATCAATAGTCCACACCGCAGATCAAAATGATAGATAGTATTTTATCGACTAAGTGAATCAGTTCATAAGTAAAACAGAGATTAATAACCATATATTCTAACATCTAAAAAATAACAGTCGGATAGTATACCAGTTCAAATTGTAACTATCAATTCTGTAAAATGTCTACAAACCAATGTTCAGTGTGTGCATTCCTTTAAAAAATATTTATAAAATCCACATCATTTGGCAGCTAATAGGCTGCTAGCTTCTTCACACCCACATGAGTATGTAGGTGTGCACAAATACAACACAAACTAGCAACATATGCATAGATTTGGTCACAGATGCACAATAGCTTCTATCATTTGTCCATTTTAAGCAATCCTATTTACACGTAAAGAAAATTGAGCTTAGCATCTGATATATCTCAAATTAGGGGACATGGACTGAATATGATGTAAGCTTGATAGACATAATAAATAAATAAATAACAAAAGAAAAAAACAAAAGAAAATACAATACACATAGCGTACTACGAAAAATGTTTACTGAGAATAAAATCAACCATCTTGTTTTGTGTTCTAACTTTGTCAAATTCAAATTTTACTAGCTTCACTATTTACTCATCATTATTTTAGTTCAACTGCAAATAGAGGGCTTAACCCTAAACCTCCAGCCAAACCCACTTTGATCAACGACCTCTTAGCATCTGAACTGTACCACAAAGTAGTGGATATGGCAGGTTATCCAAAAATAAGCTAGTCCCAACACATTTGTTAATACATTAAATGCAGAAACTTTAACTCATCAAGTCTAGGCCTATAATTGAAAATTGAGAACTTTTTCCTACATTTACACTGTACAATGAAATTTGGGATATATGGCTGCTAAATAAATAAATATTGTATATAGATCGATTACAGATAAATTGACAATTCTATGAGGATACTCTTCCAAACTGGATAATCTTAAACATATGGCATGACATTTTGTGAAGATTATAAAAAAACAACCTATTACAATAACAAACAAATTACGGGTCATGTTGATGGCAAATTATGTCTTAAACACCCAAGATTCTTAGTTACTTAAGAATTACAGTTTTGCGTGTAAATGCGAGTGCGGAAGAAGTAAATAACACAAGAGATTTATAGTGGTTCGATCTCGCGAGAGGCCTATGTCCACTTTAGAAGAGTCGTTGGAATATTATTAATAATAAAGAGTTACAAGTTTGAGACTACCTCATGACATCCTTTTACATACATCTCTAAATTATATGAGGTCATAATTGTCATATACAAATATTAGGAAAAAGACACTTTTGCCCTTCTTCTTCCTCAAAGCACGGATGTCGTTAAAGAGGCTACTTGGAGCTCTCAAGAGATGTCCAATCAACTAAATTCAACCCCCTTGAAGTGTGACCTTGAGGGGTATTTATAATGGAGTGGTTGGTGGGAGTATGTAGGAGAAGGGGACCACATCAGAAATCTTGGATCCAATAGTGCAAGCCACGCAGAACTCGGATCCCCTTAGGGTTAGTGCTAGAAAGCCCGTACCCCTTAGTGGGGTATGAATTTCGTACCCCGTAGGTTATGAATTTTGTACCCAAAGGGGTACCAAATTCGTAAATTGAGGGGTACGAGTGATGTTGGAAGGAGCCTTGCGGAGTCGAGGTGATCAAGTCTTGAGGCTTCATGGGGTTTGAGGCATTAGTTTGACGACGTTTTGAGAAGTGGTGAGGTTCTTGTCTATGCGACCCCTTCTCGTCTTGTTTCCTTAACTCCTTGGCAACACTCCCAGCTTTAACATCACACGATACATTGAGTCGAGTGTGTCTTGCATATTTTTGGGAACTAGACCAAAAGGTGAGTTAACATCCCCCCCAAGTATGTCTTATCATGACACGATGTGCTTTGAGTTGGTGGAGGTATCGTTGAGTCGCCGATTTTCCTGTAAACTCATGATAAATAGATGTTAGTTGTCGAGCTCGTTTACTTTGTAATCATAAGTGAGTCATGGCCGATATGACGTCGTGTTTGCATCAGTATGCACACATGATGTATTGAATTCGCGTATACGTAATTACTCATGTACACATCCATATCATATTCGATATACATGTATATGTATATATATATATATATGTGTGTGTGTGTGTATTTTTTTTCTGTTTTGTGCTTTATTAACTCATACTCGTGTTTGGAGTATGAAAAATTCATACTCCAACACGGGGATACGAAATCTCGTACCCTAGTGGGGTTTGAATTTTCGTACCCCGTTGGTGTACATGAATCCGTGTTCCGCTGCGGAACACGAAAGGTCAGCAACACCCATTATAAACACGTGCTCCCCTCCCCATTCTTTCTTCTTCTTATTTTTGTTTTACCTTTGACTGCCATTGAGCTCAAGATCCCGAACCCGATTATTTGAACACTCGACGATAGGTAAGATTTGAAGGCCATTAGAGGCGTGAGTCTTCCCTTTTGAGCTCGGCCATGGTGTTTGAGAGAGACGTCGAGACTAACCTCAACCGAATCAGGTTTGACCATGCTCTTAGGCTTCGGATCGAAACCCCATTTGTGGTCGAGGTCGATCTACGAGTCTCCCGTGGGCATGGGTTTGGAGTTGGAGAGAGGAAGACATGCGAGAGTGAATTTGTTGAGGAGAGGAGAAGGGGGAGTCGAGCGCTCGAAGGGGTATACAATAGTGAAGAGAAAGAGAAAGTCCTTAGGAGCGATGGAACGAGAGTTCGTACCTCCCAGCTCGTGGGTACAAAGTCTTGTACCTGGGGAAGGTACGATGTTTCATACCCCATAAATTGGAGGTATGAGGCCTCGTAGCCATTGTCGGGGTACGAGATTCGTACCTTCATGGGGTAGGAACTTCGTACCGTGTGCAGTACGAGGTTCATAACTTCATGGAGTACGTGCTTCGTACCTCAAGTAAGGGGTACAAAGTCACCTTGTCTTTCCTGGGAACTTTGACCTTTTCCGATGTGTTATGCACCTTTTCCTGAGACTTCGAGCTTCCGACTGTCTGCTTCTGGATTCGTACAGCCTTTGTGTCGTTTGCACGACCGAACTAATGCATATGTTGACGGCCATGCGCTGGATGACTTAAGCTTACCCATAGGATTAGAGCATATACTTGAACTATGACCGAACTGTTTAACTGTTTAGACCTCTTTTGCATATTTAAGCACAATGTATTTGCTAGTTGGTGTGAATCCAGTAACGTTGGTTGATTGCGATGATGGGGACAATCTTAAGGACTTGTGGTTGTCGTCGCGCCCTATGTTCTTAACTTGTAAACTGTATTATCTTGACATTGCACAACACTGCACGCACAAGTTAGCCTGCACCAACACGCGGGGTACAAGTTACTCAACTACGATGTCAAATGCTAGTGTGTTAAAAGTATAGCTAGTGATGAATACCAGGTCTATGACATGGCAAACTTCGGAAGTTGAGATTTATTTACCGTCGTCGCACACTTTCGACTTAACTAGTAACGCTAGCTCAACGGGCAGCGAGCTTGATACTTCCGAAAGGTCCACTCCTTCTCAAACAATAAGTTTACCGGAAGTGCTCGAGCATGGGGAGCAACCAGAAAGACAACACTCTCTGGTCGTCCATAAGGAGGTAGAGAATGTAGATATTGTTGAGGGAGGTGCACCGCTGGTGCCCAGTACGTTAGCGAATGTAGTGAAAATCCACCGAATTCGGTACCATATCATATGGATGCGATAACGGTAAGGTGCATGGCCTTGCAGTTTCACATTCCCGAAGGAGAGGTTGTCTCGTCGGGAGATGATGGTAAGGCGCATGCACCTCCGGAGGGGTATACCACCTGAAATAAGCAAGTTTGTTTTACTGGGTGTGTGCCCCCAACTAATCGCTTTATCCAGGATATATTGTACAACTTTCGCCTTGCGCCATCGCAGCTTCATCCAAACGTGTACGCTTCCCTCTTAGTTACCTACATTTTTTTACCGAGGGTATCTGTAGATAGAGCCCACCGGAGAGGATATTAGGTACTTGTTTCAATCAAATAGGAAGGGTAATATATCGTCGTCTCGGTACTTTTTGGAAGCTTCGCCCACCACTAAGTTTTTTGTC
This sequence comes from Allium sativum, assembly GCA_030737875.1. NCBI lineage: Eukaryota > Viridiplantae > Streptophyta > Magnoliopsida > Asparagales > Amaryllidaceae > Allium > Allium sativum. Next base: position 714,497,390 of record CM060922.1, read on the forward strand.
GGAACGTGGCCCAAACCGACCATGCTCGAGCATGACTGGTTCTTTGTACTCTGTCCTCCTGGATTCGCAAGGAGATGGTTGGAAGGAAGTAAGCATCCTTGAGCTTTGTGTTTATATAAAACTCATGGATCTGGTAACTTATGTTTGCCTTTGTTTATGTATGACACGAAATCCTGAGGCGCCTATAGATGTTGAGTACCAACGACGCCTCGATGCTCTATGGGTGATACTGGCTGAGTCACGCTCTTCCGAGAAAGTTCTAAGTCAAGATCGCCTCCATCGAGCAGGACTACTCCCTGGCGATCGAGCGATAATTAAACCGTTTGTCGCCGATGGTGGGACGTTGCCATATACTAGAAAGAAGACGAGCTCCCCAAGTCGAAAGAGGATGGTGCCCCCTACCGGGCATAAACCATGTAAGGCTGCTAAGACTCAGGAGGGAATCGACGGGTGCGAGATTGGCGGCAAGGAGGAGGTCGCTGGGGACGAGGGCCCATTGAACTCACATGTTCTTCCTTCGACAGGCGAGGCAGGGGTAGGAGCGTTGACAAGTCCGAAGTCCCCGGTGACTCCTTCGGAGACCGCCATCTCACTCGAGAGAGAGGGACAGTTTGATGATCTTAATAAACTTCCTCTAGACTTGCCTCCTTGGCTTGATACGAAAAGTATGGAGAGCTGACTTTAGCTACGGAGGAGTTCACTCCTTCGGGCGGACCACAATTTGGTCTGTTGAGAGAACACTTGGGACATACACTCATAAACACCTCATAACACAATGTTTACTCGTATGAGCGGAGTATCTGACTTTGGGCCATTTCTTTGGTAGGTGATATGGCAAGAGGACATGGAGGATGAGGCTATGGGCACGGAGGTCGCTGATTCCCTAGGAACACTTTTTTTGACGGCTTTAGGAGAAGGACTAGCCTGTTTGGCGATTCTCCACCTCCGCAGGATCGCGGCAGTGAGCATCTTCATAGAAACCGATCTCGGCGATCTCCCACTCCTCCTCCCATCCGATCATCTAGGACAGATACCAAATTTGACGTAGCGGGACCTCGGCACTCTTCGTCGGCAACTCCTCCTCGTTCTGCGACTTTGGATCCCACTTCTAAGCCTAGAGAAAAGGAGCATGAAGCCCGTCACTCGAGGAAGGAAGAGCTGGCGACGAAGAAGAAGCATGATTTGGCGGTATCCGAAACCTAAGAGCTTTCTGGTGAGGAGAGGAAAGCGTTGTTAAAGCATAAATTCCCCCACCATTACTTTGGTGAACAGGTATTCCTACCTGACGTCAACTGATTCCTCGAGTAGACACGGTATGGATGTAGGTGAGGGCCACATACTTCTAGGCCAAAGAGCTTACCAAGTATTCCTTTAACCTTTCGGAACTAATTAGAAGGAAGAATGTGGAGATTCAGAACTAGGGGTTGGCCATGGAGGCCGAACAGACCACCGTTCGTAATTTGGAGAATGGGATAGGTATGTCTGCTTCCTGTAATGTAACCATTTCTTTTTTCAAGTTCGTACCTTTAAGTGTTAATTTTTTATCTTTGTCATTTCAGAGGAGATGAAAGAGATGCATGAGAGGCAAAAGAAGGAGGCGGAGCATGCCAGTACAACTTTCAAGGATACCGCGGCCTCGCTGACGACCGAAAACATGACGTTGAAAAGGGACAAGGCCAAGCAGGGGAAAGAGAATGCTGAACTGGAAAAGGAAAATTAATGAGTATCTCAGCTTCAGGCCGATAATGAAGCCCTGAGGGTGGAGAATGAGAGGTTGAGTGCTGAGAATGCAGGAACTTAGAGGCTTCAATAAGATGTTGCCGAGCTGAAAAGGAAACTAGAGGTGGCTAGGAAAGAGAAGGAAGAGACCGAGGCCAGTAGTAGGGATGTACTGGGCTCGGTGGATGGCCTCAAGGCTGAGCATCCGAGGGAGGTGGAACAATGGGAGAGGAGGTCGAGGATGCCGAGGTTCAGGTGGAGGCCTCCTTAGAGGAACATATTCGAAATATGTATGTCAAAGTTCTAAGGTTCTGCGGACTCTCATGGGATGAGAATTACTCTCGAGTGTTGGCCCAAACATGGGAGAGAAAGGTGCCAAATGAGGCTTGGCTATATCATGTAGATGTGGAACTTTAAATGAGCACCAGCTGATGATAGAGCTCCTGAATGACAAGGAGCATGCTAAACTGGAAGAAGGGAGGAGATTGCTACCGGAAGATGCGGAAAGCAAGAGACTGGCGAAGCGTGCCACTGAAATAGCAAAGCTTGTCCCTATGGAGAGTGTGGTCATCACTGAGGCCTTTGCAGAAGGAGCTCCTATCGGCCCCCAATTCCCAAATCAACCACTACTAGCGGTCCCACTGTTTCAGTCCCAACCTCAGTTGAGTACGATCTTGAGCATCCGGGATTGGGAGTGACTAGATCTACCTTGAATGCCACAATGTTCATATTGCTTGTCACACCTGCACTGCTTCTTTTCGGAGGTATATTTTCATTACCACGAATACCCAAAGATGATGCGATTTTCGAATTTGCGGACTAAAAGGTTGTGTTTTTATTGTGCAGCCCCCGCTGAAGCCACTATAACACCGGGCCTTACCCCCATGCTCCCACAAATAATGGAATATGGGTTAGTATTGCAGGGGATGTAGTTTGGAGAAGGAGGTGGTCTGTTGGACACTTTTTCGGATGTCGAGCTAGGGTCTATTATTTATAGGAACCTCATAGAGGAAGGAGAGGTTGTGGATGGCCAGAGTGCTCATATAATGGATCCAGTGGAGGCCGACGTGCCCTCGATGCAAGCCATAGTGAAGGCCCAAAAGGCCAGATGGTGGCTAAGTATGAAGAGCAAGAAGAGAAGAGGAGGCAGGACAAGGCTACCCAGTAGGAGGCTCAAGCAAAGGCCAGGCAGGATGCCGAGAGAAGGGCCACTGCTGTAGTGGAAAAGGAGAAAGCTGATGCCAAGGTAGAGAGGGTTGCCAAAGAGGTTAGGCAAAAGAAGGCCCCGGATGATGCTGAGAAGGAGAGGGTTTCTGCAGAGGCTAATCAGAACGAGGCTGATGACGCTAAGCAAAGAGCCACAGTGACTTATGAGAAGCTCAAGGTCGACAACTTCGTGAAGCTTAATTCCAAGAAGCTGGCTGACTGGAAAGCTGCTAGAGAGGCCAAGAAGAAAGCGGAGCTAGAGGCTAATAAAGTCCCGTGAAAGGGTGACACTGTTCTAGCCCTTTCTTCTGGTGCTACCCCAAGCCAGTGCAATACATCACCCCTACGGAAATTACGGAGATTACAAGTGGTGAGGATGAAGGAGGTAGGCACACCTCGATTTGGCAGCGGAGAGAGAAGCGACGGCGGTTCTGGAAGAAAAAGATACACTTCTGGCAATCCACTAAGTGCCAATCTGTTCAAAAGAAGAAAAAAAGAAGAAGGATGAGTAGTATTAGCAATTGTTATAGCTATTACCGATATTTTGGTTATGTAAATCAATAGTATACACGAGTACAGCCCTCACTTTTGGCTTTTTAAGGCACAATGTGGTTTTCATGTATACCCTATCATTAGAAAGGAAAAATATTAGACATGTAGTTTATTTTTGTGTGTTTGTTAAAGGAAATATTAGTAATTAGAAATCGCATTTCATATAAAGTGTTCGAATGATCTTCCCATGTTTTCCAGTGTCCTGTACTTGCACAAGCGTACTTATTGTTACACTCACAGAAATGTGATTAGGGATCTCGCTCTTGGGAATTTCCAGTTGTATGGAGATCGAGCGCTAGTGTCGTTTATTGGGTTTCCTTTGTTCAGGAATCCCGATAGGTGTGGAATCCAGGCCATGCCCTCTTCCCTTGAACTACTCGGAGATAGTTCTAAGTAGGCTGAAGGCGTGGATGTTGCGATTTGTCCAACTTTCAGCTCTCCCGTCGTTCATTCGGGTTTAGAGCACGGGGCCATCATTTATTTGCCTAAGGGTGCCCATATCAAAGACCCGGAGGTTGGATTATGGCCAATGGGCTGCCCCCAAGCCTTGGGCTTAGAGCGGGAACGATTTAAGCTCGGTCTCGATGTTGGACCGAGATTCGACAGGTACCCGGATCCTGACCTGAGGGGTCAGATGGAGCCGTGCGAGTAGTTAGCATCGCACTAGGTTGGCTGGCAGGATGCCCCCAAGTTCGGGGACTTGGTAGCGGAACGATTCATACTCGATCTCGGTGTTAGGCCAAGGTTCAAGTGGGGTTGTTTATACTTGGTCGCATCGTATGCCAGGGACTCGAGCAGCAGTGCCGACTCCCGTGCTCGGGGTGTCGAATCGGTGCCAGTGGTGTTTTTCCTTGATGTTGGTTCAAGGTTCGGATGGCGACATCGGCTCTCATGCCTAGGGTGCCGATGCGGTGATCGAGTGTTTGTGCACGTATATCTGTGATGGTTAATCAAACATATCATGCAAGGAGTAAACATTGAGAGTACATGGGGGATCGAACATCATTTCCACTAATAACTTTGTCAGTAACAGCCTTTACAATGCCTTGAATTTCAAGAAAACAAAACATCGTTGGAAAGCATAAATAAATGTACACTAAGTTATGCAAAGTAGCAACGGATATGTTGAGCTTGGATCCCTCTATGGTTGCTAGCTTGAAAGTTCCATCTTTGAGATTACATTATATGGCATACGGGCCTTTCCAATGAGGACTACGGCCAGTCGGTGGGGGAAAGGTCCGTATGAGGACGAGGTCGCTGACATTGAGATCCTTATGGCGGACTCTGGAGTTGAAGTATCGGGATACTCTTTGTCGTTGGGAGGCAACCCTGAGCTCAGCTTCGTTCCTCTTTTCCTCGAGTAAATCGAGCGATTCCAGGAGTAAGTCTTGATTGGTTTTCAGATCATAGTAGGTAACCCTGTGAGATTGAAGCTTTAACTCAATGTGGATGACGACTTCAGATCCGTAGGCAAAGGAGAATGGAATGTGGCTGGTTGCTGACTTATGGGTGGTCCGGTAGGCCCAAAGGGCCAAAGGGAGTTCATCTTCTTATATGCCCCCGGCTTTTTCCAGATGCTTCTTGATGATGGATTTAATCACTTTATTAACAGCCTCGACTTGCCTATTGGCTTGAGGGCCAGCCATCGCCGAGAATCTCTTCTCGATGTGGTGCTGCTCACAGAAGGCTTTGAATTTTGTGCTCTCAAATTGGGTCCCATTATCCGAGATGATGGCCTGGGGGACTCCGTAGCGGGTGATGATGTTGCGGACGATGAAATTGATTACCTACTTGGTGGTGATCGTGGAGTGAGCTTCAACTTCTACTCATTTGGTGAAATAATCAACTGCGATGATGGCATAACATACCACCTCTAGATATTGGAAGAGTCTCAATAATGTCTATTCCCTACATGGAAAACAGCCAGGGACTGACCATTTGCGTCAATTTCGTAGGCAGGGATCTTGGAATCTTTGAGAAGCGTTGGCATTTGTCGCACTTGCGGGCATAGCTCACGATGCCTTGATCAAATGTGGGCCACAAGTAGCCATGCTTGGTGATTTTTCTTGCTAAGGGTTGCCCTTCGGTGTGGTCACCGCACTTGCCTTTATGTATGTCTATTAGCACTCGGTTGGCGTCATCGTGGGCTACGCATCGCAGTAGCGGGAAAGAGAAGCCTCTGTGCTAGAGTACTCCTTCCATGAGTATGTAGCGAGATGATTGGCGAGGGAGTGCTCGCCTTTCCTTGTAACGTCCCGAGAGGGTCCCGTGTGGAAAATAGTTCTTGATCGGTGTCATCCAAGATTTTGGTCCGGTCTCTGTGTTCATTACCGAATTAGTCTGCATCCAGCTAATGCTTGGTGAGTCAAGCACTTCAACTGGAGCAAGCGCCATGAGCGGGGCATCCTCGGAGCTTGCTAGCTTGGCCAACGAGTCTGCCTTTTCGTTTTGTTCTCGGGGAATATGCGTGATGATGAAGTAGTTGAAGTTGGTGAGCAACTCCTGAACTGGGCGACATAAGGAGCGAGCGACGCCCCTGGCTTGGTATTCCCCCTACACCTGACGCATAATGAGCTGTGAATCAAAGGAGATTTGGACTTTAGGCTAAGTTTGGTTACGATTCTAAGCCTTGCTATCAAGGCCTCATATTCCACGTTGTTGTTGGTAGCAGGGAAGTTGAGCTATAAACGTAGCATATAGGATGCTCCTCTGGAGCGATGAGCACAACTCCGGCTTCGGAGCATTTACTATTGGAAGATCATCTAAAAATAATTTCCACTGAATGTCTAGAGCTTTGATGCTTTCTAGAGGAGACACTTCGGGGGCGGTGAATCCACTATGAAGTATATAAAAGCTTGTCCAAGGACATCTCAATGGGGGATGAACGTTATCTCGAATTGACTTAGCTCTATATTCCACTTTAATAGACGTCCGGACGCCTCAGGTCATTGCAGGACCGGTCGCAGTGGTTGTTTAGTGTAGACTTTTATGAGGTGAGACTAAAAGTATGGTCGTAGCTTCCGGGAGGAGATCAATAGGTAGCAGGACAGCTTCTCAAGCTTTGGGTAATTCTTCTCTACCTCCGTCAATCTTTTGTTAATGTAGTAGACGGGTCGCTGGGCGCGGTCTTCAATGTGTACCAGTGCCGAGTTGATTTCCTGCATGGAAATAGCCAGATAAACGTATAAGTCTTCATAGTCCACAGGTTTGGACAATATAGGTGGTTGATCTAAGTGATTCAATAGGTCCTCGAATGCAGTGACGCATTCCGGGGTCCATTTGAAGTTACGCTTCCCTTATCGAAGCAAGTCAAAAAAGGGAATGCATCTGTCAGTAGCTTTAAAGATGAATCGACTTAAAGCAGCATTCTTTCCATTAAAACTTTGGACATATTTGATGTTCTGAGGGACTTGAATATCCTGGATAGCTTTGATTTTATTTGGATTGGCTTCGACGCCTCGGGAGTTGACGATGAAGCCCAGGAATTTTCCTAAGGCGACTCTGAAGGAGCACTTCAGGGGATTGAGTTTCATGTCGTATTGGTGGGGGACATCGAACATTTCGGAGAGGTCATGGACATGGTCGCTCGATATTTTAGATTTTACCTGCATATCATCCACGTATACCTCCGTGGATTTCCCAATATGATTCTTAAAGAGGCGGTCAACCATCCGTTGATAAGTGGCTCATGCATTCTTGAGACCGAAAGGCATGACGCTGTAATAATAGAGCCCAAGACCAGTTATGAAAGAGGTGTGATCCTGGCCACGGAGACACATCAGGATCTGATTGTAGCCTGAATAAGCGTCCATGAAGGAAAAGAGTTGGTATTCAGTGATCGAATCAACGAGCTGGTCGATCTTCAGAAGTGGGAAGTTGTCTTTGGGACATGCCTTGTTTAGGTCGGAGAAGTCGATGCACGTTCGCCACTTGCCATTTCTCCTTTTTACCAGTACAAGGTTGGAGACCTATTCTGGGTAGTCAGCTTCATGAATGAAGTTGTTGTTGAGTTTTGTGTCTACCTCTTCCTTAAGTGTGTTGGATCTTTCAGGTCATAAGAAGCGGCATTTCTATTTGACCGGAGGTAGTGTGAGGTCAATATTTAACTGGTGGAAAGCATTTGCGAGGTCGATGCCCCTCATGTCCGAGTGGGTCCAAGCAAACACATCTAGGCTATCCCTAAAAATTCCACGAGATCATCTTTTATTGTTAGGTGGAGTTGCAACCTGATTTTCAAGACCTTTGATTGCTCATCAGGGGTGATCGGAATGTCCACCATAGGTTCAACTGGAGTAGCCTTCTCGTAGTCGGGCTCTTCATCCTCCCTCGGATCAAGATCATCGGAAAGATGGCAGTGGCACCTGAGCCAAGGCTCTGAGCCAAGGTTCAGATGCCTTTGATAGCTATGCGGAGATGGTCTTGGCGCAGGAAGGCAAAGGCACAACCTTGCCCTTCTCCTTATTGCGTTCGTTTTTCCATTCTATTGCGTAATAATCTCGAGCGATTGCTTGGTCTCCTTTAACATCCCGATCCCATTCTCAGTCTGGAACTTCATTAGGAGAGACCAAGGTGACATGCAGACTCGGAATTCTGTAACGAAAGGACGTGCAAAGAAAACATTATAGGGAGAGATAATGTCAATAACCACGAAAGTGAGGACTCGGACCCGGCTCTGATCCCCGTCACCAAGTTCAACATCTAGGTCGATCATGCCTACTGGGTGGTTGGAAGATCCGTTGAAGCCGTTGATCGTGGCATGGCAGGGTTTCAAGTCCTTGGTTTCCAATCTCATCTGATCATAGGCGGCTTTGAATATAATGTTGATCAAGCTTCCTGAGTTGATCAACACCCTTCAGATGAAAGTAGAACTGATCTTATCCATGATCACGAGAGGGTCTATGGTAAGGATCTCAATTTTCATAGACTCTCTTTCGCGGAAGAAGATGTTGTCCTACATTGTTTTCTGAAGTTTGGCAGGGATGGTCTCGTTCGGAGTGGAGCAAGCATCATAGTTGGCGTGCCTTATAGAGCTTACATACTCGTCTATTTTTCGAAAGCTTTCATGCATGGGGTAAGGCCCACCACAGATAGTGTTGATCACAACGCCCCGCCTTTGGTTAGATGGACTAGGGGCGGCCTTGGTAGGTGCTAGAGGTGCAGGCGTAAGAGGACCCAAGTTTGCTTCGGGTGAAAGAGGTTCTTGAATGTACTGCTCAAGGCGCTTTTCAGGGATAAGCTTTTCGATTACGTCCTGGAGTTGACGACAATCATTGGTATTGTGCCCATACATGTCGTGGTATCGACAATACTTGCCGGTGTTCTTCTCGCGGATAATGGACTCCCTAGAGTGTGGTTTCTTATACTGGAGAGTGCTACATGTTTCCAGGTAGATCGTCTCCAAGTCTTCGTTCAACAGAGTGTAAGTCTCGTAAGCTTGGTAGTGGCCGATCCTCATGGAATCTACAGGAAACTAGTTGTTGTTGCGACCGCCCTACCTTCCGTTACTCGGCTTTGATTTGTAGGGGCCTGCCTCTTTTTTCTTATTGAAAGGTTCTCTAACCTGTTTCACTTTGTTGTTGTCGTTGATGGTATCGACATGCGGGTGGTTGGAAGAGTTGGTCCAGGAGATTCCGTTACGTCTTGCTTCTTCTTGACACAAGAACTGTCTGGCCTTTTCGTAGAAAGTGTCGAGACTCTTGGTTGCTTATTGTTGATCCAAGCCCCGAATTCGGAAGTGGGGAGGATGCCTTTTGCAAGTTTGAAAAGCACGGTACAAGGCTTTGGGTCGTCTACCTCGGCAAGGGCGATATTAAACAGCAAGAGGTAGCTCTAGAGTGACTCGGCGGGTCCTTGGCACACATTAGACAAAGTGAAGACGTTTTTCGGAGTTGGGACGTGCATTTTGAATTGCTTAACTAGTTCCATGGCCAGTTGGCCGAAGGTGTTGGCAAAATGGAGCGGAAGGCAAGAGATCTAGAGTAAGGAAGTGCCTGACGAAAAACCGGGAAACACTTGCATTTTACTGGGTCAGTGGACCGACAACAGTCCATTTGCCACTCATAGAGGTTTAGGAAGGCACATGGATCGGTTATGCCGTCATAAAGTGGCATATGCGGCATGTTGAAGCGTCATGGCCATTCAGCCTCATGCACGATCCTAGTGAAGGGATTGCGCCTTTTGTGGGTTTCCCATGAGTCATTGGTGTTTCCTCGCATCGCTCTCATGATCCTTCAGACCATGTCGAGGAGATATGTTGGATGCGGGTCATCCAGTGGAATCCATTGGTTTCGACGAGCTTCAAGAGTTCTGTTCCGTAGTCGCCTTATGTGATGCACATCTGGGTCATCCTCTTCCATGTTATCAATATTTATAATTGGGTTTTGGTATGGGTGGTGAGGCTGAGCTGGTTGATTCGCATCTTGATCCGAAAGAGAAGGACGACTGGGAGAGTAGGTCCATGGTTCTGAGAGGCGACAGTTGGGTTATGTCAAGGAGGGGGTTGGTTGCTCGGAACCCGCTCGTCACTGATAATCAGTCAGGAAAGGTCACAATACTATGCCCCTCGCTGTAGGTGATAGTATTTTGGTCGCCACTTCCATCTCCATTGCCATTGCGGTAGCCGTTGGCATTTTCGTTGGTATGGGCGTTGGAGTAGACGACGACGTTGTTGATGAGGCTAAACCTCCTCATATGATGTGGGCCCCTAGACTCATAATAGGAAGTTTTCGATATGGTACGCCGAAGTCGGGAGTTGTTCCGAGTGAGCTGAAGTCTGGCGACGACGCATTGACTTTCTTTGAGTTGGCGCATGAGGTCGATGTTATCTATCAGCGCCTAATTGAGCTCGAGAGCTGTGCTCTCATACTTCTTATTCAATGCGTGGATCTGCACTTGCATTGCGGGAGCTTCGGGGTCCACAGGAAGAAGGGTCTCGGTTGCGGCCGGGATATCCGTCGACTGAGGTTGCTGGGAGGTTCCAGCTTCGGCTGCAGCAAAAGAGCCGATCATTGCATTCTTTGGTCGCTTTGCCATCGTAAGCGGACTTGGCGGCAGGTTAATGAAGGAACCTAATGCACGTCAGAGTCGAGAGGTAATGTGCGACAAAGAAGCGAATCCAAGTTTTTCTCAGTGAAAACACCAAAATGCTGATGACAAAATATGTTGTAAAGACCCATGATACTTAGTTACTTAAGAATTATAGTTTCGTGTGGAAATGTGAGTGCGGAAAGCAGTAAATAACACAAGAGATTTATAGTCGTTCGGTCCTACGAGAGGCCTACGTCCACTTTGGAAGAGTCGCTAGAATATTATTAATAATAAAGAGTTACAAGGTTGAGAGTATCTCATTACATCCTTTTACATACATATCTAAATTATATGAGGTCATAATTGTCATATACAAATATTAGTAAAAAGCCACTTTTTCCCTTCTTCTTCCTCAAAGCATGAATGCCATTAAAGAGGCTACTTGGATCTCTTAAGAGATGTCCAATCAACTAAATTCCAACCCCTCTTGAAGTGTGAGCTTGAGGGGTATTTATAGTGGAGTGGTTAGGTGAGAGTAGGTAGGAGTAGGGGACCACATCAAAAATCTCGGATCCCGTAGTGCAGGCCACGTAGAGCTCGGATCCCCATAGTGCTAGTGCCAGAAAGCTCGTACCCCTTAGTGAGGTACGAGTGATGTTGGAGGGAGCCTTGCAGAGTCGAGGTGACCAAGTCTTGAGGCTTCGTAGGGTTTGAGGCATTGGTTTGATGACGTTTTAAGGAGTGGTGAGGTTCCTGTCTGCGCGATCACTTCTCGGCTTATCTCCTTAACTCCTTGGCAACACTCCCGACTTTAAAATCATGCGATACATTGAGTCGAGCGTGTCTTGCGTAATTTTTGGAACCAGACCAAAAGGCCAGTTAACAGGTCCATTATCAAGACTACTACTATTCTGCTATTGTTTACACAGAAACTAATCCATCAAAAGAACAAATTAACATCAAAACTCACATTAATGATTGACCAATTCCATCAATTTAAGACCTTATCAACTAACATTCTAACTTCAACTATTCAAAATCACCAATCCACTAACTAATCTGATACACAAAGTAAAACCCAAAGGAAAAATTACCTGAAACAATATCGTAAGTCTTGCAAGTGGAGCGGTACAAGTCTTACTAACAGCTCTAGGAGCTCCTAATCCTTACTTCTCATTTTTATTTTGAACACCATTACTGCTACCAATATTCTTCTATTGTTGCACATGAGCTGCAACATACTTGCGAACCCCGCTATCTAAGGCAGAGACCGCCAGAATCTAGATTTTGGACTTTCTACTTTAATTAATCGATTGAAAAGAAAATGAAATCGGTGGAATTATGAGGAACCCTAGATTTTGGATGAATCGTATTTGCATCTGAGTCTGAAATGAATATCTGCATCCAAATCGAATTTGACTCGAGCCAATGCTTCGATTTATACGCAAATTGGGGATTAAGAATCGAAACAAATTTAACATTAAATTTCCGGAAGGTAAGGCGTTAGGAAGTGTCGATCAAGTCATGGTAGATTTAGAGTCTGATTAGATGATGGACTCAGATTTGGTGTTGGAATTTGGATTAGGATTTGTAAAATGGAGCTGTAGTGAAATGAAAATTGGAAGAAAAATCAATATAACGTTGAAGTGAGATGAGATTACTTTTGAAGAAGAATTGGCCTATTGAAAATCAGGGATCAGAATGATTTTGTAAATTTAAGGGTGAGAACGAAATAAAAAGGAAAGCTGGTGAATGAAAATAAAAATGGAAAATAGAAATAACCGAGGTGTGGATTGATGATGCGGATTAATGGTTGAAATTTTGTTTTAAATGATGGTGTGGATTGCTGAGGTGTAATTTTTTTATTTGAATATATTTATAGCTAATGCACATCTTGCTGATATCTATGTTAACACCTTGAAGCGAATGTTGCAATAGACAAAAATCAACATAGCTATCGTTACATTATAGCTAGCATTCGCAACATCTTGTAATTTTGTTACAATAGGCCATTATGGCTTAGTGAATCATAATCTAAGTCCAGCCTGTTGACTCAGTTTCTAACCTGAGCCTATGATCTACTACTTTTATCATTATTAGTTACATTCTTTTTATCTTTTTATTACGATTTTCTAACATGGCAATACAATTCTTATTTATCGTAATAATTAGACATTTTTTGTTACTTTTTAAATTATAATACTTGCCATAATTTATGGAAAATTCTTATAAATTTTCCTAATTCAGTCTAGTTCCTCTTTATTACAGATTTACAATTTATACATGTTTATTGTAAATTTAATTCTCCTTTATTTAATCCGTGTTTGCAAAGTTACACTCTATATTCTATTATTACATGTAAAAAGAGGATTAAATCTACGTCATTTAACTAACATTTACAGATTTAGGCATTTTACAACATATATAATTAACTAAAAGAAATTGTAAATAACTAAATTTTCAGTTCTTGTCTGTCATGTTCTTTTTTTCGTTTCATTATAGGTTTACTTACTCTATATTTATTGTAAGTTTTATTCTAGGAGGTAGTCTTACTCTACTTGGTTGATTACAAAAACTACATCAAAATCTGTTTTCATATTTTATTAATATCATAAACAATAATGCATGATTGCAAGATATTTCGTTTATCCTCTTTCTTAGTTGTCAAGTAGTGCAAAATACATTAATATCCCCATTTTGCATCAATTCCCTTTTCTTACCTTTATTCTTTCAAGTACATTTACCATCTTTCCTACAATGTTAAATTACGGAAATATAGCCTCTTGTCTCAACCAATCAACTAATCTAATACTAACTTCCAAACCATTTTATTCGATAGATTTCCGTTTTTGTCTCAATTCTCAAGTTTTGACATTTTACTGTAAATTTCTTACTTTTAAGCTGATTCCTTTTTCCTATAATTCTTAATCCCAACATTACTTATATTCATTTATCTAGATTCAGTTCCACAATAATAAGACTTCGTAGAAGTATACTTTTAAATATTTATAGTTTAAATACGAACAACTTGCATAAAAAACTTAGATAATTATCTCAAACACAATTTCTGTAATTACCCCAAACGCATCTTATGTTAAGTTCAACAATTTAAGGGAATCTACCAATATTATATACAATTGACAGAAAAATTACATAATTTAAATCTAGGAAAAGCACTCGGATTTCTAGATCTAAATTTTCATCTAATTCTATTACTCATAGTCTTTTTTTGTCACCATATTTAGCTTCACAAAATTTGCATGGATTACAAATTCAGGTCTACATAAATAAAAATAAACTAATTTATAAACAAAATCTATTGAACTTACCTTGTATTGACAACATAAATCAGACATCTCTTCCTAGTCTCTAGATTTCTAATCATAATGCTAGATCTAGCACGTTTATTTTTAGAAGAATTGGTGGAAAAATGAAAATGACAGAGCTTTCGCATCCATTTAGAAAATTATGGTCTTAGCCCTACACAATTATTTATAGATGTTCGAAATAATGTCGTCCGTTTGATTTAAATTGGACAAGATCTATGCGTTCAATAAGGGTAAAGAACACGGCTTGAACCTTGTATGGGTTAACCCGTACTAAACTCAGGTCGACCTATAGGTCGTCTAATAAATATGCGGGTAGACCCCCATAAGGTAAAATCGTGTAGTTATGTGTCTTGTCCAATTTATTTTGTACGTTTTTGTCTCACTCGTATTGAATTTGAAGCTACTTAATTAACGTTATTAAACTTTCGTTTATGCAAGACCTAATTCTGTTTATGATACACATTTATTTTCAAATTCAAATACGCGTTATTTTAGACATTTTATACATATTAATTTCTAAGTAATGTTATGTTTATTATTACATTAACATTTGTACATTTTCATTAACATTTATACATTTCCATTACTTCTCCAATTTATATTTGTATATTTATTTTTCTAAAACAAAAATATACACATGCATTTACACATATGTTACTATTCGTTAGTATTTTTTATAACTTTATATTACATTTATTATATTATAACAGTATGCTTAAATAACATTAGCCTTTAATAAATCTCCATTAACTATTTTATAATGCTACGTTTACATAATGTTAACATTTTAATTAATTCCATTTATATCTCTCTAACATTATGTGTACATAACGTTAAACTTTTATTTAGTTCTCCTTTATTCTGCAAGTTCAAATTTTCACTCAAATGTGCGTTACTTTTAAAATTCGCATGTTTATACATTTATATGATCATATATGCATTTTTTGGACACAATTATTTTATGACATGTAACTTCGAATTTCAATAACTTTTCCATGTGAACTCCGTTCCGTACATAATATATATGTAAATTGATCAGAGCATCACTACAAACACAATGACATATGTTTCGAGGTCAAATTTTGAAAAATCCAAAAGTATTTATTTTCACTGTTTATAAATATTTCAATTATTTAATTATTTCAAAATGTGGGGTGTTACATTCTGAATTCATTTCTTCTCTTATGATTCCAAATATTCTAAGGTGCTTCCACCCTATCCACAAATCTAAGAATAAATACCAATATTTAGATATCAAAATATGAATTTTCATTTTATTTTAAATCTATTGTACATCTCATACCATTACGTAGGACCCACAACTCTTGGATTTGTATAACCAGAGTCTTGATTTACAAAACGTTTACCACAATCTTTTCATATGTCGTTTCTATTAAAAGTGAGTTTTCTCTATAGATCTAGGTGTATACAATATAATATATTTATATCTAAAAAAATACAAATATGTTCACTCACTATTTATATAGGACCACTAAACTTAGGCTATGATACAAATATAACAAACCAAACCCAATGAACTAGGATTTTTCGCAAATGCTAAAATCTAAGTCCATTTAAGTCCCAGTTGGGTATCTGGTATCCTATAAATAGGAAAAGATAAGTATATCACAGCTCAAATAAGAAATACACAGCGGGAATGATTAGAATATAATAACGAGTAAATACTTACAAAGAAATTGACACTTTCTAAATAAGTGTCTCTAAGATGAATTATCTCCGCCTGCCATCTAACCTATTGAATGTTATTAAGAGAGTGCCAGAACTAAAGTTCTAGTAAATGAAAAAAATAGTATACTTTCAAGTTTAACACTACATAAAGCGTCCTATTTCCATTTTAATTATATCAAGTTATTTGGGTTTATAATACTGTCGACTACATGCGTAAATCATACCCATCTGCCCCTAGGTAGATCAAACCTAATGTCAATATATATGTAGCTATATGCCCAATAGATCACCTCAGTTCTAGGTACTATGGATAGTATCCTCCGTATCCTCCTCGATAGGACTATGTCATCTTGCTACAAAAGAAAACTACAACTTCATCTATAAAAGACGGCTTCGTAAGGTCAACAATACAAATGTACTGGCATTTGATAGAAAACTGTAACCGAATCAACTAGGTCCAATGCTCGAGAATCCATAATGTGCCACCTAGTGCATACATTGAGGAACTACATGTAATCGTTCCATCAACTTCCTAAGCTTCGCTAACAAAGCCCACCATTATAAGGAACTCAATTGGGGAGTTCTATATCTGTAAAAGATAGCCCCAGTTTTTCCGATTCTTGCTCTAACTGATGATGCCCGATATCTGTATATGGCTATCATTATGGGCTTCGCCCACTAAAAACCAGATCTCAAAGTCATGAGCCCAGGTGTCATACGAATACCCTCCCCCATCTATCAGTCTTCTAACTGCTATTAAAAGACTTCTTCGTTAGGCCTACAACACAAATGCAATCAATGAATACTTTTTTGATGGAACCCTTACAGACCTGCATCCACGGGTGCAGGTTCGTTAGGCCACCCTAGAGAGCCATCCTAGAGTATCCTCATGTACTGTTGAAGTCTGCCACTTCCTTCCATCCTTACTGAACAATCATGTTGGATGTGCTCCAACTATGCCAAAGCATCTATGACGACCGACTTCGTTAGGCTTTTCATTTAGACTCCCTTCAGACTACTCTACATTGACCTTACTACTTTATTAGACCCTTTGTCTAATCTTCCATTAAGCATTTATTGTGCTTTTCTTTTCTTTTATTACACTGTTGATATGCATTTCTTACCAAGTTCCATCTAGTTTAGGCCTTATTTATTTTATTATTCACTTAATCTAAGATCTAAGTTTAAATATAATAATCCTCTTTTATTTTTCCTTTATTCTTTATAATTAAAACTGCAATGACCCAGTTTTTGAATGACTTTGTAATACAATTTATTATGGATTATTTCAGTAATCGATTTAAATTAAACAAATTGTAAGTAATAAATATTGGGGAATTCCAAGTATATATTTTAATAGTTTAAAATTCTTTAACCAATGTATATATGTATATAAATACCAGTAAGTAATGTTTTGTCATTTTATTTTGTATTTTTAAAATTTGTTTTAACTCTTATAAAAACGGATAATATTGGATTTGAATATTATAGAAAATAAGAATAATAATTGTTTAAAAATCCTATGTGTATAATTTAACTTGTTATATTTAAATATACATAAGTAAATGTGTTTTAACATTTTTGTTTGCATTAAAACTTATTTTAATTTCATATAAATATAAAATTACATAAAATAATAAATAAGAATATTTTAAATAAAATTCTAATTACTTCACATCCAAGCATGTATATGACATGGCAGTTAAATGGAAGAGATGTAGCATTTATGTGACAGGAATGGCATAAGATCTCAACATTAAATAGGTTGATATTACTTAAAAGCTAAGTTTGGCTTTTAAACCCTTTATTACATATGCAGGTACACCAATATACATGTGCTCATGTGCTTCTATGCAATGCTTGTCGTGACATGGCGTGGAATAATTCAAAGATGACACCCTAAGTCAACATTCCCTTCTAATCAATGGTGGACGACCTAGACATGCCCCTTCCAATGTGCTATAGCCTAAACCACATCTACCCAAAGACTAGATTTTAAAACATATTAGCACATGGATTGTACATATATGTACATCAAATCTTGGCTGGTCGTGCATTTGCATGCCTAGGAAGCTTTAATGGAGAAATGGACTACGCAACCTCCATTCATCAAGTAAAGCCAGCCTGAAACATACCCTATCAAAAGCCTATAAGCTAAGCCATATTTTATACATTAGTTTTCATCTATAAGTACAACCTTATAGCCTCTGTAACCACTCACAAAAATCCAGTTAAATCAAACTCAAACCTGAAAGGAAAAATGCCAGCAAACAAAATCTATAGTCTGAACTGGAAACAAAACTTATAATCTGAAGCAAACTCAATCCATAAGACATGAAACCAGAGAGTAAAACATGGCAGCAAGAAAAAGAAAAACCTAGAACCAAAACTTGAAAACAATAAGCAATTAAGTGAGTAAAATTCCCCATTTAATTATGGATTGTTATATATTGTGATGCAAACATATATAGATGCCTATATTCTTTTGAATGTGTTGTGTTTAGCAATTTGATCTTCATGTTAAACATGAAATAAAAATCTAGAAAAAATGGAAACTCTACAAACAAATTATAAAAGCCTATAACCAATAATAATATAGGCTCTGTTGTTATGAAAATCAGCACCTTGAAATCAAAAATCAAATTTTCCAAATCCACTTGTTTACAGCAAGAGATTCCAGCTACAATATTGTTACAAATTATGTGTAATTTAAGCTAAAAATGATTGGAAGATTTATTGTTGATTATGTATTCATATTTTTGCAAAATACAGTGAATCATCAAAAGTTTGATTAAAAAAATAATCGTTGAATTTTAATGAATGGTTATCACCATTTTAACTTCATCCTTCAACATGATTTTCAAGCAAAGATTGTGATTTTTAGTGCCCCAAAATTTATGTTAGGACTTATGCAGTTAAAGCCCCGCAAAATCCCCGCTATATCCCGTAGCGCTCTCCGGCCACTACGCTATTCAAATTTAGCGCTGATGAACAGTAGCTCCGCTATTTTCTGCTTTGTCCGCCAAATCAACACAAGTTAGCACCCGCTTTAGTAATATTAATATACAAATGATGATTTGACCAATTCTCTTTTAAAATAAATCAAAAAAATTTAATGTAAATAGCTAATTTTAAGTCATAAGTGCCTTATATAGGATAGAAATCAATAGTAATCCTTGAGTCTAGTGTACATAACCATGGTATTCTTTGATTTTGTTATATAATATTAATTAGTATACGTATCTTCTACAGAAATGATGCAAGGATGATAATTAATTAATCAATCTTGATTATATAGTTTTACATCTAATTAACATTTTCTTACATCCGTTATATCCCCGCTATTTCCCTGCTTTATCCCCTCTACAGCTTTTTACACATGTACCATTATAGGACCGCCAAGCGCTTTAACTGCACAGGTTAGGACTTAATAATGATTTGAGTTATAAAATTTTAATTTATGAATTTGGGTTACCATTTGGCAAACTATGTATGTGGGTGCCTTGAGGGAGTTAGGTCGAGGTGCGGACAGAGTTGTGTGATCTCTGCTGGTTGGAGGTGGTCATGAGAGGTGCTTTTAGGATTTCGAGCTATGGTTTTAGTTTTGTGTTTGTGTATGTCATGTGCCCTCCTGAAACATGTGAGTTACACGAAAAGTGATGAGAAGTTGTCCACGTAGATGGGGAAGATAATGGTGGTGGTGGCATGCGCCACCATGGTCTTAGGTTGCCTGGGTAGGCCAATATATATGGCGACTTGATATTGAGGGTGTGTGGGTTTTTTTAGGGGATGATGGTTTTAAACTCTTATGTGTTTTTAAATGTGGAGTAGTGCTTTTTGTGATGCTAGGTGAAGATGGAATTTGCAGGCACCGGTCTAGCGTTCGTCCGGTGTCAGAGATGGCAATGCATGTGTACGACAGGATGTGCGCACCTGGGTTGTTTAGGGTCATTTTTTCTGTATATAGGTTTATATATTTTTGGTCACTGACTTGTTGCTCTGGTCTTGGGGTGGAAAGGTTATGGTAAGTAGATAGTTGGGTCCGGAAAATCTTGTTTTGCATAATATTTAGGTTAGAAGATATGGGGAGATGGGGAGAGTAGCTTGGGTTTGTTGGGCTTGGCCCCATATTATGAAACAACCCAAACTTGCCTTTACGGGAAAGCCTGTATTGAGTTGAGAACACCACAAATCAGAACACAAATAGGAGAACATTTCATTGCCATTACAATAATTTACATCAGAGTACAAGAATACAACAGAGTATGAATAAACAATATACATTAGAAGAATATCAGAGACTAAAATACATTACATAGCAGTGGAAAAATAATACATAATACAACTGAAAGAGATACAAGGATACAACGCTTTCCGAAAATAGCTCCAGCTGCAAACCAGGATCCAGGAAAATAGAAATATGCAAAACCGAAACTACTAGCTGCGCATGTGGAAAATAGGGTCATCCAGAGTTTTGGTTAAAACAATAAACTTCAGGCCAGTCATGTGACTAGTGTGAGAACTAAAACATTATTTAAAATTTTACTCTAAAAATAAAGTAAATCAAGGGACCATGCCTTATAACACGGAACGAGTTTTCTTCCAAGAATACCAGTGCATAAAATATTTTATAAACATCGCAATGCTTTTTGGAACAATGAAGCTATTACAAGACATAGGTCCCATCACACAATGCAACGCAAGCCGGAGGATAGAGTTTTCCCTTATAGTAGCCAAACATGCTTGGTATGTTTAAAACAAATCCTTTGATGCTATTATAAGTGTATAGTGTCAAAACAACTTCAATATAAATGTATCAATCATAGACGGCATGGGTACCACATATCATGTCGCCATATTAGTTCTACAAGTAAAACCGAAATGTCACGTATTGGAAATTGGATTTCCGTCATGAGTCAAGGCAAGGGATGTACTCCTTACTGATTTGAGTCACCTCTAGCAAGATGACCCAGGATCCTCCGCAATGAACCATTGGATCTTGCATGGTCGGTCCACACTTACATTTGTGGATTGGCAATTCCTGAACACATGTTTCCCGGTCCTATCGGACCAATCCATCGGCCCCGTAATGACCGATATATCTGAGGCTCCTTGCTATCCATCATCCACATAGGTAAAAATATAAATATCTAGGCTCCATACAATGACACCACCCATAGCTAGAAAGAAAGATCGTGCACTCCCTGCTGTCCCTTATCCCGTTTTTGACTCATACCGTGGTATGGGGCTCGCGAATTAACGCTATATACAAAGCATGCTATTTAAAGTCGTGCTTTGATCATCAACCACAAGACTCTGCTTTTCAACAAAAGCCTTGATCATTTTCATCTTAGCATTCCACATTGACAATTCACGCCATGCAACCGATGTCTATCAATATATAACCTCTATGCTCGTACGTCTCAGAGAAGGGTGTTAAGCAAGAGAATAAATTCTCGGTCACCAAACAGATATATATTTAATAGAAATCAATCAACACAGAATAAAATCCAATGTCAGACACACATCCATTTACTAGTTCATTCTGGGTCTGAACGAAACCGGAGGCACCTTATTCCTCATCCCATATGTCCAATATAGGAGAAAGGTCCTCGCATATGTGATCGATCTCCAAGTACGTCTGGATGATCACCACTTATTACCTTGTCTTGGGTGTAAAGGACAATCAAGACATCAGTAATCATCCAAATGATGTGAAGAACACCAGTCTTCAACCACCATCTTCATCATCGACTTATCATCGAATCAATTATTCAAAATGGGTATAAACCCAGTCTTTCCGAATAATTCACGTATTTTATAATCAATGCTATAAAAACACAACATACACCTCATTTCAATTCAGAATATTCTTTTATTCAAATATTCATATCCTTTGGGAAAGGTTCCCATTAATTGATCAAAGATAAATTCTTTAATTTATTCTTTAATCTTCCTTTAGATATCAATTCAAACCAGGTTTATCAACTAGTTGGGATTATCGAGTCTTACCGAAGTAATCAATTTTTTATTAATCCCAATCCCAACCTATTCATCCCATGAAGCAAAACCGGTAGTACCCCATATATAACATCCACGGTGTTGTCGGTAAATTTAATTACCATTTCCCGTTCAAATCTAATTGAAGATTTAACTATCGCTTAGAGCAAAACTATGATACTCCATTCTCGATCATTTTCCCAATTTGATCATTTAAATTATCACAGTCACATTTCAATCTAATTAAAGATTCATTAAAACTCCACTTAGTTTTAATCTTCCCAAAAATCATTATTAATGATTATTTGACTTTGGGAAATCAAACATGTCGCATCGACAATCTACACCGTAATATTGATTTCTACCGATATATAACCTCTAAGCTCATACGTCTTAGAGAAGGGTTTTAAGCAAGAGAATAAATTCTCCGCCACCAAACAGAAATATATTTAGCAGAGATCAACAATATAATTCGAAATACAATGTTAGACATGTAATCCTATCTTTAGTTGGGTTAAAGAACCAATGCCATTTAAAACACAATTCACGATAAACCCAAAATCACATTCCATTAATTATGGAATCTTCATGGGAAGCAGATCAATATATAATTGATATCAATTTCCGTTTTGACTAATAATATAAATGGAATAACGACAAAGCCTTTTGAATTCCATATATATTAACAGTCTTCCTCCACAGAATCTCACTTCGATTATTACCAAATCGAATTCCATTCCAATTTATTTTATTAAACTGGAAAACTTTAGTTTCGATAATTTCCATTAAATCTTAAAAAAAGATTTATATATTCCAAATCACATTTCACTTTTTGTCGGGTTAAAGAACGAATGTCGTTAAAAACACCGTTCACGATAAACCCAATTCACATTCCATTTTATTCCAATTACTAAATATAACTGGAAACTCTAATAATCTAAATTAAAAGATTTATTCTTTTCACACGGGGTTTAAGAACAGTGTTACTTAAGACACCATTCACAACAAACCCAAAATCCAATTTGATATTAAATACAAGGCTCTAAACATAAATTATATAGGCTTATATTCAATATCAAATTCTGAAACCAACACATATCGTATGGGGAATAACGATATATATCTATCTTCCAAATTCCTCCACAATATCCGTATAGTCACGGAATCCAATATTGAAATATTCCGAAGATTATTTCTATTCATATCCATTCCAATTCATACATTGGAAAATTCTAGTTAGATTAAAACCATTCACAAATCCAATTTATTTCTTTAAAAACATTGGATTATCATTCTAGTTACTAACTAGTTCATTTTGATAAAAATATATTTTTATCTTTACAAATATGGAATTTTTCATCCAAATTCTTTCCAAATCATTTATTATGATTTTACAAAAATTATTAATATTTTTAATAATTTTATCAAGACCCGTATAGTCGGTTTCCAATAACGGCCACCGCACTACATCCATAACGACCTTTTCCAAATTCGATTCAGGCATAATTCCAAATCCAACCGTTAGATTTCAAATATCTCATATTCACTGGAAAGCTATTCTCGATATGATCCCAACGGTTCCGGTTTAGGAGAATCTGATGGTCGGATCTCCCGTAATGTCAATTCGAAGTCAATGGTCGAAATTCACGAATGGTCGTGGCGCGGCGCGTTCTCTTCAGGCCATTAATATATATAATATATATATTTCATCGACTTCCATTTAAAACGTATTTTATAAATTCTGTAATAACCCGGAAATCTGAGCCAATTTAAAATTTTATTTTGGCAATTTTAGTGAATTTTTTAATATTTAAAATGAATTATTTTAAATAATAACGACAAGAAATTTATTTTGAATAGAATTAAAACATATATATTTATTTGAATCATCGTTAGAATATAAATATTTTATTTTAATTATAAAAGGAATTGAAAATGGCGTGGTAGTTCGAAAATTCGGTTTCAAGGTTCAAATGAATGTACAGGATTCAAAATAAACCGGATTTCGGCAAACCCAAAAATATTTGAATCTACTTGAGAATATCTTTCCAACGAATCCAAAAAATCAAAATTTCATAGCAGGAATCAAAAGATACGCCCATTTGAAAATTTATAATAGTCGCTATGGAATTCTGGCCCTTAAAAATGGAAATTTGCAAACGACCTCCGTTTTCGATGAAACCACTTTTGTTGGATCCGTGATGTCAGGTTATTGCTAGATTACAAAATTCACAATTTTCTGAATTAATATGTGAGCATGGCAAAAGAAAACGTGTTTTGACAGTTTTAGTCAATTTCAACCGACCATAAAATGGCCATTTTTCAAATGGTCTCGGAATTTGACAAAATTAGTTTTGTTAGAACCGTATCGTCAATACGAAGCTAGAAAATATTTTTTGGGAATTTTTAGATTTCGTATGTGGCCCTGGTAAATTGAAATGCGCGTTCAAATTCAATATATTGATTTATATTTTGATTTTGATGGAAACTAATCGAAACAGCCGAATCGGCTTACGATACACATCCCATTGTGTTCCAGATGGGGGTAGTTAGCTAGGGACGACAGGCGGTGGGTTTCGTTTGGAGATCGAGATATAAAGTTACTTTTTGAAAATTTAAATAAAATAATAAATTAAATAAAAAAAGTCAAAAAGTCATCCCCCTTTTTCCTTTACCCCCCACCTCCTCGTTAATTCTCAGATAGAAAGAAGAAAAAAAAACCTTTAGTATCTCGTCGCTCCCTCCCATCCGCCACCGCACCGCCTCCCACGCCCACCACCTCCTCCTCTTGTCGTCGCCCTCCTCCTCTGCTCACCCCCCTCTTCCCTTTCCCCTCTCCATCACACGAACTCCCAAATCGACACAAACCCTTCATGGAAACCGATGCTGCCACTACCTAGGCCCAACGCCGACTGTCCGACTACCTTACCGACCGCTTGTAGTGCCCCCGACCGCTTCAGCGCCACCTCCGGTCGATCAGTGGCCCTCCCTCCATCGAAAATCCAATTCCTGTAAAGAAATGTGAGTTTTAATTTTTAATTTTAATTTTAATTTATCATGTAATTAGAATGGTGATGTATAGGTAGTAAAAGTTGCGATTTTTATTTAATGAAAGTTACGATTTTAAATAAAGTAAAGTGTATATATTTTTATTTATAAAAAGATTATATTTTTAATGAGGTAAAAGAAATGATTTTTATAAATACTAGCATAGCATAAAAGAAATGATTTATATATATAGCGTTGTTCAAAAATATAATTTTTATATTATAGAGATAATAAAAATATGATTTTTATACTTTAGAGGTAATAAAAATATGATTTTTATATTATAGAGATAATAAAAATAAGGTTTTTATATTATAGAGATGATAAAAATATGATTTTTTATAGAGTAGAGATAATAAAAATATGATTTTTATAAGATAGAGAATATAAAAATACGATTTTTATATATGTTGTAGCGAAATAAAAATTCGATCTTTATATAAGAAGTAGGAATATAAAAATATAATTTTTATATAGAAAGAAGCGTCGTAAAAATGTATGAAGTAGAAATAAAAATGTGATTTTTACTTATTGGAATGAAGTAATAAAAATATAATTTTTATTATGATCAGTGTGGTAAGGACTGCATTGGAATTTCAAACACATCCAAACAATTCAGGAGTTCAGAAGTAAAACTAGCGGAGTGGAACCCAAAGGTGAGAACTCCTCACTTTTATTTTAATTTCTAGTTGAAATATATACTATGATGCAGACGGTGCTTAAAAGCACCCGACACTCGTCGTCCACAGACCATGAATGACTTGTTTGTTTAATTGATGTGTTATGAAAAATGATTGTGTGTAGTGGAATGAAATAAATTATTTTATGGTTAAAAATATAATCTTTAACGTATACATAAAACAAATAGTTATAAACAAATCGGACGATTTGTTTATGTAAACACATTTGACTAATATGGATTGGGACGATAAATTTTACACATCGCCCAACTGCACAAATAAAACCTGTGTTTGATAGTTTGAAAACCCCACACTGGTGTTGGGATGAAATTGGCCATACACTAGTCCCAATAATTAGTTGTATGTCGATCGATTGATTGACAGACTGTGTAAAAACCCGTAACTTCCCCGTAAAGGAAAGCGTCGGATAGTTCGAGAACAAGCCACAACAGAACGCATACAGAAGAACATTTCATTGTATATTACAACAATGCATCAGATTACAAGAATATACAGAGTATAAATGAATAAATATTACACAGAAATATCAGAGATTTAAATTACATTTAAATACATAGCAGCGGAAAATAATACAATACACAACTAGAAGGAGATATACGGATACAAAGCTTTCCGGATATCGTTCCAGCTGTAAACCAGGATCCTGTGAATATAAATCTGCAAAACCAAAACTACTAGCTGCCCGTGTCAAAATAAGGGCACCCAGAGTTTAGGTTAAAACAATAAACTCCAGGTCAGTCATGGGACTGGTGTGAGAACTAAAACAGTTATTAATCTTTATCTTTAAAGTTCGGTAAATCAAGGGACCACGCCGTATAACACGGAACGGGTTTCCTCCCAAGAATACCAGTGCATAAAACAACAGCGCAATGCTAAATAAAGAAAAATGAAGCTGTTATAAGACCCAGGTCCTATCACACAATGCAACGCAAGCCGGGGGATAGGGTTTTCCCTTATAACAGCCAAATAATGCTTGATACGTTTAAAACAAATCATTTGATACTATTATAAGTGCATAGTGTATAAAACAACTTCACATCATAAGTATCAATCATAGGCGGCATGGGTACCATATATCATGTCGCCATACTAGTTTTACAATTAAAACCGCAAATGTCACGTATTTGGAAATTGGATTTCCGTCTATGAACCGAGGCAAAAGATAGTCCTCAACCGATTCGAGACTGCCTAGCCCGAGTCTCAGGATCAGAGCTCGAGTGACCCTTGGATCGTCAGGGCCGGTCCACCGATGTGGATTAAAATGCCTGAACACTGCATTTCCCCGCCCTTTGGGGCGTAAATGAGCCAACGAATGACTCCATCGGACCCGGATCGTCCGATCAAACCGAGGCGCCTCGCAACAGCAACAACCACATAAGTCAAACTCGTCAGGGCGTGTAAAACCACTGACGACACTTCTAGCTAGGAGGAAACGCAGGCCCTCCCTAAGGTCCGTCTCCCGTTTTGGTTCATACCGGGTGTGAAACTCGCGAATTCACGTTACACAAAGCTGTGCCACACAGGCTGTGCTTTGATCATCACCACATGATTTTGCTTTTCAACAGAAGCCTCGATCTATTGCCACTTAGGCATGCCACACAGGCAATTCACTCCATGCGTTTGATATCCATCAATATATAACCCCTGAGCTCGTACGTCTCAGAGAAGGGCGTTAAGCAAGAGAATAAATTCTCCGCCGCCAAGCAGATATATATTTAATAGAAATCAATCGCACGGACTAAAATCCAATGTCAGACACACAGTCCATTTACAAGTCCGTTCTGGGTCTGAACGAAACCGGAGGCACCTAGTACCCCGCATATCCATCGATCTCCAAGTACGTCTGGACGATCCCTAACTGTTTCCATCTTCTTGGGTGTACAGCCCAATCAAGATCATCAGTAATCACCCAAACGACATGAAGACTTCCGCTCTTCGACCATCGTCTTTATCTTCGACACCACGTCGAATCAGTTATTCAGAATGGGATAAACCCGGTCTTTCTGAATAACTCGCGTATATATTATAAAAGTGTTACACAAACACAACATACGCCTCATTCCAATTCAGAATATTCTTTTATTCAAATATTCCTATACTTTGGAAAAAAGTTCCCATTAATTTTATCCAAGATAAATTCTTTAAATTTATTCTTTAATCTCCTTTGAATATCAATTCAAACTAGTCGGGATTAGCGAACCACACCGAAGTAATCATTTATTTTATTTTCCCAATCCCAACCTATTCATCCCATGAAGTACAACTGGTTATACTTCATATCTAACACCACGGTGTTATCGGTAAATTCAATTACCATTTCACGTTCAAATCTAATTAAAGATTTAACTATCGCTTGGAGTGCAACTGGTGATACTCCATTTTCGATCTTTTCAATCTAATTAAAGATTCATTAAAACTCCACTTAGTTTTAATATTTCTCTGGGTTAAAGAATCAGTGTCATTTAAAAACACAGTTCACGATAAACCCAGAATCACATTCATTAATTATCGGGTTGAAGAACGAGTGTTATTTAAAACACTGTTCACGATAAACCCAAAAATCAATATCAATTCAATTCCAATTAAATCTCATTTAATTGGTACACTTCATTAAATCCAAATAAAAAGATTTAATCTTTTCTCAACTGGGTTCAAGAACAGTGTTAGTGAAGGCACCATTCACGACAAACCCAAATCACATTCGATATTCAATACAAGGCTCTGAATAGAAAATATATCGGCTTATATTCAATATCAAATTCTACGACTAACAAATGTCGTATTGGAAATAACGATATAAATATATATCTTTCAAATTTCCGTAACAACACCTGTATAATCACGAATTCCAACATCGAAATATTCCGAAGACAATTTCGATTCAAATCCACTCCAATGCAATCATTGGATATTCTGGTTATTTTTAAAACCCTTTTCAAATTCAATTTATTTATTTAAAAATAAATAGAATTATATTCCTAGTTCAAAACTAGTTCATTTCGATAAAAATCTATTTTTATCTTTTCAAATATGGAGTTTTTCATCCCAAATCTTCACAAATCATTTCTTATGATTTTACACAAATTATTACTATTTTTAATAATTTTATCAAGGCCCGTACAGTCGATTTCCATCAATGGCCATCGAACTGCACTTACAGCGACCTTTTTCAAATTTGATTTGGACATAATTCCAAATCCAACCGTTAGATTTATAATTTCTCACATTCGTTAGAAAGCTCTTTTCGATACGAACCCAACGGTTCCGGTTTTAGGAGAATCCGACGGTCGGATCTCCCGTAATGTCCGTTTGAAATCAATGGTCGAAATTCGCGAACTGCCGCGGCGCGGCGCGTTCTATTCAGGCCATTATATTATATATATAATATATATAATATATATATCGTCGATTTCTATTTAAAACGAATTAAATAAATAGTTTTGAATTCGTTTCAAAACATTTTCAACTTCCATTTCAATTCAAATCAAAATTGAATTCTTCTTTATAAATTCGTTTTAAAATCCATTTCTATTCAATTCAAATTTCCATTCAATTTGAATTCATTTCACTTCGCTTTCAATTCAATTTGAATTCGTTTTCAATTCAATTCATTTCGAAATCGTTTTCAATTCAATTCATTTCGAAATCGTTTTCAATTCAATTCATTTCGAAATCGTTTTCAATTCAATTCATTTCGAAATCGTTTTCAATTCAATTCATTTCGAAATCGTTTTCAATTCAATTCATTTCGAAATCGTTTTCAATTCAATTCATTTCGAAATCGTTTTCAATTCAATTCATTTCGAAATCGTTTTCAATTCAATTCATTTCGAAATCGTTTTCAATTCAATATAAATATCGTTCACGTCAAAATGGCGTCAATCTAATCAACACGGCTTCATATATTCTTATTTTCAAATATTCTATTTCAAATATTTCTTTTTCAAAACTGGAATGAGGCCCAATCAATTACCATATAAAATTAATTATATGGATTTCCATACAACACATGTATATAATAGCATTGAAAAATAATCAACCATCAACCAAAGTGCACTACACTGTATAAGCATCAAATATAGATATTCAACGCTTATAACAGCCTGTCAATCAATCGATCGACATATTTAATCAATCAGGATGAGTGAAATTCATATTTCATCCCAACACCCGTGTGGGGTTTCAAACAATCAAACACAGGTTTTAGTTGTGCAGTTGGGCGATGTGTAAAATTTATCGTCCCAATCAATGTCATTCAAATAAGTGTACATAAACAAACCGTCTGGTTTGTAAATGAATATTTATTTATTCACATTCACGTTAAAAATTATATTTTTAACGACAAAACATTTTATTCCAACATATGAATTTCTATTCAGTTCATTTTTTTAAATAAAATGATATTTTTATTTTTCTAACTTATTTTAGAAAATTTCGGCGGCATAACGGCACGATACTAGGAACGGGACGAGGCCTAGCCTTATCCCCGGTCTAGTGAAGGCCCACGCCATTCACACATCAATCAAATTCACCAAACAACCAAATTCAAATCAAATCATATAACTAAGCTATGCAACCAAACAAACAAGTCCATGGTCTGTGGACGATTGTGTCGGGTGCTACTAAGCACCGTCTGCATCCTAGTATATATATAAACAGAAAATGAAATTGAAAGGTGAGAAATTCTCACATATAGCTATCCTAGCTCCACGGCTCTTCTAATGCAGGAAATCTTCACTGCTCTCCTCTCTAATTAGTTTCTTCGCCCAAAGCCACTACATATAAAAAAATCATATTTTTACATCGATGTTCGATATATATAAAAATCATATTTTTAGTTCGCTATTCAATATATAAAAATCGAATTTTTAGTTCGCTATTCAATATATAAAAATCGAATTTTTAATTCGAAGTTCAATATATAAAAATCATATTTTTAATTCGAAGTTCAATATATAAAAATCATATTTTTAATTCGTTATTCAATATATAAAAATCATATTTTTAATTCGTTATTCTCTATATAATGGTCTCGCCTTTACTATTTTTAAAAATCTCGCCTCTACTATTTTAAAAATCTATATCTCATAAAGATTATATTTTTATCTTTCTGCAATATAAAAGGTTATATTTTTACTACTTTAAAAATATAAAAATCATATTTTTATAATCGCTATATAGTAAAGACCATATTTTTAATACTTTAAAGATATAAAAATCATATTTTTATATCATCTATATAGTAAAGACTATATTTTTAATACTTTAAAAATATAAAAATCATATTTTTTTTACTTTAAAAATATAAAGATCATATTTTTAATATCCTACTTACATAAAAATTATAATTTTCATTTATTTCAAAATCAAATCTTTATTTCTCAAATTAAATTTCTATCCGCTATTTACACGTATAAAAACAGTAAATAAATTAAATGTAAGTAAATAAATAAAAATAACTCACTGTTTGCAAATAAAGGGGATCGGGGAAGCGGCGGATGGCTGTTGCAGTTGAAGGCGGGCCCTGACGTGGCTGTCTAGGGTCAGGCGCGGTTTAAAATTCTAGGAGGAGGAGATGTCGGGATTGGTGGAGGCCAGGGGGCGGAGGAGGTCGAGCGGCTTAGGGGAGGGCGGCGCTGCACGATGGACGGAGGCGGGTTCGCCTGAGGCGCGGCTTTGGACGGAGGGGGTTTTGGGCGTGGTTGATTGAACGGAGGAGGTGGAGGGCGTCGCTGGCTTGGGGAGCTGGACGGAAGGTGGACGGGGCGGCGACGCGATGGGAGGGGGTGCGCTCCATCGATCGTCTGGTTTTTTTTTTTCCTTTTTTTTTTATTTTCCTTCTGAAATATGAAATCGAGGGGGGGGGGGGCAGAACAGGTAAAAAGGGGGAGGAGAAGATTTTTTTTTTATTTAACTTCAATATAATATTCACTTAAAGTAATCTTTTTCTATCGACCTCGAAACGAAGCCCACCGCCTGTCGCCCATAGCGTTTTACCCCCATTCCGAACATAATGGGATATGTATCGTGAGCTGATTCAATCGTTTCGATTAGTTTCTGTTGAATTTATATTTAAATCACTATATTGAATTTTAAACGTACATTTCAAATTACCGGGGTCGCATACTAACTCTAAAAATTCTCGAAAAATATTTTCTAGCTTCGTATTGACGATACGGTCCTAACAAAACTAGTTTCGTCGAATTCTGAGACCGTTGGAAAAATGGCCAATTTCCAGTCGATTAAAATCAACTAAAACTGGTCAAACGCGTTTTCCTTTGCCACGCTCACATACTGATTCGAAAAATTATGAAATTTGAAACCTAGCAATAACCTTACATCCCGGACCCAACAAAACTGGTTTCATCGAAATCCGAGGTCGTTTGCAAAATGTCCATTTTTAAGGGCCTGAATTCCATAGCGACTATTCAGAATTTTCAACTGGACATATCTTTTGATTCCCGATATGAAATCTTGATTTTTCGGATTCGTTGGAAAGATATCATCAATTAGATCCTATGATTTTTGGTTTCACTAAAATTCGGATTGTTTTGCACCCGGTACGTTCAATTGAAGTTTGAAATCGAATTATCGAACTACCGCGCCATTTTCAATTCTATTTATAATTATATATAAATATTTATATTCTTACGACGACGTATATAATATATACGTCAAATTTCAATTCAAAATAAATTTCTCGTCGATATTATTTAAAATAATTCATTTTAAATAATCAATGTTCGCTAAAATTGCCAAAATAAAAATTTTAAACTGGCCCAGATTTTCGGGTTATTACAATCTCCCCCACTTAAAACTTTTCGTCCCCGAAAAGGAACAAAGTCGAAAGTGGTTTGATTAATCAACTCTACGTTCGATCTGGCTTTCATTCTCCAACCCTTTAGTTTCTGAGAATTTTCAAAATTTCAAAAATTTGGCTAACACCCTAAATTTTCGAAAAATTTCGCCATAACCTCCCCTGCACCGGGAGCTTCGGGGAATTTCAAATAGCTTCCCCGGTCCTTCAGATCTCAAAAAGAAAAAGAAAAAGCCAAGCGGCTAGCCAATAGGCTCATAAAATCATCATCACCCAAACAAAACAGTAAATTATGTAGTAAACATGTACCTATTTGTCGGGCAAACAAATTTTATTCTCTGGCTCTAGCCTCCTTGCTATGACCTGTTCAATGATATATATGTATATGCAAGCAAATGCGACCAATTTTCAATACAATTCAATATTTGATTCAATTAGGCATAATGGTTCAAAATTACCAACCAAATAAACAAACAACCCAAACATCAATCAATTAGTGAATTAGAGTTTCAAATTCATAATTTTGATATATATACAAAAAATCATGTTTTGATGCCAAATCACAACAATGTATTCTAGCTATATTAGTTTTGGTTCTCACACCAGTCTAATGGAAATATATAGAAAATCACACCTTCGAAACTCGAACATAAATGTTGATGATGCGATCGCTATCATCAATATCATCTTCGGGCGACTAGAGTGTGATGCTATATCTATCCAATATATTAAAACTTCGAATACACGCGGATCAGACGTATACGCAAAATCTATATATACTGGATTGTCCACATCAATATAAATAAATAATCAAATACGAATAAATGATTTAAATTTCAAAACAAACTTGTTTTCACTTTAAAAATTTACTCTTCACTCTCGTTCTAGGATACTACTGATCCCATCTCTAACGAGTCATTCCCATTGGATATTACTAATCCAATATCTGATGAATTCTTTCGTATGGTTCTAATGTGCCTTGTTCTCCGAGCTTTGTAAACCAATGCTCTGATACCACGTGTAAAAACCCGTAACTTCCCCGTAAAGGAAAGCGTCGGATAGTTCGAGAACAAGCCACAACAGAACGCATACAGAAGAACATTTCATTGTATATTACAACAATGCATCAGATTACAAGAATATACAGTGTATAAATGAATAAATATTACACAGAAATATCAGAGATTTAAATTACATTTAAATACATAGCAGCGGAAAATAATACAATACACAACTAGAAGGAGATATACGGATACAAAGCTTTCCGGATATCGTTCCAGCTGTAAACCAGGATCCTGTGAATATAAATCTGCAAAACCAAAACTACTAGCTGCCCGTGTCAAAATAAGGGCACCCAGAGTTTAGGTTAAAACAATAAACTCCAGGTCAGTCATGGGACTGGTGTGAGAACTAAAACAGTTATTAATCTTTATCTTTAAAGTTCGGTAAATCAAGGGACCACGCCGTATAACACGGAACGGGTTTCCTCCCAAGAATACCAGTGCATAAAACAACAGCGCAATGCTAAATAAAGAAAAATGAAGCTGTTATAAGACCCAGGTCCTATCACACAATGCAACGCAAGCCGGGGGATAGGGTTTTCCCTTATAACAGCCAAAGAATGCTTGATACGTTTAAAACAAATCATTTGATACTATTATAAGTGCATAGTGTATAAAACAACTTCACATCATAAGTATCAATCATAGGCGGCATGGGTACCATATATCATGTCGCCATACTAGTTTTACAATTAAAACCGCAAATGTCACGTATTTGGAAATTGGATTTCCGTCTATGAACCGAGGCAAAAGATAGTCCTCAACCGATTCGAGACTGCCTAGCCCGAGTCTCAGGATCAGAGCTCGAGTGACCCTTGGATCGTCAGGGCCGGTCCACCGATGTGGATTAAAATGCCTGAACACTGCGTTTCCCCGCCCTTTGGGGCGTAAATGAGCCAACGAATGACTCCATCGGACCCGGATCGTCCGATCAAACCGAGGCGCCTCGCAACAGCAACAACCACATAAGTCAAACTCGTCAGGGCGTGTAAAACCACTGACGCCACTTCTAGCTAGGAGGAAACGCAGGCCCTCCCTGAGGTCCGTCTCCCGTTTTGGTTCATACCGGGTGTGAAACTCGCGAATTCATGTTACACAAAGCTGTGCCACACAGGCTGTGCTTTGATCATCACCACAAGACTTTGCTTTTCAATAGTAGCCTCGATCTATTGCCACTTAGGCATGCCACACAGGCAATTCACTCCATGCGTTTGATATCCATCAATATATAACCCCTGAGCTCGTACGTCTCAGAGAAGGGCGTTAAGCAAGAGAATAAATTCTCCGCCGCCAAGCAGTTATATATTTAATAGAAATCAATCGCACGGACTAAAATCCAATGTCAGACACACAGTCCATTTACAAGTCCGTTCTGGGTCTGAACGAAACCGGAGGCACCTAGTACCCCGCATATCCATCGATCTCCAAGTACGTCTGGAGGATCCCTAACTGTTTCCATCTTCTTGGGTGTACAGCCCAATCAAGATCATCAGTAATCACCCAAACGACATGAAGACTTCCGGTCTTCGACCATCGTCTTCATCTTCGACACCACGTCGAATCAGTTATTCAGAATGGGATAAACCCGGTCTTTCTGAATAACTCGCGTATATATTATAAAAGTGTTACACAAACACAACATATGCCTCATTCCAATTCAGAATATTCTTTTATTCAAATATTCCTATACTTTGGAAAAAAGTTCCCATTAATTTTATCCAAGATAAATTCTTTAAATTTATTCTTTAATCTCCTTTGAATATCAATTCAAACTAGTCGGGATTAGCGAACCACACCGAAGTAATCATTTATTTTATTTTCCCAATCCCAACCTATTCATCCCATGAAGTACAACTGGTTATACTTCATATCTAACACCACGGTGTTATCGGTAAATTCAATTACCATTTCACGTTCAAATCTAATTAAAGATTTAACTATCGCTTGGAGTGCAACTGGTGATACTCCATTTTCGATCTTTTCAATCTAATTAAAGATTCATTAAAACTCCACTTAGTTTTAATATTTCTCTGGGTTAAAGAATCAGTGTCATTTAAAAACACAGTTCACGATAAACCCAGAATCACATTCATTAATTATCGGGTTAAAGAACGAGTGTTATTTAAAACACTGTTCACGATAAACCCAAAAATCAATATCAATTCAATTCCAATTAAATCTCATTTAATTGGTACACTTCATTAAATCCAAATAAAAAGATTTAATCTTTTCTCAACTGGGTTCAAGAACAGTGTTAGTGAAGGCACCATTCACGACAAACCCAAATCACATTCGATATTCAATACAAGGCTCTGATTAGAAAATATATCGGCTTATATTCAATATCAAATTCTACGACTAACAAATGTCGTATTGGAAATAACGATATAAATATATATCTTTCAAATTTCCGTAACAACACCTGTATAATCACGAATTCCAACATCGAAATATTCCGAAGACAATTTCGATTCAAATCCACTCCAATGCAATCATTGGATATTCTGGTTATTTTTAAAACCCTTTTCAAATTCAATTTATTTATTTAAAAATAAATAGAATTATATTCCTAGTTCAAAACTAGTTCATTTCGATAAAAATCTATTTTTATCTTTTCAAATATGGAGTTTTTCATCCCAAATCTTCACAAATCATTTCTTATGATTTTACACAAATTATTACTATTTTTAATAATTTTATCAAGGCCCGTACAGTCGATTTCCATCAATGGCCATCGAACTGCACTTACAGCGACCTTTTTCAAATTTGATTTGGACATAATTCCAAATCCAACCGTTAGATTTCTAATTTCTCACATTCGTTAGAAAGCTCCTTTCGATACGAACCCAACGGTTCCGGTTTTAGGAGAATCCGACGGTCGGATCTCCTGTAATGTCCGTTTGAAATCAATGGTCGAAATTCGCGAACTGCCGCGGCGCGTTCTATTCAGGACATTATATTATATATATAATAAATATAATATATATATCGTCGATTTCTATTTAAAACGAATTATATAAATAGTTTTGAATTCGTTTCAAAACATTTTCAACTTCCATTTCAATTCAAATCAAAATTGAATTCTTCTTTATAAATTCGTTTTAAAATCCATTTCTATTCAATTCAAATTTCAATTCAATTTGAATTCATTTCACTTCGCTTTCAATTCAATTTGAATTCGTTTTCAATTCAATTCATTTCGAAATCGTTTTCAATTCAATTCATTTCGAAATCGTTTTCAATTCAATTCATTTCGAAATCGTTTTCAATTCAATTCATTTCGAAATCGTTTTCAATTCAATTCATTTCGAAATCGTTTTCAATTCAATTCATTTCGAAATCGTTTTCAATTCAATTCATTTCGAAATCGTTTTCAATTCAATTCATTTTGAAATCGTTTTCAATTCAATTCATTTCGAAATCGTTTTCAATTCAATTCATTTCGAAATCGTTTTCAATTCAATATAAATATCGTTCACGTCAAAATGGCGTCAATCTAATCAACACGGCTTCATATATTCTTATTTTCAAATATTCTATTTCAAATATTTCTTTTTCAAAACTGGAATGAGGCCCAATCAATTACCATATAAAATTAATTATATGGATTTCCATACAACACATGTATATAATAGCATTGAAAAATAATCAACCATCAACCAAAGTGCACTACACTGTATAAGCATCAAATATAGATATTCAACGCTTATAACAGCCTGTCAATCAATCGATCGACATATTTAATCAATCAGGATGAGTGAAATTCATATTTCATCCCAACACCCGTGTGGGGTTTCAAACAATCAAACACAGGTTTTAGTTGTGCAGTTGGGCGATGTGTAAAATTTATCGTCCCAATAAATGTCATTCAAATAAGTGTACATAAACAAACCGTCTGGTTTGTAAATGAATATTTATTTATTCACATTCACGTTAAAAATTATATTTTTAACGACAAAACATTTTATTCTAACATATGAATTTCTATTCAGTTCATTTTTTTAAATAAAATGATATTTTTATTTTTCTAACTTATTTTAGAAAATTTCGGCGGCATAACGGCACGATACTAGGAACGGGACGAGGCCTAGCCTTATCCCCGGTCTAGTGAAGGCCCACGCCATTCACACATCAATCAAATTCACCAAACAACCAAATTCAAATCAAATCATATAACTAAGCTATGCAACCAAACAAACAAGTCCATGGTCTGTGGACGATTGTGTCGGGTGCTACTAAGCACCGTCTGCATCCTAGTATATATATAAACAGAAAATGAAATTGAAAGGTGAGAAATTCTCACATATAGCTATCCTAGCTCCACGGCTCTTCTAATGCAGGAAATCTTCACTGCTCTCCTCTCTAATTAGTTTCTTCGCCCAAAGCCACTACATATATAAAAATCATATTTTTACATCGATGTTCGATATATATAAAAATCATATTTTTAGTTCGCTATTCAATATATAAAAATCGAATTTTTAGTTCGCTATTCAATATATAAAAATCGAATTTTTAATTCGAAGTTCAATATATAAAAATCATATTTTTAATTCGAAGTTCAATATATAAAAATCATAATTTTAATTCGTTATTCAATATATAAAAATCATATTTTTAATTCGTTATTCTCTATATAAAGGTCTCGCCTTTACTATTTTTAAAAATCTCGCCTCTACTATTTTAAAAATCTATATCTCATAAAGATTATATTTTTATCTTTCTGCAATATAAAAGGTTATATTTTTACTACTTTAAAAATATAAAAATCATATTTTTATAATCGCTATATAGTAAAGACCATATTTTTAATAATTTAAAGATATAAAAATCATATTTTTATATCATCTATATAGTAAAGACTATATTTTTAATACTTTAAAAATATAAAAATCATATTTTTATTACGTTAAAAATATAAAGATCATATTTTTAATATCCTACTTACATAAAAATTATAATTTTCATTTATTTCAAAATCAAATCTTTATTTCTCAAATTAAATTTCTATCCGCTATTTACACGTATAAAAACAGTAAATAAATTAAATGTAAGTAAATAAATAAAAATAACTCACTATTTGCAAATAAAGGGGATCGGGGAAGCGGCGGATGGCTATTGCAGTTGAAGGCGGGCCCTGACGTGGCTGTCTAGGGTCAGGCGCGGTTTAAAATTCTAGGAGGAGGAGATGTCGGGATTGGTGGAGGCCATGGGGCGGAGGAGGTCGAGCGGCTTAGGGGAGGGCGGCGCTGCACGAGGGACGGAGGCGGGTTCGCCTGAGGCGCGACTTTGGACGGAGGGGGTTTTGGGCGTGGTTGATTGAACGGAGGAGGTGGAGGGCGTCGCTGGCTTGGGGAGCTGGACGGAAGGTGGACGGGGCGGCGACGCGATGGGAGGGGGTGCGCTCCATCGATCGTCTGGTTTTTTTTTTTTCCTTTTTTTTTCCTTCTGAAATATGAAATCGGGGGGGGGGGGGGGCAGAACAGGTAAAAAGGGGGAGGAGAAGATTTTTTTTTTATTTAACTTCAATATAATATTCACTTAAAGTAATCTTTTTCTATCGACCTCGAAACGAAGCCCACCGCCTGTCGCCCATAGCGTTTTACCCCCATTCCGAACATAATGGGATATGTATCGTGAGCTGATTCAATCGTTTCGATTAGTTTCTGTTGAATTTATATTTAAATCACTATATTGAATTTTAAACGTACATTTCAAATTACCGGGGTCGCATACTAACTCTAAAAATTCTCAAAAAATATTTTCTAGCTTCGTATTGATGATACGGTCCTAACAAAACTAGTTTCGTCGAATTCTGAGACCGTTGGAAAAATGGCCAATTTCCAGTCGATTATAATCAACTGAAACTGGTCAAACGCGTTTTCCTTTGCCACGCTCACATACTGATTTGAAAAATTATGAAATTTGAAACCTAGCAATAACCTTACATCCCGGACCCAACAAAACTGGTTTCATCGAAATCCGAGGTCGTTTGCAAAATGTCCATTTTTAAGGGCCTGAATTCCATAGCGACTATTCAGAATTTTCAACTGGACATATCTTTTGATTCCCGATATGAAATCTTGATTTTTCGGATTTGTTGGAAAGATATCATCAATTAGATCCTATGATTTTTGGTTTCACTAAAATTCGGATTGTTTTGCACCCGGTACGTTCAATTGAAGTTTGAAATCGAATTATTGAACTACCGCGCCATTTTCAATTCTATTTATAATTATATATAAATATTTATATTCTTACGACGACGTATATAATATATACGTCGAATTTCAATTCAAAATAAATTTCTCGTCGATATTATTTAAAATAATTCATTTTAAATAATCAATGTTCGCTAAAATTGCCAAAATAAAAATTTTAAACTGGCCCAGATTTTCGGGTTATTACAGACTGTTACAAGCGTTAAATATTTATATTTGATGCTTATGCAGTGTAGAATGCACTTTGGGTGATGGTTGACTGTGTTTAATTATTGTAGTGTACGTGTGTGTATAAAATCCATATAATTAACATTATATGGTAATTGATTGGGCCTCATTCCAATTTGGAAAATAAAGAATATTATAAAAAGATAATACTCGTGTGTTGAGAAAATTCATGTGTTGAATAGAATAAATATTCATGTGTTGAATAAAATGTATATTCATGTGTTGAATAATAGAAAATTCATGTGTTGAATAAAATATACATTCATGTGTGGAATAAAAGAAAATTCATGTGTTGAAGAAAAATATTCATTTGTTGAATAGAATAACGAAGTTGTTGAAAGATATAAAGTCGTGTTGATTA
This sequence comes from Allium sativum, assembly GCA_030737875.1. Classification (NCBI taxonomy): domain Eukaryota; kingdom Viridiplantae; phylum Streptophyta; class Magnoliopsida; order Asparagales; family Amaryllidaceae; genus Allium; species Allium sativum. The sequence goes on from CM060922.1 coordinate 714,537,348, forward strand.
GATTTGCGCCATTTTGACGCGAACGATATTTATATCGATTATATTCATTTTTAAAATGAATATAGAGAAGGAAGTGATTTCAAAATATAACGTTTTGAAAATATTATCATTTATATGTTAATGATATGGAATATTCAATTTTGATTAAAATTGAATATGAAGTTGAAATCGTTTTTAAAACCGAATTTAAAACGATTTATAAAATACGTTTAGAATTGAAATTGATGAAGTATATATAATATATATATTATATATATTAAATGGCCTGAATAGAACGCGCCGCGCTGCGGCAGTTCACGAATTTCGACCATTGACTTCGAATGGACGTTACGGGAGATCTGACCATCCGATTCTCCTAAAACTGGAACTGTTGGGTTCGTATCAAAAAGAGCTTTCTAATGAATATTATAGATTTGAAATCTAATGGCTGGATTTGGAATTATGTCCAAATCAAATTTGGAAAAGGTCGCTGTAAGTGCAGTTCGATGGCCGTTGATGGAAATCGACTGTACGAGCCTAGAAAAAATTATTAAAAATTGTAATAATTTGTGTAAAATCATAAGAAATGATTTGTGAAGAATTGGGATGAAAAATTCCAAATTTGAAAAGATAAAAATAAATTTTTATCGAAATGAACTAGTTTTGAACTAGAATTATAATCCCATTTATTTTTAAAATAAATAAAGTGGATTTGAAATGGTTTTGAAAATAACCAGAATTTCCAATATATAAAGTGGAAATGGATTTGAATCGAAATTGTCTTTGGAATATTTCGATGTTGGATTTCGTGATTATATAGATATTGTTATGGAAATTTGAAAGATATATTGATATCGTTATTTCCAATACGATATTTGTTGGTCGTAGAATTAGATATTGAATATAAGCCGATATATTTTCTATTCAGAGCCTTGTATTTAAAATCAAATGGGATTTGGGTTTGTCGTGAATGGTATCTTTATTAACACTGTTCTTAAACCCTGTTGAGAAAAAGATTAAATCTTTTAATTTAGATTTAATGAAGTATACCAATTAAATGATATTTAATTGGAATTGAATTGGAATTGATTTTTGGGTTTATCGTGAATGGTTTTCAAATAACATTTGTTCTTTAACCCGATAATTAATGGAAAATGATTTTGGGTTTATCATGCATCGTGTTTTGGAGGACATTGGTTCTTTAACCCAGTTAAAGACAGGATATTGATTTTTAGGAAGATTAAAACTAAGTGGAGTTTTAATGAATCTTTAATTAAATTGAAATGATCGAGAATGGAGTATCACCAATTTTGCTCTAGGCGATAGTTAAATCTTTAATTAGATTTGAACGTGAAATGGTAATTGAATTTACCGATAACACCGTGGGGTTAGATACGAAGTATTACCAGTTTTACTTCAAGGGATGAATAGGTTGGGATTGGGAAATTAAAACAAATGATTACTTCGGTAAGGTTCGTTAATCCCGACTAGTTTGGAAAAACCATAATTTAGTTTGAATTGGTATTCAAAGGAAGATTAAAAAATAAATTTAAAGAATTTATCTTTGATAAAATTAATGGGAACCTTTCCAAAAGTATAAGAATATTTCAATAAAATAATATTCTGAATTGGAATGAGGCATATGTTGTGTTTGTGTAACACTTGTTTATTATATACACGAGTTATTCAGAAAGACCGGGTTTATCCCATTCTGAATAACTGATTCGACGATGTGTCGAGGATGAAGACGGTGGTCGAAGACCGGAGGTCCTCACATCGTTTGGGTGATTACTGATGATCTTGATTGGGCTGTACACCCAAGAGGAGGGAATCAGTTGGTGATCGTCCAGACTTACCTGGAGATCGATGGATATGCGAGGTACAAGTTGCATCCGGTTTCGTTTAGACCCAGAACGAACTTGTAAATGGACTGTGTGTCTGACATTGGATTTTATTCTGTGTGATTGATTTCTATTAAATATATATCTGTTTGGCGGCGGAGAATTTATTCTCTTGCTTAATGCCCTTCTCTGAGACGTATGAGCTCAGAGGTTATATATTGATGGATATCAATAGCATGGAGTGAATTGCCTGTGTGGCATGCCTAAGTGGCAAATGATCAAGGATTTTGTTGAAAAGCAGAGTCTTGTGGTTGATGATCAAAGTACGGCCTGTGTGGCATAGCTTTGTGTAGCGTTAATTCGCGAGCCTCACACCCCGGATGTGAACCAGAAATGGGAGAGGACCTCAGGGAGGGCATGTGTTTCCTTCTAGCTAGGGTGGTGTTAGTGACCTACCAGCCCTAACATTTATATTATTTTCACCTGTGTGGTTGTTGCTGTTGCGAGGTGCCTCTGATATATTGGTGATTATGTGTAGCCGATGGAGTCATTTGGCTCATTTACGCCCCAAAGGGCGGGGAAACGCAGTGTTCAGGCATTTTAATCCACATCGGTGGACCGACCCAGACGATCCAAGGGGCAGTTGCGGTTGTTCTGAGGCTCGGGATAGACAGTCTCGAATCGGTGAAGACGATCCCTTGTCTCGGTTCACAGATGGAAATCCAACTTCCAATATGTGACTTTGCGGTTTTGATTGTAGAACCTATATATAGCGACATTGTGGTATGGGGAACTTATGTCGTCTTTGATTGATACTTATAATTGAAATTGTTTTGACACTATACACATATAGTAATAATAAAACATGAAATTTCACATACCAAGCATTCTTGGCTATTATAAGGTAAAAACCCTATCCTCCGGCTTGTGTTGCATTGTGTGATGGGACCTGGGTCTTATAATAGCTTCACTGTTCTTTATTTAGCATTGCGCTGTTGTTTTATGCACTGGTATTCTTGGGAGGAAACCCATTCAGTGTTATAGGGCGTGGTCCCTTGATTTACGTAACTTTAAAATAAAGATTAATAACTGTTTTAGTTCTCACTCCAGTCACATGACTGACCTGGAGTTTATTGTTTTAACCTAAACTCTGGGTGCCTGTAATGACCCGACTTTCGAACACATCTGAAGTCGTGCCATCAATAAAAAAAAGAATAGATAGAAGATAAAATCATAGAAACATCAGAATCTCACAGCGGAATTTTCAAAAGATAATACTTCATAATGTTTCACAGCGGTACATATTACATCATAACATACAGAATCTAGTGATACAACCCATTCATGATACATCAGTTATTATACATATCTTAGATTATCAACTGACAGACTTAATTATATAGTAGATAGATGGACCAGCACACTGCAAAAATCTTCATTCCAGCTTCACAAGTTTATCCGAATCCTGATTCACTTGTCTATTCATAACAAGCGTTATGAATACCCAAGAGTTTAAGGGAAAACACAGAAAGATAAACTCCGGGTCAGTCAAGGGACTGGTATGAGTAAACAGTTTTAAAACAAATAAAAATATCTCATAAGACCACGCCGTGAATACGGAACCGGTTTTTTTTCCTTATGAGATCAAAACACTTTGTATACTTGAAATCATATACTATCATAGTGTCTAGGTGTTTCACAAATAATTTAGAATCTAGAAGAATGCTTGCATCTCACATTCTCCTATATAGTATACAAATAAAAACCGCTTGGCGCTTAGGGAAATTGGATTTCCAACTATGACCAGGTATGGGTCCACCTTCCGATGATGTATCTCTAGAGGCCAATACACCTGGGTTCAACAAGAATGTCTTGCAATCCGGCCCTCACATGACCGACCACTCATTTCGCTTGAGTGTATCGAATGTATATCACCGATGGTTGTGTACGACAACCATCCCCGAATGGGCAGAATCGATAGATTAAGAAACAAAAGGAATTTCTCAAGATAGGTAATGCTACACCCTAATGGGAGCGACCCACATAGCCATGCTGCCTGCCCGATTTTTGTCATTTCCTGGGTGTGAGGCCTGAGGCTAGACTTACCTTTTCATCATCACTGTTTTAATTTCTTTGAATGCCACATCGTCAAATCCATCGGAAAACACTAATTGATTTCCACAAGAATACACTGGTTGACAGGCTAAAGAAGTTTCCCTTCTGTGCCAGCAACTGGTACGTTTGAAGAGAACAACGTACGTGATTCCTTTGGAAATACTTTGTCAGACATTCGTCCATACAAGTTGTCCCGGGACTAGACAAACCGAAGGCACTATTCAAAAATAGCCCTTGTATATCGCCGTCTTCAATTTAAACATCTCTGACGTACGGCGTATAATCAAATCAAAGTGGAATATAAATTCCGGTCTCTTTGAAATGATTAACGAGCGTTTAAATTATAAATCTAACAAGGTTATAATCTAATCTGCATATATAATTACAGTCAAACTAAACAGTATAAGATCATCTTTTCAAAACGGTCAATTTTAGTGTGTGCGTCGCACATGTTTTTGCTTTCCGTTTTGTTCGTCACTTCTAAAAATAAACACTTACTTTATTTCTAGAAAATTTATTTCTCATGATTACTCCTTGATCTAATTATCCACCAACGAGTTAAATTTATGATCTATAATCTATTTGACAGATTTTACACTTTGTATCGTTTTTGCCAAATTTCCCCTTTTATATCTTATACTCGATTTACTCCTTTTTTATACCGATAGAGTTTCTCTTCTAATTTATCCATCTAAACATGATTAAAATATAATTTACAGTTTTTATTTTATAAGTTTCAGAACTGTACAAGATCAGTTACTGGTACCGGGAAATTTAAGTTACAGTTTACAACTGACAAACTCATCGTATGTGTCACATACGATTTCTTTACCTTGGTTAAAACTTAAACAACTCAATAGAAAATAAATCCCAATTTAAATTATAAAATGAATTTATAATTTAATAATTTTACAGTTTCTGTGCTGACGTCTCAACTTTGGTCAAAACAATATCTGATCTTTTACCGTTTGATCGACTTTCTTTTGTTGACTTTACCGGTTGAATATTTTACTAGAAAACTATTTCTAATGCTCATTTTAAAATGTTGAACGGTCAACAAGGCAAAATGTTATTTTATTCCCTTGTATATTTTCCCTTTACTACCCGTACTAATTTCACCCTGGTTTAGAATGCACAAAACAAACGTTCCTACCCCTTTTTTTCTCTTCCTATCTATTTGTCGACGGCCTGTCCATGTTTATTTTATTTAACTCAACGCGTGGCCCAATCTCCAACCAAAAGCCCAAACACTCCTTGTATTCCCATACGTCGCCACGTGGTCCCCTGATCCACGAAAAAAAATGTTCCCAGCTGATGATTGAATTGCCGAGACCTGCTAATAACGATCCTCCCCTTTTCCTTTTCTATCCCATTTTTCATGCTTGCACGTCGATGCTCCATCCCCTGACTGATACAACATCACTGCACACTACTGTTACTCCCATCCGATCCATATCTATCTTATTTCCTTCCAGTTTGCAATGTACACGTGTGAGTCTATGCACATGCACACCCATCACAGTGGTTTTACCCCAACCCCAAACATCTACGCAAGTGTTTGACCATCCCCTGCTTCCATCACCACTCTCAGTTTCCCTCTGATCATCCTGATCGAACTTTGCTGACCAGTCGCTAAGGCCAAAACAAACAGCTCCAACCATCAATCACCTTTTGACTAACTGCCACCACCACTGACCATCAACACCGACCATACATAGTCAGTATGATGTCGACCACCAACCCCACTTCCAGGTCCAAGTGCGGCCCCCCAGAGCTTCGTCACGTCGGAGCAGTTTCCGATGAACTGGGGTAAAAAGGAACGCCCCTAGAAACTTAAAATCCATCTTGTTTTCTCAATTTATGTTATGGAAAATTATTTTAATATTTTTCTTATGATCTCTGCTCTTCCATGCTACCCCAGTATCAGCACCCTGACCCATGACTGTCGCCACAGCCGGAAATCACCTTAAGACCATTTCCCGTTCATCTGAGTATTTCTCTTTACACACGCGATTAAAAATTATGTACTTGCCTCTAAAATTCATGAAATTTAATGTCGATAGGACTATATGCCTGAATTTCGCAATCGCGATGGTTGAAAAACCGAGTTTAACTCTTCCTCACTATAATTTATATATATTTGATAGTATATAACATGATATGAGTAAAAAGCATTTTCAAAACAACTATGAAGGTTTCCAGGAAGATTTGCAGTTCGAGTTACTACCAGAAATCAAGTAGGGTTAAAGAAAATAAATTTTGAAATGTCTGAGTTTAAGTTCTAAAACAGAGGATGGCATTTTCTTCTTCCTTCTTGTATCAAGTTCTCCTTTTATGATTTGTTTATACATGGATTGTTTCACACTAAAGCACACCTATATCTGAGTGTGGACTTTATGATGTTGGACGATGATTTAACTTGATTTTTGTTTTAAAATTTAGACAGTAAAACATTTACTGTCAATGCGTCAAAATCCCTTATCATAGTAAATTAACCAAAATGGGAACAAAACATGTTTACCCCAGGTAACTTTTAACTTATATCTGGGTATGCTTTATTTCTAATAATTACGATAGAGTTCAATTTGATCTGAAGGCTTTCCATATAACCTTGTCGCGTTGAATTAATACATATCACCTGGGTTAATCATCTTGAAACATTCACACCAACTAACAGAGCCGTGTACATCACATAGAACTCAAGTCATTTGGGTTTAAATTTGATATAATATTTCATATACAGGTGTGCGCATGTATATAGTTAAGGCATCAGACAATAGATTACACGGGTTTCCACTATCCTCATTTACTGGTTTCATTTTTGTTTTGGGTCTTAAGTAAAGGTATAATGACTGAACACAGCAAATACACAAGTATATCCATTTATATATGCATCTTCATATTCACATAGATATATAAAATATAACAACCAACGGATAATGTAAAGTTTACTCACCAGAACAGTTTGGTGCTCTCGGCTTTACTTCACTTCTTTCTACTGATTTCTAGTTCGCATGATTTGTGTTGTGAGGAAAAATGTATGGGTATGTGCCCTCTTATATAGGTGCTCGAAATTATTAAAATAATGGGTTCATTAAATGAATGAAATGTCATGTGTAG